>CM030172.1:6783629-6936129 GCA_017639675.1 Aplochiton taeniatus
AGGAATCCATAACTAATCAGTGCTTTTCTAACTGAAGCTATAATAATACAATTGAGGGTTTAATCATATATGAAAGATATACAAGATAGCTGGTGAGAAAAAAAAAAAAATACTGTGTTGGGGGGTTTGCGTTGTGGTGGAGGTAGAGTAGAGAAGGACGGAGTTTACTGAAAAGTTAGGGTCCCTTTTTATGCGCGACACACTTTAGACCCACCAGCAACCCCCCCCCCCCCCCCCACACACACACACACACACACACACACACACACCCCAACCTCTCCTAACGCCCAGCTCTGGACTGCTATCCTGGGCTCTTTTCAGATCAACGCAGGGCATACAATGCTGTCTTTGTGAGGCTACTGCTAACTGGATCCACCAAACCGGGCCAAAAGAATACAGCCATTCAGCCAGACTCCTCCATTCAGTCCCATATATGTGTGTGTGTGTGTGTGTGTGTGTGTGTGTGTGTGTGTGCCTGCGTGCGTGCGTGCGTGCGTGCGTGCATGCGTGTGTGTCTGTGTGTGTGTCTGTTTGTGTGAGTGTGATTGTTGAGCGTCCTCAGTCATTCAGTCCTCTGTGTGCATTTTTCTGGGGAGAGACTGTTCATTGTTTGCCTAGATAGCCTCTCACTGTTGTTTTGTGGCACAAAAAGAAATATATATATAAAAATAATGAGGGAAAGGCCTGACCAAAAGAGAATTATAATGCCAAGCGGGTCACCTTCTTTCTGCCCGAGTCACAGTTTGTTTGATCAGTTGGCGCCATTGATTCAGCCTGTTTAAACATTTGCTTTGTGTTCAGTTCCTCAGTGTTCTACTCAGTAGATTTAGCTTTTTCTCTGAAGGCCTTTATGCACCCAGAGGGCAACCTGGAAAAGTGTCTATCTGCCTGCCTGTCCTCATATCATTTACAGTAGGACAACCAGAGTGGATGTCATTGTGATGGTCCTTTCCTTTAATAGGCTCAGAGCACGATATGGCGTTTTATGCAATTTAAGCAATTCAAAATGAAGGACTGTGTAAGAGTTTTTGTAATGTAAATAGAAAAAAAGGCAATGTACATGAAATAAAGGAAATTATACTGTTATGAATATGAACTACGTATTTATTATTAAATTAACTACAATCTACTTTTTATTATCTGTGACTATGAGTAAGCACATAAATAATAATATGAGCCGTATCATAATCATCAACGGTGCTTAAAAGAACAGAAATACACACACAACATCCTGAGCGGGTGATGGCACACGTTACACTTGTTACATCTGACAAACACCCTTTTTCCAATTGGCTGGAAAACTTCAACATGTCAATTTTACTGGTTAAACAACTATAATAAGGTTCAGTGTATTGCCTTTTAAAACACACTCAAACGACACACCCCAAGTTGAACTTTCAGGAGCTGAAAATAGAGGAATTCTTGAGGTTTCCTTCTCACATTCTAATTGACCCCATAGGAAGATGAGGATGTAGTTCCATTACATCAATAACAGGTCGGAGTGCATAACTTTAAACCAAAATAGAGACTAAGTGAAACAGCATTCCATAGCTAGCAAAGACATGAGGAAATTAGAAACTCTAGTTTCGAGTTAAAGAGGCACTCAATTTCTATCTCTGTTATTATTTTGTCTTGTAAGATGAATGTTTTACGATTGATAATGTAAATGGGGGTTGGAGTGGGGCGATTGGTGTCTTGCTACATGTCAGGAAGACAAGAGTGCTGAGAGTATATATAACGTGGTGAGAGTGGACAGTACAGGTAGTTTGAGCCGGTGGTTTCTCTTCCACACTGCCATGAGACAGGCAATGCGTCATGTTTCCCCTCCGCTGGGCAGACTGGTAGAACTGGCCATACCTGTCCGTTTATCAGCCTCTTTCTGTTTCTGTCAAACATTTTAATCTAAGTTTGAAACAATTTAATGGTTTTCGACCAGATATCTAAAAAAAAACATATCAGTCTCTGTCTTTCTCTATCTCTCATTTTTCCTCCCATAGCTTACTCTCTTCTGTGCAGTAATGTCAGCATTCAAACCCACAACCTCACTCACAAAGAAATTCTATATAAGAGGGTATAAATACATACACGGAGCTTGGTGATTACTCTGTGTGTGTTGTTATTTTGAGGTTATGAACTGTACACGCTCTCTAGAGGTCCTTAAAAGAAGGTAAAAAACAACTGTATCTATAGCAACAGCGTTTGCACACGTCGGTGGCATTCTCAGAGGACATGAAAGGTTAAAAGTTTGTCAATGATCAAAAAGCACCCTACCTCTCTTTGTTAAAGTGTGTGTGTGTGTGTGTGTGTATGCGTGTGTGTGTGTGTGTGTGTGTGTGTGTGTGTGTGTCTGTGTGTGTGTGTGTGTGTGTGTGTGTAAGACTCACTGGGACCAAAAGGATTAATTGATGTAGACCGTATGTTAGTGTGTGTGTGTGCATAGGTTAAAAGAAGTGGAGCGTAAGAGAGAGAGAGAGAGAGAGAGAGACGTATGAGAGATGAGAGAGAGGAGAGAGAGAGAGAGATGAGAGAGAGAGAGAGAGAGAGAGAGAGAGAGAGAGACGAGACGAGGAGAGAGAGAGAGAGAGAGAGAGACCGAGAGAGAGAGAGAGAGAGAGAGAGACAGAGAGAGAGAGAGAGAGAGAGAGAGAGAGAGAGAGAGACGAGAGTGGAAAGCCAACAACGGGTGGAACCTCCTTCCAAATGGTTGACAGGGTAAACACAGGCTAGCTCAAGGCTGAGCAAAGCATATGACTACTTATACCAACAACCAAGAGTAATGCACCAATGCAGTCAA
This sequence comes from Aplochiton taeniatus, assembly GCA_017639675.1. Classification (NCBI taxonomy): domain Eukaryota; kingdom Metazoa; phylum Chordata; class Actinopteri; order Galaxiiformes; family Galaxiidae; genus Aplochiton; species Aplochiton taeniatus. Next base: position 6,786,424 of record CM030172.1, read on the forward strand.
ATGAATAAATCATAGATAGACAGGCTTGATCAGACATGGAAGTGGGAAGAAGACTTATTAATTTATGTCACACAGACAACGTACATTTGGTGAAAATCTATACATACACATACACAATCAAACACACAGCAGTTTGGTTTCTTCAATTTAATCTACGGTAGACATAGACTAGCGTGCAAGGGCCACTGGAGCTGACAAATTCTGTGGTGGGTGACGTCAGTGGACATGACATTTGAATAAACACACCATCATGATCTTTGGCTCAGATCAAACACTGCAGAGAGATAGACCTGTCCTGAGAGACACATACAAGCGAACACACACACACACACACACATACATACTTAATACACTCTTTGGAAAATACAACAGTACACACCCACAGACACACATACACATTGTCATCTTTTAATACACGTCACAGTTTCATTATGCAGTTAAGTGGATGGCCAGCATATTTGCTAATGAGCTTTATTGACTTTTTCTCCCTCACACACACGCACATACATATGGACACCAGTTTTATTTACTTTACTGTAACTATGACTATAACTGTCTGCCTCATACCCATTTCCAAAAACTTTAATTTGCCTCAAAGTAAACGCCTGTTTATTTTGGTTGAATAAAAAAAATGAAATCAAATTAACTATCAAATTAACTAACAAAACCAGTCCAGATAAAGTTGGCTGGCATCTCCTCTATGAAAATACATCATGGGCAAAACAGTTATCCACTATACTTAAACTGATGTCTAAAACTAGACTAAAATGCCCCCAAATAATAATGGATTTTTTAATTTTCTTATGAAAAAGACTGAAACTAAATAGAAAATGTGGGTAAAGATTGTTGCATGCAATAAGAATAACACATACGCTCCGCCCGAGCAGCAATGCAGAAGGCAGTTCGTTTTATAGAGAGTAAGCGCACTGTTAGAACAGTCAGATGAGCTGAGTGGATGCTCAGGTCTACTGAGTTTCATCTCCAACCAAACACTCATGTATTTCCGGTCTGTTGACCCTTTCTCACAGTGAAACTGTCCCGTGCTCGTACCATACTGACTTGATGTATTCCTAATACCAGTACCGCAGATTTCCAGGAACATCCCCCGCTTTTAAATATGTTTTGTACCACAATATGGATGACTCCTTTTAACCAAAATGTCACCTCTGTAAATGCAAACATTAGAGTTGTGAGTCCACAAACTGATGTTGATAAGGAATCAGATCCACATAGTTTAGCTCAGTTCAGCTCAGATCAACTGAGTTCAGCTTACTTGATTTCATCTCCTTTCAGTTCAGCTCAGATCAACTGAGTTCAGCTTACTTGATTTCATCTCCTTTCAGTTCAGATCAGTTCAATGTGGCACTGCAGTGTACGATATAATTCCACTTAACTGCTCTTCCTGGCTGTGAGTCAGGCATACATATATAACATTTCAGTTCTCATGAGGTAGAGCCAAGTTGTGCTCATCAGCTTCCTGGATGACGAGTGTTTTTCCCATCATTCCCCTTCATAAACCGAGGGTCTTCCAGGCAAGGCAATCCATGGACAAAAGAGATTAAGACAAGTCGTATGAGACCGGAGAAATATGGCGGTGTTACTCAGACTCGAAAGATGGTCTACCATTATTAACATGCATTATCATTAAACATTATTATTATTATTATTGTTAACACTATTATTAGCATTATTAACGTTAGATCATGCACTGTTCATTATTGAGAAAATTGTACCTATGTTGGTCACAGAGGAAAAAGTATTCCTAGAAAGGAGGATTAAAAAGGCTTTTATTTAAGTGTGGTGTCATGTTGCAACGTTTTAAACCCAAATAGTTGGATGAGAAACACAATATTTTACCACCCACCGTTTATGAATGTAGAAGGTATTCACTTCCAACTCCTATACAACAAACAGGGAATAAAAGGAACACACACACACACACACACACACAAACATTATCAATGGGAACACTTTGCTATGCCCAAGCCTGTTATTATGTGCCCTTAGCTTGTTCTCGTTTTTACAGTAAATCAGGATAGTGTGTAGTGGAGAAGTGGAGCACTTTTGATGGCTTGATAAAGTAGTCCAGATAAAGTAGATGGAATTAAATTAAATTAAAGAGGGAGTTTTTGAAACGGGGCCATGCTAGCTGATACTAGACATGGTGTGTGTATATTAAAGGAATCTCTGAGGGTGCTATCTCAGACATTTTACACGTGTTTTAGAACAAGCTATGCTGTCTGGGGAGATATAACTACAACCACTTTAAAGGGTATAATACTACTCTCTAGAGGGGATTGTGGAATTATATAGTAGTGTTTTTACTGAAATTAATGCCTCTCTGTCTCCTGCTGCCATCTAGTGGATTGCTTAAATCTATTTCTCTGAAATAAATATTGCCTGACTACAGTCCATGATGCTAAAATATTATCTGGGCAAAGAGTACAATAGGAACATCTTAAACTAGACTATATGTGTACGTGCACAATTAATTAAGTAAATTCAAACTCAACAAATTTTACTTTGATAAATACTATGTGACAGTAGTTGGATTATCTATCCAAACAATGTAATAATAATAATAATAATTCCTTTCATTTATATAGCACTTTTCTGTAACCCTAAGACGCCTAATGTGTTTCAGGAAGAAAACGGAAATGTTTTTTCCATATATTCCTTATACAACAAGCTTTACCAGAAAAATCTATTTCCTCATTCGATGATGATCTAGTTACTCTTTCCCAGTATTTCTTCTGTGGTTGGGGCTTAATGGTCTTAATGGTCAAGAGTGTCAAATTTCTGACTGATCATTCTCACTGCAGTAAACTGATAGCTGCTCCCTCTCAACAAAAAACGTGAGCCTGGATCCCCTTTCATTTGTTGGGACTAGTGAGGCCTCCTGTCCCCACCCCCCCCCCCACCCCCCCCCCCCCCCCCCCCCCTCAGGGAAATGTTGGCCGTGGGAGGAGAGAAATGTGCAGTGTATTATCAACTGCCGGGAGCTACTGATGCGTTACAATAGTGCTTATGAAAGGTGTGTAATTGCTGTAAAAAAAAAAAATCTATTCTTTGATTCTAGTCTAGTATTACAGTGTGGCAATTATTTTTAATTGTGCGCATTTGTGTGTGTGTGTGTGTGTGTGTGTGTGCGTGCACGTCTGCGGTATATATGGCAGTGTGTGCACATGTGTGTACCCCCTATTGTAGAAGATAACACCATCTCCTTCTTGTCTTTTCTCTGTCGTCTGCCTGTTCTTCTGCACCTTCTTTAATATGTAACAAACTCCATTGACAGGTCAGTGAGCTGAGGGTTCATGAAGACAGGCAGCGTGAAATATTAAACAGCCTGAAGAGACACTGTTGGCCAGATCATTGTTTGGCTTCCATTGGGACACAGCTCTATCGGAGAACCAGCGACCGGCCTTTCCATCTCTGTGTATGTAAGTATCTGTGTATCTATGTCTCCATATATATGTATGTATTTATGGATATATCTATGTATGTCTGTATGTATGTGTCCATTTTTTCTTCTTGTCCTGTCTCAAAAAAACAAGGTTTACTGTCTGAGAGTAAAGAGAGGAGTCAGTTGTTGTGCTTTGTAAAACTTCAGCTGACTCCAAACCAGGCAACTGGAATGGACCGGACCCTCATCCGTTTGAACTGGAACCAGAGCAGCCAGTGGTGTTTCCGTGAGAACAACAGAAATCATGGCGGGACTCCAAACACAGAACAAATACTTCTAGATTTGGAGCGCAACTGAAAAGGTCGGTTCCGTTTTAAAAGGAAAGTGTTACTTGAGTTCTGTTGTTGACAATGGATGCATCTTCAAGTGGTCTAGGTTACACATTATTGCACCTCTATCTGGGTCTGATGGTGGTCTGCTTCCACTGAAATATCCTAATTTTAGCTTTTGGTGTGGTAATACTTGTTCTTCCTAAGATGTGCTTTATGAAAAGAATTCTACCCAAATATTATTAAGCGTTTCAGAATACACTGTTTGAAACGGATGTTTGAACCATACAACACAGCTTACATTACTTCCTAAGAAATGAGACACAACAGACAGTGAGAGAAAGTAACCCTGATAACCATCGTTTCTTTTCAGACAGACCCAGTTCCAGCCAGTAAATAGATATCTCTGTCTCTGCTTACACGATCGAGCTGCCTGCTAATGTGATATTATGAGCATGTGACGGAAAGGAAACAGGATAAAACATGATAGATTGATAACAAGCCAAATCAAATATAACAATATACGTAACGATGATGTAGAATATGATCAATGATGTTTACCAAATGTATTCTGTTTCAATGCTATTTAAAAGCTATCCTCACCAACTACAAGCTATGTCTTTAAAAAAAAATTATTCTGAATTCATTTTAGCAGTATGGTTATAGTCCCTGACCATCCATAACTTGACACTTTAGGGTGCAAAACTACTATTTAAAACAGTGATATCGATTGTATCGTCTGCTTAATCTGTTCAGGATGGCTGATGAAGAAGACGCCGCGGAATTCCCGGCCCTCCCTGCTCTCTCGGACCTCCCGGAGCTTCTGGAGTTCCCGGAGGCATCGGACTTCCCCGACGCCCCAGACCTCCCACTCCCAGGAGCCCCAGTCCCAGCTCTGCCAGTAGAGGTCGGCCGAGGGGCCCCAGGAGTGCCGGGCCCCGTTCCCGGCACAGCCCCGCCTTCAAGGGACAGCCGCAAGCTGGACTGTATCATCTGCTACTGTGCCTTCAACCTGAGCGAGAGGCTGCCCCGGAGGCTCTACTGTGGACACACCTTCTGCCAGGCCTGTCTGAGACGCCTCGACACCATCCTCAACGAACAGGTTCGACTGTCTGCCGACCGAATAGAATAGAATAGAATGGAATAGAATATAGTATAATATATAGTGGAATGGAATAGAATAGAATAGAATAGAATGGAATGGAATGGGATAGAATAGAATAGAATAGAATAGAATAGGATAAAAATATCTGAATGGGGTTATTTTTATTCTCATCATCATCATCACCGGACGAAGATGATGATGATGAGAATAAAAATAACCCCATTCACTCTGCCCCCAACTCACTCACACGTATTCCCTCACTTACACTCTCTCACTCTATTTGTCTGTTTCTGTCTCCCTCCTCCATTTGTCCTCCCCCCAGCAGATGTGGATCCCCTGTCCCCAGTGCCGTCAGAACACCCCCCTGCCACGCGGAGGCGCCACTGCCTTGGACTTGGACTTGGCCGCCTTCCTGGGGGTGAAGGCCGAGCTGGACACCACGGGCCAGCGGAGCAGCCCCAGGCTGGCGGCCTCCTCCTCCTCCCAGCTGGAACACAAGCCCTCCTTCGGGAAGCACTCGGTCATCGAGCAGCCCCCCGGGTCCACCTGGGCCCACGGAGGGCTGGCAGAGCCTCGTTTCCACAGGAGCCCCTGCTGCCGACGCTGCCTCCTGTGCTGCTGGTGGTGCTGCTAGGCCACGCTAAGACTCTTTGACTTGCGGCGGGGCTGCTGGGTAATTGCAGACTTTCTGACTGGTGGTGGTTCTGACGCTTGGGCCCTGCGGACTCTCTGACCAGCACTGGTGGTGGGGCTGCCAGGTAATTGCAGACTTTCTGACTGGTGGTGGTTCTGACGCTTGGGCCCTGGGGACTCTCTGACCAGCACTGTTGGTGGGGCTGCCAGGTAATTGCAGACTTTTTGACTGGTGGTGGTTCTGACGCTTGGGCCCTGGGGACTCTCTGACCAGCACTGGTGGTGGGGCTGCCAGGCAATTATAGATTCTCTGGCTGGGTGGTCCTGCTAGGCCGCTGCAAACAATGACTTGTTGTGGCGATGACGTCAGTGCCCTGCGGCCGCTTTGACTGGTGTTCCTGCTAGGGCACTGCAGACCACCTATCCACCCCTGTACCTCTATTGAAAGGTGCGGAGTCACTCCAGTGCAGGTGGTGCTGCCAGGATCAATTTACGCCGCCTACACTTCCCTGCATTTGTTGTTGCTAGGTTACACTCACCCTTTGTTTGATATCTCATCATCGGGCTTACATGAGCGTATGCTACTCAACCAGGTTTCAAGGGACGGATTAGCCAAACATAGGCGTTCACTTTTATTTAGAAAACAACCCAGACACCATTAGGCATCAACATTTTTACCACCACGCATGCTAAGAGGACATCTAGGAGAGGTTTGACCGGTTCTTCTCTTTTCGTGGGGCTTGCGATGAAGGGCACAATGGGACAGTCATTTCACAATGGGCCTGTGACGTTCACGCAGGATATTATTTCCATGACAAGGAACCATAAGGAGATTTTACGACTGTAAAGTGGCCTCCACTGGCTTTCAAATGCTAAACAGCATGCAGTTATGAAGTGGTATTGTCTGAGTGGCACACTTTAGTCCTAATGTGATTGTTAGCAACTAAAACAATATTTTTAATCTTCTGTTAATTAAGGTATGCTACCAACAGCTATATGTATATGAACTTTGGTTAGTTATTGTTGCAAAACCTGAGATATAATCAATGAAAGAAAATGAATGTAATTTTGTTTGATTTTAATAAAAAAAACAAGGACATTTCTTACATCAAAATGAGTGGTGGAACTACAAACTAGAATATTATCTTACAGACATGAATGAGATTTTAATAGCCACAAATTTTTAAGCTCGACTGAAGTACCCTTGAAATATCCAATCAAATCAATTTAGGGGACGTCTCGATTGCCTTGGGTTCTCCCTCAATCCTTTCAAACAGAGCTCAACACACACACACACACACATCTCTCTCTTTCTCAGCTTAAAACATGTGTTAGGCTCAAGTGTGTGAAGAGGGGACCAAGAATAACTTCTTCCCTACACAGTCAACACCTCAAGTCTCCCGCTGATTAAAACAAGATGGAGGAAAAACCCAGGCTAACCAATATACTTTTTCTGAGAAGTCTCAGTCTCTTAGTCTATTCTTGGTCTATTCCTTTTCATGAATGACAGGCGTCCATCTCTCCTTCTCCTCTTTTCACTCGGACATCCAGAGTTTGAAGGTGCGGTCGTAGGAGCAGGTGGCGATGAGCAGCCCGTCGGCAGAGATGTCCACCCCCATCACCTTGCCCTCGTGGCCGGCCAGGGTCTTCAGAGGGGACCAGCCTGGATGGGTCCACACTTTGGCTGTGTTGTCATAGGCACCAGTCAACAGGTAGTGGCCGTCAGTCGCTGTGAGAGAAAGATAGAACCGAATCCGTGAAAAATGGAAATCAAGAAACAGTGAAAAATGGAAATCCAAAATAAGAGGGAAATAATGTTGGAATGTTTCGTGGTTTAATTCAAGTAATACGTAACAAAAATGTGCATGTACGATATATATGAAAAGATGTCCGTAGTAAGCCAAGTTTGGAGAGACCTACAGAGTGAGGCTCTTTGAAATCTCTTTGAGGTACAACATTATACCTAGTTAAAGAAGCCCATCACAACATACATACCACTAGTACACCCAAACCTAGTGTTGCACAGATTGGGATGATACTCACGTTGGAACTTGACAGAGGACACCAGGTTCTGGTGGGAGGGGATGGTGTAGATGTTCTTCCTGTAGCGAAGGTCCCACACCTTGCACGTGTTATCGCCACTTCCTGTCGCTACATGGTACCTGGAAAGACCACGACCACAATCCGTGAACACACATGGGCTACGCTAATCCCAACCTATGAAGCCTGAAGTCTGCCTGACCCCCATGACCATTCACACTCCTCGTGGGTTTGTTATGAATGCACGCGCTTCTTAAGACGGCGTTAATACGTAGCAGGGGTTACGGCGCGTCTTAAATGGGACTCACCCGTTGGGGGAGAAGTTGATGCTGTAAATCTCTTTGAGATGGCCCTCCAGGAACATGACGCAGCGCCCCGTCCGCAGGTCCCAGATACGACCGAACGCGTCCAGACCTCTGGAACCAAGGAAGGCAGAAAGAGAGAGTTGTAGATTTTTTTGTGCATGCGATCCAAGCCAGACAGCACGTAGCTGAGGGAAGTAGATCTATCACGTGTAGACAAACACAACACAGTCTCTACGGTGTCTCATAGAGCCTGAGGTTGTTGTTGCGTCTGTCTGGTTTTCATGTCGGAGGTTATAACCAGTTAGAACAGCACATTGCAAGCTGATTAACTTTCTCAATCCTCCGTTTAACACGCAAACATATGGGGGGGGGGGGGGGGGGGGAGTGGTACTGTTCCTGTAGGGCAGAGGTTCGGTCCTTACCCTGTGCCTGCTAGAGAGCCGTCAGGGTGGAAGTTTATGTCGTGAACGCCTTTACTGTGGCCCTCCTGGTGCAGGATCTCCTCCTGAGCCTCCAGGTCCCAAAGACGCCACGAGTGGTCGTAACTGGACAAGGAAAGAGTCGGGAGGAGAGTGGGGCGGGTGTGTAGGGGGGGGGAGAACGAGGAACAAAAAGAATCCCAGCCGACAGATTAGGTTTCAGTTAGAATGGCTGGAACAGGGTGACAAATAAATACTTCCTGGTCGTAACACTAAGCATTTATCTCCTAGACCAATAGTTTGGGGTAAAGCAGGATGAGGCGTGTTTCATTTGATTATGACTCCTACCCACCAGGTGGTGCCTAGGAAGCGTCCGGAGGGGTGCCATGACACCCTGGCCACCCGCATGTTGTGACCCTCGATGTCGGCCACTGGCTCATCACTGCCGACAGACACAAAAGATACAAATTGCTTTCCTCAGACAAAGTTCGGCTCTGCAGCTGGCTTTGAATGGGATTATGGTTAGGGAATTCAACGATGACAAAGCCAAACCACTGGACGACTGTTTTCCACCATGCATGCATGCGATTACACTTTAGGGTTATCATAGTTAAAGGAGGGCTTTGTGTGTAGACAATCTCAACACAGTATCTACGGTGTCTCATAGAGCCTGAGGTTGTTGTTGCGTCTGTCTGGTTTTCATGTCGGAGGTTATAACCAGTTAGAACAGCACATTACAAGCTGATTAACTTTCTCAATCCTCCATGTGAAAGAAAACTGAAGTATGTCCAATGCCATAACAAAGCATATCATAGCCAAACATATCCACAAGTAGAAAGTAGTTCATTTGGCCTAAATACTAAACCTAGGAAATTGTGAGCAGTCTCCAATGACTTCCCCTATTTAGAGGAAACAGATCATATTCAGACCTTGAAATGTCACACAAACACCCCCCCAGCCAATACCGAGTATGTAGGGGGCTAACCTCTCGAGGTTCCAGAGCTTGACAGTGCCGTCAGCAGCGCAGGACACCATGTTGACATCAGAATCCTCCAGGGTTAGGGTGGACTTGGGGTGGAAACAGATGGCCCCAACGTTGGTGGTGTGACCTTAGGAACACACACACACACACACACACACACACACACACACACACTAGTATCGTAACTAAATGTGTGGCCAGAAGCGAGCACTCAGCCAAACGTCTGGAATGTAAGTGACAACACACTCATTTAGTGAGCCTTTACAATTCTCGCACGACATAAGTAATGGAGGAAAAACTAAAAACATCAAGACTAAGTTGGGGGATTTCATTTTTCCTCTCTCACCTCTTAAAGTTCTCACTGGATTGCAGTCTGGGACAGACCACAGTTTGCACAGACCACTCCTGGGGAAAGAGGTGGTGGTCAGGACTCGATAAAATTAACAATACAACATAAGTAGGCATGGCCAATCATTGGAAGGTCTTTGCTCAATGCTCTGGCCTGAGGAAAGACAGTAAGGCGAGTTCAATTCTCACCACGACGCCGTGACCAGCATTTTGGAATTGGGACTGAACTGGCAGTACGATATAGGCCTGTCATCTCCAATTTGACTGCAGAAATTATTCAAGTTCTAGGTGGGAGAAGAGAGGACAACATACATTTCAGTATCTTGTTCTAGCACAGCCTCAAACACAGATGGCAAGATACCCGTCTCGGAGTCTCTTAGCATAACGTAAATGCATGCCAATCCCAGGATCGCCCATACATCTCGTATGCAACGCATCAAAAATGAGAAGGAACTTGAATCTGGGATTTTTTTCAGTTAAGATCACTGGATGGGTATTGTACCCTCAGCGTTTTGTGTTGTTCCTGCTGTTTGACGGTTCGGGTGGATTCAGGTATCTCCAGTTGAGCTCGAGCAGCGTCTAACCTTTTCACAGCCCTGTTGGCACAGCACATAAGAGAGACCAAGAGAGTTTGTCCAAAGCAACTATGCAAAATGAGCTTTTCCACACAACGAATTCACGTGGACACACACACACACACACACACACACACACGATATGCCCTTACCTAGGGAGAGAATATTTGGCCAGCCACAACCTGGCTTCCTTTAGTGTGTTGGGGCCTTCGTGATACCATGTCTGTTGAAACTGGAAAGGAGAAAAACAGATGTGGACTGTGCCCTAAATAGCAACTGTGGTTGGAATTAAATCGGAATAATATTAGCTAATGTTACTCTTACATAACATTTTGTTAAGTAGAAATGTGTAGTATTAGTTGCAATAAGCAATGCAACAAGAGTTTATGTATGAAGAAGATGGATGGAGTTGGCAGAGCGAAAGAGTCAGATACCTCCTCTGGGGAGCGTTTGGATTTCTCCCCATCCTTCCTTGATCTCTTCAGTGCGTCTGGACCGACAACAGATAATATGTTCCTCAATCTGGAAAACAAAACAAACCGGGACTAATGTCAGGATTTATCAAATTGAAACTCTAAATTGCCATTTTCCAATTTGTGGTAGACTTCAAACATGAACAACCACTTCAGTCCCCTAAGGTCCCCCTTCTTCTTACCGCTCTCTTCTTTCAGCTGGCCCCTCTCCGAAGCGTGTGATTGGCTCCCCCAGAGCTCGAAGGCATGCTTTAACTTCTGAGTCATCCGTCGACACAGTGATCTGTCTAGCTCTTTTCCTGCGCTCAAAATCAGCCAGCACCTCTTGCTGACGCTCACTCACACGCTCCTCCATCTCCATAGTATCGCCTGACGAAAGTTTTAACAGAAACACAGTTAGGCTCCCTACTAGTCTTCATCCACTAACAGAGTATTACCCAACACAGTTCTCTATCTAGCAATAGAACATACAGCTGTAAGAGGTAGGCATGAATACATTTCTGCTATGTGGATCATCGACATAGACATATTAAGTAATTATATTTATCTAATGCATAGCATTAGTCATTTAGCAGTTGCTTTACATTTTAAAGTGACTACCAGACTTAGTCAAATAAATTAATCTCAATCAAATTTACCCAGCAAGGAATAGAAAGAACATAAGCACTTCTGATAAATATAAGAAGGAAAAGTCAAGTGTAGCGTCTATAATTTCAAATAGTTATGCAAGATTGGTCAGTTGCAACCAAAACATCAGCATTTTAAGTATAGGGATGCCTGTGGAGTTAACCACAAACAGTGAGCCAATACTGACCGCTGGAGATGTTGATGTTACCAGCTGCGATCCCAGCTTTGACGGCATCTTTGCCCGAGCCAGAGGCCTCTCGGCCCAGCCTTTCTCTTTCTTTCTCTTCCAGGCTCCCATAGAATATCCTCGACTTCTTCGCCAGCGGAGCCTCATCGTCGTCTGACATATTCCACCGTTGGATGTCCTAAAAGGTGTAAATAATCTGTATTGGCTATTTTATGCAAAGAAAATGAGAGAAAAAAATTACAGACCGCAAACTCATATTCAAATGAAGGCAAGCCTGTGGCCACGCACGATAAAGTATATGCACGAGCAGTTTATGCTAGCACGCTAGCACAACTTCGCAGCGACTCAAATACAGAATAGCAATATAATGGATGAACGTTTACAAATCTAGTCACGCATTCAACCTGTATTTACAATAAATAACATTCGGTAAAGCACTTACAGTCAAAATAAGTTTACGAGGCAGAAATTAGCCGCGTTGTGTCTTACGAGTACAGGAAGTTGGAGTTTATGGAGATGCGGAGGAACTGTCTAATTCATTTGAGAGGGACACCACGCGGCAAGGGGTAGAACTTAATATTATTTGCAAATAAAATACATTTCCCATAAGGCCCTAGCCAATTTGTGGCGGATGATTTGTGGTGGAAAGGTTTGTTCTTTGAAGAGAAGCAACTACAACAAATACATTGTGAGTAGTTACAACTAGCTATCCACACTATTTACGTTACGTAGGTGAATATATAATAAGCGACATCAGTCATCGCAAATGTAACTAACGTTAGGCACTAGTAATACAGCTAAAAGTTGGCGAACGTCAGTAGCTGTAGCCAGCTAACACAGCAGCTAATGACTGTTACGTTAGCTAACGTTAATTCTCATTGGCAGATTGATTTGTCTGAAGGTCGTTTGTTTTTGTTGCAACAGTCAGTAGTTAGCCTTTTGCTGCGAGGAACAGATGCTGGTTTTGGACACTAGCTAGAAGATGCTGCGCAGAAAGCCCACGCGCCTTGAGCTGAAGATGGACGACACTGAGGAGTTTGATAGTGTTAAGAAAGAGCTGGAGGTCAGTGTTTATTCTACAGATCATACCAGTTATAACATAAGTTTAGTCTGTTTTCATTGTATCATCAGCACCTCATAATTAGGAGTGCTAGATCAGGTTTATGTTTTTTTCTGACAATTTACCTAATCTGAACAGAAAATTACTACTGGTGAGTGGAACTGCAACGGTTTGCCTTGGTTTTCGTCATTACATCTTAAATGGCACTGCTCTTACTAACATACTTACTATTTATTACTCCAAGTGATCCTGTACGGTAGCTGTAGCATCTCTGGAACTTCTAAATGTCCATTGCTTAACTCGTTTACTTAACTCAGCAGTTCCAGCAGACAGATCTGCGATTACTTGACTGATCTTTTAGTGCCGATGTTTCCTTTCCTTTCTCTCCTCAGAGTCGTAAGAAGCAAAGAGATGAGGTGGATGTAGTCGGTGTTGCAACATCCAGTGACATGGTGGGGGGAGCCGCAGGTGGAGGTGATGCCAAGACACGGGAGCAAATGATCAACGAGCGCATCGGCTACAAGCCTCACCCCAAACCCAACACACTACCATCCCTCTTTGGAAACCTGCAGTTTTAAAACGTCACAGTGCAGTGGACTCTATAATCAAAGACTGTATTAACTGTTGGTACTGCAAGCTGTGCGCACGTGTTTGTATGAGAGTGTGGTTGAGATGAGAGAGAGAGGCAGAGAGGAATTGGTAATTTCTTCTAATCAGCCTCTAGGCGGAAACTAGTGTTACTTTTTATATGGCAAACACATTGGTTTGTTAATTGTCTGCACTAGTCAGACTTGTGATGATCTCAGAAAGATTCATAATAAACGCAATGTCATATTTAAACTGTTTTCACTTCAACATTAGGATAAATAGTTTTGAGGAATTCTATCTTTTGCTAAATCATTAAAGGGAAATGTATCATAATACAAACCACTTCATAAAGACGTTCAGCAACAGTATGCACTGAAAATACTAGCTCAATAGTTAAACAAAACAGACAAAACCACAGAATTCTTGAATGATACTATTTATTGTATTGTCTTAATAAGATTACCACTACAGTACTGTAAATAATATTATTGACTTTCTGTACAAACTCATCTGTGGACTGGAAACAGTCCAGGTAATGTACACACTGCAGCAGCTCTGGAATGGCTCTCAGATTCCCCCTACCAGTTGGCCCCTCTGCTTCAACGCTTTGTTAGATTTGTAGGGAACATGATGCTGTACTATTATATCTGTATGACTTCCTTAGACATGATCTCGTGAGATGAAGCAGAGATGGTGACATACTGTATGTTTTCAAGGATCTGTTTCTTGCCTCTTAGTTAGATTGTAGCAATCGACATTTTAGAATCCTGTAATGGCAGAAGGTCAATTTGAATTCCACACCAGTGCTGCACAATGTCTTTCAGGCAACAAATATAAACATTTACTACAGACATCTAGCTTACAAATTAAAAATAACATTATCAAAGGTAAACTAAAAATACACAGAAAAACTATAAGCAGACACATTAAGTTCTACTGTACTTCATTGACTTCCCCCTTTCTGAATGTAGCAGGGCCTACTCATGTCTGTAAGGTCACAAGAGACCAGTGTAAATGTTGAGAACTGGTCTGACAAAAGCCTGGATCCTGCCTGCTTCCACATAGTTCCATTGTCACTCTGCAGAACTCAAATTCCAGAGCCCATTAGAAGGCTGATAGTTGTACACACTAATAATTGTTATCAACTATTAAATGTTTATCCTAAACTAGCTGTAGAACCCCCAATTTACCAGAATATTAACTTGAAATCCTTTTTTGATCCACAGGTTTTCAGGGAGCAATTTTAGTTTCTAAATTACTTTGAATAATTACTTCAAAATGAACATTTTTGTTTTCAGAAACAAGCAGATTTGTCTGGACACACTATAAGACCAACATTTCTAGGTTGATTTTCAAAGGCCAGCATTGTGCAACTTACAGCTATCCAGTGTCATACTATACACATTAAAAATGTATTGTGTGAAAGTAAAACTGGCATACACAACTAGGGTTTTAAGCGTCATGCTATTCCAAACGGAGATATTTCGACTTCATTCAGAGACTTTGAATCGATAATATATTTAGCAATATACTATAACTAGCTTTAACTTAAGTCACAGTGCTTTGAAAGCAGGTGTCACCTTTTGTATCTTGTTGAAATCTCATTTTAAAACAGACATTTCACTATATTTTGAGAAGTCCCTCCAAATCATAAAATTACTGACTGAATCAATCATAAAACAAACAAACATGAATCTATCTATGGCATGTTTACCGTCTACAGAGTTGTATTTACCTAGACATACCATGATTAGACACTGCATGGCAGTGTTTATCACAAAAAAAACGACTGATGTTATCCTAACTGTTATAGTGTGACACTAGTTCTCCCAAGCGGCGGAAAAGTATATTAATCAAATTCTCGAGTTCTTTCGCCATAGAGGTTTTATATGACAAACAATATTTAAATGGCTTTCCTTTTTTTTTTTGCAGACTCATCACAGTTATGTCTACATTTGGCCTGGGTGTCACGCGTTTTCTACTTTAAGGCAAAGGGTATAATAAGGCTCAGTCATAGCAGCAAAAGCTGCCAAACCTTTCCTTCCCCCCATACAACCCTACAATTGGCGTTGGAAGTTCTTCCATACACCGAATCTACCAGGGCTAGTAGGGCACTCTTTTAAGAAAAAGATGGGGCATTTAACAATGGAGGAGGTGATGGTATCTGGCCTTGTTTGATTGTCAAGATGATAAATAGGTTTGAACAGATTGCAGGTAAGGGTGCAAACATATTAGCCTTGGATGCCTAGTAGAAACAAGTGAACCAAAAGGCAGATTCTGTAAAGCTTCAGAGCAACAGGTGGCTGAGATATCCGTAACAAGTGTAACTGTAGTTAATGTCACTCAACAGGGGTAGTGTGGCTATAGCAAGGCTGTGCTGCCGCTACGTCAGGGACATGATTGTTTTTGACGTTTCCTCTTCATGCTGCTTCAGTTGTCTGTGTTTGTGTTTGTGTATGCTGGCTGTGGGATATGGAGACTGAGACTGGATCTATGCTGCAGTGGTTGCTTTAGTTTCTGCCGCTGACCAGTCCCACTCCTAAGGTCTATTAGCTCATCTGCCTCCCTCCAGCGCGCTAAGTACACACAAACTATTCCCACCCTTTGTTTGAAAAGTAGCTCCACCATTTTCAGCATCACCAGTGCAAGAACACATTAATTGAAGATCTGGAAATAAACTAAGGGCAAGATCCTTTCAAATACTTCTGTTTGTTTAAGCCTACTTGCAAAACATGGTAGTACTTGAAAGGACTTGAAAATTGAGCCTGTGTTGCATTCCACTCTGTGAGGGGTCTATTCATAATAGAACTACCACAGGGCAGACAAGTTTGTCACAAGCATTTGGGTGGTGGACTTAGAAGACATAAAAGTCAAGCATTTCCTGCCAAGCAGGTTTTTTGAGTGAATGAGTGAGCTTGTAATGTGTCATAATCCATACAAAAAGCTAATTATGACAGGGTTATTATCGTAATCAAAATTTGTGGGGGGAAAGACTATACGAATATTTGTATGGTTGATGGACTTATGTTTTGCCTGTGGGTTTTTGTGCTGCCATGCACTTTGTGTGTTAGTGACAATGTTCTGTTATGTCGACCACCACGGCTTTCCTCCAGCTGAACAGGAAGTAGCCAAGGCCGGCGCCGGCTGCCACGGCAATGCAAAGGTAACCGTTATAGGTCATGAACACCAGCATGAGGAAGTAGCTGACCACCACCTGTATGATGTGGAGGACCGTCTGCAGCATGTGGGCGAGACTTATCATCCGCTGACTGAAGGAGGAGAGGAGAGGAGAGGAGAGATCAAAATGAATCTTCTATTTAAAAGGAACAGGAGATAAGTTATATAAAATGATCTCCATTGACTGAAAGAAGAGGACAGAGGGCTAGCATTTATTGAACTCAGTCCAGAGAATACTCGGTTAATAATGGGGCTACATTCAAATGTCTCCTTGTCCTGATCAGCGAACGCCATTTCAGGGTTCATTTGGTGGGAGTGTCCAGCCCAAACGTTACTCACCCTACAGTTTTGTGAGTCTCCATCAACACGGTGCCGTCGGACCCAGGGACAGGCATGGAGTTGTAGCGCACGTTGACCTGGTTCCTCCGCAGCAGGAACTCCCGGCCGATCTTAAGGCCCTCGTAGAACACGGCCAACAGAAACACGGCAACGCAGGCTCCCGCCATCTCTGGAAGGGTTAGCAATTAAAGGAGCAGGTTAAGTGCGTCACATACCTGTGTGCGCATATACAAACAATTCCTAATTTATTCAATATACACTGGTAAAAATAAATGAATATCTACATCTTTGTAAGTCTTGATAGAGTTGAGAGACAATTTAAGTCAGAGGTGAATGAATCTGTCTATATGCAGACACTGACCTCCAGCTGTGTTGATGACAAGGCCTGAGAACAGAAGCTCTACGCCTGTGTAGCCAAAGTAGAAGGTCATTTGCTAAAAGGCAGGGAAAAAGAAAACATACAATATATTTTACTACTGCAGATGTCACTTCTATACACTCATACTTCATCTATATAACTATTTGAATGGATTACCAATATTTAAAAGTCAGGCAAGCTCAATTCAACAGTGACTTTTTCAAAAGTAATTATATATATATAATCTGGGGTTCCCTAGCATTTTAGAACCACCTTTTTACACAACATTCCAGCCATACCAGTGACTTAAAAAAGAGGCTTCCAATTAGTGTAGGGTCTGTGAGCATGAGAAGACAGGTAGAGAGAGCGAGTTGGAGAGAAAGAAAGAGTTAGTGGAGATAGAGACAGAGAAAGATTATTAGAGTGAAAGAGATAGAGGTAAATAGAGATAAGAGTTAAAGACAAATAGATAGAGATAGGGAACGGAAAAGAGAGAAATAGAAGGAATGTTGGGAGAGGGAAAGTGAGAGAGAGCGAGCGAGCGAGAGCACCTGTAGTTACCATCATCATGTGTCCTTCATGTCCTCCCCCTGAGGGAGCCATGGTGGGATCAGTGTGGTTCATATGGTCGTGATTCATGTGGGCGTGGTTGCTATGATCCATGTGGTCCATCTTCTCTGTCCGTTAAGAGTTCGCTGCACTGGAAATACAGAACAGAGAGCTTAAAGCTTCACCTTACGACTCCCCTAGCCTGTGTCACCCCCCCCCCCCCCCCCCAAAAAAAATCCATTGTCAGCAACATTCTGACAAGGTGGACAGCTCCACCTTTTAAGGGAACTACAGTCAGCTAGGCTAAGCTCAAACTCAACAATCTCCAAAGAAGGTTTGGAAAACAAAGACCAGAACAACAAAAGAAATCCGCATGGCTGATATGTAGCCCTGTTTGACTGACACCAAAGAAGTAAACAGAGAATGTACGAGAAGTCAAGTCAGCAGTAGGCACACATGTTTTGGGTTCACTTTATTTAGATAGCATAATATTGTGGTTCCCCAGCCTCTCCTGGGGACCATCACCTTAACGTGGTGGAGAGGTTTGTGTGCCTCTGTGAACCTGAGGGCTGTATTGCCTGGAACCTTGTGTTCCTGGTAGGGTCTCCCATGGCAATTTGGTCTCAGGCGAGGGGCCAGACAAAGAATGGTCCCAAATACACCTCATGGACAAGCGAGGAAGAAGAGTAGATACCCGGCCCGGAGGAAGCCCGGGGTCCCCTCCTGGAGCCAGGCCCAGGAGGAGGACCCGTCAGCGAGCGCCTGGTGGCCGGGCTTGCCACGGAGCCCGGCCGGGCACAGCCCGAAGAAGCAACGTGGAAAACAACATCACCGTCTCAACTTCTCCGTCCCGTGGGCTCACCACCTGCGGGAAGAACCAATGGGGTCGGGTGCGCTGCCAGAAAGGTGGTAGTGAAGGTAGAGGGTCTCGACGGACCAGACCTGGGTGGCAGAGGCTGGCTTTGGGGACGTGGAACGTCACCTCTCTGGGAGGGAAAGAGCCGGAGCTTGTGCGGGAGGTGGATCGCTACCAGTTGGATCTGGTGGGGCTTACCTCTACGCACAGCCTCGGCTCTGGTACCTCAATCCCGGACAGGGGTTGGACTCTATTCTTCTCCGGAGTGGCCCAAGGTGCGAGGCGCAAGGCGGGAGTGGGGATACTTATAAGTCCCCGGCTGAGTGCCTCTATGTTGGAGTTTATCCCGGTGGACGAGAGGGTCGCCTCCCTAAGCCTGCGGGTCGCAGGGGGGAAAACTCTGACTGTTGTCTGCGCCTATACGCCAAACAGTAGTGTGGAGTATTCGGCCTTCTTGGAGACCCTGGATGGAGTCCTGCATAGGGCTCCTGGTGGGGACTCCGTAGTCTTACTGGGAGACTTCAACGCACATGTGGGCAATGATGGAGACACTTGGAGGGGCGTGATTGGGAGACACAGCCGCCCGGATCTGAACCCGAGTGGTGGCTTGTTATTGGACTTCTGTGCTAGTCATGGACTGGCCATAACGAACACCATGTTCGAACATAAGGATGCTCATAAGTGCTTGGTACCAGAGCACCCTGGGCAGAAGGTCAATGATAGATTTTGTTATCGTGTCATCGGATCTGAGGCCCTATGTTTTGGACACTCGGGTAAAGAGAGGGGCGGAGCTGTGAACTGATCACCATCTGGTGGTGAGTTGGGTCAGGTGGCCGGGGAAGCCTCTGGACAGACCTGGTAAGCCCAAAACGTGTAGTGCGGGTGAACTGGGAACGTCTGGAGGAGGCCCCGGTACGGGAGGCCTTCAACTCACACCTCCGGCGGAGCTTCTCTTGCATCCCTGTGGGGGCTGGGGGCATAGAACCAGAGTGGGCAATGTTCAAAGCCTCCATTGCTAAAGCTGTGTCTGAGAGTTGTGGTCTCAAGGTCTTGGGTGCCTCAAGGGGCGGTAATCCCCGAACACCCTGGTGGACACCAGGGGTCAGGGGAGCCGTCCGACTGAAGAAGGAAGCCTTCCGGGATATGTTATCCCGGGGGACTCCGGAAGCAGTTGCAAGGTATTGACAGGCACGGAGGACTGCAGCCTCGGCGGTGGCAGAGGCGAAGCAGCGGGTGTGGGAGGAGTTCGGAGAAGCCATGGAGAAGGACTTTAGGCTGGCACCAAAGTTGTTCTGGAAAACCATCCGGCACCTCAGGAGGGGAAAGCAGGGAAGCATTCAAGCTGTATACAGCAAGGATGGGACGCTGCTGACTTCAACTGATCAGGTGATGGGACGGTGGAAGGAGCACTTTGAGGAACTCCTAAACCCGACAAATCCCCCCTCTATGGTTGAGGCAGAGCTAGAGGATGATGGGGGATCAACGCCAATTTCCCTGGTGGAGGTCACTGAGGTAGTCAAACAACTCCACAGTGGCAAAGCCCCAGGGGTTGATGAGATCCGCCCTGAAATGCTGAAGGCTCTGGGTGTTGAGGGACTGTCATGGATGACACGTCTCATCAACATTGCGTGGAGGTCAGGAACAGCACCTAAGGAGTGGCAGACCGGGGTGGTGGTTCCCCTCTTCAAAAAGGGGGACCGGAGAGTGTGTGCCAATTATAGGGGCATCACATTACTCAGCCTCCCCGGGAAAGTTTACTCTAGGGTGTTGGAAAGGAGGGTCCGGCCGATAGTCAAACCTCGGATTGAAGAGGAACAATGCGGTTTCCGACCAGGGCGTGGAACAACGGACCAACTTTTTACTCTCTCAAGGATCCTGGAGGGGGCCTGGGAGTATGACTATCCGGTCTACATGTGTTTTGTAGATTTGGAGAAGGCGTATGACCGGGTCCCCAGGGAGCTATTGTGGGAGGTGCTGCGGGAGTATGGGGTGAGGGGGTCACTACTTAGGGCCATCTAATCGCTGTACTCCCAAAGCGAAAGCTGTGTCCGGGTTCTCGGCAGTAAGTCAAACTCGTTTCCGGTGAGGGTTGGTCTCCTACAGGGCTGCGCTTTGTCACCGATTCTGTTTGTGACATTCATGGACAGGATTTCAAGGCGCAGCCGCGGGGGAGGAGGGCTGCAGCTTGGTGAGCTTGGGATCACGTCACTGCTTTTTGCGGATGATGTGGTACTGATGGCGCCATCAGCCTGCGACCTTCAGCACTCATTGGATCGGTTTGCAGCCGAGTGTGAAGCGGCTGGGATGAAGATCAGCACCTCCAAGTCTGAGGCCATGGTTCTCAGCAGGAAACCGATGGAGTGTTTACTCCAGGTAGGGAATGAGTCCTTACCCCAAGTGAAGGAGTTTAAGTATCTTGGAGTTTTGTTCTCGAGTGACGGGAAAATGGAACGTGAGTTGGGCCGGAGAATCGGAGCAGCGGGAGCAGTATTGCAGTCGCTGTATCGCACCGTTGTAACGAAGAGAGAGTTGAGCCAAAAGGCAAAAGGCAAAGCTCTCAATCTTCCGGTCTATCTTTGTTCCTACTCTCACCTATGGTCACGAAGGATGGGTCATGACCGAAAGAACGAGATCACGGATACAAGCGGCCGAAATGAGTTTCCTCCGACGGGTGGCTGGCTTCTCCCTTAGAGATAGGGTGAGAAGTTCAGTCATCCGGGAGGGACTCGGAGTAGATCCGCTGCTTCTTTGCGTAGAAAGGAGCCAGTTGAGGTGGTTCGGGCATCTAGTTAGGATGCCACCTGGCCGCCTCCCTAGGGAGGTGTTCCAGGCACGTCCAGCTGGGCGGAGGCCACGGGGCAGACCAAGGACCAGGTGGAGGGATTATATCTCCATGCTGGTCGGGGAGCGCCTTGGAATCCCCCAGTCAGAGCTGGCGGATGTGGCCCGGGAAAGGGAAGGATGGGGCTCTCTGCTGGAACTACTACCTCCGCGACCCGATCGGATAAGCGGACGAAGATGATGATGATGATGATGATGATGATGAATATTGTGGTTGTAGCTAAGCTTGTTCTAAGCTACCTGACACTGTACTTGGTTAGTTACCTTCCACACAGCAGCCATTTTATTTTAGCTGGGCTTGGAGCACTAAATAAAGTGAAATTCAGTCACACTCAAACCAAAATGAAATCAGACAACCTCACACATACTCGGAAAGATGTAAAAGAAAATAAAGTTTAAACGGTATGTTTATCTGTTGTATGCGAGAATCAGATGCCAAGAGTTCTCCAGTTAGTACATAACGACACAGGTAGGTATTTATAGTAGTTATCTAAGACATGCGACACAAGACACCGTACTCTGATCAAATATGATCTAGTATGATCAGAGTATTGGCAGGACATTTTGGCCATAAACACAACTTATTTCAACAGGTGAAATTGTAGTGAAATACACCATATAGATAAATAAGTCATTATAAAAAATGACAGATTTTTAAGCTCAGTTGGACGCCCTAGGTCCTTGGCATCATGCAGTCAGTACCAGCCTTGAGGGCAAGTCCCAGCTAATCACGCTGCCATCGTTCCTGGGGTTAGCTCAGGTTTAAAGACGAGAGTGGTAATTAAAAGACTCCAAGTGGCTAGCTCTATAATAGATCCCTGCTGTGACAGTAAGTATTAATGAACCACGTGTGAACCAAATAACAGTAGACTGCTGATCCAGACTGTTGTGAACGCACACAACGAACGTTCAGCATCCATTCAAGACAATAATTATTTATGACAAAGATAAAAAAAAATGTTTTGGGTCGATAGGCCTATCGATAAGGAATTTTATTATTTTGACATGCGGTCAACCTGACCTTAACATCATTCAAATTGAACTAAAAGCATGGCGGCGTTTAAGTAGTCATTAACATTTCCGTTGTGTGCAAATGAAAGGCAAATAACATAAATCAAGGCATAGCCTAATGTTCATTTTAAGAAAATACTTCTTACTTAAATGTAAATTTTCATGTCTACTTGACTATGAATGAGGCTTAACAACTTCCAGTTATTCATGTCACAGCACGTTCAGTTACTTTAAAAACTGCTCCCTCTGTTTTAAAATAAAAAGAAGTCTACAATGTAACCAGGGATTAAAGCATTGGTATTTTTCACCATCTACAAGTGTCGCCCCGTGTAGAATCGAGCAGGATAACCCCTGGGCTGTCACAGCAAACCTGTGGCAAAGGGTACAACTTCAAACCTTGTATGGACAAACGCTAGTAAGCTTTTGTTTGTCGGGATTCTTTGAAAAAGAGACACTGCCGGTCAAAAGGGACAAACTGTGCAAAGGTTATTTGGGGGATTGCCAGCCCCAGTTTCTATTGCCTAAATCTGCACCTCATAAGCCCCCAACACAGAACAAGTTTTATGATTTGGATAAGAGTGCGCTACTTCTGCACCACAGTTAATTACTGGAAAGGTAATTTGCTAGAAACGTGCAACCCTAAGACCATGCAACCTTTGTCCTCCTCTGGTAACTTTTCCTTGATCTCTCATACAGATGAGGTCAAGTGAAGTTACAGTTTCTGAGAGGCGAACATTGGATATCATTTTAAGGTTATTGATAATGGAGCACTGCCTCTTCACCACACTGTATTCTTTGAGATTCGTATTTGTACGAGTGACCAACCACAGAAATTCTCTTAGACATTGTTAGTCTTAATATCATTTGGAAAATGTAAAAAAAAAAAAAGGGTTGAATTTGCCTCTGTTTTTATTTATTTATTTATTCCCAAGTAAGGTTCCAAGTCAAACAGTAATTTACTGGAACTTTCAACCCTAAGTCAATTCAACCTTTGTCCTCCTCATGGAACTTCTCCTTGACTTCCCACATAGACTAGTAGGTCGACTGACAGTTTCGAAGAATCGAACAGTGGATATCAGAGAAGGCAACCATGGCCCAAGAGCAACTAGGCTTACCTACAAGACAAGTTAAATGACCGGTATACGGTAAACAAGACAAACAAGTTGTCCCTGAGCAGTTAGACAATTAAATACATCAGCCACGGTAACCAACATAAATCGCTAATAGGAATCTTCCAGCTCCCAGCACCTTCAATTCCCCTCTGTAGAAGGGCCAATCTTCTGAGGAAAAATAATGAGCCACTCCAGACTAGAGACACTTCAACCAGACCAGCAGACCCAGAGACGGACCCTAATCTAATGTCTAAACTACCCGGGGCACTATTCGTACAAGTCCCGCCCTTATAAACCCAAATAAATACACACATTAGCCTATCACTGTCAATGAATTAAGGATGAACTATGCTATTTCAAAGGTCTTGGTGACCCGTGGGCTACAAACGCACAGGAAGGAAAAACAACAGACACAACTAAACGAATCAAAAAGGACCAGGACATAAAATGATGCCACGCAAGACCAAATAAAAAAGTATAGGCCATACATTGGGTGAGGCTAAACCCTTCTTACCAAGTGGCGGAGCAACTTCAGCAAAATATTTTCTTTACAGATTGAACTGGTCTTAATAGAATAGATTATGAAGACGTAAACCAGACTACTTTCCCAGCCATGTCTATCTAAGAGAAGAGGAGAATGTCACAATGTACTTTGACAGCTGCACAGATTTTTACCGGGAAAGGGCTAAGATTAAAACTGCTACTGAAGGCATGACAAAAGAAACAACTAACATGTTACATTAGTTTCAAAGCACAAAGTATGTATATAATCTTAGCTCTAGCACGCAGAGTGTTCCCATAAAGCTTTAAATGTATCACATCTACTTGAGGAACACTTTGATGGGACAATGCAACGTATCTCGTAGCCTAAAATCAAGGCACAACCTAGTCACTGACCGTTCTGTAAAAGAACAGAGCAACCTTCGTGACATATTTCCGTTGACTCCACATGAGGCTGGAAAGCCATTGTGAAGTGTTCTTTCAGTCATAAACTTGTGTGAACTCAGTGATCTTAGGCTGTACTTAGTGTAGCAATTGAACAAGGCCATATGCTGGGCCCAACATTCCTTTGAAGAAATATTGCAATAATTGTACCATGACTGCAAAATGGTTGACAATAGCAATATGCCTTTATATGCTAGCCTATATGCAGACTATTTGGGGTTAAAAAAATGGAAAACACAGGATTACATCAGTCAATTGGAAAGGTCAACAAACGATGAGCTAAACATTTTGTTGGCAAATAGTTATGGTATCAACAGTTTAACTAGCAGATTGTTTTATCTATCACTTTGTACACTATACTATCACTTAAACTGAAAACGATCACGGTCAGCAAACACTGGAATGCAGAAACCCTACAGAAAAATCTAGACTACTCATGTTGGGTCCAAATCCGTGCACCAGAGCATGCTAAAAAAACTTACCCAAGTGCCAAGCTGTCTTCAACACCGCTACAGCACAACACCAAAGAATCTACTTCCTAATTGGTGAGCTTATGAACCAGTCTCAAGCCTATAGATGCTTGCAGGTTTGTAGTCGGCCTCTTTATGTTCTCCCCTGCTCTAGTCAAGGTAGGTGGTAATGTGCAAATGAGTGTGAACGTGAATGTGTGTGTGTGTGTGTGCGTGCGTGCATGTGCACTTGCGTCATGCACTAAGCCTCTCCACTCATGACTGGTCAACAGCTCATGTGACCATTCTTCTGACAGCAATTTCATCCTTTGAAACAGCCAATCTCGTTGGATCGCCACTCCTAGCTCAGATGGGTGCCTTCCTCTTTTCAGTCTCTGTTCCCCCTGGACACAGCGACAGAGCCCTTATGAGAGAGTCTGTCCTTTGAACTGACGAACAAAACCCTCCAACAGCTATCCGGTACCTACAGACCCACAATATGACAGTATAAGTAGCCACATTTTTCTTCTATTACATTTTATATTTCTAATATTTATTTATATATTTTTTATAACAGTAGTAAATGTGAAATGAAAAGTCAATGAGAAATATCAAAATTCCGATATTTTTGGTACACTATAATGTACTACACAGTAGCATGTTCTTTCTCATGACTCCTTCAAGGCATATGGACAATTGTTAATCATTCAAGTATATGGCCCAAAAACAGTAAGACCTTTAGACGAAGATAAAAGACGTGGAGTTTTGCACATACAGCTGCTTGCAGAATACGGCCTACTGCCTGCAATGCACCTTCAGTCTGAAATCGGTTTAGGTCTCCTCAAGGTAAAGGTTCCTGTTCCTTCAGGACGGACCAACGCTAGTTTGGATTATGATCAAGTTATGTGACGGTGGTATGACATGACGATAAGGCTTAGCGCTTAAGGTCATAGCAAGACTGTTCTTTTTTTAGGCAGTCAAAGCCAAAGAAAGAGTTCACCAACACTACATTTGTGATAACTTCTCACCCTTTGGATGGAATTAAATTTGGTTAT
Organism: Aplochiton taeniatus; assembly: GCA_017639675.1. Classification (NCBI taxonomy): domain Eukaryota; kingdom Metazoa; phylum Chordata; class Actinopteri; order Galaxiiformes; family Galaxiidae; genus Aplochiton; species Aplochiton taeniatus. The sequence goes on from CM030172.1 coordinate 6,812,190, forward strand.
CTAAAAGTACCCTTATTGCTAAAGCCATGAAGTTTTGGATCGGTATATGAGCCTGTACAGTAACACTAGCGACATCTATTTCATTTTATTATCTATTTACAGAAAACTATAGTGGCTTCTTTTCAAAGAACTCAAAGGGTGTATGTATGCCTATAGGTGAAAGGAACAAGGACAAAGGCAGCATAGTTAAGACAGACAGGGAGCTTACAGGCAAGAGATATCACAGCCTGTAAACCAATGGAATATACAAAAGTAAGCAAACGTGGGCAATGGCCAAAATGAACGCTGAGCTAATCTCTTGAATTTAATTTCCTGTCTGAGACATTATGTTTCTGTATAAAGATTTATTGGAGCTCTAGTAGCCTGTCACCTTATGTCGGCTATCTGTTTTACTGACAAATGAGTATTTAAAAGTGACAATCTGAAAATAAATCAAATTTCTTAATTTTATTATAAAAAGAATCAAATTCAAATATAATTATAAAAAAAAGGGTATATTTATACATTTGTTATATAATAAGGGAAACAAAAAACAAAGCATGTAACGCTTGTTTGCTACAGGAAATTTAGGCTACATGCTTTAATTTACCTTTGTAGAAAGAATAACAATGATATTTGAAAGAGCTTCGCTTTGGCCTCCTGTTTGCCAACATCAACACCCTGTTGAAGTACGTATAAAATCCATAGAATCGGCAGTAAAGCTAAAGGGATTGTCCTAAACTAACAGTGCATTTAGGTTACTGTATATCTAGCACATAGGACACACTAATGACATTTTGAAGCATATCTGATCAGATGGTTTTCTGCTCAGTTAACCTGAAGATGAGAAGCCATGCCAAGGGACCAAAATGGGACCGACCTAAGCACAACAGACACCCTGGAGACAAAAAAAAGCCAAGGCCTAGTTGTCTCCAAAGGGCCTTTGTCATCCAAACCCACTTTATCCCCTTGTAGTTCAGCCAAAGTTCTTACTATCTTTTCAACAGCAGCATTCAAAAACAGCAGGCAAGATCACATGTTAAGAGTTCCTAGCATGTAGTAAACAGTATTAAACAAACCCAGCTAATGCATAAAATGCATAACTGACAAAGTGCCCAAAACAAACTTAAGTCAAATGCTTTAAACTGCCCGATGTGTTTGTATTCTTTGATTTCTCCCAACAGATAACAACTGGCCTACACTACCCTGCTTCCCACTTTTGTATTACTTCAATCAAGGATATGTCTCAAATGCAGCACTAGCCAGTAGCCACCACTTATTAACTAGTTTTGACACATTCAAACTATTTATTGGGACTAGGCGTAGTCTAAGCAATGGCTGTTTGAACTTCTTTATCACAAATTCCACAGTTACATGCCAATACACTGATACATTTGTATATGCCCTGCTCTGCTCCACAAAAACAACAGACCACTGTCTGCCCCCCATACCCACTCAAACATTCCTCCCTTTCACATAAAGGAGAGGGCCTCAATCAAATCAAAACAAAGGAATGATGGTGACCCAATTGGGTCCTCATAGAGTTTGTGTGGCCTAGACGCCAACCAGTACCTTCAACTATCCTACACTCAAGGAAGACACAACAGGTCAATACTGCTGGAAATATAACAATAATACAAATTCTCCATCATTGACAAAAAAAACGTGAATCCAACTGTAAGCTGCATCTTTAGTACAGTATTCCAAAATTCACTCCAAAGATATAATAGGATTTTTTGTGTTTCGTGTTTTCCAGTTCTTTCAATTAAGATATATACTTATAGTTTATTAGATGCCTCCAAAAGCAAAGGGTTGGAGATAAGAGTGATTGTTCGCGTGACCTAATAGATGGAGGCAGTCTGCATAATTACGATTATTCTACACTGATTTAATCAACAGAACATGGGGAGCTCTACAAAGCACTCAAGGTCTAGCAGCTTTTTCAATTAATACTTATACTATGAGTTGAAAAATCATAAAACCGTAAGGTGTACCAACCCAAGGCTGGTACCAGTGGTGGTAAAAACAAAGTGGTGTATGTAACACTGAACTAATGATAAAAACAAACGATCAGGCTGCCTAATTACCATCACTTGAAACAATATGATGTATTTATTTCCCCAAACCAACTCCAACATATGTCTCTAAAAACACTATTTATGAAACAATTAGTTCGCCAGGTTAAGTAACTCTTACGAGTTAAAGCTGCTAACCAGCATGTGTAATTTACGTTAACCGAGCTGGCTAACAGCTAGTCTACAGCAATCAGACTCAGAGGTCAAAACGGAGAGAACGATGTAACGTCTGACAAGCTCAGGTCATGCATAGTAGTAACCACTCACCTCACAACATTAGCTATGTAATGGTTTATTTCCTTTTGGTCTGACACAGTTATGATGAACTACTTGTTTAAATTAAACTTACAGCTTTTCTTCAACAACGTCTAGGAAAAAGCTTTGGTGGAGCCGGGGAAAAACGAGGCAAAACACATCGGTGCCGTGTTATCCAATCAAAAAACGCAGATAGGAACTTCCGCCGCCACATGGCACTCTGCTGTAGTGACGCAATATCACAAGACATTGTTATGCTGCTATGCTTAAAAAAAAGGCTTTCACTAAAATAGCAGTCAATATACACACGTGTGTATCAGTATTTTACATTTCAATAAAACTTGAAAGATAATAGCTTTTTATTTGTGACACAAAGTGTAACACAAATTTAACAAATCAAATCCCGCCCCCCTAGATAGAATCAAGCTAGAAAACCAGCACTGCACTTGCTGAAATAGAGATGGCAGTGACACCTTCTGGTGAAGTGTCCACACTATAATTTAGACATCGATCCACTCGTTTTTATTTTTATTTGTTTCACATGGTAACACAACAGGGAACATGACACTGCCAACTTACATCCAGGATCATAGAGCTATGGAGAAGTGGAAACAAATGGACAACTGGGGAAACATTTAAACAAATACACAATCTTCACAATTTGAGTTTATTATTTTGGAGGGCTAAGAGCCACTACAGTAGAGACTGATTTGCTTTTTTGGTCTCCACAACCCATAAAAAAAAAGTTAAAGTAAAAAAAAAAAAAAAAAAAACATGACCACATATACATATATATATATATATATATATATATCCATAAATAAACATCACATTGCATAGCCAAACACACACACACACAATAATCTTGATGTTACCAGAAAGCATTAATACAGGACCACAGAGACAAAGCCACTGCACTGTGTCAGACAAGGACCAAGGAAATGTTTATATGACATCATGGATCGAACACTTTACATTAGGGTCAAGCTTATGGGTTTGGGAGCCTATTCCCTCCACCCCATTTTTGAATGCAAGTAAAAGTGGGATTCAGAAAGCATGAACATGTGGGTTATATTGTACTAATGAAGCCTGTACAATTCTGATGACAGTGAAATGAGTGGGGTTGTCTCAGCGCATCTGTTTTAAGGGACAGAGATTTTTAGAGGACAGAAGGTGTTCTAGAGCATCTAGCCGGCAATGCGGTAGTTGACATGGATCTCTGGCTTGATCTCGCACACCATCTTCAGCAGGTTGCCCAGGACGGTCTCACGGTTCTGCTGGTAACTGGTTTGGATGCTTCCCATCTTTCCCACCGTCTCCTTGTCAACTTCCACTGCAGAGTTACCATGGGAACCCAGAGCCTGGATGGATACGAAAACAAACATGAAATTAGGACTGAAATTGCCATTCTTGTATTAAAGTGAATTATCAATAACACCCATAGGCAGTATTCACTATTTTAAAACATTGACTTTTTTAATAACATGACTTTGCTCATGTCTTACTGCAGCCTCCTTGGTTTTAAACTCTTTCTCCCTCTGCATACGGTATTGCTCAATCTCAGCTTGGGCCTCCTCCTTAGCCTGCTTCAGACGACGGTTCTTACCTAGTCAAGAGACAGTAACAACCTGGTTACAAAATAAAAAAAATGACATAAAAACTATTGGAGCTGTTAAGTTATGTATTTTTATTCAAAGGGCAGCTTTGAATTAGTGACCAGTGTAGTTCCTGTGAGCGAGTCCACATGAGTTGGTGATTCCTTTTAAGAAATAGGGAAGTGAGAAAAAAAAATCAACATGGGCAAGACCGTAGGAAGTAGGAAGACTAGATTTAACACCATGATGTTGTGACCTCAAATATTCCACTATAAAAAATAGACTATACTGTTACTGCACTACAGTACTCCAATCTTAAAACTTATTCATCGTAGTCATTCAATTATTAGATGTCTATAAAAAATCACCTCATTCATCTAGAAGGTACTGAGACTGCACTGGGTCACATGACAAGCCAAAAAAATAACACATCAGCTCAAGATTCCATGGAAAACCAAATCAACGGTATTCCTATGTTTAAATAATAATAATAATAATAATAATAATAATAATAATATGTATTCATATACGAAAGAATGTAATGAGCTACATTGCAATTAATACTGGTTAATAAGTGCTATGGCATGTGATTGACTACGAGTTTTAGGGATATATCGCAGCGCAGAGTTGACATCATCTGATATGTATTTCTATCTATCCCCTGAAAGCTCTTTTGTTTATAAGCTAGATCCTTCAGACGTTTATATGTAAATTAATAGAACTTAAGTGTCGAATCATTCGTGACATTATGGATGATAATCAGGAAAGAGCGGAGCAGTCATGGCCACAAATAATCACGTGATCTTTAAATAGACACTGAAAACAGACAGCAACCGCCTTTACGTAGATACGTTTAACAAATATTTTTCAGCATATATATATTATACATTTGCAACTAATCAGAATACACACTTTTGCAGGCCTGTTGGGCCTCTCGAAGGCTAAGTTAGCCACCCTGTCAACCCAGTCGCTGCCAACGTTGGACTAGCTAAGCTAGCTAGATAGCTAATATACAGACAATCCCTTGAGGTACTTACGTTTGCGAGCTTCTGCAACCTTTTCTGCTGCTCGTTTTTCAGCTTGCAAGAGCTGCTGGATGCCCTGGGACTGACTTGCCATTTTAGATTGGATTTGGACGGTTGGTAATGTAAGTAAAAGAAAATATGCTTCTGACGTTCAACGCTCCACTAGCACCGAAGGTCGAGGAATTTACTGCAGTCAGCTGATAACGCGTCATATGGAACACTTAAACCACGTGACGCTTTAATATTTTGGGGAGCATTCGTTTTGTCGACTACATAAATGTAGCGTCTACGTTAATGTTTTATTTTTTGACAGTTTCAAGCTACATTCTTAATTGCTTTGTATTATTTTATCAACAGCCATGTTGAAAAAGCCGTAATCGTTCGGGGATTTTAAATAGCAGTCCAAATTGTCCACTGTACACACATAAAAAAATAAAATAATAAACGTTACACGACTAATGAGATAATGCATTTTTTATTAGTATATATTATTATTTATTCGTACAAGGGTAACCGACTGAGAGTTGGTCTCTTCTCCAGCAGTGCGCTGTTTATACAATATAAATTAAATCAACAAAACAAACAGGAACAAAAAGAAAATAAATATTTTAAATAAACATATAGGCCTAACACACATTTGTTACATTATTTGCAATACAGAACACTACTAAGACTCAACCAAAACAAGAAGCACTCTTTGAACAGTGTGAAATGCAATAAAACATGTTACATAAAGTTTATGATTTAGTAGGCTATATCAGAAAGTAAATAGGATTCATCCATCAAAAATGTAGCCTAGGATTTAAGTCTTAAGACTGCGACCGTATTGCAAAACGTACAAATCTCAAATAAAATCAGTTCATTCAACTAATTTATGCCAGACATTATTTTACAGTAGTATAAATGTACCTTTTTAATGTAATTTTGAAACTAATATCTCTTAAAAGGGTTTCTTGCACATAAAATAGAGACTCTCCTTAGGCCTATCTTTAAAAAATATGGTAAAAGTCAATGTTGAGACTTTTCAGGTTTGGGTCGTGCGGAGAAAATAGCCTTTCCACCATAAATAAGACTAATTAATGAAAATGTATATTTTACATGTATAATAGAGGTCCTATCAAAATAAATTCAATAAAAATAACACTGTATATCTTCCCATTCACACACACACACACACACACACACACACACACACACACACACACACACACACACACACACACACACACACACACACACACACACTAACACTGGTTAGACTAGAGAGCCAGAGCCTAAGCGGAAACCCCTCCCGAATCCCAACTCCGGCAGCCGAGTAAAAGAAAAGAGGAATACCAAGCAATCAGGAAACACGGAGATATAACAGAAGAGAAAAGAAACTATCATAATAAAGTGAGTGCAATCTGACTTTACTTTTACCGACAGGCTTTCTGAATAGGATCAAATCCAGGTATGGCATTTTGTTACAGAAAAACACTTTCGAGCAACTGCTGGACATTTTTTCCTGGAAGAAAAAAAGTACTGGCTCCCGACAAATAGCAGGATAGCTGGCTAACCATTCCTAGCAAGCGCCTATGTAAAACTAGCTTATTAAAAAGGATTATTGACGCCTAACAATGGACCATGGAGCTGATTGCTTGTATCTATTTGCAATAATTAACGTTAACTGTTGACATCAATCTGTTTTTATCTAGGTGGGCATCATGGCGATGCCATTGGTAAACTAACTAGCTAATGTTGGTTAGCAAGCTAAGCCCCCCTGTACTGGACTGCTAAATGGATTTTAAGCAAGTCCAATTTCAGGAGGGGATTCGTTCTGATTTTGTACAGTGGATGAGACAGTTGTGTTTTCTCTCTGCCCATCAACAGGGACATTTTACTTATATGAATTATGACTTTGAAGCAACTACTACAAATAATGTGTTGTGCTGCAGCATGCATATTCTGCCTATTTCTCCAATTGGATTTCAGGTTTTGGATTTAAGAGCATTGGGACGATAACGTGTCTTCCATTCAAAATATATGTGGACATATTGCAAATGTTTTTTAAATGTGCCCACCAAGATAATATGCTCTTTAGATGCCGTCTTTATTGGTTGCAGTTCACAAATTGTTTCCAATCCAGCACCAGAGAGCCTTCAATCGAGGACTCATTTCTATAATTTAAATTGAACTATATCCTCACTCGAAGGTGCATAATGACTTAACTTTTGTCATGAATGTGTTAAACCATTTTCATGCGCAAGAGCCGAGACTCTTGAAAAAATGAGTTGTTGTCCACAACAACTGAACTTTAAATATCGTGTCCTCAGCTTCCGATACATGTTTGACATTGTTTATGTCTGCTAGTTCTTTGGCCCATGGCCTTTTCAAGCCAGGGCAGTGTTAGCGCGGTGCTGTTGAATACTGGAGAGCATTCCTCTAGCGGCGCTGCTCAGATGGGTTATTCAGACATCTGTCCCCCCACAGAGCAATTCTGTTACACACAGCAAATCCTTGTTAAGCTTCGACTCCCACTGATCGCGTCTCCTCCGCAGGCCCTAATGTTGTTATTGGTGGGGGACGATTGGCCCTAATGAAGTACTGTCAAAGGGCACGTCACACATCTCCCTTTTATTAGTTCTTCGTGTCAGAGCTAGCCTTTTTTGTAACTTTTCTGAATTCAGCCGTCACACGAGGGCTTTTTACGGCTACTGTCTGATATCAGGTCAAAGTCATATCTTTGTCACTGCATTTTCTGCTGAATGGTGCAAGTTGCCACTAAACTGAACTTGTTGAACCCAATTTCACCATTCATCATTCTATATCTGTAACTATATTAATATATTCTGTGCTATTATTATGCTTATTATTATCAAGCACTATTGCACAGGCAACTTTTACAATTACCTTGTAATGATTCTGTGGGGTTTAGCTGACATTGCCATATAAAGTAGCATACCATAACTTTTATTAAACTTAACTCCTTGTTGTCAGCAATATCAAATACACCTCGTGTATATGTACATTTCAGTAACACTATATTAACTAATTGCATACAGTAAGGTCAAGGCTAAACATTATGCAGGTAGTTTAGGTTTGCTGAGTTTTGCCAAAATTACACCAACGTATTTAAACCGTCAAACGAGTCTCTAGCGTCTATTATAAGCCTGTCTGGTTTCTATAGGGAGGAACAATTTGAAACTATGATACTGTTTGCAACTTCCTCCCCCACCTACCAGTTCTAATTATTAGTCATCTTAGTTAGCCAGCAGCTTTTGTCATCGGCATGCCAGAGCTGCTTGAGCCCAAATGATTGAAATTCCCACAAGTTTAGTGTTGTGTCATATTTGTGCAGCCCGATAGGAGGGGAGTCTAGTGTGTGCGCACATCTAGGCGTATTTAACCAGGCGCTGTCTGCCGGAACGGAATAGAATTTAAACAGACCAGAACAACGTAACAGAGAAATAAACCCACCTGACAGAATATGTTTTCATAGGATTGTTTGGCAATTGTTTTAGTGAAGTAGGTTGTTTTAAATGCACACTATCACAGTGGTACTATCATATTGTTTCGCGGAAAATTCCCTGACTATCATAAGTTTATCACTGTATGTCCCTGACGGACTCAATTTCCTCCTAGAGTATGCAACAATACAACATGAACTTGACTGAACGTTAAAATTAGGCTAATTAGTAACATCAGCAGTCTGCCACAAAGCATCGTGTGAACGCACCTCTGGCTTGTCGAGAGGCTATACGTATACATTTATGGTGCTTTTTGTGGTTTCCTGTGGTTTCCTTGTATCATTATATATCTTTTCTCTCTTCCTGATGACTAGAGGTAGCAATAAGGCGAAGGACTGAGAAACCCTCATGTAGCTTACAATTTTGAAGCCAACGTCAAAGGTACGGCAAGTTACTTAAGTTCTAGCTCTAAATTACAGTTAAAATGTGTTTGAATGGTGATATTACCTTTCAATTTGCAATAGTCTAGTAGGTAATTGATCTTATTAAACTGTGTGGTAAGATCAGGTCGGTAGCGCAGCTGACCTAAGCCCACACTAAGCTGTGTGCAGTAAGGGTATTCATTGTTTTTTGACCATATTGGTTTGTTTGACACTAGCATGTGCAAACATTTTCAGTCAACTTTTGCTTACAAGAAAGAACATTGAAAAACATTTTCTATGTTTTTTGGTTTTGTTATGGCTATTGTTTGCTTATCTCTTGTGAGATATGCCTCCTGGGGTATACCCAACCTATACAGTTATCATTTCTCTGCTATTATTTTCCAGTGTATGGCTGAGCAGAGAGATGTGTTGGCTGTGTTGCCTATGGGAGTACAACAAAGCTGTGTCCGCTAGTCTTGTGGACAGTGCGGTTCTCGTGGGTGGCAAAGCAACGCCTGTAGAATTCCTATGGTTGTTCTCACATTACCGTGCCAAGAATCTACAACAAGATGAATAGACATTTTGTGGTGGCAGTGATCATAGGAGGGGGAAAAAACGTTTGCTTACGTCGCTGATTACTTGACATTGTTTTGTGGTTTAAAATCAGCCTATAATAGTAATACAACAATAATAATCTACAATCCAAGCTTTTTTGTCATGTTAAATGTAATCAAACTAGTATTGAAAAGCCTAGTGCATATGGACGTTGGGTCCTAAAATTCTATTCTGTTCTATTCCTTTTAGGTAAAATCAGTGATAGAGAGTTTGTAACACTTCCGGAAATTGATTGTTTCTGACAATAAAACAGAACAGCAGAAGGTAGACTTGGTGGCTTAATGAGCTTTTATTCTGTGCCTTAGCAGGATTAAATATCTAGTAAATAGGGTAGTGGCTGTTTAATGTCCCTGGCACTCAGACTGCTGGCAATCTGCTCTGTTTTATGGAGGTCCAAGCTACTCCTCTTCAATTGTTTCACGTTTTTATCTTTGAAAGGCTTTGTATGGCGCTGCACTCACTGTCTTACACAATTCTTTATTTGAGAACACGGAGAGTTTGAATCTCGACAGCCTAATTCTGTTGATATATTTTGGTTTCTTTAACAAAGAATTGCTAAAGATAAAAAATAATAAGGATCCGTATTATCCCACCCACCCACCCACCCACTTAGGTATTGTTCTTTTTGCTTATCAGCCCAGCTGACCCGCAATAGATACCTGACCATACTGTTAGATGACACTTCTGTTTTGAAATGTGTGGAATGTTGTTTTGTTTGTCCTCTGTGTTTCTCACTATGCTCCTGAGGGAAACAGGTTTTATAATCTCTACACCCAGGTCTTATGAGACCTATGCCAGGATTCCAGGACTACATTCTTACCGTAAAGCTGGCTCCCTTTGTACATGTTGCCCTAAATTGTATCTAGTTTCCTTCTCACCACCTAAATATAGTCAGACAGCTGTTCTGTAGCTTATGCTGAAGATTTGATTGTATTTTACTTTTTTTCCACAATAAGCCCAGATTGATGGTCGCAATAATCCTTATCTCTTTCTACTCCTCTCTCTGTCCTTCCTTTGCCTATCTCTCCATCGTTTACCCTTTTTTTTTTGGCTCTCTACTGCTCTCTCTTTCTCTCTCTTCCTCTCTCCATGCTTCCTCTCCAAACAGGAAAAGATGCAGACCTGAGGGACCCCGGCCTCCCCCCTTTCTCCCCTCTCCTCTCCTCACCCTCTTCGGTCCGCTTGGCCTCTGTGAGAGACGTGCCTTTCTTGACCCAAAGCGATGGGCTTCGGCCGGGACCTGCGCTATTCCCACGACGGGCTCCTGAAGCTGCAGGACTGGGAGTTGAAGCTCCTGGAGACGGTGAAGCGCTTCATGACCCTACGAGTGAAGAGCGACAAGGAGTACGCCTCGCTGCTCCTCAACATCAGCCAGCAGGTGGACAAACACGACAACTCCTTTCAGGTCGACTACGTCAGCAACGTCTCCAAGGTGTGTATGTGTGTGTGTGTGTGTGTGTGTGCGTGCGTGCGACTGAAAGCATTGTAAAACACAAATAGTGTTTGTAACACATGCTCATCAATGTAATATGACAACAGAGCAGAGATAGTCACATCATTGACTTGCCCGTATCCACGACCAAGTGCACTCAGATTTTTACTGACATAACTACACCGTACAATCACAGAGTACTACCTTTTACAGTCACCGCCAACCATCCCTTACAATCATTAAGCAACAACACCTTACTGTCACATTCAACTACATCTTACAATCACAAACAACTAACACTACACCTTACATTCTCATTCAATTACACCTATACACTTACAGACATCCACACCTTACAGTCATAGAAAACACCTTTCAATCACAGACAGCTATACCTTACCATCATAGTTAACTTTACCTTACAATCACATTGAACTACACCTATATCCTTACAGGAAACCACACCTTACAGTCATAGAAAACATTGTTCAATCACAAACAGCTACACCTTACCATCACAGCCAACTAGATGTTACACCAACATACAACTCTACCTTACGTCTTATTCAGTTACATCTTTATCACCTATCGTTTGTTTCTTGCTTCTCTCTTCTCTCACGGTCTCCTGTCCTCTTTCTCTCTCCCTTCCCCTCCCCTCTCTCCCCCCTTCCTTTCACTATCCGCTGTTCTCCTTTCCCATGTTCCTCCGTCCTCGTTTCTTGGTACGCCTTCAGTCGTGGGTCCACATGGTACATCAGACAGAGCAGCTGGGTAAGATCATGAAGTGTCACGCCGAGGAGTTGAACTCCGGGCCCCTGCATCGCCTCACCATGATGATCAAAGACAAGCAGCAGGTCAAAAAGAGCTACCTCAGCATCCACCAGCAGATTGAGTCCGAGATGAACAAGGTAAGAGAGATTGAAAAAAATAATAATAAAAAAAGAATCATGAAGGAAACGGACCTAATCTGACCTGATCTCAGCTATTCTGCTCACTCATTTATAATAGATACTGGGGCAGGGAATACCAGTATTGGCCTGCAGTGCTGTTAGAAAATTCGAAGTGTTTAGTCTATGTTACTTTAGGGCGTCAGGTCACAACAAGGAAATATCAATGCCGAGGAAACTTTCGTCTTGGATTGAAATGTTTTGCCAGTGTCTTTCGGCTGAGGACAGTCCACCCCGTAAGCACTGTGTTAGTTTAGTAGACATTACAGATTGAGGAGAGGAACTGGAAGCTAAGTGTGGACAGCCAGGTGTGAGTTGGCCTCAGAAGTGTTGCTTCTCTGGGATGGTGGGGTTAGTAGGAGTCGTCAAAGGTCTGGACACCTTTCAAAGCATTGTCATTTTATGCCACACCTAGCTGGCATGGCACCATCACAATATATGAGTATAAGTAGAAGAGCTGTAGTAATAGATGGTAGGAGAAATAAAGGTTATTATACCGACACATTGTTTCAAATAATGCTTGCTGGCAAAGATTCTCGCATATCAAATACTCTAGCACTGCTTGGTAGCGTGAAGGTTATTAATTGGTAATGATGTCACTGAGTTTTGGCCTCTTGTTAAATCATATTTATATTTAGGTTACAAAGAGTGACCTAGAAAAGTTAAAAGGCACCTACAGGCAACTAACCAAGGACGCCTGCTGCGCCAAAGAGAAATACAGAGAAGCGATAGCCAAAGGTAAGGATATTTTTCCCGAAACACTACACCCCTTTGTCTGATATATTTAAGGGCCGTTTAAGAACAGTTAATAGTATACAACACACTCCCACTCTAGTCAAATCAATTGTTTGGAGCAGGGCATCGCTCATTCGACAAACAATAACCACAGTATCAACTGATTCCACCCGTACCTAGTCTCCGTGTGCGTTCAATCCAATTCGAATCGCACGAACAGGAACACGCAGTAGAATGCATACCACGACACCTCGATGGATATAAAGACTTCTATTGATAAACAGAATGACATGTCCCCCCTATCAAATTGGCTAGATTCCTGCAGCGTGTCGATTTCTTATCCCTGGGCCTGTCCCCCCCCCCCCCCTCCACCTCTGTCAGGCAAGGAGCCGGAGAAGGCGCGGGATCGTTACGACAAGGCCACCATGAAGCTCCACAACCTCCACAACCAGTATGTGCTAGCGGTGCGCGGAGCCCAGCTTCACCAGCAACACTACCACGACACCACGCTGCCCCTTCTGCTCGACTCGCTGCAGAAGATGCAGGAGGAAATGATCAGCGCGCTGTGAGTTCCTGCCCGTCGTGCGTGTGTGTGTGTGTGTGGTTGTGTGTGTGTGTGTGTGTGTGTGTGTGTGTGTGTGTGTGTGTGTGTGTGTGTGTGTGTGTGTGTGTGTGTGTGTGTGTGTGTGTTACAGTGAGAAAAGTTATGTACTTACATTTCTTGTGTTTGAGGGAAAGAAGTTGCTGTGTTTTGACATTTCTTGTGTGCGTGTGTGTTTGAGGGAGAGCAAGGTTGTTGTGTTGTTGTGGCACTCCGGGTGTGTGTGTCTGTGCAAGTTGTCGCAAGCTTTTCTGTCTCTGTCTGTATGTATGTCATACAGGTTATGCACTTTCCTTCTCTATCTGAAGATTAGTAGTTCCAAGACGTGTTCAACAATGTTAACAAGCTCCATTCCAGAATTATTTCCAGTCATTCAGTCCTCGCCCTTTGACCCCAAATTACCTCGCCCCTTTGACCCCGGATTAAATCCCAATAGTAGATGTGATCCCATAATTCATAGCTGTCAATGGATTGCTTGGAGACAGCCTCTCTCTCTCTCTCTCTCTCTCTCTCTCTCTCTCTCTCTCTCTCACACAGTGAAAGCTGTCGCAGCTTTAATCTGTGTTTTTAATCACAGACGTGAAGCCTGAGGTTAAGGCTGAGACAGATGTTACTGGGTTGAAAGGGGACCAGTCAGAGCCCTCTCCTCTACTTTATAACAGAGCCCCTCTGGGGTATTTCCCGGAAGGGGGCAGGAAAACTTTAGAACCAAAAACACCATTTTTTTTTGCTGTACATTGGCAGTGTGCCAACGTATAAAGTTGAAGAGAGTTCTAGATTAGACCCATAATCATTTTGAGTTACCAGAAGTGTTTTAGTCTGCATTTTTAGTTCATATATTTTTCCCATTCCCTTATTTTCCCAGGAAAGGCATTTTAGAGGAGTACAGCGAGATCACCAGCCTGTTGACGGATGAGATTGTCAAAGTCCATAAAGAAATACACACCTCTATCGACCAGATTGACCCGGGGTCAGAATACGAGCACTTCATTGAAGCCTACAAGTAAGCTACTTTCCTGTCCAATACATCATCTCTCAGCTCTACATGTTCAATGATCGCTGCTTTTAAATATCTGTTTATGGCTAAATGTAATGCCCCCCCCCCCCCCCCCCCCCCAGGTCCCCTGAAACCCAGGAGCCTAATGTGGAGTTTGACGTTTCGCTGTTGGAGGAAAACGAGAATCTCAAAGCCAACGAGATCCTGTGGAATAATCTGACTGCAGACAGTTTACAAGCCTTGTGAGATGGCCTCTAATGTGTTTGTGATGATGATGCTAATGATATGAATTATTTCATTTGTTGAGACTGGAATAGGTTTTATTTTTTATTTGGACTCAGGTCAAAACCTTCATAGTCTGTGACACAGAGTACTCCTTATTATCAAATTATGCCTTAAGGATGAAATAGTTATTATCAAAATATATAATTTTCACCAAACTGCTTAATCATTGCTTGGGTTCTGATCTCTCATCAAAAAATGTTGCTCTTACAGAATGGCGTTGTCATCAAGTACCAATGTTACATAAGCCTGTGTGACTTGACCCCCCATGTATGACCTTTAACCTTTGCTAGATTGCAATCCGCGTCCGACGAGCTAGTCCTCACTCAGCAGAGCCTACGCTCCAAAGAGGACCTGGTGCTGGAACTGGAGAACAAGATCGAGGAGTCAACGAAAACCTGTGAAAAGAAGTCTGAGTACGTCTCTTCCTGGATTTATACAATACTTTATTTGGCCTCCCTTCTGTTATAGTCAAGTCTAATGTATTTGTATAGCACACTTCATACACATAGGTCATTCAAATGGCTTTACGTAAGCCAAGCAGGCGCATACCAAGCAAAAGTAAAAAGTACTGCTGGGCGTTGTCCTTTTATAAATGAGTATCGGTGAGATTACCGTTTGGTTTTCCTGGATAGGCAGCACTCCTTCACATACTTTCACTGACTGCCGCTGGCTGACTGACTCCCTGGCTACTTGACTTCCTGGCTGGTTGACTTCCTGGCTGTTTGACTCCGTGGCTGTTTGACTGGCTGACTGACTGACTGACTCACTGGCTGACTGACTTCCTGGCTGTTTGACTCGTTGACTGACTGACTGACTCACTGGCTGTTTGACTCACTGGCTGTTTGACTCGCTGACTGACTGACTGACTGACTCCCTGGCTGTTTGACTGGCAGACTGACCGACTAACTGACTTACTGACTCCCTGGCTGTTTGACTCGCTGACTGACTGACTGGCTGAGTGGCTGTCTGACAAACAAGATTTGGCTCGAGTTCTGTCCATAAAGCCCAGGCTGTGAGCCCTTCCACTCCAGCAGCCCAGGGATCATCCCACTGGGACTGGTAGAGATGAGAGTGGGCACCCAGGCATACACGGCACAATGG
Source organism: Aplochiton taeniatus (assembly GCA_017639675.1). Taxonomy (NCBI): domain Eukaryota; kingdom Metazoa; phylum Chordata; class Actinopteri; order Galaxiiformes; family Galaxiidae; genus Aplochiton; species Aplochiton taeniatus. Next base: position 6,827,700 of record CM030172.1, read on the forward strand.
ACAGCCCGAGGTCCAACTCAGCACATTCTTCAGGGTCTGGTTGGCAAATCGGCCATAGAAGAAGGTGCTAGACTCTCCGCCAACCTCCCTCTCCTCCCTCACTCATCTCAGCTGGCGTTTGCTGGCTTTGCTTCAGATATGGGTGAAATAGCAGCTCCTCTGCTTTCTTATGTGGAAATACATAAGTACAGTAAGCTGTATTTAGAGAAGATTACAAAAAATCTGTTTTAAAGGGAGCCTTTTTTACGGCCTATTATATATAGATTGTTTGCGTAGGTAGATCATTGATTGTTTGGAAACATTGTCTTTCTTACTTAACATGCTGTAAAGTGTAAACGACAAAAAAGTATTGCCGTTAATAAGTTCAGCTATCTCTGTATTGCTTAGACTAGTTGCTGGCACTAAGCCAGGGTTTCTTTAAACTATAAAAAAAAAAAAATACATGGCATCCTAGGACATCCGTAGCTTGCGGTCACCAGTAGTCGGCATAGAGATGGACCGCTATGGTGGTTGGACTGAATGGATCGTTGACCAAGAACCCCGCTTTCACCCCCGTTAATCTGCAGCGTGGTGTCAATCAACATCCGCTTAGCCACATTTTACCCCGGGTCGCTCTGCGCACACGGCAAAGAAGAAAATCGTGTCCCTAGTCTTCTCATCCTCCATTTCCCCACGGGATTAAAAAGTAATACGTCAAGTCTAAGAGACCCAGAGTGTGTCCTCTCTCTCTCTTTCTCTCTCTCTCTCTCTCTCTCGCTCTCTCTCTCTGAAATAACTCTCTTTTTTTTGTTGCTCTCATCCCTCTTTCTCCCTGCTCCTACTTTCTCCCGCTCTGTCTTCATTCTGTGCCCGTCCCGTCCCCAGTGCGGTGTTGCTGCTGAGTCAGAAACAGTCTCTGGAGGAGCTCCGTCAGACGGTCCAGCTGCTGCGCTGCCAGGAGGCCAAGCTGTCCGCCCAGAAAGACCTGCTGGAACACAAGATGCAGGACAACGAGGGCAGGGAACCTCCCCCGGTGGTCAACTATGAGGACGACGCGCGCTCTGTCAACTCCATGGTAGGGACCCGCTTCGGAAACGGTAGCAAACGTTAGGAAACTGCGGAACGCATTCGACTGGATAAGGCGCTGGGTTGGCTCTCTGATCTGTAGATGGCCTTCAGTTTAGTTTGGCTTTTGCAGGGTGTAGTTTAGATTTGCTTTTGGTGTGTTCAGTTGAATCTTACTTTGGAGGTTATTTATGTGTTTAAACATCAATAAGGGAAGTTGGTGGCGATTGTACAGGGTCGTAGTAAGAAGTATAGCAAAAAGATCTTAGGGAAAGGTATGGAAGATAATTTTATTTGAAACTCGGGAGTGTAAGAAGTTTACTCTGAAGGCATCTGTTTCTGGCCTTTTTTAAATAATGTTAGACGTTACGTTAATAATTTCAAAGGTACAATGCTCGATTTAATAAGCATTATTGTGCATTATTGAAGTCAGTCTTGGAGATTATGATTTTGCAATAGAACTTTTATTATGCATTTGTTTGTTTATTAAACAACACTCTTTGTGAGGCAGTGACACTCTACGGCTCCTGTTGATATCAGAGTGCGTTGTTTTGCCTAAACCTAATCCATAATACATCATTTAGCTTGCTCTTGTTGCGTTTGTTTTTATCTTTAGGCTATACATGCTGATGGGGTTGATTCTATTTCTTTTCTTAATCTCTTTTCCTTTGGGTACTGTAATGCCTGTCAAAGCTTTGATACTGAGTGACTGGAGCAGCAAGCTTAGTTTGATGGTAATACTTGGGGGAGCACTAGTGAGAAAGATACTGAGGGTAAATATGGCTGGACTTAGTGAAAGAGATAATCTGGTGTTTCAGAGCTTACCTGCACACAGCCAGCTGAACAGAAGAGGGCACTGTGTGCGCTGTTATGTATCGCTTTCTGTGAATTGCTTTCTAATGCACGTTCTTGCTGTGCTTTAGATTGCATTATTTTGAAGTGATCAAGCAGTGCAACTATCCAAATGGGCTTACAAATAACATCAAGCTAGAATCTTGTCTTTCTTTTCTTAGTATATGTAATATATATTATTTATAATAAATAATTAGTTTATGTCAGGGGCAAATAGTAGCCTAAATTGTGGCAGAAGTCACATGCTGTAGACTTAATCTAATCTAAGTTGTTGCATTTAAAAACAAAACAAAAATGGCAGCCATTTATAAGGCAAAAAAACAGAATAGCTGAGCAAGTATGTACAGACTCATAAATAACTTGGCTTTTATCGCAACTAGAGCTCTTAGTTTTCTTTTTCAATATACATTTCTTTCCGGCTGAATGTTGGTGAATCATATTCATTGGTTTTATCATTTTTATGTTTCTCTCAACTGCTTGGTGTGTTTGTGTGTGTGTGTGTGTGTGTGTGTGTGTGGGTGTGTGTGTTTTTTAGGACAAAGGAAAGGACAGGATATCAAAGTTAGACACCCTGCGTCATTCCATTGCTGGGATGATACGCTCTCCTAAATCAGTCCTGGGATCTTCTTCTGTAAGATTTGCAGAGCCTGTGTCTTTGTGTGCTTGTCTATTTCACTCTGTCTGCGCAACTCTTGTCACCCTTTTAGCTATTCCAGTTGGTTTGTGTCATATAAGGATGTTTCACGAAATAAAGTCTAATTTACAGATGTAAACATTCAATCGAACTTATAGTAATATTATTTGTTGGGTATCTAAATGTTGTTTTGGTCCAATGATACCCTCTATCTAAACACTGCGGGTCGTCTTTGGGTTTTTCGTTCTGTTTCCCAGCAGTTCTTTGACGTGATTCCCACCAGCGAGAAGCCGTTGCACGAGCAAGAGTGGTACCACGGCGCCATCCCCAGGACGGAGGCCCAAGAGCTCCTCAAACAGCAGGGCGACTTCCTGGTCCGGGAGAGCCACGGCAAGCCCGGCGAGTACGTCCTGTCGGTGTTCTCCGACGCCCAGAGACGACATTTCATCATCCAGTACGCGGATGTGAGTACAGTATATTTACTATTTCTTATGAGCAAAATTGGACGAAGATGAAACACTTGGAAGGAGGCCCATGATGTGTAGCGGTCAAGATCGGGGAAAAGACACCCGGCATGCTGGTGGCCAATAATATGAATTCCTTCTCTTTTTGTTTTTCCCCCTGCAGAATCAGTATCGATTTGAAGGCACAGGATTCCTAACAATCCCACGACTGATCGAACACCATTACACTACGAAGCAGGTCATCACCAAAAAGTCTGGCGTGGTGCTCCTCAACCCCGTCGTCAAGGTAAACCGTCTCTCCGACTATCGCCTCTGAATCCACTTCCAACGTGGAGTTGTTCACTTATATTTCTAAATGGAGATGAAATGTTAAAAAAAAAAAAAACTCCGGAAATACCAAGCCATATCACTTGATGACTTGAAAGACATAATTCACGCTCTGGTCATTGACTTGAAATTATATTTGGGTTCCATAACTGGACTTGTAAGAGCCGTGGGAAGTGTATGGGGAGACCGAGTCCAGGTGTTCTGGTGTTCATTACAGAGGCGTTGATAGGTTCGCAGGTTTTCACCACCCCATTTCCTGTTTCCTATGGCATCCAATGTAGTTCCCATAACACATCTGTGATGCTTGTGAAACATTTCTCATGCACATTTCCTTATTCGGGGGTGTGTGTCACAAAAAAAACAGGATGAATCTGGAGGGGAAGAAAGCCTCAGCTAGCTTGACAGGTTAAAACTGTTTGTGGCATGTTATATTTTGGAATCCAAAAATATAAAATACATTTACTCTAGTTAAGTAAAGCTCAGGTTTCTTGGAAGTCAATCCCCTATCAATACACTGTTGAGAGTACTGCAGCGTTGGGTTCATTAACTGGCCTGATGCTATCGAACAAAATGGATTTTTAATTGCTGAAGCTATTACCAATATGGGCTTAATGGTCTCTGTCATTACTACTGTATTGGATGTGCATAAGCCTCGGAACACTAAGTATTTTTAAATGGACTTCCTTAAGTGCCATTTCTATGCTCTGAGGCGACACATGGAGACTTTGACCATTAGAGAGACTGCTCAAAGAAAAGAAAAGAATACGCCACGCAATGTGCCGCACCAATTTTTCATCTCCTGTGAAACCTACTGTAATTTTAATGTGCGCTGCTCTTTGGTAAAATTATAAAAGACAGAAAAATGCTTTTTACTCCCACGTCGAGTTCTTATTTGATTGATTTGTATGTTTCTAGACTGCGCTGTCATTTGTGTTCGAGTCTATTTGTATAAGGCTGGCTGGTAATACTGTGTTTGTGGGCATTGTCGTATGTTTTTCAGGACAAAAAGTGGATACTAAACCATGAGGATGTGATCCTCGGAGAGCTTCTGGGAAAAGTAAGCACACCAGTCATGTTTTGTGTTTTTTCCTTGTGTGTGTTTCCTCCTCGTTCCTTTTGACGTTGAAGCTGCAGTCTCACCCCCAATCTGCTCGTCGCTGCTAACTTTTGTGTTGCCAGGGCAACTTTGGAGAGGTGTTTAAAGGAACATTGCGGGACAAGACTCCGGTAGCTGTTAAAACGTGTAAGGAGGACCTGCCTCAGGAGCTTAAGATAAAGTTCCTCTCCGAAGCAAGGTGAGGAGATCAATACTGACGTTTAAATCGGAGTCGTCTTTTTTCCCCCCTGCTAAGTGCCCATTTTACTACGGGACCAGAAAGCCAAAACATATCATTCTTGCAATATGGCACTTTGACTACTTGTAAGAATTGCTCAGTTTAGAGACAGGCAATTTAGAGGATACTAGGATAAAGGCCATCTATTTTTCAGACGGGATATTACTACCTTGAGGGACCATGGCCCTGGTTTCCTCCACAAATGACTCCTCTCTTAACAACTGTCATCTGTTATAGCTAGAAAGAGCTCCCTTGTATCATCTTAATATCCACAAGGGATTCACTTAAATCCTATCTTATGACCACAGAGAAAGGGAACAGTTACTCTTTCAATATGGGCTGTGTGTCTGTTACTCAATGGTGTTTATGACCGACCTTTCCACCCTCAGGATCCTTAAGCAATATGACCATCCAAACATTGTGAAGCTGATAGGTGTGTGCACACAACGACAGCCTATCTACATAGTGATGGAGTTAGTATCAGGTATGTTGCCCACACCAGGCTGTCACACAATGATTTACTGGTTGTTGTATATGTTGTTTTTTTCTTCGTTTTTATTTATTTATTTATTTTTTTTTTTTTATTTTTTTTTGTGTGAACTCGTGATCACCATTGTATATCAAACTTCCTGAAGGGTATTGCCATGTCTTTTTTTTATCCCAACAAAAGGAGGGGATTTCCTTTCTTTTCTACGGAAGAAGAAAGATGACCTGAAAACCAAACAGCTGGTCAAATTTGCTTTAGACGCTGCAGCAGGCATGGCGTACCTTGAAGCCAAGAACTGCATCCACAGGTAGGATCCTAAAAAAATATGATAAAAAATATGAAAAGGCAAGTCTCATAAACTGAAAAGGATGTACGTCAAGAAATGGTTTTGAGGATACATTTGCATCAGGTCTACAGTATGGACCCACACATCAAAAAAGGTCAGATTCAACCTTCCAACATGTTTTTTGTGTAATTTTGAGGCTGAGGTGCACATCTATTTCTTTTCAATTCAGGTGTGGTGTCTGTTAACGTTCATATAATAACTCAGCCCTCAGCCATGGCCATCTCTATTTCACAGCAATTTTGGATTTCATGGTTTTTCATTGAAAACTGTCCCCTCAGAGGAGAAAGGCTAATGTCAAATCAGTCTCACTTTTCCTCCCACCGCCTGCACCTTGATCAAATCATCCACAGCGCAGAGCTATAATTTCTCTGATTGACCTGCCAGTGAGTGACAGTATCATTTAGCTCCACCCTCCTCGTCACCCAGAAAGCATTAGAAAAAGAAATGAGTTGCTTCAAGCCTGCTGGCGAGCTGTTGAATTTGGAATAGGGAGAAGGATGCCAAGCTCAATCTGTGTCCTGTTGAAACACACATGTTCGTCATATACTGCCCCCCCCATCCCTTACACACACACACTACACACACACACACACACACACACACACACACACACACACACACACACACACACACACACACACACACACACACTATACCAGTTGACTGGTATGGTCTATCCTCTATCTAATGCTCACCCCCCTCTCTGTGTCTTTCTCCATCCACCTACCTCTCTCGTTCCCTCCTTCCCGGTCCTCTTCCAGGGACCTGGCAGCCAGGAACTGCCTGGTGGGGGAGAGCAACCTGCTGAAGATCAGTGACTTCGGTATGTCCAGACAGGAAGACGACGGCATCTACTCGTCCTCGGGACTCAAACAGATCCCCATCAAGTGGACGGCGCCGGAGGCCCTGAACTATGGTACAACTCCGATCCTATATGCAGCCTACAGAGCTGAAGGAAGTCCAGGAACTTTTATATTTCATTAGCTTTTCATAGAGAGAGTTGTGCCTTGATTATGGGAGTTCTTTATTACCAGTATAGTTATACTGTCAGCCATGAAGAAATGTCACGCTGTTCCCAAACTTCTCACACCCAAAAATCATGCTACAGGATATTTTCTTTGTAGGTATGTCTACAGGCCAAATTTGAAACCCAACTAAAATCTCTCAGATCTCTATTTAATGGCTCCAGATTATTGGCTTTGATTTTGGGAACCATTGGGATTGGTTTCCCAGACACACGTTAAGCCTTGTCCCAGGACTACTAAATGCTCAATTAAATCCTAAATCTAGGATTAGGCTTAATCTATCACTGGTAAACCGTTCCAGTGAGAACTGTGAACCAGAATGTTGGCACAGGAGGACACATTTGAAGGGACATTTATTAAAAGCTTTACACTCTGACTCTCAAACTAATTATGTGCCAGACCTTGTGTTTTGAAATGTATCATTATCAACTTGGACAGAACTAAAGTGTGTGCGTGCATGGGTGCTTGTGTGTGTGTGTCCAGGGAGATACAGCTCCGAGAGTGACATATGGAGTTATGGAATCCTCCTGTGGGAGACCTTCAGTCTAGGAGTCTGTCCGTACCCAGGGATGACCAACCAACAGGCGCGAGAACAAGTAGAAAAGGGTAAGAAACGAAGACAGTTCATATATAAATGTAGTATTATTTCATACTAATGAGGACGAGAAAAGAAATGAGAGAATATTGCAACAGAATTGTTGGACAGGGCTGGCATTTAAATCTAAACAGCCATGTAGTGCACAGTATGAAAAGGGAATAAATTAGACCTCTCTGCTAACACAACTTTAATTTGACAACCTGACAAAATGTTAGTGGAAGCAAATATTTGGGACACAAACAATTTACCTTTTTGTCAATTTCTGAATTTTGGGGGAAAACAAAAAAAATGACTTCACTTAGGGTCTGTTTCTCACAGATTTAGCCTTTTACCGTTAATATTCCTACAAAGAAATGTCCAGTCCAAAGCGTCTTTATAGTATATACAGCAATGCTTATATCTTACCAGGACGGGGACTTCATAACAGTGTATATCGACTGAAGCAGGTCCTATGTCGCCCTTCAGGTTCAAATTATAATAGATCTCACAAGTTGAGCTTGTCACTTCATTTCTCCCCATTCCTTTTGGTCAGCTCCCTCACCAGCTAAAGCGACAGCACTTCAGTCAGCCTGGCTCCAGGCTACTTCTTTGTCAGGGACGGGTTTGCTAATGACACACCCAGGATGTGCGCTCATTACTCTCCTCCTCCAGGCACTTCTACAGCTAACGATCTCTCTCGCTTGCTTAAAAATGAATGAATCTAGTAACCACCTAATGTGTAATTCAGAAGAACACCACTTTTTTTTGTTGTTGAATAGGAAGGTATGTCCCTTTCATGGTGATGTGAGCGTGGATGTACGGCTAGTGAATCGGCGGTAATTTATTTTGGCGCCAGACTTTAGCCCCCGTGCCCCATTAGTGGGAAAACTACAGGAGCAGTCAGAAGGTGGAACTTCAATGATGCTCGGATCTGCTTCTTAATCTAGCCTAGAGGAGTCATTGCATTTTGTCCTGACTTTCCTTTCATTTATGTTCTCTCCCTCTCTCTCTCTCTCTCTCTCCTCTCTCTCTCTCTCTCTCTCTCCTCGCTTCGCACTCTCGCTCACACTCTCGCTCGCACTCTTGCTGGCTGGCTATCTCATCAATCTCCATTTCGCAGGCTATAGAATGTCCTGCCCTCAGAAGTGTCCAGAGGAGGTGTACAGAGTCATGCAGAAGTGCTGGGACTACAAGCCGGAGAACAGACCCAAGTTCTCTGACATTCAGAAAGAGCTGGCGTCCGTCAAGAAGAAATAGCCAGAAAACCAGGCCGAGGGAGGGAGAGGAGAGGGAGAGAGAGAAAGAGGTGGACAGAAACCACCAAAGCCCCTGTTCCCAGTTGGATTGAGAAGTGCACCAATCCATGCTTATGAGAGTTTTCTTGATCCTGCCTCGGCGCAGTTTGACCTAAGCTCCACCTAAGTTCCATTGAATTCCTTCCTTTCAATGTATCTTTAACTTGACATTGTTAGCAAACGTGTGTAAGGACCCCCCCCCCCCCACACACACACACAAAAAGGACAGTGCAAGGAACTGAGAAACAACTGTCCTGGACACATATCTATCGATTCCGCGGCACCAAGTGAGACCCATCAAATGCCTATAAAAGTATTTGAAGTGTGTTCTGATCCTTTATCATCCGGTTCTGCCCCTTTGGGACACGGTCAGAATAGAAACACGTAACGTTACAGCCTTGACGCTACTTGTCAGGACTGTACCATGGTGTTGTATACAAAGGTCACAAAATCACTGTGTTAATAGAATGTTTTTTACATTTTTGTTTTATGCCTATGCAACTGTTTTGAGCCATTATCATGGAGAGCAAAGAGTCTCTGCCTAGCTTTTAATTGTTGTCAAATTACCGGATTACAGTATTTCTGTAAAAAAAAAAAAAAAAAAACGACTTTTTCTTACCTCCTTCTCCACCAATCACAGGATTTTCCAGTCACATTACAGAGTCAGGCAATATACGGTTAAGAATGTGTGAGTCAAAATCATGCAAGTTACAATTAGAGAGGCTTTGCGCATTGTAACACAGCATTCCTGTTCATCATTATATTATATTGTATTTTTATTTAAAAAGTCAGGTTATTTGAATATGTTCTGTTGAAACTGCAAATTGTCTGGTGCTTAAACTGGTCACGTCTATTGTGTGATAGTCGTGACTGGCTGCATATGGAAACCAATGAAAGCCGAGCTTGTCAGGAACCAACCGCCTGTCTGAACAGCTCACGCTCCTAGGTCTATAGGTTTCCCAAACCTGTTACAACACCCTCACTTATCGATCCTAAATCAACCAATGGTAGCTTAAGATGTCCATTCCAGGCCATCAGCTTGCCTGTGCTATATATTTCCAATCCAATCCAGCCAATTCCCTCTTGATCAGGGGAGCCACGTGATCTGGGACAAGTGTTCAATGGGCACACCAGAGCTTGGGCTGCTCCTTGTTCAATTCCTCGCCAGAGACCGTTAAGGGACCCTAAACCAGCTTGATAGCCCTGGGAACGGTCATTTAGACTGTTTGTACAGGTGAGGCTTTCTTTAAATACAGCTCCTCCTTCCAAGGGGAGGTCTTGAGTTCATCCTGAACGATCATAAGATCGTGGGATTTGTGTAGTGTTGTCCCTATTCAGCTTTTTAAATTTTTTTTTATTTTGTGTTTTAATTTGATTTTTATTTCTTTTTAAACAAACATTTTACCTAACTGAGAACCAATCCAGGTCTAGAGTTCAGGATAAGTGCAATTTTTTATACCGTTTTAGTATTGTTGTCAGGGTTTATAAAGAACACTACAATTAGGTCGCCTTAATGATAAAACTAACTACCATTCTAACCCCTTGTTTTTCACCCTTGAGATGATAGTTCAACTTTTTTTTAATTGATATAGTTTTTTAATGTTAAGCCTCTTTGATTTTTTTTACCTTCCAGACAGCTGCCTGTTTTGTAAATTTCTTTCCATTAATCTCCTTTTTGTACTGTTTGAAAATCAGAATGTATCATACCTGTACTATAAACTGACATGAAATGTAAAACGGCAACAACAGCATCCGTTTGACATTCTTTTGTCTCAAATTCAATCCCTGTGTGACTGTTCATGACCCTATAAGTATCCCAGTTTATTTTAGTTTTTCCACTTGTATTCCTTATTTCTGTGTTTATTTTTTCTACAACAAACTGACCATTGTTTCTTTTGTAAAGCGTGATGTAAATCGTAGAGATAGCATTTACAGTAGCGACGAAGACTGGTTAACTCTCATCCCTAAATGTCTTATACATATCGCTAGCTCTGAACTCACTCCCCTGTTCTCATGTGTCATAAAGGTGTCATCTATTCTTATGTAGCCAAGCTAATTGCTACCACGTGAGCTTACCATCCCAACACATAGCATCTTTTGTGAAGTCAGTTCAGTTTGGACCATCTTCGCAACCAATTTAGAATGATAGGTTATATATATATATTATAGTTTAACCACATTCCTCCTGTATTTTGTAAATACTTGTAGATGCTAGATATTTGTTTGTTTTAATGTTTTTTGAAAAACACTTTTCGGATACATTGCAACCATACAAATTGTTTCCTGTCACTTTTTTCTATATCTCTATTGGAAGTACCTATTCCAACGATGTATTCCACAAAGAAAACAATGTCTGTATCTGCATGATTGTTTGTGCATTTGTAGTGTATAAAATATTTTGAAAATTCTACATTTTCGTCTTTTTTTTCCTCTCTCTTTGATGGCTTTTATATTGTCAAAATATCAACCTGGTATGAGCTTATTTGCTGCAGAAAGGGGGCACAACCTTCCTCCACTTGACAATTTGATTCTCAAACTTTGGTTACACATAAAGACAAAACATATGCGAGAAAAAGTGTTGGTTAATTTGTAGAAATATATTTTGTTATATAATTTGTTAGGACATTTACAAATGTTTATGCGAAAATCTAATATAAAATGTTATCCATATCAAACAATTCAGCTCATTCTCTCCCCCCCCACCCCCCCCCCCCCCCAAAAAAAATGATACGTATTTTAAATTAACCTGATATATCAACCACAAACTCAAACCTTGCGTTCTGCATTATTCCCCTTACCTGTTGATTAATTCAGTATGAGTTTGAGTAAGTTTGGAACAGCGTAGCAAGATAATTGATGCGCAGCAAAGTAAATTCCAACACCTCTAAAGTAATCCAATCCAAAGACAGTGTGCTTATGTTCTATGATGCTTTCTTAATCCTCCTCAGTTCAAATTTGATCTAAGACAGAAGGATTTGTTAATTAGAAAATGAATGTGCTCGTACACAAAACATGAGTATATTGGTTGATGCCATGGTTACCCTATACCCTTTGGAGGTTATTGCCTCCTATAAGAATGAATTATCCAACTTTCTTACTGCCCCAAACACTTTTGCCTCACAGCATCATAAAATAGATATTCTAATATACAAGCTGATCAAATTTACCACAACTACATAGTCATGTTACCACCACAATAGCCTTTATTTTTAACAAGAATCAAAGTGATTTTGCAGTTAGTACAATGTCAGGTACATAATAAGCAGTGCTTTCATCTGTTTTGAAAAATAAGTGTGTGTGTAACATCTGAAATCAATTCAACCAAATCTGTGCAAAACAAAACAATATTTTTTTCCCCTTAATCACATCTTCCTCAGATTAAAACATTGGTAAACAAGGACGTTTTGACAGATAATACGAGATAATATTTTCTTAGAAAACAAGTCTGCAACTGTCACTCTCGGACATAGAACTTTATACTGTTACATGAAGAACTAAAAATATTATCCATTGCATTCACGCTGAGAGCTACATACATTGCAAAGAGAGAGAGTGAGAGAGAGGCGTTGACAGGAGAAGAGCAGCTATTTTCCATTGAAGCATTTAGGAGCCTCTTTCTTTTTTAGGCTCATGAGCAGTCGATGTTGATTGGTTACGTGTGGGTTCACCGCGTACCAGCTGCGCTGTGATTGGACGGAGGAATGTCCTGATCCGACACAAAGGAAGTGGGAGCAGGGGGTTCTGGGAGGGCAGGGGTCAGGACGTATCGACACACAGGGCACGTCCCCGACTAGACAGAGACGGACAGAAACACACAGCGAGGACAAATGAGACAAAAGTGGACAAGATACTTTTGTCATCACGAACATCGTTTGAAAAAGGATTTAAGTAGCACTTATATCATCATACACAAGTGACCACAGCTCCCCAAACAGGTCCAACCACAGCTAAAAAGCGACTGAATGCAGTAGCCAGAACTACAGCCGAAACAAAGTTCAAGAAGTAAAGTGAGAGGAGCGAGTGAGGGGAGAATGAGGAGGAGGAGTACCTTCTGGAGCCAGAGTGTCACGCAGATTTTATGGAACATGTGTTGGCACGGCAGCTGGGTGGCAATCTCATCCTTGACGTACTCGCAGCAGCAGATGGCACAACACTGTTCCTGCCCTAGAGAGAGAAAAAGAGAGAGAGAGAGGGAGGGATATGAGTTGAGTGAAAAAAAGTGTCAGCAGCAGATCAAGGAGAGGACGAAAAAGAAGGGGGGGGAGAGAAGCCTTGGACATGAGAAAATGAGTACAAGTATACGAGGAGAAATAACAGAAAAGATAGAAAGTAGACGAGGGTCGGGAGTGACACCGAGGAGAAGCCAGTGCTGCATAAATCTCCCATCTCAACCTCACCTCACCTCACCTCCACGCTGCTCCACCTCCCAACTGTTGCCTGCCTCTCTCTCTCTCTCTCTCTCTCTCTCTCTCTCTCTCTCTCTCTCTCTCTCTCTCTCTCTCTCTCTCTCTCTCTCTCTCTCTCTCTCTCTCTCTCTCTCTCTCTCTCTCTCTCTCTCTCTCTCTCTCTCTCTCTCTCTCTCTCTCTCTCTCTCTCTCTCTCTCTCTCTCTCTCTCTCTCTCTCTCTCTCTCTCTCTCTCTCTCTCTCTCTCTCTCTCTCTCTCTCTCTCTCTCTCTCTCAACACATGGGCAGCCATATTTCTTCAGACATTGCCTCGCACACACTGATTCATTCCCTTGGAACACGCCGTGCGTCACAGCCTAAATGTATTGGGCCGGGCTGGTGTGTGAGAAATCGTTTCCCCCCCCCCCCACATCTACATTATGAGTACATTGTACCTTATTTTGTGGCTGACAGGCAGAGCTTTGCAGTGCAAGTCATTTAACATTCAGACAGAAAGCACATACAACAGGGAAAGCCTATCAATGATGGTTGTGGATGCTTGTGTATGATTTACTACATTAGAGGTGTTGCATCTTGCTTATTTGCATAGCTGGTACAGAGTTGGGTTCTTATGAAAGTAAGATCCTGCAGTCTGCTTCGAAGTGAACATTCCGTTGGAGTCCTCTGAGCTTAAGAATCTAGTCTTGTGGAAAGAATCTCATTCGGACTAATAGACTCAAGACTTAAAGGTACGTGCAAATCTCCGAATAAGCATCTTTCCCCTTTCAAGAAGGAAACTCAACCAAGAGGGTCACGCTACCCCCATTTTCCACCCTGAACTTTTCTTTCTTTTCATCGAGTGCACTCCTCGGTTTTGGCATCAGCAACAACACAAGCCAGCCAACCAGCTAAGGCAGATGTGCTATACACTTCTAATTCACACATGCACTGACTTAAGAAGGGGAACACACTTTGATTCCCATCGAAGTATAGATCCCCATCATATAGAGAAGCCGATAAGTTGGAAAAGTTCCGTGCTGCTCATGGCTACAGCCATCTGTTGAATAGAAAGAACATGAACTCCTGAACTTGGCCGTGCATCTTAAAACCACTGAAATTAGAGCTGGTTATCCGTAAACTGTAGGATCACCTTCACAGCCATTTCCTTTCCATTCATGAAGGCTTTACTCGTCACAGGAAAAAAAGGATTTAAAGGTGTGAATTGAATGTACCCACAAGGCATAGAGAGGGAGGATATGCACTGACAAGCAAGAAAATTCTAGAGTCAGAGAGCCAGGCAGGAAAAAGAGAGAGAGAGTGAGAGATCTTCCTTACCACAGGAGTCCTCTTGCATGGTGATCTGAGGCAGACACTGGATGATCTGCTCTGTCGCTGGAGGATGAGCCTGCTCCACGTCTATAGCCAACGACTCTAGGTGGGCCAGGGCAGCCTGCGACACACACACACACACACACACACACACACACACACACACACACACACACACACACGGATAAATGCAAACGCAAGGAAGTGTTCGGATTGCCTTGGTCGTCATTTTTGGCAACTTTTTGGTCAATCGACTTTATCCCCCTTACACCTGAGAGCACCATGGTTGGATTTTTACTTTTCCCAAAAGACGTGCTCCTCTCACTGTTTTCCTATACCTCCAGTTCTAATTGGAAACATCGAGCTGCACTATAAACAAGGTTGCAGCTGGATGAGTGGTAACTAACAGTGGTGAACTATCTGTCCTCGTTACCTCCATGGCCTGGGCCAGTCGCTCCTCCAAGGCCATGTAGGTGAGCAGCTGGGGATCCACATAGGATATAGCCTGGGCCATGCCAAAGCCTTCTCCAAAGTCATCCAGCAGCCTGCAAAGGAAAGGTAGAGATGGATGTGGCTTAGCCCAGTTGGTTGTTTATCCTCTTTCCTAGGCCTACCGTCGCCCCGGGAGACAGGACAGTAGCACCAGATAAAAATGAAAAATGAAATTCATAAATCAAGTTGTCTTTTTTGGTACGTTTCGTGACCAAAGTTACATTTAGAGAAGGAAGACATTTCGTGACGTATTTCCTAGAGGTGAGAGTGACAAAAATAGGATGACATTCTACCTCTCCTTTTGTATTCACTCACTGTCTTCACCACTTGTGCAAAAAACCGAACCAATTCAACTGAGGCCGAGAGGGGCCAGAGAGTACATAGGGAGAGGTCAAAGGTCAGAGCGCTTTCCCCTGACCTCCACTCGGCGTCCAGGTCCTCGCTCATGCTGGAGTCGTCCTCCAGGTTGTTGTTGCCGTCCAGGATGAAGAGGCCCGGGTGGACAAAGTGACTCATGGCCTCGGGGTCCTCCTCTTCGTCGCTGCTGCTGCCCGTCTCCTCCTCTCCGTTGTACATCAGCCAGGGCACCTCGCCCTCCTCCAACGGGGGCTGGGCCTCCCTGGACACACACACACACACACACACACACACACACAGAGAGAGAGATGGTGTATGCGTTGATAGGGGCTGATCAAGGAGGATTGAGACTGAGATTGTAATATTATGCTGTTCCTTATTTGCTTGTTCTGAGTTTCTTTGTTTTGTTCAATGAGACACGAATATAAAACAGAAAAGAAACGTGACATCATTACTAAGAGCCGTTTCTTCACCGCTTTAATTGAGTCATTACCAAGCTTGGCAGTGAAAGAAGCATGTCTCTTTACAGCCTTGCAGGCCAGTCAGATCACAACACACGGTGTGAACCCTGACTCTTACAATGGGCAGAGCTGAGCTGAAACTGCACTGTCAACGGGAACAGGAACGAGGCCGACGGCACGCTTTGACCCGGGTACGGGTCCTCGTGTCAGCAGGGTCAGCAGGGTCGGAGACTTACTGTGGCGAGTGGCTGAGCTCGGGGACGTCCTCCAGACTGCTGCCTCCTGGGCTGCTCTGGTCGTCCAGGCCGGGCAGCGTCTCCCAGCTTTCCTCGCTGGAGCGACGCTCCTTCTCCAGGCCCGAGTCGGACGTCCACGACGCCGACCACTCCCCCTCGCTGCACTCCGAGCTTGGAAACGGGGGGGGGGGGGAAATGAACGCGAAAGTGAGGATGCATAACTGCGCCAAAAACAGACTGACATACAAAGGTGGGAGGTCAAAATCGCAAAGGGGTGTTGGCTTGGGTGCATCAATGTCACATTTAATGCTTCCAGAGAGACTGTCTGTGAAGAGCAACACATGGGTTACCTATGCCAACCCACGTTATGTGACGTATACGTTTGAGTCAGAGAAGACAAGTTTACTGAATAGCATATTACTCTGTGAAATAAGGTTTAATGGCTGCACATTACATACTGTCCCCATTGCGCTACAAGGATTCAGAGATATCCAGATGCAGGCAAACACGCACGCGCGCACGCACGCACGCGCACACACGCACACACACACGCACACACGCACACACGTCAGTCGCCACCTTCAGTAAGTATTAACTTCATCTACTTAGCTCCAGTCTTAGCTTGAGCTCACACAGGCGGGTTGACACACACTCACTGTGAGAGTAGCCACCTCTGCTCCCTCAAAGCACGGTAACAAAGCTTTGTGTTCATGCTCTAAACAAAGGCATAGCGATGGGGACTTCACCTCATCAGGCCGTGGCAAAATAATTACATTTAAAATATTTTGGAATCCTTTAAAAACGTCAAATGAGCTGGGTTCAGATGGTTTTGCACGTGCTGACGCTAGGTTTATTTGTGAGGATACTAAAATGAACTGATTAAATGTGGTAAATCTTGAATGTGGCCATGTTACTGCCTATCCACAGTATTAGCACGGTCTAGATGCAAAGTAGCTTTGTTCTAGGCTGTTTATGCAAGGCCAGCGGCAGCTAAACAATGTAACAACTTGCAATGCACCTACAATCTCAGGCACAGAGTGGCAGGGATTAGACTCCGTTGTTTACATTCCCACGGCCGACATGCAATTTTTAGGAGATTGTATTTTTGGTCACATAGTGCAGTCTACACATAATAATTAATTAAAGCGAACATTGTAAGGCTTGAATTCCTCTGTTTTTTGGGACAGTTATTCTGCTCTTGTTCCTGATTGCACAATCAGCAGCACTAAAATTACATTATATACACTAGTTGTAGTAGAGCAGGTTTGGCTATGATAAACTATTGAGAGCATGTGTAGGATTAACTGTCGTACTATGGAACCAACAAGCCAAACTATGTGGATATTGCAGTGGCATGGACACTCTAATGGCAGTACCTCTCCTCAGCCTTTATAAATGGAGCACACTTCTCATTGAAGTCCTCCAGTTCTTCCCAGATGTCGTCTTCGTCGTCCGAGTCGAGTTCACAGCCTCCGTCGGCCTCCTCCCGCCACCTCCTCCTCCTCCTCTCTACCTGGGGGAAGTTAAAGAGAAACTCCGGGTTGGGCCTCTCCGTCTGCGTCAGGAAAAAAGGAGGCGCCGACACACACTTGGTCTTGCTGGCCGGTTTAACCGTCGTCGACGACCCGCCGTGCAGCGCCACGGTCACGGGTACCGTCGTCGCCGCCGCCGCCGCCTCGCCGCTCGAGCTTTTCCTCTGCTGCTCCAGCTGAGTCTCGCTCGTCTGTTTGCGTATTTTGGGTCTGACGACCATCTCCGCCTGAGTCTCCGGTTGGTCCCTCTCCTCCTGTGCTCCGTGCGACACACCTGCAGCTGGAGCCGCCGGCGTTTTGGAGCCTTCTAAAGTCTGATTCGAATCAGGCTGTTCAGATGATAAACTCCTAAGAGGGGGAAACTCCTCGGGATTTGAATCCCTTATCGAGTCTTTTTCTGGGGAGTCTTTGGGTTGGGAGTCGGTCCCTTCACAAGAGGACTTTGTGTACAAATAGGAGTGCAAACCGCTAAGATAGTCAAACTCTTTCCCCAGCTCAAAGATCATGTCGTCCAGTCTTCTTTGAAGACCATGCGAGGGATCAGCGCCTGGGTTCTCCTCCTCACCTCCGCTGCTATCCGGCTCATAAGAGTCAATATTTACAAAGCTCAGGGCGCCGGCGTTGGACAGATCCTCGTCCTCAGCGATCGGCCAGGCGCTGGCCTCGGAGCTCTTCTTCAAGCTCCCATTTGTCTCCAGATCGGTGTCCTCGGTCGGGTCAGCTTTTAGCTTCTTGGTGTGGATGGAGGACGGCGTGTCTGGCGGTCGTCTGGAGGACCAGGGTTTTTTAACCGGAGCGTCTTTGCCTGCCTTGGCCTTCATCTCTGGATGGACTGAATTCGACACTGGCAGGATGGCGTGTAGCATGGAGGAAAGGCGTCCTTTCGGAGCTACATAGGACGAGAGTGTAAGGAGAGCGGTTGAACAACATAACACACTTGGAATCTGGCCCATAACAAAACAAGACAAACCACTATCCTATGTCTTTACATGTCAGCACAACTCTCACACGCCTCCATGATAGTTACCTTGCTCTCAGAACAAAAAAAAAAGCTGTTGGTTGAACACGGACATAGCTCGCTGTAGCAGCAACAGCCAGTCAGCTTTTATGGAGCAGAATAAGGGGTTTATAGGCTTAGCTCTGCTCACACTGCATACCATGTCACAGGATAAATCGATCCAAGCCTCCCTGTGCAGAACGGTGACGCTTTTCTTTCTTTCTCCCTCCCTCCCTCCCTCCCCCCCTGCCTCCCTCCCTCCCTCACTCCCTCACTCACTAACTCACCAAATGCTTTGTGACTTGTTATGCCAAATGAATACTGCTCAATCCATTTTCAATAACTGCGTGAAATCATCGTTTTAAAATGTGAACCTGGATAGAGCCTAGGCTGCTTAATCAATGTTTTTTGGGTTTGTTGCTGAATTCAAATAGGTTTATTGGAAAGGTATCTGGGGTGTTAATTGACATTTATGTTAATGTACTTTGGGACCCAATTTTTTAGGCATTGTTTCTAAAATGGGGACTGCAGCTGGCTTCTATTACCACCAGCTGAGTCAATAAAAACACAGTGTTTTGATACCTTATCCGTTACTGTTGGTGGGTGAACAATGACTGTACCTATAGAACGCTCCTTCTGAATGCTGCCCATTTCCGTTTCCTGTGGGTCCACACGGCCAGCGTTTCTGTGCTTGGTTTTGGTTGGGCGAAAGCTAATGTACGCATGTCTCCGGCCGTATCTCCTTCCTGTTATGGTCTGGTATCCTCCGTTTGCTTTGGGCCAAGCTGACTTACCAGCTTCCTGACCCATCCCTACAGGCACACAAAAAACAGCAAGTAAAAAAAAAACACCAATTCATTTCAGGAGTCTTAAATATACTGTATAATTAAATCTTGGCCTTATCTGATAAGTTACTCCTGGTCATAGAAAACAATTTATAGTTGAGATTGTCACACATTATATTAATTGATATCGAAACACGATGAGATCCTTATGAACAGAGATTTAGAAGTTGACTTATTAAAACATTTGTTGTTGGGTAAGAAATGGGTGGGAGTCCTTGACAGATAGATGCCTGAATCCCGGTGACGTTAAACGACACTTCAACTATTCTTGCAAAGTAAAAGATGAATCATCATGCAAGCCAAGGAATGACCCCAAGCTGATGGTTGTGAGTATGCGTTAGAGGAAACTGGGGCCGGCGATTAGCTATAACTTTAACACAGACATTTATCCTATGATAAATAGTGAACAAGGAGAACTGCATTTTAGCCAAATTCTTAAATAATTTTATTCAAAGAATCGGACAATAGGCTGACCAAGCTAGCATTAGCAACATAGGCAAATTAAAACATAGATAGCTAGCTAGTTAGCTACTGTACCGAAGGCGTCACTTGCTATTGAGCTAACAATCAAAATAGAAATGAAAGGCACTCTACACAATGCATAAGGATAATTGTTTGCTCAAACAGGTAACTATTGCTTGGAAGAGCACTGACAGAACAGTTAGTCTATGAAATATCCTGGCAACAACCTCGTAGGCCCAGTCTTTACCTCGCAGCTGTTTTGCTTGCTTGTCAAATGAGCTTCCTCTTTTCAGAAACTCTGCTAGCGAGTTAACAATGGAGTTGTCCCAAATTGCACAAGGCCCAGTTGCAGGGCATTAGACATCGATTGTTGTAGCTACAGTTGACTCCTAACGGTGTAGTGCAATTAGCTAAACAATGTTAATATAGCCAAATCTTGAACTCATTGTGATAACTGCACTAGTTACCTGTTTCGCAGGTTCAGTCTCTCCGTCCGATCTAGCTAGCTAGCTAGCTGCCGTCTCCCTGCCCGTAGCTACGTCAGGGGCAAACATTGGTCATATGACTTGTTTTCTCCAATAGGCTGCTCAGTGCCGAAACTCCAGTTGCAAACCAACACAAGGGATTTAAATGACGTGTATTTTGCATCGAATGGGGACTTACATGTCCCGTGCAGAAGCCAAAGTGTGCGGCAACTCAACAACTCAAAAATCCGAACTATTACACGTTTAAAACATGCTGAAACACACACACACACACACACACACACGCACGCAGGCGCGCACACACACGCAAACACAGGCTCCGTCCTTCAGTGTTGCTGTGGCACTGTAACATATGCTCTCTAAAATATTACTCAAACACTCACTTTTTCATACACTCTATATCTTCAAATACCCCCCCCCACACACACACACAGAAATAGGCTACACGAACAACACCCATTCACATGAATACACCAATAGAATGTTCCCTCCACAGCTGTCACTGTCCCTTTTCCTGCATGCATATATCTCACTCGTACACACTCTCACATAGGATACACTAACGCTCACACAATTACATTCACAAACCCACAATTCCGTCACTCATATGATGTCAGGTGGTAACGAGTTTCAGTTTTCTCGTTTCAAACCAGTATTGAACTGGAAACAAAGTCTGGTGAATCGGTTTTACATGGGAATCTGGAAATATTGTCAACAATATTTGAAACATATTGATGGGATTTATTATTATAATATGAATATCTTATTCAAAATTAATTGAAATATTAAAAAAATTACTTGTATCAACTTACTCATCGCAAATGTGGGGATGCCCCCTATAGGTAGGCCTACACTGCAACATCAGTCCAGATGTTGGCCACATTCCGTCAAGCACAAATGTAGTCATATCTAAAACACATTTGGAAAGACATAGACTGTCAAATGACCAATGTCATGCTTTTTTGTTTTATCCTAACAATAGTATGACTCTAAACTGAAACTGAATAACATTGACATTATTATTCCACTCATGTTAAACTTTTTTTTGGGGGGGGGAGGGTTGTTTTTTTGTTTGAATATCGCAAATTATCGTCCTGGTACCAAAATCTCATTGGAGACTTTGCGCATTGGGGAGGACGCGGACGGCATTGCGCATCGAGTTTACCTGTCTATTTCAAGAATGAAAGTTTTCAGTCAGCAGGCGGCGCACGATCATACCTTGCTTTTCACTTCCACTTAATTTTAACAGAAAACAAATACAGGAAGGATCCTGGGTCGTTCGTCGGCTCGAGCCGACATGACCTGTGCTGAATTGAGTCTTTCAGATGAAAACTCTGGAGAGTGCAGTGCAGTGCGACTCACAGATCTGTAGCCAACAGTAAGCGTTTTAAAGTTGTTGTTTTTAGGGATTAAGGTAACTCCTAATATTTTTGGTGTGTGGTAGCCTACACTAAAGAATGTAGGCTTTTTCTCAATCGATTTTCAGGACAGTTCTTTCAACCTTTACTGCGGATCCAAGTAGCGCGCCAGCGAAGATACACCATTACCCGATGCTGTTTTATTTTTACACTTGAGTGTAAAGAATGAAGCTTAGTCGGCAATTCACAGTTTTCGGCAGTGCCATATTTTGCGTAGTTGTCTTTTCATTGTATCTTATGCTCGACCATCTGCAATTAGACAACAGCAAAAATCCAAGCACCGGGTTGGACAGATTCCAAAATGTAAGTTTCAGCTCATTTCCATCTGTTTGACTCTTCGCAAAGCCAACATTTTAGAGTTGGTTTCAACATTATACTTCCAGCTGTTTTCATTCACACAACACAATGCTATTTTGATGGTTTGCATGGCCAGCTTCACAGTAAGCTGTACAGGTATTCTGTAGTTAAAATGTTACAACTACATCAGAAATGTTCAATCCATAGTAGTAAATGTTTCTGTTTCATATCAGTCTCCACCCGACTTGGTCCAAACAGGACGTGACTTCCTGGATATTTTGCATACATTCTCTAGTTTTATAATATTGCACAAGAGGGACGCGTTTATTAGACAAAAACAATTGCGTTCTGGTCATTAGAAAGTTGTGAGCCTACGGAATTTTATGATTTACTTCACTTAACCTCCTATGTGATTATGTCACCGGGCTTTGCCTGTAAAACTCTGAGTTGAATAATCCCACACACTCAAATAGAACAAAAGCAGGAAAGCACACATTTATGTACTCTCATACTCTCTCTTATTCACTTATTACCTTACCAAAAAAACTCTAACAAAACATGTATTTACATATTCATTCATTCATCAGATTTAGTTTCAAATTTGTTGGAAGGCTTTGACAGCTTCTAGACTCGGGCTCACTTTCTCCCCTCATCCAGGGCCAGCTGTCAGTCCTACAGGACAAGATTGACCGCTTGGAGCGTCTCTTGGCCGAGAACAACGACATCATAGTCAACATTAGAGACTCGGTTATTAACCTGAAGGAGTCGGTGAAGGAGGCCCAAGGAGGGGAGGTGGGGAACCTCAGCCAGGGGCCTTACCTTGACCTGCTGCCCTCCCCTCTTCTGGTTCTCCCCGTCAACTATGAGGACTGTCAGTTTGCTGCCAGAGAGCTCGCCAAACCAGATGGTGGGGTTCAGGTGAGTCCCTCCTCATTCAAGGCCAAGTGGTTAAGCTAGTTAAAGGGTTAGAGAGTCGCCTCGCAGTGTGGTGGAATTACACCAGTTGTGTGGTATGCTGATTGGCAAGAGAGTCGTCGCCCCCCCCCCCCCCCCCCCCATGGTTGGACACGTATCAGGTGTTATTGGTATTAAAAGTATTTGAAAATATTGTTTCTCTATAAGTAGTGTATGAAACATGTCAGTTTACCCCATTTCTTTCCAAGATATACTGTCAGAATTATTATGGGGATTCAAACCTTCCCTGTCACCTCTCTGTAATCACGGGAGATTCTTTTGCCAAATGGAGACACATTTTGTTCATCTTCAAATTGCTTTATGACATCCTTGACCCTTTTTTTTTGCCGTTGTTCACTCGGTAGACTACAAAGAGGGCATTGAATTACGATCCCGGAGTAAAATGTCTATGAATACAGATTGTGTCAAAAGATGGTCTCATGATTGCATCCCAATTTGATACATTTCAATTAGAGCGTATCATCATGAAAATACGAAAGACACCCTCCGCCAAAGCGGTAGCAGACTCAAGACTCTCCTGTGAGAGACAGGGAGGGCCCAGGTATTTGCGATGAAGCAAAACACTTTATTTCAATGTGCGCTTGGGTGTGTTTACAGCTCTTTATATTGCACGTCATGTAAACAGCTTGCCTGGGTTTATTCATTGAACTGAGTTTCACCCCAAGCCGTAGGAGAATGACCCAAACTATCGTTGCGATCACACTGCCATACCCATCTTCCTCGTATGCTTCTCTTGCACCACACACACACACACACACACACACACACACGCACAATCCAAGTGAATTGCTGCTCCCCCCATCAAGAAGAAACATGAGGTCTCAGTAGCCATGAGGTAAAATTGTTATTGCTGTGTGCGGTGCCTGTGACCACAGTATTTCCATGAAAGGAAAACAGAAAACACATCAGGCCATGAGCTATGAATCTAATATAGGTCGGTTCCCAAATATATTTTATAAAATAATTTACCATAAGCATCAGTTTGCGTTATTGGACTGATTGGAAAAGTAGAGAATAATCCTAATGGATTTTAGTCGTCATGGGCTGTTGAGGTTTTATGTGTATTTGATGGGTGAGCGTCTATCTTTGGCGTGTGGGAGGGGGGTTTGGGGATTGGTTTGCTTTTGTCCCAGATTCCCTTGTGGCAGACATTATAATTCACTCACGGACAAGTACAGTATGTAAAACAGAAATTTGAATACAACTGACTTGCTTTTTATCATCCTCTGAAAATGATGCATTACTGATGACTCTTTAATAAGCTTACAAAGCATTTCTTTTCATGACACAAAACACGCATCTCTTCACTTTCTCTCTCTTTCTCTCTCTCTCTCTCTTTTGTTTTGTCTCTGTCTCTTCCCCTGTCTCCTGCGCTTGATCACATTCCATTCATTCCAACATCCCATAGCCAGATAAGAGAGAAATATTGTAGTTGCAATACAGTACACTCTCTAAGCAAAGCAACTATGTTACTTATTTTCAGAAGCATTTAGCAGCTAAATCTCTCATAAACAGATTGACCGGCTGACAGGCTTACACAGATGGAACGATAATCGTCAAAATTACATTTAGCTGTATGCTATCGTTTACCAGACATAATAAATCGGATTGTTATATTTTGTTGGTGTTGGTAACCCCATTTGAGCATATTCTTTTATTACATATATTTTTTTTGTAAAAAAAATTGTAATGTAAATATGTCATGAAAAGAAGCACACGCCCTTTTGAAATTTTAATGAATTCAAATGCACATAATGCGAAATACCGAGCAAGAAAAGTACACGTGTACTTCACTCAAAGTACCACAGCCTTTTTTTTTTTTGGAGAGAGCAGCAATGGACACTGATGCTTTCCTGTCTCGTTTCCAGTTACTGGATGTCTATGACCTTTTGGACTTCGAAAACCCAAATGGAGGTGTGTGGAAACAAGGCTTTGACATCACCTACCAGAGCAACGAATGGGACGAAGAGCCACTGCAGATCTTCGTTGTGCCCCACTCGCACAACGACCCTGGTAAGCAAACTTCAGTTACTTAAAGGTGCAGTATGTAGTTCTAGAGAATTGTGAGAAAAAAATGGCAAGAATTTGAATCACAACACTCAAAAATGCCAACCTTCTGAGTCTTTGGTCCATCCTATCCCTCTCAATGGCTCCTCCCTCACATGCCCGCATGCGCTCAGATTTCGTGAGCCTGGTGACTGACAGGCAGGTAGCCATGCCCCATGCAAAATCACTCCTGATTGGTTAGGTTCAGACAGGCGTCCCTAGATTTTTGAAAAGCTGAATACAGGGTCCAGGGCGCTCATATAGGGCGCACCTTCTCTCTGAGCATTTTATTTATTGATATCCTCCAGGAAGTATCTAATATACGTAAAAAAAGAACACGTATTTTTGGCTACAAATTCCAACTTACATTCTGCACCTTTAATAAAAGTACAAAAAAGTTCATGCTTTATACTATGTGAAGCATTCAGTGGGGAAAAAAGAACTTACAGTTTGTGTTACAGTAATGCTGACACTGAACACTGCTCCATCCTGGATGTTTTTTTTTCTAGGGCTGTGCGCTGACTGGGCAACGTGGCTTTCAGTGTGTGTTACCTTAATACAATGGCATGATGGTGGTGTCGGATTGAATTGAGCTCAACTGAATGGAGGAGCCCAGAAGGGCTGTAATCCTCAATCGCCGCTGTTTTCTCTAGTTGAGTCTAGTCACACCTTACATGGACAGGAACGGAGGCGTTGGCTGCTGCAGGGCTCAGATAGGGTTCTCCTCACGCCCCTCCCAGGCTTAGCTGAGTGGATCTATCCGTCTGCGAGGACGCGAGCGTTAACGTGCGTGTGTGTGTGTGTGTGTGTGTGTGTGTGTGTGTGCATGTGTTTGTGCCTGTGCGAGAGAGAGAACAGAGAACACAAAAAGACGTGTTTGGGTTTCCAAAGCTCTTATGTTCTGGTAATGGGATGTCGATCGGTGGATTTGAGAGCGAACAAAAGCATCCTGGCAATGTTTTAGATATTGTTTTCTAAGGCAAACCCTTTGGAGCCAACCATTTAATAAAAAAATAAAAAAAAGACAAAGTCTTTGTTGTGTATAAAGGTTGCTTGTTGGGTCATCAAGGCCTTAGGCCCGCACTGTGGGCTAGCCTGTTTTTCAGATGCTGTGTGGCTGTGGTTATATTATCCCTAAGTTACAGCACACCAAAGAGCCTGCTTGTCACATCTTTCCCCTGTGAATGTGGCTTCCCCTTTAATGGACACAGACCAGAGATCCACAGCCCCCTATTAAAATGTGTTGTGCCCTCTAGATCATTGAGATGGAAATGCTCCACTGCGGTCAGACCTGGGCCCAATTGCCCTTTTAAAATACCTTCACTCTTTTTAAAATAAATGCACTTGCGTTTTATGGTGTTGACTCATAAAACGCACCCTCCGGAAATGTGAAACCCTTGCCATTTGGTTTTTTGGACAGACTTAAGTGATTCATAAATGTATTGCTATCATACCTAGGCCTGATGTGGTGGTCTTGTGGATGAACAGTCGAGCCAGCCCCGGGGCCACACACATCCTAGTGACTTTGTCTCGTCGCAACATAAGGCTCACCAAAAAGGAGAACACTTGAACAGATTAAGTGATCTGCATCATGTCTTGATGGGTGTGTCTGTGGTTCTCCTGCTAAGGCTGGCTAAAGACGTTCGACGACTACTACCGGGACCAAACGCAGTACATCTTGAACAACATGGTGGTGAAGCTCCACGAGGACCAGAGGAGGAAGATGATCTGGTCGGAGATCTCCTACTTCTCCAAGTGGTGGGACGTCATCGACGATCAGAAGAAGGGCGCTGTGAAGACGTGAGTCTTGGTCTTACACAAAATACAATTTAAAACACGTAATCTTATCGTCGAGCCAATTGTGAGCCCATCCAAGCGCAGTGCGGCGGGATGATTAAAGTTATCCTGTCGTGAAAAGAACAAAACGAGTTGAGTCCTCTACTCACACTTCGTTACGTTACAATAACACTATGTCCGATGTCAGGGTTACATGCTGTAAGCATTGGAGATCTGGGTAATTCCTCGTTTAAAGGCCAAAATGGTCCCCTCCTGTTGTAGTTCTCATTTTAATTAAACGCTAGGCCAGGAATGGCTCAGGGACGTCAGTTTGCATGTGCTATTAACATTTCAATGAAATTACGAGTGAAGACCTTTCGCAGATTAATGAACTCCTCTTTCACACCACTTGTGATGAGCGGAGAGCCGCTCCATTGTCCAACCAGCCCATAGCCCTCGTCGCCGCTTACAGAGCAACGATTCTCTACCCCAAAGCCGGGAGTTAATTGGCTGGATTTGCTTTAACAAGCCGCAACTTGTTCCAAATGGTCTAGGGTCATGAAAATCCATTTTGTTTGTGAGCGGCGCGTGGTCTCCTTCTCACTCTGCCTCTTTTAGGCTCTCGTTTTTTTGTCGACAGCATGGCCCCTAGAGAGGCTGTAATTGCATATGAGGCCGTAGGCAGGGGGTAGAGAAAGAGAAGGATGGTGGCTCCTCCTTGCACCTCCAACTGCCCTAACAGCAAGGCGACTGTCACAAACACCCTGCTTTGGCCACGATACTCACTGCGGTGGCTGCCTGCGCTTCAATCAGCCTTCGGGAGAATGTGCCAGCTCCCAGCTCTGTGTGAAACGCAATAAACATTCCAGCTTCACGTTAGAATTCCAATTAGGAACACGGGTAAAAAAAAAAAACTGCCCGAGGTGAGGGATAGAAAGAGATGAAAAATTCTAATATTTATTCACTATTGATTTGATGCAGGGAGAGTTCAAAGCAAACTAGATCCATTCTTTTTTTAATAATATTCAATGCGTACTTTTTTAAGGGCACTGTGGTCTGCTTAATGGCAACTCTCACTCCCCCAATCCTTCTCTCCCTACTCCCTCACTCTTTGCCTCCCTCTATCTTTCTCTTTCTCTATCTCTTTTTTGACCCTTCTCTCCTCTTGTTCTTGGTAGGCTGAAGTTTTTATTTCCTGTCAGCAAAGTCAAGGTCTAGTGCTTAATGATTCCATTTTCCCTGTTACGCGAGGAAGGAAAGCCGCCGTGATACAAAAAAAAAAAAAAAAAAAACTTTATTTTGTCTCAAGAGCTGTCCTTGGAGGAGAGAGCACGTTCTCTAACGTCCCCCTAATCGGGGCTCACATTTGTCCTTGTTACGGCTAAGTGTCCCGTTAAAGGCCCAAGCCGTCAGGTCTTTGTGAACCGCTGCCGCTCCGAACAGATGTGCGAGCTCCATCACACAGATCTACCGCGACGACGATGATCCCAGAGAAGCATAGCAATAACGTTGTTTGATGAGAGCGGGCGTGAAGAGCCGTTTGGAAGTTTCTATTAAGGAAATGCTGAGCTGCTGCACTTTGTTTTGCCGCTGCTGTTATTATTGCCGGTCTCGGGAGGGAGGCAATGCGGAGGCCTGCAGTTGAAATACAGTATACGTACGCCACAACTACAGGGGTAAAAAGCATAGAGATGCTGACTAGCAAATCAGAGCGACATGCTTCCTGTCCCAGTAAGAAATGGACCATCAGGGCATTCTATAGGGGAGGTAAATGAACCATCGGTTGGGGAGAGGCAGATTCTTTCCTGGATACTGTATAGTGTGCAGTTTATTGAAAAATGTGATGGGCTGCTAATGGTTTGTCTTCAGTAAACAAACTCTTTCTTACCCTGTCTCCTTGTTTGTCTGTCTCTCTGCATGTCTGCCTGTCTGTCTCCGCCTTCCTGTCTGTTTGTCTCTCTGCCTGTCTCTCCGTCTGTCTTTGGTTGTCTCTCTGTATGTCTCTCTGTCTGTCTCTTTGCATGTCTCTCTGCCTGTCTCCTCTCTCTCTCTCTCTCTCTCTCTCTCTCTCTCTCTCTCTCTCTCTCTCTCTCTCTCTCTCTGTGTCTGTCCGTCAGTCTGCTCCAGAGAGGTCAGCTGGAGATTGCCACAGGAGGATGGGTGATGCCCGATGAGGCCAACTCTCACTACTTTGCTCTGATCGATCAGCTTATCGAGGGACATCAGTGGGTCGAGAGGAATCTAGGTGAGGGCAGTTGTCCAAGTTTGTCCAAAACATTAATACTAGCCAGAGTTACTACGGTAACGGGTTTAAAGGGATTAAAATACTGCCTGCGCATATAATATTTCTCAAACTGGATTGGAATGTACCTGTCCTTATTCAGTGGAAATGTTGTCTACCTGTGACATAATTCTTGGTTTCCTCGTCAAACCAAGTTCAGAAAATATCGAATCTTCACATTTTGTCCCTTACAGGAGTGAAACCCGTGACGGGCTGGGCGGTGGACCCCTTCGGCCACTCGCCCACCCAGGCTTACCTCCTCAAGCAGGCCGGCCTGTCCAACATGCTAATCCAGAGAGTACACTACTCAGTCAAGAAGCATTTTGCTTCTCAAAAGACCCTGGAGTTCTACTGGAGGCAGAACTGGGGTGAGTTGGCTTGTATGGGCTGGAGGTGGATGTGTGGGTGGGGTCACAGAACTGGGGTGAGTTGGCTTGTATGGGCTGGAGGTGGATGTGTGGGTGGGGTCACAGAAGACTGTGAGCACAAGGCACGTGCCGGCAGTTTACCTCGACGGTCCTGTGGTGGGCCGGTCATGTTGTCCACGTAACGAGTCGATTCCGTTTCCTCGGCCATCTATGTACTGGAACTTCTACGTTGAGGTTTTGACTCCATCTACGCGTCTTTGTTTTATTTTATCTCGCTAATTCTCGCCCGTCTACAAAGTCTGCCTCACGGAAAACCTCGCGGTCGGGGTCCTTATTGTAGGGACAGGTTTTATTCGACTTTACGCAACCAAAATGGTGAACTAATCCCCCTGAGAGGAGCTCAGTCCCGAGCTCAGAGAAGCCCACGGACTGGAGGGAGTCAATAACAGGAAGTCACACTGAGATCGGATCGATCACCGGAAATCCACGACCCCCCGCTGTGAGGTTGGAGAAAGGTTACCAGTTAGAATAACCAGACATCAGGACAGCATATCTCTGGACCCAATGAACTGCTATCCGCCCATCCCGGCCGACAGCACTCCGCTCCTGATTTAAAATGGAGGACCGCACAGGTAGCGGGTGCCCATTTTCAGGCTGGTGACTGTTTTTCAGTCGGATGAGCGGCGGTTACTGCACACACGGTACCTCTGCCACGCTCGAGCCAGCGAGTACCCTGGTGGCTTTAAAAAGATGAATACAGGATAGGCCTTATGTACCTCACAAACCAATTAGCTATATCGCTGAGCTCTTAAAACCTTGAACCCTTTAGGTGCTATTGGATTGGGAACAATTAGTTTCGTGGGCCAAAAATATGCTATCGCTAATTTAATTCCACCCAACTTGATGTGCTTGACAGTGATACTTTAAACCAAGCTTCCTTGAGTAAATAAATGGGCCTCCTATACACTAATCCTGGATAGGGTGATCGGGCGTGACAGTACAATACAAAAAAGGTTAGGACACCCCACCCAGCATTGTTTTTGCTTCATTTCTAACAACCTCCACAATACATGTGTTTAGTAGAAAGGCACTACCAGGAAAGCTTTCTTGTCTTTTAGAATATACATATCGGCCAAATCATATGGACGCAGACCAGACAGATAAGGCAATATCTGCTTTAATAATAGCTCCTTTTCGTTGGGCAGATGCTGTGTGTGTGTGTGTGTGTGTGTGTGTGTGTTGTCAAGCTGTAAATTGATGGACAGAGGCATCTGCTGCTGCTGCTGCTGCCGCTGTGGTATGTCCGTAGCCACTACAGACCTTACGTGTCGTGTGTCTGTCTGCGGAACACACGCGATTACACGCCGCGTCCCATGTTACACTCATGCCCCCCCCCCCCCCCCAGGGGCTGTAACCGTGCCCTGCTCCCCGGGCCACGTGTTTCCGTGTGTTTCCGTCCGTAATGGCTTCGTGCCTGCGCATGAAAAGATCCCATTGAGATACGTCCTCCCTCCTATAGCTTGTGATGCGCGTTGGAAGATTACGACCTCGCATTCAGGCCGCAGCGTCGCTGTGACTACTGAACAGACGGGGAGGAGGTCAAAGGTTGACAAATGGGATAGGTCACGTTCAACCCTGTGTAGTGCGAGCCTAGCTGGGGACAGAACGGGCTTGATGTTTGTCAGCGGGGGCTGGTTGTGCTTATATCCCCCCCCCCCCCTGCCGTCTAAGCGCAGTGCCGGGTCCAACTTCCAACCCACACAGACTCTCCGTCCAAATATCCAGTTGATTATTCAACTCGCTGGCCAAGAGATACCGTACAGTCCTCATCAGCGCTAGGTTTTGGGGCGTCAGGGAGGGACAGATGCCCAAGCCACGCTCCATGCCAGAGAACGTCCCTGGAACAGTTGGATATTTATGGCGTTGTAAAAAGTGTGTGTAATGATTAAATGTGCTTAGTGTCACAGTCTGCTGCAGAGGTAAAGGACAGCATAGATGCTCTAGACACAATTTGAATCATGATATTGATCCTACTTCATACAGAAAGTATATTTATTATGGCAAAATAACTCAAGTAGGATTAGAGTTTGTCCTCTGTGTTGTACTTTCAGAAGCACAACTAGTTCAAAATAATGTGAATGTGTATTTTCAGGTACCATATAATGCATTTGTTTGGCTGTTATAAATTCCTCTCTCTCTGCCGTGCGCCTTTTTGTTTACTTGGGTTTGAACATGTCCGGGGACATACCAGGATATATGGTTTTGAAAAGGACAATGACACACTCTGGGAGATCCCAGATGGGATTTGACAGGCGGGTAGCTCTCAGGACGAATCTCTCTCCACCCCTGGACAAATAAGATTTCATTTCGCTCAGCCACACCGGATTTACTGGTACAGTCTTCGCCAGGGAGCAGGTCCAAATGATGTTACCGTCCCCTGCAGCGATTTCTTTTACATTATCGCTCTCTCTCTCTCACACACACAAACACACACACACACACACACACACACACACACACACACACACACATACTCACTCACTCACTCACTTGTGCATGCATGCACACACACACCCACACACACTCACTCACTTGTGCATGCACGCGCACACACACACACACACACACACACACACACACACACACACACACACACACACAATAGTCACTGGCATGAGATTTGTGTTTGAGATGAATTATAAACCTGCTTGTAAAATCCTCCAAAAACCATAAACCAGGAGGTTTATATGTTTCTTTTTTTTCATCTCAGGTGGGTAATAGTTTACATTTTGTTTGTGGATTTGTGTGAATGCTTGAGCTATTTTCTATTCCCTACATTTATTTTTGCTCTCTTGAGCCGCCTGAGGCAATTCAACGTGTGCAAACTACGTGAATTACAATAAAAGGCTATGACCTGATCCCAGAGCAGCCTATAAACCCCCTTTCTTCCTGTGTGTGTTTATAGACCCAGACTCCAGGACAGATATCCTGTGCCACATGATGCCCTTCTATAGCTATGACATTCCCCACACTTGTGGACCAGACCCCAAGATTTGCTGCCAGTTTGACTTCAAGAGACTTCCTGGTGGGCGCATCAGCTGTCCCTGGAGGGTCCCTCCACAGCCAATCACCGACGCGAACATTCAAGAGAGGTGACTGACTTGACCAATCACATCCTCTGTTTGGGGTATATGGGCTGTAGTGCCAGTTCAGACAGTTCAGTGCCAGTATGACAATGTCACGTCCCTTAGAATAAAAAAAGATTACTGTCATTGCCAGATCCTAAGTACTGGACTTGGTACTGGAAAGTGTTCTCATTCATTCTAAACAATTGGCTTGAAGATCGCAACCCTTCGAACATAGGCTGTGGGTTTGTTGTTTCAGCGTTAAGGCTGACAGACAGGGATCAGAAAACAGTTTGTCTAAACCAGATGAAACAGATGCCGCTCTAAGGTTAGGACTTAATGGAAATACCTACTTACTTTAGATAGCTTCTCCCTGCTCGCCCCTCCCCACTCTTTCTCTATTGACTAAATTGGTCAACTTTATCTAGACTTTTTTTGGAATGTTGTTGCTCATCCATGACATGCTCATTTACGGTTACAGTTTGCCAAAAACTTGTGCAATATGGCTATAACAGACATTTCACAGGCGAAGTAGTACAGGTCAGCAGTCTTTTCAGGTCCAGCCAGGAAATGATTAGAATAACTATCCAATCTGTTGAATAGCCCAGTGTGGGAGCAATATGTTTTATAAAAACAATAACATCATTGTTCTATATATTAAGACAACTACTATTTGCTCAACTCAAGTAGAGTTGTGCCATATTTGCTCCGGGAGGATTCTTTATGGCAGTATTAAGTTAGATTTTTCTTAATTTGATTTTGCTACTGTGAGCTCATCTCTTTTCTCAGTCTGCTTCTATACAACCTCTCACTGCTTTACATCCCTCAGTCATTTTCTGCTCCCAGGTGAAAAGATTCTATTGAGAAACATATAGGCTTCATTACAGAACGTTAATGTCGTGCAATATACAGTATATATAAGTTGAATTATTTATTCTTGGAGATTTGTTGTTTTGGTTTTTCATACATGTAAGGAACATAACTAAGTATAATTGTCAAGAAAACATATTTCACAAACCTGTTGTGTTGAAATATTCATAAGAATATTTATCGGCGGTCACATTTATATTAACATCTGGAAGGTAGCCACATCTGTCAAGACTAGATATTGCAAAGTGCCAAATTTGTGTTATCGAAAGTGGACGCATCTTCAATAACCAAGGAAAGTTGCCACATTCTTGCAAGCTTATCTTTAAGGAAATGGACGCACAGGAGAATAACTGTGAGGAAAATTGCCACCTACGTAA
Organism: Aplochiton taeniatus; assembly: GCA_017639675.1. NCBI lineage: Eukaryota > Metazoa > Chordata > Actinopteri > Galaxiiformes > Galaxiidae > Aplochiton > Aplochiton taeniatus. Next base: position 6,861,198 of record CM030172.1, read on the forward strand.
TAACTGTGTTGAAAGAGTGGCCACGTTTTCGGAACAAAAATGTCATGTGAATTCTGACGCAGGGTTCACATGCTGCTGGACCAGTACAGGAAGAAGTCCAAGCTGTTCCGTTCCAAGGTGGTGATGGCTCCTTTGGGCGACGACTTCCGCTACACGGAGGCTCTGGAATGGGACCAGCAGTTCAACAACTACCAGAAGCTCTTCGACTACATGAACTCCCACCCAAAGCTCCATGTTAAGGTGGGCCCAACCGCAGCCCGTCTGGGGAAACGTTTCCTAGAAAGGGTTCTCTCGAGGCAGCGCCAACAAAAACAAAAACTCCCTAAAGGCCGATGTTTAATTCATTCAGTCGTAGTGCTTCGAGCCGTGGCAACATTAGCGGCGAATAGCCGTCACTCCTTCTGTATTAGCAGGGGGGGTTTAATACCAAAGTGTTTCAATCTAAATGTTAAACCGAGACCGCTTAATCGAAGAACCTTTTTTTCCTACAACTTGGGGAGTATGTGTGTGTGTGTGGGTTAATTGTTGTTGTTGTTGATTGTTTTCCTCCAGGCCCAGTTTGGTACTATCTCCGACTACTTTGCTGCCCTGCGGAAGCAGGTGGCAGTGCCAGGGACAGCAGCAGGCGCTCCCGGGATCTCTCTGCCCGTGGTGAGCGGAGACTTCTTCACCTACGCGGACAGAGAGGACCATTACTGGAGCGGCTACTTCACCTCTCGACCCTTCTACAAACGGCTGGACCGCATGCTGGAATCACACCTCAGGTAAGACTTCAACGAGGCTTATATATCAATGCCCCCCCCCCCTCGCCTCCTCAGTTTGTCCTTTGTTTTCTATTCTGTTCAAATCTTCTTTATTGTCTTTTTATTGCACACATGGAATCACTTTTCAATAGAAAATGTAGTTCAACCCAGTTTCTTTTTTTTTATGACTGCTTAGTAAATGATGATTATGTAATCAGAGGTTCAGATGATAAACAGACTCCACGTGTGGCCTCATACCACCCAGCCCAGGTCGAGACGCAGTCCCGACCATGTGATTGGTTGCACTGGGGTTGAAACACGCATTTGAAAATCCTCTTCAAAAACCCTTGATGTGATTGAATCTGCCTGCTCTCCTGCCAGTAGTTTCATACAAAAGTCTAAAATTAAAGTAATGCACAATGTAGTAAAAAAAAACGCACCAAAAAAGTCATAAAACCGTTTGGAATTGGACGTATCAATTGTCTGCTAGATATAGGCATGGTGTCAGCATGGTGTGTGTGTGTGTGTGTGTGTGTGTGTGTGTGTGTGTGTGTGTGTGTGTGTGTGTGTGTGTGTGTGTGTGTGTGTGTGTGTGTGTGTGTGTGTGTGTGTGTGTGTGTGTGGTCCAGCTCCGTGACTTTCCTCCTGCACCACTCCTGTTGACTGATTGGGCAGAGCTTTGGATTCAGCCGGGGAGGGCAAGAGAGCTGATACCGGGCACAAAACCACGGTTGAAATCATTTCAAATATTTGCAATACTTTCGGTTGCGCTTGATTGCACTCGCCTTGTGCGAATGTGCCTGCGTAGAGAAATGAAACCGGCCTTGAAGAAGAGAAGAAGATGAACAAAACGAAGAGAAAAAGAATCCAAGAATTCATTGGTTTCATAAATCGACGTGATTGGAAGCATGCTCAGGGGAACAGCGACCAGGTGCAAGTGACTGTTGCATAATGGTAGATTGTAAACCAAACAACAAATCTACCGTGGTGAAAAAAAAGGACTGTGTCCGACTCTGCGACTCTTAAGGAAGATTGTACGTAGGAGCAAGGTCCAAAGCATTGGTGCTCTGGACGTCACCCTGTACATCAACACTGAAGTGGGTGAAAGATTAGACTGTTAGAGCCAAACCTCTGCTGTTTCTAAACCCCACTGTGCCCGCCGTACTCCTCACACAGTTGCAACCCGCAGCTGTTTCGCTTTCCTGCTCTATCTCCGGTCGTCACCAAGGTAACGGCTATTCTTCCTGTGTTCTACACACGCATCTATATGCCATAGAAGTAAGGACAACGTGGTCTAAAATCATAAATAGCATACAAAGAAGCAGGGCACCCAAAGAAATCAACCATGCACAACCCTATACAACTACACATAACAAAAGCACAACACACAACAAAAGACTAGCCACAGCAAGGATTGCAACACAACTGAATATATTTGTGATATGCGCTTAATGGATTGATAGACAGAAGATATTTTTTCAATATAGTATTTAAGATATTTTAATATAGTTTCTTTTTGGGAAGTGTTTTTGAGAGGAATAAACTCCGATAAAGGTATTCAAGACTCATAGTGATATACATAACAGAATTTTTACTACGTGGTATTCCACATTTAAAGACCCGGTTGTGTTATTAATTAACTTAGCATTAATCAAGTCTTTGTAGTCTCAGCCTAAGTTTGGATGCTATTATTAGTAACATGACAGCACTCGTAGCAAGTAAGCAGAATTAAGTCTTATAAATTCATCATGGTTTTTGAATTTGTCACTACTGCCCTTCAGCTCCTTGTCTTTGCATAGTGGTTTGTTTGTCCACTGGCCTCTTTAGCCTCAACCGAGCTGTACAGTCAGCTACTGAAGACCCCAGTGTTGTGTATCAGACAGTAATTCTTCTAATGAATCCATAAGAATCTCCTAACAGTCCAGATATATACTACCAGTGGAGCACCATACACACTGCAGCATGGGGGGGGGGGCCTGGCTGCATATTGATCTACACACAGTAGGCACACACTGAACAAATCACAGACATATTGACAGACAAAATTGATATATTGGCTGAAATTCTTCATATATCTATTCTTCAAGAAATATGTTTTTATGTGTTTATTCTGTGTGTGTGTTTGTGTGTGTGTGTGTGTGCATCCAGAATAAACACAATAACACCATTTTTTGCAATGATCCCTCAAATGTGATCAAACACTTGTGGCAGAGATATGTAATTGTTTTAATGTTTATGTTGCTTGTTTCATTGTTTTACGTCTGTTCTAAAGTTTTGTGCTGATGTTTTTTTCTTGGTCAGGGCTCCACTGTAAAGGAGTTATCTATCTCAATGGGACTCGCCTGGTTAAGATAAAGGCTAAAAAAAGATAAATCATTCAGGCTCTAGTTTTATCCCCTGGACCCTTGCACTTATGAGCATAAATATACATGCGGCTCTCAATACGTTTATATTTGTGTTTACACTTCTTCTAAAAAAATCTTTTTTACTTTGAATTGGACTTTTCAAAGTACTGTGGAAACTGCTGCCCAGGTTTCATGGCCTCATTTGGGGCTTGGGGAGTAAGTGGTAGAGGCTGTTCAATTCGGTCATTGGAAAAAGTCAGAGTATATCGAATGCCTTTGTTTTAACTTTGTTAGATAAGCGTCCAATCTAGCTGACTGCTTGGTGTGACACGGTCAGACAAGTCAGAAATGTGCGTGTGTCTGTGTGTGTGTCTGTGTGTGTGTGTGTGTGTGTGTGTGTGTGTGTGTGTGTGTGTGTGAATATATCTGTGTGTATGTGTGTGTGTGTGTGTGTGTGTGTGTGTGTACGTATCGTCGTGGAAATCTTTCAATAAGCAATAATCCACAGAGGTACAGTATGGAAGAACATTTTGATTACTGATTTAAAGAAATGCAATGACAATGTTAGCAGCGCTGCGTGCAGTAGTAAAAACATGAAAAAGAAGTATCGTAGGACTGGCCTCGAACCTTCCCCATTCATTAGTATCTTCATTAATGTCTTAATTAATATCTTCATACCACAAAGGATGAGTTTAGCAATGGGTCATCATGACAGTGTGATTTATACTTCTCTTCTTACCATTGGTCGAAAACTAAACGTAGCCTAAAAAATAACCATCGCTATCTTATTTTTTTCGAATTCCTTTACACTCTGCAGAGAGCACCATGGTCTTTATTTCCCTCTAAAATCCCCCCCTTTATGGTAAAGTTTATGCCAGGTCGAACTTAACTAAGTCACACATTCTTCCAAGAAAAGAGGACAGACGTTACTACTTCTAACTCGATTTCTGTCTCAGGAATGAATTAATCGCCAGCATTATAGACATTTTTCCACATGTGTGTCTCGGAGAGAGAAAGGTATAGCCCTCCTGTTCCACCTAACTAAACCCGCTGCATGCCATAATGCTCGCGTCTCCTCAACGTCTTCCCCAGTCGGCAGCAACACGACCCTGGTCGGTCGAACGAGTTGGAGAATATCAGCTTCGGCGTTCTCCTCCAGCCCAGTGTCTCTCTGCACCGCGGGGCCACGGAGCCCTGCTGTCACTGTCCCCATTACCAGACACATCAGTTCAGACACTTTTCTCTGAGACAGACACAAATATACAACAGCCGTTGAGTCTCAATCGTTTTCAGGTCATCCCCAACATAGGTCTACATCAATTTAGGGTGGAAGGAAGGGGATTGCTTTCAAAAAGTTCTGTCAATTTCAGTTTGAAGTCTTTTTCTCTGTTGCCTTGTTCAATAACATTTTCAAACTTTTTCAGTATGCTGTGGAGAATACACCTAGATTTCTTAAAGCACCTTTCTACGGCGATGTCCTCACAATAGCCGCCCCATCACTTGAACTCAGAAAGGAGTGCCCACTTGAGCATACAGGGAGACCATAGATTGAATTTTACGTATTTGGTTCGGCTTGGTAACCACACGAGTGGAACCCCCCCCCCCCCCCCGCGGCCCTAATCCTTGCTTTGTAGACCGTTACGCTCTACTTGGTAAATTCACCATGGACCTCGTCTGAAGCGATCGATACACCACTATAGGATTAGAATCGAATGGCTTTTTCACCCTTCCTGCACCGCCGTCTTAACCATTCCGTGCTGCCCCGTGCCAGACTGGTCACGCTTCTTATTTATATGTAGATACGTATTTATAAACTGGTTCAGATTGCGTAGTTTGGTCCTCTTTTATCCAATAATATAATATTGGCAGTTTCATGAAAGGCTTTTAGATCATGTGCCACTTGCCTAAAGGCTCCGCTCAAATGGGGGTTCCATTCCTGATTCCCTGGCGCCTCCGGAACCACGTGATCTGTCATGCCCTGGGTGTCTCCATCTCGGTCCTCTCTGCCGTCGGTCTCCCGTGGGATCAAGTGGGAGACAAACAGACTACACATCGGAGAGGGGGCTCTCTTGGAGAGCTGTCTTAAACACATTTCATTCATTGGGGTGTTTCACAAAGCAAGCCATTGATGACTACATGGGATATATCTGCTTTGTGTGTTGGGGGGGGCTATTCTTAGTGTGTACTGTATTGGTGTGAATCTGTATGGTTGAGGATAATGGGGGGGGGGGGGGTATGTGTATGCCTTTCTGTTTGTTTGTGAGTCGGCTGTCATTTTTGTTCCAGAGGAGAGTCTCTTATCAAAGACACTGTAAATATGTTTTTAGTGGAGGAAAGCAGGTATTATATCAGTGGCAGCTATCCGATATTCTCCAAAGCTACACCATGTCCAGAAACAAACCTCCATCATGTATTTATATCAAAAAAGAATGTATTTATCTTGAGGAAAGTTCAAACTTGAGGACACCTGATGCTTTGGTGTGGCTTGTTGTACGCACAAGCCATGTAAGCTGGCTGTTCTCCACACTCCACAGCATTTGTATATATAGTATGCATAAATGTATATGTAGCGCGACACGGTTTTTACATGCCTAGAGTCAATCATGTTCTGTGTGTCCTACAGGGCAGCAGAGATCTTGTACGCTCTGACCCTGGCTAACATCAGGAAGTCCGGTGTGCAGAGTGCAGGCTTCCCCGTTGTGGAGAGCTACAAGCTGCTGACGGAGGCCAGGAGAAACCTGGGCTTGTTCCAGCACCACGACGCCGTCACTGGCACCGCCAAGGACTGGGTCGTCATCGACTACGGCACCAGGTACGTCGCGAGTCGTTGTATTGTTAAAATATTGTTTGTATCGGTAACAGTACAAGTTCATATTACTAACAATTCAATTTCTTTTTGAAGACGTTGAAGTTATTAGCGTCTTTTAGGATCTCAAAAAGCGCTATATAAATAGAATGAATTATTATTGTTATTATTATGAAGTTATTCAATTCATTATATATGGCTGCTTTCTTTCAGAAATTACTTAAATTAATTAAGAACAATTCCGACTTAAAATAAGATAAAAACAGTGGTGAACGTTTTAAATGCAAAGCAAAATGTGACAAAAGACTAAAGTTTCCATTTGATGTCTCTTTGGCTGAGGACCACCTGTATTCGTCTCCTCCCCAGGCTGTTCCACTCCATCTTGAGCCTGAAAAAGGTGATGATCAACTCGGCTCACTGGCTGGTGCTGAAGGACAAGAGTGACTACAGGCACGACGCCTCCAAGGCCTTACTGCAGACGGTGAGGGCAGAGAAGGCTCTTTTGAATCAGCCTCGGGTTCATTAGCGTTTATTGGGATGACAGACCTCCATTAGTTATGGATTTGGATTAGAACAAACTGACCCAGTTGTTTGTCCATGGCTGTTGGAACCCATAGTTACATTTCTGGCTACACACCTAGCTTAGTCCTCGAAAACTTATGGATCCCCCTGGATATGGGGGGTGTTTATCGGAATATATGTTGGCCAGTTTAAGTGTTAAAAGTTACAGCTTGAAAGGCCTAGATCAGAGCGAAGAGGGTTGTTTTTAAATAGAAATAATGTGAGCACAACAGGTTAATACTCCAACATGGATATAAAAAGAAAACACGTTATCTTAGAAAGTCAGTGTTGAACCACTAGAGTATCTGGCTTCCTATCCTGCCACATTAACGGATCTTGTTCAGCCTGTTGTTTGCGATAGCATGTCCTCAAAAGTGGAGGGCTTTTAAACAGCGGCCATTGTTGGGCTGATTCATGTCCTTCCCTCAAGCAGAGTGCCTAAGGCTGGCCCACACCCTCAAAGTGGTTTCCTATGCAAAATGTGCGTGCTTACCATCCGTGTTCGAACCCCTCATCAGCTTCCTTGTTTTGCTCCGGCGACACGTGAAGTCCATCAGTCACTGAGTCCTTAATGAGGACGTTCCTGTGGAACAAGTGAATAAGAGAGCCCAAGACGTTCAATAGCTTCTGATGGGGAGCAAACAAACGCCGCGTGAAATATCAACAAGTCATAATGAAGTGTATTGTTTTTGTTGGAGAGCCTCGATGAGTGGTTTTTAACCTGGGGGCGAAAGTGTTTGCGTGGGGTAGTGTTCGTCTCATCGGCGTGTGTATCTCTCCCGTAGGATGACATCCAGCCTGCTCAAGATGCTCTTCCTCGGAAGACGGTGCTGAAGATCTCTGCCAAGCCCCGGTAAACAACTGCCATCACTCTCACGAGACTCTCTGTCTTAACGGAAAGTGAGCCGGGAATGTCATGGTGACCGAGCTGCCTACCTAGCTGGTGTTCATGTTGGATTGATAGTGGAGAGCACGACCTGGTCCTTCATTCACAACGAGTAGCGCCAAGGACGTGCTTTTTATAATCCCCAGCAGCAATTAGCGGTGTCTCTTTTGCCTATTCAAAAAAGTAAACAAATATGAACTTGGCTCTACTGTGTACACGCAACTTTGTGTGTGTGTGTGTGTGTGTGAGTGTGTGAGTCTGTGTGTGTGTGTGTGTGTGCGCGTGCCTCTGGGTGTGTGTGCGTGCGCATTAGAATTTGTCTCTGTGTGAAGTTTATGGTTTTGAGGACGGGTCTAATACCGTCTGTGAAGCTCCGGTTAAAAATCCTTAATCAGACACACACAAGATCCCCTGATAGGGAGATGAGAACCTTCATTATTTCCTGGCTGTCTACTTAACCAGCTCAATTCGCTGGTTTAACTATAAAGTCACACTGTACTGAGGGGAATAGGGTGTTTAGAAGTGGAGATTAAGTATGCATTATTTTGAGCCTTTTCCATGTGGCTTTTTGAACTGCCATTTTCTATAAGCCTCGTCAAGTCCCTTGTAGCTGACATGTTCCAAAGCCGCCGGAGAGAGTTTGTCATGCACGTACAGAAGCAGATCGTGAGAGCAAAACAGTAGAATGCCTTAACATCAGGAGGCCTGGCTCCTGAACAACGTACACACCACAACGTACGTTCTAAGCATGTTCAGTGACGTGCGTGTAGCATGTACAGACAGCGCTGTGGGTGTTTGATCGTGTACCAACCAGAGGGGTGCGTTCTCCCCGTGCAGGTCCGTTGTGATCTACAACCCCTCGGAGCAGGACCGCTACTCCGTGGTGACCCTGTACGTCGACACGCCGCATGTCCGCGTGGTCACGGCCCACGGTCACCCTGTGGCCGCCCAGCTCAGCGCCGTGTGGGAGGAGCCTACCACGGCGTCCACAGAAGCGTATCAGGTAGGGGGAGCAGTACGAGGACAGACCCAGTCTCCGTCGCTGTATACGACCTGAAAGTGCAAAAGGAGGCATGCAAAGTAGTCGTTGTTTTTGTTCGCGGTTGTATTTCCTCCACCCACAAGGGTTCCGCGCAGTATCAGGTTTCAGATGAAGTCTTAGATAGTGATAGAAACACTCTCGGTATTGGTATCGTTCCTCTTGTGTCTGGCTGTCTCCCTCTATCTCGCCCTCTCTCCCTTCCTACCTGACCCTCTACTCCCCCGCCCCCCTCTCTCTTTCTCTCTCTCTCTCTCTCTCTCTCTCTCTCTCCTCTCTCCCTCTCTCATCTCTCTCTCTCTCTCTCTTCTCTCTCTGTCTCTCTCTCTCTCTCTCTCTCACACACACACACTCTTTCTCTATCTCTCTCTGTCTCTCTTGTCTGTGTCTCTATCTCTCTCTCATACACACACTCTTTCTCTATCTTTCTGTCTGTGTTTCTGTCTCTCTCTCTGTCTGTCTCCTCTCTCTCTCGGTGTCTCTCTCTCTGTCTCTCTCTCTAACTCCCTACTTTCTCTAACTGTCCCTGACTCCCCCTCTCTCTCCCTACCTCTAACTCTCTCTCTCTCTCTCTCTCTCTACTCTCTCTCCTCTCTCTCTCTCTCTCTCCTCTCTCTCTCTCTCTCTCTCTCTGCTCTGCCTAGCTGTCTTTCCTAACCCAGGTCCCAGCGCTGGGTCTGGCGGTGTACCAGCTGGTCGAGGCGTTGAGCGGAGCGGCGGAGAAGGCCGAGTACGTCCTCCTCAAGCAGGGAGGGGGGCTGTCCGTCAACGGGGATCCCTTCACGGTGACCCTCCCCCAGGGACTGGAGGCCTCCTCTCCCCTCACCATCCAGAACTCCCACCTGCAGCTCTGGAGCTCTCCTGTCACCGGACTGATGGAGGTATGGAGGACTCAGTGGTGTCGACATCCTTCAGCTTTCCTTCTGAAAAAGAAATAAATAAACAGGTTTCAAATGTTAAAAAATAATAATCTAAGCGCCCCCCCCTCCTCTCTCCACAATGTGTTAATGGTTTCCAATTTAAGAGCACATCTTTTAACATAGTCTGCAGTAAAACTCAGAATAAACTTCTCTCCCTGCCACTTCAACAGTTTTTTTTTATTGTTTGAAGTAGCTGTCATGGTGATCATAGAGCTGTCAGCAAGATATCATCGTCGACGCCGCCGTGTGTGTATTGAAGGCTCTTCTCCCTCTTTTTTTTTCCTCCCTCTTTTTTCTCCCTCTTTTTTTCCCTCCCTCTTTTTTCTCCCTCTTTTTTCTCCCTCACCTTGCAGCGCCTCAAACTGAAGGAGGAGAACACCGAGCAAGCGATCAAGCTGGAGTTCGCCTGGTACGGCACCACCAGCCAAAAAGACAAGAGTGGCGCTTACTTGTTCATGCCGGATGGAGAAGCAAAGGTGATCTGACAACTTCATGAAGCATGACTTATGACGCGTTGTCAGGGAGCATTATTCTGGTCTGTTTGGAGTGGCACCTGCCGTGAGGAGAAGGTTACTGTAAGGAGAAGCTCTCTCCCTTTCGTCATTCCGTCTCCTCATCCAGTCAAAACAGGTTTTGTTTTTTGATCTCTGTTGCTTCTCTTTTCCTTTTAGAGCGGCCTTTGTTCTCTCTTGTTCTCGCTCTCTCGCTTCCAGCTTTTTTCATGCCCTCAAAGCGAGTCAATACGGTAGCCTGGAAACGTCTCCCTTTATGACACGTCTCTCCAAAAGGGGAATCACAAGCGTTCGGCTAGTCTGCCATAGGCTTTGCCTCCCAGCATTACCCTAGTGCCTCTGGCCAATCGCATATCTTTAAATCGGATTTAGCTAAATAATAGCTGAGATTGCAATCTTTCTTGGCAGTGAGAAATAAATTGGTTTCCTGACTAATGATTTGGACACTATGTAATTCCATTGCCAAGTTGTTTTTGCCTGGTCTGTTATCGTTTTTCTGAATGCGATTTTGCTTGCTGTATGATGAGTTTTCTGATCAAACAAAATTGGTCACCATATCATTGATATTCTGAAAGATGTGAATGTATACACTTTGTAAATGTCTGATTGGTTTTATGGCAACTTTTTTGTTCATTTCTGTCATTTTTGGGGGGGGGCTCTCTCCCTCAGGCATACGTCCCACCCAGCTCTCCAGTTATCAGAGTCACTAAGGGGTCCGTGTTCTCTGAAATCACCACCCTCTTTGCACACGTCACTCACACTCTCCGCCTCTACCATGTTCAAGGTAATACTGCATGAGAAAGTGTGTGTGTGTGTGTGTTAGTGCGTGTTCATTCATATCTGACCTTGCAACGTTTAGCCAGAACCCTAGCAATCAGTAACTTTCTGCAACAGTGGTTAAGAATGCCCAAGGCTTCAGTTTGTTGGCTTAGCCAACGCAGAAAACACAGAAACCTTGAATGCCAGAAGAAGGTTTAAATAATGCATTCACATTGAGACATTTTCTGCGATCAAATATTTTGTTGCTGTAAAACTCTCTTCACATCTGCAAGGCTGTGGAATTACTAAAAGGAACGTGTGAGCCAGAGAGAGAGAGGAGGGGGCACATAAATAGTGTAAGATCGAGTAGTCTTATATATATTGAGAACTAATACTATGATTCCAGCATGGCACTGTCTTGTGTAAGTGCACTGCTATGACTGTTAAACATTTTCTTGAGTACTGAAAATTTGAAGGAAAACAAATTCCAACAAAGATATGAATCTGGATACACATGCTCAGTGGCCAAGCAAAAATAAGTAAACAAACCAACAGGCTGAAAAGGTTTAAATAGAGTTCATGATCGATGACATGATCAATGTGGGTCACATGTGTGGACTAATGGGAGCGTCAAAGGATTCGGAGGACAGCACTCCCATGCCTAGCAGGGAGATCTGAGAGGGAGGGAGAGAGGTGGAGGAAGAGGTGGAGGATGAGATGGGGTTGGAAAGAGATTCGTCGGTTCTTGAAGTTTGCGTGCCAGATCAGGCAGGGGGGACTGCCGTTACTCAGTGACTCAGCAGGAAGTGGCCCCCGGGCCGCGCGTGGCTCGTGTCCTCTTATCACAGGAAACCGCGGCCTCTAATTGGACCACTCTCTCACAGCACATAGCAGAGCGGGAGCGTTTCATTGGCTGACAGGCTGGCACCCCGCCCGAGGGTATGCGGATACGAACGGACAGATAAATCGGATTCGCCCTAACCTTTACCCGTGTGAGGATGGCTAAGTATTGTACGCTGCCCAGATGTTTTCTACATCAGTCTGGAGACTGAAATTGTTCTCGCACCCCCCCCCCCCCACCCGCCCCCCCCCCCCGCCCCAAAGGCACTGTGCGGTTTCATTGGAGCTTCCTGGCGTTCATGTGTCTACATATTATTCAGCTGTTCATGGAAATGTTTTGCCATTATTTCCCCTCGCCCCTAAATAAAAACATGGGCATTGTTTGTTTTCCCAGTAGGTTAATTAAATAAGGTATGTTACTGTGATATCATGCTAGTTTACAATGTATCCGCCTCAAAGAGGAAATTAGCATGTCCAAATAAAGGATTATTCTCCGCATACCTGCTGTGCAAGTAATTAAAATGTTCAATGAAGCCTCTACATTTCCGGCAAATACATCCGGATTAGTGTACGTGGAAAAGTTCTAAATAAAAAAAAAATTGAAAGGTAACAAATGATTGATTATGGGGGACATACGTAGTATATATCAACGCACAGTAAAGATCTGTCCTATTTTTTTATTTGCAGAACGCTTTTGAAACTAGATAATTCGTTTAATTTGCCTTTCACACCGCACGTGTAACGGTTAGCAAGTGTGCTGGTGACCGCTGTATTGTGAGATAATACCTCGCAGTTCACACTGTGTGACACTGGTGATGATGTAGTGCTAGCTCCAAGTACTGCTGAGTGGTCCCATCACAAGGCTTTATTTACAGTTATACTTGTCTTCATTCTCTCTCATTTCCTCTTTCCTGTTCTCTCTCTCTCTCTCTCTCTCTCTCTCTCTCTCTCTCTCTCTCTCTCTCTCTCTCTCTCTCTCTCTCTCTCTCTCTCTCTCTCTCTCTATTGCTCTCTCCTTTATAACTAGGCATACTCAGAATGTAAAATTGCAGTTGAATCTCTCTCTCTCTCTCTCTCTCTCTCTCTCTCTCTCCTCTCTCTCTCTCTCTCTCTCTCTCTCTCTCTCTCTCTCTCTCTCTCTATTGCTCTCTCCTTTATAACTAGGCATACTCAGAATGTAAAATTGCAGTTGAATCTCTCTCTCTCTCTCTCTCTCTCTCTCTCTCTCTCTAACTCTCTCTATCCCCCCTTTACTATACATGCTTATTTAGACGAAAGAGGTGGTGTTTTAAAATGTGCTCTCTCTCTTTCTCTCTCTCTCTCTCTCTTTCTCTCTTCCAGGTGTGGAGGGCCAGGCAGTAGAGATAACTAACTCGGTGGATATAAGAGGGGAATTCAACCGTGAAATTGCAATGAGGTTAACGTCAGATGTCGACAGCAAAGATCGATTCTTCACAGACCTCAACGGATTCCAGGTATTCACTCCCAAACTCTAATTTCCTCTCGCTTCCGTTACTCCAGTTTTTCTTTGCACCGGTCCCTGTTCATTCTCCCCACCTTTTCATTTCTCTCCCTCTCGTCTGTACCGACCCCCGCCACCACACATACACACACACACACACACACACACACACACACACACACACACACACGGACACACAATGCCGCATCATCGCAAGGGGACAGGCTGTTGCCAAATGCCGGGTGACAGTCCAATTGAATCATTCCTATATATGTAAAAGACATGAATTACTGTTCTGCGCTCAGATGCTGGCATATCGATGTGTACGCAGTTGGTTTCAATCCAAGAACACTTTTGTCATAGTTGCGTTTGTGTGTGTGTGAAGTTTGTTTGTGTGTGTGTGTGTGTGTGTGTGTGTGTGTGTGTGTGTGACATTCGCTACATCCCTATAACAGAGCTCTGTTTGAATGGCTGGTGTTTCTCAGCAGGGGACCGAGAAAAAAAGATTAGTTGGAAACATGCTGTAGTATTTTGACCTCAGACTGTGACATGTAATTAACTGATATACAAAAGACGACATCTGATCGTTTGAGTAATTTCATTTTTTTCCCTCAAACGGTTGACACCATCTGCTATCTGCAGAAATAATTCCATTTTGCTTTGAATTGAATCCCAACGAAAAATTGGTCTTGGCTTTGCTTTTGAGTCTGAGCTAATTAGACACACTGCTTTACGCTAGAAAAGAATCTGTGTCTTTCAGAATCTCATTTTTGTGTTCTCCGTTGTTGTCTGACCTTGGGTTTGAAGATTAACAAGGATTTACCCCCCTCTCAGATGAAACACAGCTTCCACCCAAAATATCTTTGCTCAAGGCAAATCACAAAACAACTACCCCTTTCAACGTGCTGTTTCACTATAAAAAACCAAATCCCCTGCCATTAGATTACGATTCATTTCCTTTGGGGATTTGTCCCATCAGTTTTGAAGATGATTCCGCATGATCAATAATAAATAAATGGCAAAGAAGATCCAAAGATAGCCAACGCACGTCTATTACATAAATTACTCCCTATATAGAATGGTTTTATTTCAATAAAAAAGTACTGTTTTCATGCCTACGTTTTGTTCTCTTGAGAAACATCTCTGAAAAACAGTACACGTTTTTCTGAGGTCCTCGGAAGTCCTGGTGTGAAAATAAACGGTAATTTCTTCTTCCTTTGGTCTCATTGTCTTCTAAAGACTCCGTTGTGAATGTTTTCATTGGCCAGATCCAGCCCAGGAGGACCATGGAGAAGCTGCCCCTCCAGGCGAATTTCTACCCCATGACCAGCATGGCCTACATCCAGGACTCCAGCACCCGGCTCAGCCTGCTCTCTGGACAGTCCCTGGGCACCGCCAGCCTCAAGAGTGGTCAGTGCCGAAATGTTAGGCTGTGTATATGTCTGCATTACGTGCCGTGATTGATAACACATCCAAACAAATGAGGCGCATCACCGCACCACCTGTGTTGTTTACGCAAATGTTCTGAAAGCACAACATGTTGTGTTCTTTTAACCAAATGTAAATTCTTCAGTTGCAGTCGCTACAGCCTCTCCCAAAATACATCAACATCTTCCTGCTCTGTTTCACTTTTCTTTTTGGCCTTTTTTTTTCTTTTTCTTTTTCTCTACGTTTTGACTTTCAAACTTGACCTCACGCCACCCGTCTCGCAGGTCAGCTCGAGGTCATCATGGACCGCCGTTTGAACCAGGATGATAACCGGGGACTGGGCCAGGGGGTGACCGACAACAAGGTCACTGCCAGCTCCTTCCGTCTGCTGCTGGAGACCAGGGCCAAGACAGAACAGGTACGATACCCTTTCTGTTCTGGCTGTTCAAACGGGGGGAGGTTCTTTTGTAAAGACGCTGTTCTGAACCAGCGTTTGCTTTACCTTGAAATGTTCTTCAGAATTAACAATATGCTTTTATGTTCTGTGCAATTATGATTCTTTTTTTCAATCTCTCTAATTTCCTTTGGTGAACTGTATAACATTTAAAAAGTGTACAGTGGCAATAAAGATTTTGGAATCTGACCGTCTCCGTCCTCTGTTTTCATTGGACAGGAGGAGAAGCGCAGTCCGGTGAGCTACCCTTCCCTGTTGAGCCACGCCTCCTCCATGTACCTGAACCACCCGCTCATCTCCATGGCTATCAGCCCGGAGGCTGCCAAGGGCTCCGTCGCCCTGACCCCCTACAGCCCGCTCGCCTCGTCCCTGCCCTGCGACGTCCACCTGCTCAACCTCCGCAGCATCCAGGCCAAGGTAGACGGAACCACGCCCGGGGCTCAGCCTCAGTCTGGCTGCCGGTGCACTTCTCTGAAGCGTCGTAGACACTTTTCTTGGAATGTAATTCATTGCTACAGTGACGTTTGAAGTATTTCAACCCAGTGTCAGTGGTTGCATCTTTCTTTATTTCCCTAGGTGGAAGTATATTTTTCCAACCAATTTGCTACATTATTCCAAAGTCAAATTTCACATATATGTATATCTATGTATATCTCTTTATATCTTTTTTTTTTATCGCGAAACATATCACAGCAACAAAGTTGGACGTCTAGTAAATATACAATTCTAACAAAATTAAAGAGTCCCCACACTCCGACACTCCCAGACATAGTCTGACAGTTTGACTCACTCTCCAAACCCAGAGCAGAGAATAGCATGGTTCCACCCCTGATACCATTAGCACTGCCAGCTCTTATTAAGCACAGGGTGCCTCTGTGGTGCCGCAGAGGGATGGTTTAGCCCCAGAGGATTGAAATGTACTTTTTCCTACACACACACAGACACACACACACACACACACACACACACACACACACACAGTTGGTCAGCTGTCATCCACTCTGGTCAGCTCCTTGAACATGTCTGTGGATGTGCAGCTGACCTGTGAAAAGAGATGCTTCTATAATGCGCCAGTGTTGAGGCTGTGTAGAACTGGGAGGGTAAACCTAGAACAAGTAGACCCGACACTTACCCGAGGGCAGTGACATGCAATCGAGGACATTTTCAGACGGCTGAAACATTACCATTTAAGACTTTTTTTAAGGGTAAAACCAAAGAAGGTAATTTAGTTGACTTTGTTTAAAAACATGTTTTTAAAGAAGTTAAAAGGCATCTGAACATGGAAGGGAATGTGTGCACACCCTTGTCTATACTTCTTTACTTCTTCTTCTTCTTCTACTTTCTCTTCTGTTTCTCTGTGCTGGGGTTAGGGTGAGATGCCAGAGCGGGGGGACAGTGGGGTGTTTATGGAACCCTGAGTCGTCGTCTTTCTCTTTGCCCCTCTTTACAGGAGGAAGGGGGGGGAGGGCCGTCGGACGAAGCGGCTTTGATTCTGCACAGAAAAGGCTTTGACTGCAGCCTCTCCCAACGGAACACTGGGCTCCTGTGTGCTACGACGCGCGGGAAGGTAAAGAAGCCGGCCAAGCGGCCAAAACGACACACCGACACACTCCATTGCACACCCGTGTGTGTTAAAGCCTCGTGAATTCACTAAGCTTTGGGCCGAACATGAGCGTCCCCCTTTAAAAACAGGTCAAGGGTCAATGAACAGACGTTTAAGCTCTTGCCCCTTGTGGGGTCATGTGATAGGCTAACACCAAACACCAAAACAACCACAAGAAAAGCAGGGACCGTGAAAAGGAAGGAAATAGCCAGGAAATACCGTTCCCAGAGCATATCCTCTTTTTATGATGACTTTACTGGAATGGCGGTGCAGTCAACAAGTCGGCTAAATACCTTCAATATGATGTCATGTAGGAGACATTTTTCACACTACTTTACAGTGCTAATTTTCTATTTGTTGCGACAAAAATTAATTGTGTTAGCTGACAAAGTACATGTAATGGACACGTTGATATTCATATATATATGAATTAGAAAGAAGCTAGGATTGCTGGGTCCTTGCTCGAGGGCACTGAGGTAGAATTGGGCCCAATTGGCCCTGGCTATAGAAGCTGAGGCCTTTTGTGACTAGTGAACCTTGCTACCTGGCAGTTTTTTGGCGGTTATTATTTTCTGTGAACACATTTGTTTGTAGTGATTGTGTCCTTTGCAATGGTCGGTTCTCTTGTAGATCAACACGGGGAAGATGTTCAAGGAGCTGAAATTCCAGAGCATTGCTCCCGTCTCCCTTTCCCTGATGCACACAGTAGCAGAAGAAGAGGGTGCCAGCCAAGAAGAAATCGGCCTCCAACCAATGGAGATCCGCACATACAGAGTGCGGCTTCGATGAGCCGCGGCCAGCGCCTGTCAGCCTGGCTTGGATCCGCTCAGCTCGGAAGGCCGCTCTGCACATCCTCTCCTCTGTTCCTCTGCCCAAAAAAACGCTGTCCACACAGGCGAGCGGGCTAGCCTTAAGGCTGGCTTCTCATCCCTCTTCGACCCTGGAAAGGACAGAAAGGAAAACGGAGGGAGGGTTGGCTGGGTGGTGACTAAACCGGAGAGGAGTGGCAATAGAGGAAGGGAGAGAAGGATGAAGAATGGAAAGGAGAAGGGAAGGACGAAGCGGAAACAGGAGAGCTAGAAAACAAACATTTATGAAAATCAATCTTACGTGCAATATTGCTGTCTCAGGTAGGGTGTGTTTATGCAAACATTGCCATCTCAATTGAACTGGCTGTGCTGAAGACATAAACTGTTGCTTGGCATTGGTTTGATGTATAAAAAAAAGGATCAAACAAAGTGTAATTCATATAGCTTCACATTGTTGGTGTGTCAAACAATCCAACTGCTTTTTAGAATATATTCAAATAGTTTGATGTAGAGTTCGGGTTTGCAATTTAAAATGTGAGATAATGCAAAATGGTGAAAGCAGGTGTCATACTGTTTAATCGTTTCCAAAGAGCAAAAAAAAAAGTGCCTTAATATTTTTAATTGTGAAGAACCATATGTAATGTATATGTTTTCTTATTCTGGTTTGAGGGACCTTTCAATGTCCTTTTTTATTAATTTGCAATAAATGCAAAATGACTGCAGCTGATATCTAAAGTATCAACATAGGTATATGGGTCTGTTATTGAGACCTATTGTGTAGTGATCCTTTGTCCTTTTGAGGTCAGAGAAACAAATGTCTGTCAACATGGAAAGTGAATGAACTATCCCTTTAAACCACAAACATTTTCCATCAACTGTCCCTACATATGTCACCACCAGTTATTCCTACAGTAGGCACCTATATCTCGCCATTCTGACATCCACCTGTATGTTTTTGAAAAGTAGCCTATTCTTTTGTGTTGAAAATACATTTTCTCCTTGTAAAGATTACAACATTTGTTTTAAAAACCAAAGGTAACCATTTGCCAAGTCCATTCATAGTGTACAGTGTATTTTATACACAATCTGTCAAGCTGTTCTACCTGTGATTTGTGTCTTATGCATAGCCTTAAACTCAAACTCGGACTGAGCCATTCTGGAAAGGTTAATGCCGGTTCAGTCACAAGCCAAGAGTTTAACTAGAGTAGAAGTGTAAAAAGTGAATGAAGAAAAAATACTCTGCAAGTACTATAAATTAGATTCCCAAAATCATGAGCAATCCTTTTAAAGTGATCATGATTAATATGCAGGGGGATGACCTGATTCTGTGGTGGTAAATCAATGACGCATTATCTAGCAAGTACACTGCACAAGTGCAAAACACTTGAAGGATTTGTCAGACTCTTTTTTATGTTTGTGTTCATAAATGACTACGTAAATTAATGTTGAAACTTTTGTCTATTTCTATTTGGGTTAAGGGAAATGTGAATATGATGATGATTTTCTTTTAATGATTTTTTGAAGCTGACATAAAATAAATTTTTCATGAATTTTAAATCTAAGATGTATGGTGAAATCTATGGTAGTTTTCTTGGTATAAAGCACTGTTGGGGGAAAAAACGTTTTGCTTTTGGGAAGGTATTACATACTGTACAACCTCAATCTTTGTAAACTTTCTTTGTTTTGAGAGTCATGTTTTGTCTAATTTTCTATCTTTCTGGAAATATAAAATAATGGGACAACCATAAAATTAAGATGATTCCTTTTGTATTGAAAAAAATCCCGATTCCGCTCTTGTCTCAATTATAGTGTGTTTTAAAGATGGATTTTATTGTTTTATTTGAGGCATACTTCCGTTTTTTTCCACTTCATAACATCTGGGAAGCTCATATGGTTTTGTGCATTTCTTGACTTTTTCCATTCGTTGTCTCATAATCCTTTTGAAACTTTCCTCTTCCTCCTTTTGTTTTTTCTCATATTCCTCCTTTTCAACTTCTTCCTCCTCTGCCAGTCGGATATGAAGTTCCTTCTGCCACTTTACCGGGTAATGAAATCATTCTAATAAGCATCAGTTTGTTAAAGAAAGTTTTCAAAAAGCCGACCAACATTGCAGTGTGAATATTTGAAGTGTGAGCAATTACACAAACTAAAGAGAATTGTGTGTGTGACAGTAAAGGCAATTTGTCCATTGGGTCATTAAGCTAGACTATACTAGTAGGATATAATAAGTATGAAAGTGACCCTTGGGTCACTTGTTAACTTTCTAGTCTGTCATAGTTTAACACAATGGCATGTTCACACAACTGAAATAGTCCAAAAAAGATGGATCTAGTACCTTATTGATTCAGCTAAAGCTAAATACTGTAGTGTGAAGGCACCACCCTTACCTGGTCCTCCACAACTTTCATCAAGTCAACCTCTGTCCGTGTGTTGAAATCCATATGCCCCCCATGCTTCTGACTTTGCCTTTGAGCACAGAAAAAGGCACACATACCCTGTAAATTAGTGGGTGGACAACCTTTAAAAAAAAAGCTCCATCCTGGTTATTACAGCAATTATTTACCCCTTCAGTTCTGTCAGGTAACGCTTCGATATGCTATTTTAATGAGAGAATAAAAGTCTAACTTTTTGGGCTTGCAATGATTTGGTGCGTCATCTAAGGTCTCCTACCTAGAGGAAGTCTTTCTCTCATGTCCTGACGTGCTGGGAGGCTGCTCCGTCTTGTTGGCAGATCGCATGGCTTTACGCTGAGGAGGAACCTTAGATGTTGTCGAAGGGGCAGGGTATTCTTTGCGGAGCTTCGTGTAGGAGGTGGAGAGCGGTAGAGGCATAGGGGGCAGGTAGAGACTGGATAGCATACACGCTAACCTCCAGGTGATCAACTGATCAGGTATGCCAGAGGGGGCAGCAGGGTTAGCCGTGACGTCTGATGACCTCTTCCCTCCAGAGCAGAGAAGAAGACTATTCTCCCCAACATTAAGCTCAGCCTAGAGAACAAGTAAAATATTTCTCAAGATTAAGTACCTTTGTAAGAATTACGTGTTCACTCAAGTTATATGGAGTAAATATTTAGATATATAAAATAACTTTAGCCTTATTTAACTTTATTGTAATTTTTTTTTTTTTAAATCCTTTCATTAGAATCAGGAAATGAACTACTGTGCTGGGAATTTTACCCAGTGCTCTTTGTTCTCCAGCACAAATCTAACATTACTTTGACTGAAACTAACATACAGACAGGACTCACATTATGCAAAGCCCAAGCCTAAACAAATAATTATTCGATTATTCTCAGTTTCTTTGTGAGACAAAGGATTACACTTGATGGTCACATACTGCTACTGTAGTTACACAGTAATTGTCACGTGTTTCCGTGTTTTCAGCCACCCATGAGAGATGATGTCTGTGACAAATGTGGCCTTTTGTCAAAGACACTCTTAACTAACTACTTCTATAAGCTGTGTTTTGTGAAAGGGAAAAGCACCACTCTAGCAGTAGCTTTGTGTCACATTAATAGGAGTAATGTTACCCTCTTCTCTGTGTGTGAGCAGACCTTCAAGGGGCCCCTGAAAATCAACGCCACTGTATTCATGCAGCTTAAAGCTTAATCGCAGATCATTATAAACATATTGGGCTCATTGTAAGCTGTCACTGGAAATGGTTTTATTCAACTTTCTTGAGGTTATGAAAATCTGAAACAGTTTCTGCCACCATTGATTTACCTAAAATCCGACTTAAAATGGCCCGTTCGCAACTCAAATTAGGGGTATTTTTTCCTAAACTTTATTCTCTTACTTTAGAAACTGGAGCACTTACAAACAAAAGGCACAGCCGTTCCTATCCAAATATATTGGCTGGTGGCGTACTATGAGGCCCCACTTTAAAAAAATGTAAAAGGGGAAATCTGCTTGGGTTCCACTCCCGGGTGAGTTACCTCCATGACTGTGGTAGCGTCCCTGACTCGCCTGTCAATCTCCAGCCTGAGGTGTTCCTCCAGAGCCATCCAGGCACTGTTCTTCAGCCCATCCTGAGGAACAGCGCCACCCAGGCCCCGCCAGACACCCACCAGGGCCTGGACCACGCTGTAGCGTAGTCGCCAGTCTTTCTTGCCAGCTTGGATAATACACACAGATACAATATGAGATATGCTGCCAAATACCATATCAAGCAATGAGCTACAGAAGCTGTAGTTCAATCATGATGTTGTCAAACTACTGAAAGCCAAGCCGTTCTCTATCTCAAAAGACCATAATAATGAAAAGTAACACTGTACAGGTTTAAGCATTTTTTTTTATTTTACGTAAATGTGATATATCTTGAATTGAGATAATTGTGATATCATTTCCTTAATCTTTATGTAAATGTACTTGTAAGATGCCATAGGTGTTTGATTCCGCTGTTGGTTTTGGATTCTGGACACGTGCATTGCTATAGAGAGCCAAAGCCTGCTGACATATTGTTAACTGCAGCAGAAATTACCTACAGAAGACAACCTTGGAGGAACCTACACTAGGAACACCAGGAACGTACCACAGTGCAAGAGTGTCGACAGACCATCCGTCTTCTGTTGTCCTTTTTGGGTGTTGAAGCCAACCAGAGCTGCTTTCTGGATCTCTGCATTGCTGCTATGAAGACATATGTCTGCTAACACCCTGGTATAGGTGTGCTCCAACTGCCATGGCCAGCTAGTCTTCACTGATGGGCCGTCCTGAAAGGGAGGATTTAGATACATTTAAATAGAGATAGAGACAGAAAAAGAATATATGAAAGGGAAATTGCGGGGTGAAAAAACCCACAGAGACAGGGTAAAGAAGGGTGATCTTTAGAAAAAAATAAATATATATATATGTATATACAGTACTGTGCAAAGGTTTTAGGCAGGTGTGTAAAGTATGAATGCTTTCAAAAATAGAAGTGTAAATAGTTTATTTTGATCAATTAACTAAATACAAAGTGAATGAACAAATGAACAATCTAAATCAAATCAATATTTGCTGTGACCACTCTGTGCCTTCAAATTTTTTCCAGCATTATTTCACATCTGCCTAAAACTTTTGCACAGTCCTGTATATATGTATATATATAGCTATATAATTGGAGAAAGACAGACAGACAGGCAGGCAAAGAAAGAGACAGTCGGAATCCAGTTGAACAAAAGACATGTAGAGCAAGACGAGCCAGATTAATAACCAGTCCAAATGAAACCTCTGTCTGTTGGCTGTTGCTCTCCTGTCCCATGTCAGAGTGAAGGTTCATTAACATTCGGAGACACATCAGGCTGGATTTAGCAGCCTCGCCAAGAATCATCAGTCCCAGAGCACAATCCAGCCTGCAGAGAAGTGACATTATGTGTTATTATAATCTATCCTCAATCTTCCAATCTCCAGCCAAACTTAAAAATCCAGTATTATATTATCATAAACAGTCAAGGATAGTTTGATAGTTTATATCAAATATCTAATTGAGGTAGCAGATAACAGTGGATGTTTATAAAAAGGTATTCCTTGGAAATATCTACAGACAGTTGTAACAGAGGTTCTCTGTCCAGTCGCCACCCACCAGTTGTCTTTGAACATCTGGTGTTTGAGGAGGACAAGGTGCTGCTCCAGCTGGGCTAGCTGGCATACGCTGTTCTGCACACAGTACCAGCTGAGCAGACAATGCCACAGCACCTGGTTCACGCTGTACGCCCTGGAGGACGCGCGCACAGCTTGCTGCATGCACATCAATACCATGGGGAAAAAGAAAGAAGGAAGTTGGGTTTTTTTTTACACAAAGATATAAACTCATTGAAATGTGTGCCTAAACACACAAACACAGAAACCAATACACTTCACACACATATACACAAATAATATCAAATAAGTATGTACAAACATGACAAACTTGTGACCCATGATACGCAAACATTCACATAGTACTGGTGAAATTATTATTATCATAGGGCTCAAGTCAATGCTCTTTACAGTCACAAATTATTGTACAGCTGTTACTTTGTACCTGTCGCGACTCGCAAGTGAGATTAATGATTAATCGGACAGTTAAAACTGAAACCAACCAGTCTTCTACATTGATACTCCCATTTGATAATTCTCACAGCCTTTCCCTGATACTCACAGGACCAGATTCATGTTGAAGGGGTCCCAGTCCAGATATTATCTCTCCGGTTCTCAAAATAAATTGAACAGCAAACAGAATGTTTGGATATGGCTGGTAGCATGACTCACACTGTGACAAAGCTGGAAGACAACGTTACAAGCATTTTTAACTGTGTATGTTGTGTGTTTTTTTGTTTGTTTGTTTAGTTAGGAAATGTATTGTTTCAACATGTTTTTCCATTTTCATAAGTAAGTCTTGCAATATAATGTGTCAATGTGGGATGAAAATCTCTTTTGACGTTTTCTTTTTTATGGGAAACATTATGTTATATGTAGAAAGTGAGAAAGTAAATTCTAAATTAGATTAGCAGGAAAATGGCCAATTTATTCAAGGTTTAGAATGAGTGTTTGTACCTGTTAAAAAGTTATGAAGATGGGATTTGCTTCTTTGACATCCACTCAGGTTTCCAGAGATATGAAAAAGAAAAAGCCTCAAAAAAGCCAAATATCCAAGCTGAAATAGGTAAGTACATTTTATACTGTTTCCAAAATAAATATGACACAACAGAAGATCAATACTGAGTTACGTTCATCAAGAATTTATTTATTTATTTATTTTCCTGCCTCAACAGGAAATCCTGAGTCACACAAAACCAATTATAATCTCTACCAGGTCCACACAAGTCTCCATAGAACAAAAGGGCTGCTCTACCCAATGTAGAAAACGTAGAGTGTAAATATTGTCATCCTTGAATCTTATGTAGAATGTACCGCTGTATAATTCTGTTTCTAGCTATTTCTAGGTGCATGGCTTGTGTCCTTGTACCCCGTACCTTGATCATTTTGACCTCACAGGTGTAGAGGTTGGGTTTCTGAGATGTGTCTGTGCAGACCCAGTAAAGGGCCGTCTCCGCCAGGTAAAACAAGGCAGGTATCTGTTCTGCTTGCATGGGGGCATGATCCAACGACATCAAAAGGCAGTCCAGGGAATCTGAGAAGAGAAAAGGCAGTTTATTTGCATTTTTATTTTCTTTAGAGAACCAAATCGGGTGTAACGCCTTAATAACAGGTTTCATAAATGTAATGTAATTGGGGCATGTGGGGCATATATAGAATCCAAATCATAAGCGTATACTATGTCAAGATTGGATTTTATTGTACTTTATTGATCCCAAGGGGAAATCGTTTTTTGTTATAAAGTATAACAAACGTATATGAAATAAAGGACTGATACGGCAGATTAGATTGACCATAATAAGTTACAATAGTATGTCAAGACGTTTTTCACCACAAACTTTACATTGACAGGAACTAGGACATTCTAGGAGTTTTTTGTACACAGTAATTTATTCTCATATTCATTTGTCATTACAAACTTGAATGAAAACTGTGCCCTCAATGTAGGCCTATGTCTCACCATTTTGGATTTTTCCATTGCACAATCCAAGTAAAAGGAGCTCTGTCCATGCCAAAGGCAGATCAACATGGTCTCCTTCTCCCATACATGTTAGGCCAGCACGGCGCTATCAACAAAAAATAAATAAATACAATAAAAACGCACCCAAATGAGATTACTCTAATTCTAACAGTAATATTGACAGACCATCTGATGCTACATAAAATGTAAATGGTTGGCTTTTGTCACCCCCTGCTGACAACAGGGCTGAACTCCCCCTGTCTTTCCATGCCATTGAATAAACTACTGACTGACAGCGCCGTCTACTAAATGTGTTACGTTGACACACGAATAGGTTGCTTAACACTTCATACTTTTTCTGCATCAAACAGTAAAATAATCCTCTACAGGAACATTTTTAGAGCCCATCTTACCTTGCTGTGGTTGAGTAGCTGTTTTGCCAGGTCAATATAATTCATATGTTCATCTGTGCCATGGGAATGGTTGTATTTTAGAATAAACTGCTCTGTTATTTCAAATGGGTTTCTAGATGGGAGAATATTAAGAGTCAGAAAATAATGGATAATTAAATTATACATTAGGTAGGCTAATACAGACTTTGTTTTGCCAACATCCAAAAAGACCATACCGGTATGTTATATCAGTTATTTATCAGTTGTGAAGTAATTTAATGGCAACCACTCTTTCTGTCTTTTTGATTTATAAGCACCATTCCCTTGTAGCCAAACCTATAGGAGGCTGCACTTCCATAAAAAGGCATCAATACCAACATGAATCGTTTACGTTACCTGTTTGCTGACACTTGTTTTGTAGCTCTAATTTCTTCAGCTTTTTTTAAAAGCCTTTTCTGTAAATGTTCTTTATGTGCTTGAGATATTATGCCAAAGTTATGCACAACTGGTACGTTAATAATAGGCATTATGTATTTTTTGCCTATGTGGTTTCTCTCAAAGTAGACATACCTGCAGTATTTTCCTGACTTCTTTCATGTACGCCTATGAAATTTTGTTTGCTGTGTTTCCATGGACGCACAAGTTTAAGGTCAAATTAGTGTATCCAGGAACTACATCTCCCGTCATGCTTGCAAACGCTACAGAGGGGGGAAGGTTTCCGGTTATTCAGGTTGACAGTTCAGTCGCTTGTTTTGCTAGCTAGCTTATTCAAAACATCAGTTACAAGCTGAGAGAATTGGTGTCATTTTGTTGCAAATTTTCCTTGTGTTCCACCTATACTCATCAAGCGATATAGGCACATACAGCTGTATAGTTGTGATTTCAATAAGCTGTCGCGTCAGGTTGGCTTTTCTGACAGCATGACTTCTCGGCGACCCGATAGCTTTGATGGTTTAGGCTATAGCAGGGGAAGAGAGGATCCTGCCTATGCAGGGGGATATTCTGGAAGGTCATTCAATAGTTCATCTAATGTGAATCCCCAGGATTGGGTTACTACTCCTCCAGATATTCCAGGTAGCCGTAATCTGCATTTTGGTGATCGGTCACCCCAATTCGAGAAGGCCCCTGCAGGACTCGGTACTGAGGACACTCAGCCAGCGCCCCCCCCAGCCGGTAGGGGACGTCCTCTTCATGCCAGATTACTTACTATTCTGCCATCGTGGATGAATGTTTATAATGATGTTGTTAACATAAGATCGTAATTTATAAGTGGATGACCCATCACGCAATATGCAACGCTAGCATGATAGAGGTATCTATCTAGGCCACAGGACGAATAATGCACTGGCATATATAACGTTAAAGTTCAACGTGCCCTGAAATCCAATTAATCCGATTTAGTTAAATACAGGAATCAATAGAGCCAATTACATTTCGGTCAAAATTAATCAAATGACGATCATATTATTCCATAGCCTAGTAGGCTTAGTTGACATGACTCATGAGCAATCTAGTGCTGTGATTCCTTGCATTTTGTGATCAGAACCATAGACCATAATATGTATTGTAGAGTCTAATAGATAGGCTACTATTAGGATTTGTATGATGCTTTGAGATGCTATAAAGGCTGGTTCCTGAACTGAAGTATATTTGAGGAATTCCCTGAACTGGTTACTTTGGCGCAAAAAAAACATGTTAGATACCAGTGAGCTACTGATTCATTCCCCCATTTGTTTTTGTTTTGGGTGGAAAAAATCTAAACATTTGCAGGACATCAGAACTCCTCCTCACTAGGACTGTGGACAACCCCTCATTACTAGGCTTTTGATTTAGTCACAGATTAGGCGCCAAGGAATCCTCACTGCTGTCTATTTTAGGGATTTGTGTTGTTATTATTAGTAGGGATGGCTCGATACCACTTTTTTTAAATGTCCGATACCTATAACGCAACCTTGAGTATCTGCCGATACCGATACCAATCCGATACAGGTCTCACTCACGTTCTGGTCAAATTCACTTGACACATGATGCTCAGGCTTGTTGTGGCACATCTCTCTGTACTCAGGGTTCCCGCGGATCCTTAAAAAGTCTTAAAAACCATTGAATTCATTCATTTATTCTGGTATCAATAAAACTTTTAAACAGCAGCAGATAGGGTAGATAGCTATTATTAAAGGATGTGTGCAGACCTTTGCTTTTATGTTTTGTACTTTACTTTACTTAGCTAATTATTATGTTGTATGCTTTCATGTTCTAATGTTTTTGCATGTTTATGTGGAATGTTGATTTTCACGGCTGCAGCAAAGGTGGAAGCCCAATCCAAATTTCACACTTTGTGGGACAACAAAGTTAATCTTAATCTTAATCATTCATCTAAAAATAAGGCCTTAAGTAGTATTAAAATGTCTTCAATCAATCAATCATAATCAATCTTTCAAAAGTCTTAAAAATGCTAAGACTTCGCTAGTCGGATTTAAAATGTTCTGACATTGCATTTTAATCTCTCAAGATAATTGGTAACGTATACATTTTTTAAATATTTACCGAAATGCCACTCGCATTAATGTTACACCAGGATAGCAGAACCAACAACACTCATATTTTGTTTGCAGCCGCAATAGAGGCCTGTCACCAAAAGTGTAATTCGCTATTGCTAGTTCTAACAGACACCAATGTTGAAGGACCGAGTCGGTAGACCTACTAGTACTACTAGCTGCCATGAACAAAACGACTAAAGTACGATTGTTGTAGCTAGTGGCCCACAACTGGCCACGGCCCAACCTCGGCGGGCTAGGTAAAATATACGTTATCATTTTATAGTAGTGAAGCATTTACGTGATCGTTTAGGGTAGTGGATCGTATCGGATTATACTTTTAAAAATTTCAGATATCAGATCCAGGGATTTTGGCCTGTATCGGACCGAGTATCGGATCGGCGCATCCCTAATTATTACTCATCTACTGATGAGCGAGAAAGGCTAAGGTGACCTAAATGTGATAAGATTGTGTTTACTTTTTCCTTGCAGAGCAATTGAACAGATTTGCTGGATTTGGTATTGGACTTGCAAGGTAATTTGCTTTTTGAATGAAACATCTGTATTTTCATATTAAGTTCATATTTTGCTATCCCTTTGGTCAAAAATGACCAAAATTGCTGCGCTAAATAGCCTGTGTTGGTTCTTAACACCATGTTGATAGATATGTGCAATTTTGTATCCATGCCAATGCTGATTTCATTTTTAAGCAGCATCTCCTTATGGTGTATGTCTAAGTTCTGTGATTGCAATCATTTGGAAAATTGTGTCTGGGTTTTGGAGGATTTTAATCTAATTAATTTGAAAAGGAAAGGAATGAATGTCTCACATTATATTATACCTTTACAGTCTCTTCACTGAAAATGTCCTGGCTCACCCCTGCATTGTTTTTCGCCGTCAGTGCCAGGTAGGTAGCACATCACAAAAGATGAAACATACTGTCAGACTCTGAAAAAAGTCTAATCTGCACCACATCAATGTTTTATATGTAGTGGGTATTCCAATGGGTGGGTGGGTATTCCTTCGATATTTTTTTTTGTTTTTTTGTAATCGTTAAATCAAGCAACACTTGAATCTGTTACAATGGAGGCTGACATGTGTACCTTTGTTAAGAACGAAAGCAATAACAATAGACATATGATATATTTCATGATTCTTTTATTTATTTTTTTAACTCTAGGTTAACTATCATGCCCGTTGCTACCATTTGTCCCCCGTGACAGCCATCAGTGTCATGTACAATGTTACCAAAAGTCAGGTAATATCAGAATACCTTCTTATTTATATATCTTTATACATCATTGCAGTACATTTGCCAAAGACAAGTTGGTTCTTTATTTCTCTAAATTAGTTTGTTTGAAGCTTCATTGTAGAGAACCTTGCTCAGATAAATGACTAGGTTTATAGTCTTATGTGTTTTTTTAATCTATTTCCCCGTGCCATCCTCTACTCTCAGGGACCCAAGGCTCTTTGGAAAGGAATGGGTAGTACCTTTGTGGTCCAAGGTGTCACGCTAGGCACCGAAGGCATCATAAGCGAATGCACCCCACTACCACGGTATAAGACCAATTATTACACTATATGTCCAGTTCTGAACACTCATCTCAAAATGTGATGCATACACAAGACCAACCTTTTTAGGTTATTTTAATAACCTAGTCCTTGTAGTGACATGATACACAGTGTCAAAGGACCAAAGTCTATGGATTCCCATGGTAGTAGTATTAGGCCTATGTGTCGATGAAATGTCTTGTACTGACTCTTCCCGGTTATTCGTGATTACAAATATATGGTTAGGTCAGAGGGTATTATGAAGTAGGGCCACCCTTTAAAAGGAAGAGTCACACTCAGCTTAAGTTATTCCCTTTTTGATGACCTATAGATGATATTCTTAGTCATGTTTGTTAGGGGCTGTTGGGAATCTTCTAAAAGGGCACCCAGCTGTGCTTCTGGCCATCTTCTATGACCGGAGCTGGACTTGGGAAGATCCGTCTTGTTTTTGTTGTGATGACGGTCCTGTGCAGAGGGTTGTTGGAAGCATACCAATGAAAAGTCTCCTGACTTCAGAAAATCGCATCAACATTTTAAGAGTTTATATAAATATTATGCATACAATCAAGACTAAAGCCTGAACCTTTTGCAGTCAGAAATACATGATCGCTTGTATTTCAATCAAAAGGTTATTTGGATTATACAGCAAAGTCTTATTGTTTTAGAGGAATCTGGCCATAATGTGTGTGTGTGTGTGTGTGTGTGTGTGTGTGTGTGTGTGTGTGTGTGTGTGTGTGTGTGTGTGTGTGTGTGTGTGTGTGTGTGTGTGTGTGTGTGTGTGTGTGTGTGTGTTTCTTTTTACAGGGAGCTGTCACACAAATGGAATCCCAAACAAGTAGTTGGCCACCTAGTGCTCAAAGGGTGATTATTATATTATTACTGTATTCAATGCTATTTTAATTGATAATGCCCTAAGAATATAGTAAGAAATACGTGTCTCTTTGAGATAATTCAAAACGTACATTTTCTTTTGACAAAGTTTCTTTTTTTTCAGACAGTTAGTAGGAACCTTGAAAGGAATTTACCAGTAGTCATCAGATTATTTGAAAAAGATATTTTCATCTGATACGATGCTGTGGTCCTGAAACCACTCATTTATTACCTCTGTTTTTAACAGGTTGACTTATGTGGTGGCTATGCCGTTTTACTCAGCCAGTCTCATTGAAACTGTGCAGGTTTGTTTTTCCACACAGTCGACACGCACACACACACACATTCCCACTTGATAGTACGTAATGACATTTAAAAAGGATTTTATTGTTATCTGTGTAATTCTTTTTCACATCGCACAGGTGAACTGATTTTCACACGTTTAAATGTTTTATACTATTACATAAACAGACTCTTAGTCCAACAAAATCATACAGCTCATAATCAGATTTGAATGCTGTTCATTCCCAGTTGTTTTATATCCGATAGAGAAAAGCTGTTAAACGCATAACAAAAACGTTCACAGCTTCCCCTTTCTCCTTGCTTATTCCCTTTCAGAGCGAAATCATCCGGGACAACCCTGGCATCCTGGACTGCGTGAAGGAAGGTGTGGGTCGCGTGGTGGGCATGGGCATCCCTCACAGCAAGCGCTTGCTGCCGCTGTGGGCGCTCATGTTCCCCACCGTGATCCACGGCGTCCTCCACTACGTCATCAGCTCCACCGTCCAAAAGCTGGTCCTCTTCCTGCTTCGCCGACGGAGTCCCACCAAGCAGCCGCCCGACGGCTCCGAGACGGTCCAGAGCATGCTGGACGCCTACTTCCCCGAACTCATAGCCAGCTTTGCTGCCAGCCTGTGTGCCGACGTTCTCCTCTTCCCTCTCGAGACCGTTCTCCACAGGCTCCACATCCAGGGCACGCGCACCATCATCGACAACACTGACCTGGGTTTCGAGGTCCTGCCCATTAACACGCAATACGAGGGCGTGAGGGACTGCGTCAACGTGATCCGACGAGAGGAGGGTCCTCTGGGTTTCTACAAGGGCTTCGGCTCCATCGTGGTGCAGTACTCCCTGCACGCGGCCATTTTGCAGTTGACCAAGGTCATCTACTCTACCTTACTGCAGAACGCGTAGAACGCTTGTATCTGTGGTGCATTTAGTCCCTGTACGTTGCTTGATTTGACTGCCACAACTTACACATCTTCAAAACTAAAAATAAAGGTCCTTTTGAGGGGGCTATGCGCATTCCTGAAAAATGCTGTTTAGAAACCAAAAAATTATCACTTTTTCCTTATTTTTTTTATATATATATATATATATTTTTTTTTATTAGTCTGTCTAACCGCACCTTGGTTTTGGAGTGTTTTCTGAGAGTGACTGATGTTTTCTAGACACACTGTTTGTCAACACACCCCACTCTATCAATAGATCCTTACTTACTATTTAACATGGTACATGCCATCAATTAATGGCCCTAATTTGGATAAGCCCTAACAGTTCTGTTTTTCACTGTTTCAATGTTAATATGTTGGCCCAAATTACAGGCTAATTCTTACCTGTCCTGTCAAGGTAATGTGAGGTTATGTTTATTCTGTTCATCATGGTACGCTCCACTCATCCTGCACTGAGTAGCTATTGTAGTTTAAAAGGCTCTTATTCTCTTCATAAAGTCTGAGTGCGGATTTCTGTCGCTTTCAGAGTTGTGCTATTTAGAAGTAGTTAAGGGTGGGTTGTGCCAATTTGTCGAAAGACTTCCATGTGTATGCACAAAATGTACAGAAAAATGATGTAAATGTCTTTAAATTATTATTTGCTTTATGGTATATGTTGGAAGGTAACTTATGTGGGTCATATTTTTGGACTGCAACAAGGTAAATTGCTACTGCACAGTAAGGCACTGTAGAAAAGATAAAAATGAAATATAAAATAAAATGTATGCGTATGGATGATTGACTTCAGTAATTTTAAGTGAGGAGAATTGTATCTTTTGTAAATCTTACAGGAGCTGTACAGGTATGCTGGAAAAAGTATGAAAGATGATTTGTTAATTGCCGGATAAACTTGCAAAAAATAAATATACTGTAAGACTAATCCGTGTGGTTTTTGATACATTTTATCCTTTTCACCAGTCATAACTTTGTACTTTGACAGATCTGTATTATTTATACATAAAATACATGTTGCTAACCTAGAAATGAGGAGTTAGGTATTCTTGTTGTTTTCAACAAACATTAAGAATAGGAACTCATCTGTAGTAGATTTTTTTTAGGACTACAAGCGAGGTACACACTTTAAAGGAGGAATTGGCAGTTTTTACAAACAATTAGTTGGTGACTTTTGAATAAATATGTTTACTCCTTGTTTTCTCATGGTTGGTTCTCTATGAGGATCCTTTTCAAATTGGAATGTCAGCCTGTTTATAAACTGTCAATCAAATACAAAAATATTCCGCCTTCAGTGTTATCTTTATTTTGGAGTTTTTTAGGGTACCTTTCTTGCTTCTGATTTGAAAAGCGCTGTTAAGTGTGACCTTGTGTGTATGTGGGCTAAGTCTAACCTTCAGCCTACTCTTGGGTCACTAGTGCATCACAGTAATACCCTTCAGCCACAGAGCCCTTCAAGAAGTGATCATCAAAGGTTTCAGAAATCTTCAATCTTATCAGATTCTATCTATAATGTACTTTCTATTTGTGTCCAGGGAATCCTGCATGTGTCTTGCAGAGGCATGTTTGCGTTGAGTTTTCAGATGCATGCTCATTGCAATAAATCTTAGTGTACAGGTGTGCATGATTCATGTTTGTGTGAGTCATAGATTCAATGATTCAGCGCACATGTACAAAAATGATAGTATATAAAAGCCAGTACTACCACTAGTAGTCACTAGTGCTAGTGTACTACACTCAGATTTTCACAAAGATGACTATGAAAACTTTAGTTGGTAACTATTGAATGTATTTCTTATACATAAGTCTTAAAAAAAAACTATACTGGCAATCTTTTAGCCAACTCTGGCAGATACTTTCATTGATAGACTCTTAGTCTGATACTAAGACTGGATGGAATTATTTCCTTTGCAGGTGCCATCACTTTTGCTCTTACTCTCTGCCTGGTAAGGTGTGATGGGAATCCTGGCTTTGGAACATCCTGTCTCTGCGAACTAAAGAAAACTGTTATAAACGTCATTAGTGTAAGATATAGTGGTGTAAGTTTATTTTCCATATCTATGTCAATGAATTTTCATAAGATTTCCCATTTTTTTACACAATTTTTAGAATGTCACTTTTCTCATGGATTGCATTGTATACAGGTGATGGATGATTACATCGCCAACTGTTCAAGAGTCAGGACATTTAAGGTAGGATAAAGGGTCAGGGTAAACTTAAACATTTAAAAAGAAAAAGGGGCATTACTATTGGTTCAGATTGCATGCACAGTTTGACAGTTTGACAGTTTTCAATGTCTTCAAGAAAAAAATGCATTCATTAAACTCCCTCAATTAAAAGGAAATATAATCATGGTTATATGGTGCACTGTGTTGAAAATGATATCCAGCCATTAGTTTAAAATGTATGGTTATCCAATAAGGTTGTATAACAAATTACTTTTCAGAATCCCAATACAAGGACGCAATGTATCCTGGGATGGCAAGTTTCTAATGCTGCAAATTGGCCTTCTGATATTGAGATGTACACAATCGCCTGTTACATGCAATTGATGTAAAGTACTTTTTATATTAAATTAAATGATTGATTGATTAGGCCAAACATTTTCTTGGTGGCTTAATGTCCAGCCTAAAAAATATATCTTTTTTTGTATTTTTTTAATTCACAGAATTTGAAAGAATGTAAGAGCAGTGGCTCGCAGTTTTCAAAAAGGGGTAAAAAAAAAATCCAAATGTATGTTTGTTTCTTGCTGTTCAATTTTATTCAAAGCAATATACCCAATTGCCAAATCTAAGAAGATGTATTTCACAGTATAAATGCATATTATTGCTCTGTTTTGTAAGAATCGTGTGAAGAAAATATGTTCATTATCTTATTTTCCTGGTTTATTTATGTACTACGTTTTATTGAAAATAATGCTAATATTTGTTTTTATAAATTCTATTATTATTTTTTTAATAACATGTTGACTTAAAATTAAAACTAAAGTTGTATTTTTGTTTTTATTATCTATCAAAAGGCGGTAGATTGGCAAAATATGTGCAATAGACTGACGAGGTTAAAATGTTATGACTATGCTATTATTAATTTGTTATGGCATAATTTAAAACCTTGCAGGGTTTAATTAAATGCCTGCATGTTTCATGATTATCTTTCGGAACTAATTTCGTAAGGACACTACCGACCGGACCCTTTCCAACGTTGCACATAGCGCCTACTAAAAGACGTGGTAAACATTGTTGATCTCGCAAAAATGAGGATAATCTAATCTTAAATTGCCAAAGGGGAATTCAACATTTTTATATTGCAGTTAGTTTAGAAGATTGTGTTAATATGTCGGTGAGTAGTAAAAAAGGAAGTGTCATTTTTTCGGGCTTCCGAGCATTAGGACTATTTTCCAATCATCTCGCACACGTGGTGCGGTTCCATAAGAAACACCGGGAGTTCTATGTTGTAACAGCTGTGGGAAATTGTTTTCATACATACAATGTAAGTGTTATGTTTTGTACAAGAATTAATCATTATTATCAAGCTTGTCAGGCATTCCACTTCAACGTATTTTGCCTTACGTTTTCATTTGACAGGTCAAGAAACTTGGGATTGTTGCTGTCAGTAAGTAATGTTGTGTTTTGTTAACTAGCTTTTGATAACTTAGTATTTTTGTCACTTCAGTGTATTTGTATATTTTAAAGAGTTACCATTTTCTTTAGGCAATGCACTTACAGAAGACATATCCTACTTGGCTGCCGATCGAATGCTGGTGTATGTGGCTAGTGGGAAGAAAGTGACAGCATTTGCCAGGAACAAAGAGGTATGTTTTAAGGGGTCCTCTAGTCTAGAATAACAGCTATTGCTTCCAATGCACTTGAAAAGTGCTGTCCTGCTGTTACACACTCCATAAATGTCAATGAATTTGATGGGAGTACATATTTAAACGAGTGTTTGAGACCTAGAAACACTTTCATAGTGACCTGTAATGCACTTAATACCGCGATTGTTTGTGTGTATTCAGGTGGTTCACACTTACATTGGTCATGGCACTGACGTTCATATCCTCCTGCCTTTTGGAGATCATATGATCTCGGTAGACCGTGACAGTGTTGTCATCATCTGGGATGTGGCAATCTGAAGGTAAAGTGTTCTATCTCTATGGGAAAAAACTCTGTGAAATGTTTATGCCTTAAAGACTTTGCCAATGCTATAATAGGAAAGATGCTTTTGGTTAATCATAGGGCAATACTCATAAACAATGCACTGGTAATTGTGTTTTCTCATACAAATGTGTCCCTTCCCCGTAATCATATTTTATATCCATAGAGGAGTATCTACATCTCAAGTTTGATAAGGTGTCCTTTGAGGTGTCTGCTGTGATGCACCCGAGCACTTACTTGAACAAGATCCTGTTTGGGAGTTCCCAGGGAGGCCTCCAGCTCTGGAACATCAAATCCAAGTAGGCACTTCACAACGCCTATTTGCCCTTATTTTCAGTAAATTTGCTGGCCTATTGTTTTTGTGGTGGATGCATGTATTTTATGTAGACAATCGTAATAAGATATAGTTAAGTGACTAGACTTTCTTTAACTTTTTCTTTCTTCCAGTAAACTCCTGTATACGTTCCCTGGATGGGCATCATCAGTAACGGTTTTACAACAGGTAGGATCACTACCATTTGCACTGATTGGTCCAATTGTATATGGCAGGGTGAACAAGTGTTTACTTAGCAATTCATATTGGTTTATGTACATATTACTGAACTGTTAAGATACTTCATCCAAGGTAATTACAGTGACGAGGAAACCCCTTTAGCAATAATGATTGAAAACCTTCAGTGACGTGCATATCCCAGGCTGCCTTGATGTTCTTTGCTCCTGGTGATTTCCACAGAGCCCTGCGGTTGACGTCGTCGGAGTGGGCCTGTCGTCAGGGGAGATCATCCTCCACAACATCAAGTTTGATGAGTCACTGATGAAGTTCCAACAGGACTGGGGCCCTGTCACCTCGCTGTCTTTTAGAACAGGTGACCCCCCCCCCCCCACACCTTGCTAATGACTTGCTCATTTTCTTTTTTGTCTTTTGCATCATGTTTGTTAAACAATGTCTTTCTGTTTATCGGTCAATGATAAAAAAAAAAAAATAATAATACATTACTGTCATAATGAAGTAGCTTTTTTTGTTAGGCTGGTTTTTGTAATGTTCAACGTATCTTGAGAACCTGGAATGCATTTCTGTTTTATCATATTCATACATCCCAGATTTTTTTAAGAAAGATATTTCAACACTTTCTAGCAGTTCCTTATGACTCCACAAAAACAAACGTACAAAGGAAATAGAAGCTCATATTTTCCGCCCTCATACATGTCCTTGCTACTGCCCCCGTCAAGATGGCCATCCGATAATGGCCGCTGGGAGTCCCATGGGACACATCGGCCTCTGGGACCTGGAGGAGAAGAAGCTGGCGTGTCAGATGAGAGACGTGCACAGCACGGCCATCGCTGGCCTCACCTTCCTGCACGGAGAGCCTCTGCTCATCACCACCGGCGCCGACAACGCCATCCGGGTTAGTGGCGTCCCCTTTGGCCCCCCCCTAGCTTCCTTCCGGCGTGTCCGTAGCCCGTCACGATAGTAACCGGTGTAACCCTCCGTTCAGGTGTGGCTCTTCGACTCGGCCGGCGGAGGAGGTCGCCTGCTCAGGAGCCGTTTGGGACACAGTGCCCCCCCCACGAAGATTAGGCATCACGGCCACAACGGACAGCAGGTGCTCAGTGCAGGTATGGCTCACACGCTTTACCCACACCTACTTTCACTCGAAATAGTGCTGCCTACTTTCATGCTAGGCAAGACCGTAGCAACTAGGTATTCATCGTGTGGTTAACTGTATTGAATAGAAAATTGCAGTGTGTCTATGAGCATATGCTCATAGTCCTTTTAATATACGTGTCTATATTACCGTGGGGTCCATGCAGTAGTTTCTGGTTTCGTTTTATTTCTTGAATCTGATTCTATGTAGGTCAAGATGGCACTCTGCAGTCCTTCTCCACAGTTCATGACAGATTCAACAAGAGCTTAGGACATGGTGAGTTTATTTTGTCTGGTTTAGTTAATGTCACGTCATTTCATTGTGATCCATCCTCATTCATGTACACTGTATATGTGAGGCAAGACAATACTTTACTCTTTAATTGTCACAAAAAAATGCCGTTCTGAACATGAATGATTGTGTTTCTAGGTTCAATCAATAAAAAGAAATCGAAAAAGAAAGGTTTGAGCTACGACGAGCTGAAGCTTCCTGCCATCACGACGTTTGCCTCGGGTATGTTCAAAAGATTCCTCTCACTTTTAGCATTGCCATCATAGTGTTCTGCAGACGTTGGCACGTTATGCCACGATGTGTGTTTTTAGAGAGCGCTCGTCAGAGTGACTGGGACAGCATAGTGGCGTGTCACCGTGGTTACCTGATGACCACCACCTGGAACTACCAGAGGAGCACCATGGGAGCTCACAAACTGGAGCCAGAGCGCTTCAACAAAAACCGTTCGCTGAACGTCCGGGCCATGGTAAACTTGACTTATTACACCCCACTGTTGTATTTTAAAGGGGGTTATTATGCTCTTATAGACGGCCCTATCTTATTTCATCGGATTGTATGTTGAGTAAAGTGCTGAAATACTAGATGTAAATTACCATAAAAAGACTAACTGACAGTAACACTGCCCTGACAAAATTATTTCTCTCTTGCGACTATTTTATTTAGGTCATTATAACCCTCTAACTTCCATAGTTTGCTATCATACAGAGCTGTTTGAGACTCTTTGGCCATAATTTGTTTATAGGGATGCAGACTAGCAACGCTTTAGAACAGCGAGAACAATAAAATCTAAAATATAAATAAAAAACGCACTGTTGGTCTGTCTCTAGCTGTCATTTCAAGTTGAATTGTAATGAGATCTGTTCAGCTTAACTTGGATATCTCCATTACTTTGATCTATTGTGTTTTTCCCCCCTCCCCCAGGCTGCAGATATCACTTCTTGTGGTAACTTTGCTGTTGTGGCGCTCTCCTCCGGACACATTGACGTTTACAACATGCAGTCGGGCATGCACAGAGGACAGTATGGCAAGGAAAAAGGTTTGTAGGACACCACAAAAACCAACGGACCTTCAGGGGAATTCCCCAACAACTTGTCCTTTTGATCAGATGTCCTCTGTTGTTCTCCTGTGTTTAGCCCACGAAGGACCGGTGCGAAGTGTAGCGGTGGACGGCCTCAACCAGCTGACGGTCAGCGTTGGAGCTGATAGGCTAGTGAAGTTCTGGAAGTTCAAGTCCAAAGAGCTGGTCCACTCCATCGATCTAGGAATCTCCCCGGCGACAGCTCACTTGCATAGGGACAGGTACGTTTGACTTAATTGGCACACTAACGGACTACATAAACAAAGCTGCTAGTGCTAGTACCACAAGCTCACACTGAGCCGGGTAACGTGTGTGTGTGTGTGTGCACACGTGTGTGCACACGTGTGTGTGTGTGTGTGTGCACGCGTGTGTGCGTGTGTGTGTGTGTGTGTGCGCGCGCGTGTGTGTGTGTGTGTGTGTGTGTGTGTGTGTGTGTACGTGTGTACAGCGGCATGTTGGGCGTAGCCCTGGAAGACTTCACCCTCTGCGTTCTGGACATGGAGACCAAGAGGATCGTCCGTCGGTTCTCAGGCCACAGAGGACAGGTCAATGACATGGTGAGTGTCTGAGCGGCCTCACCTTCTCATCTCTCAGCCCACAGGAGTATGGATGAGGTGGGGGGAGTGTCTGTGTCTGTGTGTGTGTGTGTGTGTGTGTGTGTGGGGGGGGGGGGGGGGGGGTGCAGGGGGGTAATGCTGATATGTTTTTTTTTTCTTATTATTTCAAAAGTAATTAAGAAAACCAATATACCCTTGATGTAGAACGATACTGACGCACAACAGAACATTAAACAATGCTTATTAAATTAAACACAGGTTATTGCCATGTGACCGTCTACAGGGGTAGTCCCCTGGTCCAGTTCCACCATTCGGCACTGCAATGGCCATTGCAGGGGGATTTATGGGAATAGCCGATAATTGATTTATTCGTTTATTTTCTTTCCCGACAGTCTTTTAGCCCTGACGGCCGCTGGCTGATAACGGCAGCCATGGACTGTACCATCAGGACGTGGGACCTCCCCTCTGGCTGGTAAGACTAGTCTCCCTTTGTATAGAGAACTGCAATGCAATTAGAGTGTGTCAATGTATATGCCAATGTTTGTTGACATTAGCTTTATTGGCCGCTTAGCCAGGCCCAGAGAAGGGTGCTGCGTGCACGTAGTAGGACACACACACACAACGACAGCTAAACGCGCTCTGGCACGCACATGCTTGCGTCTCCCTGTGTAGGAAACCCCTGTTATTTTGAGTCTGTTAATACCTAACCATTTTGTCATATTTCCTTGAAAGCTCTGTCTCCGCCACAGATGTCTCACTAGGTTATCACAAAGTCAGATTAGCCCTTGCCCGTCATCCTCCCTCACCACAACAGACAGCAGCCCGTTGACGATTGTCCACACCTCCACACCTTGACTCGTGGAAACTTACTGGACGGGGTTTCACTTTGAGGAGCTACTGCGACCTAGATGCACATTTGAATAATCTAAAAATAATCTCATTGACGGCTGGAATCCCCAGCTGTATGGAGGTTCCGTCAGAGCCTGCTGTTACTATCTCATGTGGCTTTCAATGTGGAGGACTGAGAAAGTGAATCAGCTTTTAATGTGCTGTACTAACTGGTTATCTCCTCCAAGAGGAAAACATGTCAAAGGCAACGACAAATTGAGTCTCTTTGAAAAACATTCGAGACTTTTTTTTGTGTTTGCCTACAAAGGGCAAAGGTATCCCTGGAGATTTTCTTTTTGTTTACTTTTATGTTCCTTTCCATAGGTTGCTCTGTCACACACAGACACGCTACAGTCTCTGTCTTTTGTCTCACTTTCTCTGTATTATCTCTCTTATCCTGTTTTTTTTCATCCCTCTTTCCTGTGCTCCGTCATCCAGCCTGGTAGATTGTTTCCTGGTGGATTCTGCAGCGGTCAGTCTCAGCATGTCGCCCACTGGAGACTTCCTGGCCTCCTCTCATGTCGATAACCTGGGCATCTACCTGTGGTAAGATCATCTAAAATACAGTTTTACCATTATGTTACATGTATTATAGGATAGTGTTTGTGTGTTATACTGTAAAAAATGAAAGATGTATTAAATGGTCTCTCGTCATCGTCTTCCCGTCACTATGGTTGGTAAGATGTTCCCAGTGGAAGTCCCTCTGACAAATATCAACCAAAGCATTCAGTAATAAACCACTGCAAGTTTTTTCTTTTCTTTTTCTGCTATCCACATCAAATCAACAGCACTGGGTCTTATCACGGTCGGTTTAGAAATGGAAGATCTTCGCAGCCCAATGAAGAAAACACAGTCACGTTTTCTCAGAACGCCGTTCCTTAGAACCAGTACTAGGTTTTACAGAGTTAGAGAGACAGACATTCATCTTTGAGAGGGACATCCTGTTAATTACAACACCTGAGTCCTAGCTATACCATTCTTTAAAAGTGGTTCATTAAGAATAACAGCGAGGACTTATTGATAAGGTAGCCTCAGTTATGCTGCTATGTAGTGTTAGAAGAAGTCAATGTTTTAGCCTTCAATGTAATTTTAACATTTTAACATCAGTTCAGAGAAGATCCTAGAGGGGCTTTTTAGCCATTAAGAAATAACCTATTCACCCCTGAATATAACAAGTTCACCTGTAGCATTAGCATATCAATCTGAAATGCAGCCTTTGCCTTTTTTTGGGCTGTGTGCTATCACTGATGTCTTCTTCTGTGGTGCAGGTCCAACAACACCTTGTGTAACATAGTGTCTCTGCGACCTTTGCCTGCCGACTACGAACCCACTGTTGTCATGCTGCCGGGAACTTGTCAAGGTACCACAGCACCTCTCACACTCTCATATCTGCGTGTCCATCTCACACGCTTACACACACACACACACACACCCACAATCTACCACCCATACCTAGTTCTTTCAAAGCGTGGTGCTGACATAGTTCCTACCAGGTCAGCTCAGTTATGATCTGAAGTGCGCACAGTCTTTAATGTACACAATAGCTGGCACAAAAACTAGTCACAGAGAGGGTTAACTGACCCAGTCAAACACCTGCACCCCCTGGACTACAAGCAATTCCATAGAATTAGACCACACAGAGTTTTCAAGTCAATGGTAACTGGATAGAGGACTGCCAGGGCTACTTATACCCACTACAGGCTGTCCATTTTAGATTTAGTTTAAAGTGCTACTGTGAGTGCTAGCTATATCACACTTCTGTTCAAGCTAAGTGTTTTTCTCCTTTTGGGCTTCATAGTTTTAGCAAAGCGAAATATTCACCCGCTCTTTCCTATGTGTTTTGCAAGCGGTGAGTCATTCCGGTGTTGACTGAATATTTATGGAGACAAACGTTACCGTTTCATGAATTAGACATGTAAGACTCATTTACAGGCAATTCTAAGGCTTTTATGTCTTATGAAGATTATCCGTGTCCCCCTGGAGATATATGAATATTTAATGGAATCAAGTTATTTGTTCTTTCAGAAGGTTCTCAGAGGAAGCTACTTTCTTGTTTTAAGTTAGCATCTCCTTTGCAGAATTACCCGTAGATGATTTAGTACAGGACAATGAATGATATTATAAATATCCCCCCCAAAGGGAATTTGATATCGCAAATATCATTGATGGTAACAATGCAAGGAATTGCATGGTTTTATTTCGGGGTGTACAAAGTTTTGGGGTTAATCTGCTAATCTTTTTATGAATGCATTCAAATCATATACGAACAATACAAAAAAAACAAACACCGGAATCATTGGAAATGCACTGGTCAGAATAATACAGCAAATAATAGTCAGCCGTATGGATGAGTAATGTCCGCCGTGTGTTGGTCGGCGTCAGGCGAGGAGGAAGAGGACGAGGGAGAGGGCGATGCGGACGTATCGGAGATGATCGAGTACGAGTCCCCTGAACAACTGGACGAGCAGCTGGTCACTCTGTCTCTGCTGCCGGACTCGCGCTGGAAGAACCTGCTGCACCTCGACGT
Source organism: Aplochiton taeniatus (assembly GCA_017639675.1). Taxonomy (NCBI): domain Eukaryota; kingdom Metazoa; phylum Chordata; class Actinopteri; order Galaxiiformes; family Galaxiidae; genus Aplochiton; species Aplochiton taeniatus. Next base: position 6,903,588 of record CM030172.1, read on the forward strand.
CATCAAGGTGAGACAGGATTCTGCACCCTGGAGCACTGTGACTTCATCATCATCATCATCGTCGTCATCATCCTCAAGAAGACACGTCTGCATTTGTATCTCTTTAAATATTCCGATGTATTTTATTTTTGCCTTGATCCGGCTTTGTTAAAGGATGGGTTACCATATTTCTAACTAATGTCGAAGGATTGGTTCCTCGTTTTGAAGTAGTGTCATGAAGTGTTGATGTGAACGCTCATTGGATTTCTCCCTGCCGTTACTTGGGTTTAAAACAGAAAAGGAATAAGCCCAAGGAGCCTCCCAAGGTGCCCCAGGCGGCCCCCTTCTTCATCCCCACCATTCCCGGCCTGCTGCCTCAGTTTGCCCTGCCGGAGACGGACAACCAGGACCAAAAGGTGAGACAGCACGGGTCTATCTGTCCTGGCCTTCAACACCGCAGCACCAACACCAACAAGCGGTTGGCAGTTTGGAGGATAGAATGTTCGGGGAGAAGGAATTCCCGAACCTGAATTGGAAAGAACTAACGACAACAAACTCCCAAAGGGCTTCCCACCTCCAACTTAACTTCCTGTGTTGCTATAGAAACAGTCCCAACTGCTCTGATGCCTGTCCCATGCATTTATTAACTGTAAAAAACTGTCACGTTGGTGGTCCTAAACTGTAATTGAAAGCTTAGTGTTAGTGTTGTTGAAATTTGGTATGACATTATCATAAACACCACAGCAGATGAATACAGATGAAATATTTCAGCAGCCGGTTTTGGGCTGAGATTTGTGTGGCCATTTTGGGGAGAACGTGTTTTATACTTCCCTTGTTCAAATTTCGTGTTTTTTGTCGTGTGTTGTCTGCTTTCCTTCCTAGTCTAAATTAGTGAACTTTGGAGTTTTGGCGCAGAAGTCACATTTCTACCTCAAGCTGCAGTCGGCACTGCTCAGCAACACATGTAAGTCTCAAACTAAGTGCTATAGATTATATTGATAGATTCTAAGAGATGGCGTCTTGGGGTTTATATACATTTTTGTAATTATTATTATTATGTTTTACGAAGAAAATAAAGAATGTCAATCGAACAGTTTGAGCGTTTTTGAGTATTAACTCTTTGGTCTCAAAGTTCTCTACAGCACGCTGACTTGACAACTTGCTGCAGTTGCACTCAGCAACATTGGTATTGAAAGTTTAAATCAGTGCATACCCCTTTGTTTTCCTCTCAGATGAGGAACCCATTCGCCTTATGAAGGAGATGGGTCCTTCTGCCATCGACGCTGAGCTGCGAAGCCTGGCCCCGGACATGGGAGGAGAGCTCTCTGTCTTGCAGGCTTTCCTCAAAATGGTGGCCTTCATGCTGGACTCTAAGAGAGACTTTGACCTGGCCCAGGCCTACCTTGCCCTCTTCCTGAAGGTAAAGCAGAGGGTCTTATCTCACTATGACTGTAACGGAAATCTCTTAAAAACCTTATCGTAAAATGCTTACCTTAAACCACAAGGTTGAGGATCTTGTCTGTGTTCTATGTGTATTATTGCTTTAATTTAAAAGAATGTGTGCAGTGTTGTTTTATTTTATGCTGAAGCTGGCTCTCTTTTTTTAAGTATTAGCACATAGAATCAAAAGACCGATGTGTTTAGTAAAAAATGTCTGTGAAGAGTGGTGTACTTACAATTTCAACCAGCAGGTGGAGGATTGAAGATAGCAGATTTTAGAATTAAGGATAAACTATATAGAGAAGGAAGTGTAGACTCAAAGTTGTATCTTAAATGTTTCTATGATATGACATGCTGTTATGTATGTTTGATTTCATTTATATTCTTCTTTGTAATTTTACGTTGGCAAAACAAAACAAAAAAATAATTGATCCTAATCCTCAATCAATAGTTAGTGATTTCCCCTGGGAGAAAGTCCAATTGACAAGCCAAGGCCAGGTGAACCATTGCTAAACTGTGATTTAGCTTTTGACATGTAGTTTGTACAGTACTTTCATCCATGGCGCTGTCTCCAAAGTATTTTTGTTGTTAGGAACGTGGTAGAACATGGTAGAAATAAGACGTAAACTGCTTTCATTTTACTGAGTCAGACGATCTTGCATTAAACCTCTCAGCGTGAAACAATATCCGTACCCATGATTGACGTGGTTGTGCCTGCCGTTTACAGCTGCACCTCCGACTGATCTCCCAGGAACCAAAGCTGATGTCTGAGGCTTCCAGGGTTTCCCAGAGGCTGGAGGAGACCTGGACCAACATGCAGACTCTCTTCAACCAGAGCCTGTGTCTACTGGCTTACACCAAGAGTGCTCTACTCTAAAGAGGGGACTGTATACATACATACAAACATACTTGTTTTTCAATTGTAACCCTTCTGTAATGTTTCACGTGTCCCATTCAAGCTGAAACTTTCTGCTTTATTGCAATGCTAAAAGTATTTTATTCAATCAAGGTCATCTGCATTGAGGCCACCACTTTTGAAAATAATAAAGATTTTGATATTGAAGGTACTGTACCTAGCAGTTTGTGTTTTTTGTTCTCTAAATCCTAGCAATGAAATTGTAATGCAGCCTTTACTACACATACACATACACAGTGACTCTGTTTTTATTAGGGATGCTTTCATATCCAACTGCAACAAAGTAGATTACATTTTAATAATCTCGTCCAAAGAAACTTTATAAAGATGGTGTTCAGGCCATTTTTTATGAATACAATTTTTTTGTAAACTGATCCCCAACTCCTCTTGGTTGTTCTCCATAACTTGTTTTCCGTCGTTGGGTCAGGGATCATAGTATTCAGTATGTTTTTTACGTGTCCGGAGACATGGGGACGTGGACCAGATGGACACACTGCACAACCCGACTTGGTTTTTAAAGACAAGCCATCCTGGGACATGCGCGCGCAGGTGCTCGCGCACACCGTCAAACAGTTATCTAATTGGTTTAAACAATACGTGTTTGTTTCGTTAGCACTGTTTATGTTTTTAATCAAAATATCTAAATCTAATAAAGTATATGTTTTCTAAATCAAGCTCTGAATGTTACATAAATGCCCTAGTTCCGTTTTAGTTCAATTTTGATGTTGCAGTCGGAAGTAAATACATTTGACATAAAACATTTATGTCATAAGCTCTACAATCACTATTATTTCGGGAAAAATGACGTGCTCCATTGTGACCTCAGGTAAGAAGAGCATTCTTTCTTTTGGAAGATGACATCGGTGACGATAAGACCCGGTGGATACCTGGTAGAAACACAGCCACCGCGCACACTTGCTTTCAGACTCTGCACAATATGGTAGCAAAACAGGTCTTCAGTTAGTAGGTTGCGATGCTTAGATTCATGAACTCTTAATTGTCTAATTTTTCTATTAGGGTATTATCTTTTGACTTGAGTCATATTTTGCATTAACAGGCGTCTCTTATTTATGCTTTTTTGCAGTAACAAAACGGCATTGGCGCGTCAGTAATATCATCTCACACCTTTGGAAGCATCCAACTCGCTTTTCCTCACACCCAGCTCAGCTAAGCACATCAGTAAGCAGTGCTTCGCTGTAGGGGAGACTGCCGTCGGGGTACTTGAAGCAGGCTGGAGAACTAAAAAATGTTAAAAGTAACCATGCCTTCCCCTAGAACAGGGGCAACAGGGGCAGCGACAGACTACTGGATAGATGGGTCCAAGAAGGAGACGCTTGCTGATTACTATGAGTTGGAGTCCGAATTGGGACGGTGAGTACTATATTACATAGATAGGGAACCTTTAGACATCTCTAGTCTAGACTACTGAGCGGTGTTGATAGCTTCTAACGAGATTAAGTCGATTCTGAGACTTCTTGTACCGTAATGATCGCCTCCACAGTTTTCACTTATCGTCTCAGTAGTTCAGTTCAAGTAAGGGAATTATTATTGAAATCTGTGCGTGCAGTTTTCTATTCTGTGTTCATTGATGTTGCACTGCACTTGCTACTCATACTATAGCTCTCTTTACACACACACACACACACACACACACACACACACACACACACACACACACACACACACACACACACACACACACACACACACACACACAATCATACACTAAACCACACACCCACTTACACAGTCATACACTAAACCACACACCCACACCCTCACCCACACACACACAAACACAATCATACACTAAACTACAATACTTCCTGCTCTAAGTCAAACTGTCCCTGCAAGCCACAAAAACATTTAAATCTACACACAAAAAAAAAATGTTTCAGTCATCACTTGAATTATATATGAGGCATGAAGAAACCATAATAATTCACGAGAGAAGTGGAAAAACATTTCAAAGTACTCAACTGATTTATAATTCTCCCAGTAATTGCTATTGAACAGAAGCATGCACCTCAACTTGGCTTTCATGACAACGATGATTGTTTTGTGTACGTTGCCATCCACAACCAGTAACAGCAACACTCCAAACCAAAATCAGAACTACAAATATATTGTCAGACTAGCAAGATTCTGAATTGAGCTAAGCTTGACTACTTTATTGTTTAAGTAAGATCATTGCTCTGATCTTACACATGCTACTCCCAGTAATACTCTTTTTATTTTCATCTTCTCACTCTTTGTTCTTTCTCACTGGATCTTTGCATATTGCAGACCTTGCATTACCCACAAGTCAACACCGCAGAAATAGACAGTCCATAGGACCTCTTGATAACTTTAAACTCTTGTGCTGCTACGTCAAATTAGCTTTCCACCATTTGTACTACTGTGATAGCCATAGTGACAGTCAGAGAGAGTCTTATTTTATTTTGACTGTTATTCTTCTGATAATGTAGGGTAGACATTTGGGTCATTTTTTTTTTATAATTTTTTTTTATTTTTATTTTTTTGCTTCTGCCCATGAACCCTTACATCACAAAGATAAGCCACTGACTTTGGTTATCAGTTTATTTTCGCTATATTTACTGCCTTTCGGCTGTCAGAAGTGTATAGCTGCCTTTGGTGGATTATTAGTGAGGCCATCACACAGGCAGTTTGAGCTGTAGAGTTTTTTTTTTACTGGCATTCTCAATCAGTCTGCTTAGCAGCATTTTGGCCATGACAGAGGGAGGGTGGAATCGGAGGAAACCGATGAACCTGTGTGTCCTTGAAAAGGAGTGATAGAGAAAGAGAAATAAGGGATCCGATTCAAGAAAGAGAGAGAGAGAGAGAGAGAGAGAGAGATAGAGAGATAGAGAGATAGAAATGGAGTCCCCACACCATAGAAAACCGGTCCATCAAGAAACGACAAAGGAAAGAGAGAGAGAGAGGGATATAGATGTAGACGGAGATGGATCAAGGGAAAGAGAGGAGCCAGAATAGCTTATGTATCCATCTCTGCTTGCTGTTAGCTGCTGTGGGACGTGGCTTTGGCTGTCTCTTCTGGGATTGCATAACGCTGTGTGAGAACTTCAGTGAAACAGGAGAGGCTTGTCTTCACGTACAGGCGGGCAACTTGAAGAGCCCAAATGGTAGAGAGAAGAGAGAGAGAGAGGATGAAAGAGGAGGAGAGGGAGAGAGAGAGGGGAGGTGGGGGGGCTGTAGTTGATCTTAGACTTACTCACCTCCCTCGGGTAGTAAAAATTCAAAAAGGTTGGTTTTCTGTTTCATTGGCAAAGGAGATACATTTAGTGTAGAAGGAGTAACCTATACCTCTAGTTAAGAGTCAGTTGACTCTTAACAGTGAACAGGGAAGGAGATCTCAGAATCCAATTCCATCAGGCGCTTTGCGTGGTGCTTTGCATTTACCATTGAAATAGAGAGACAAGGACGTAAGGACAATGCACTATAACTATAAAACATGTGCCGGAAAAGTAAAAGGGGATGATTAGGTTTTGGTTGTGCTCACTACCAGTGTCCGTCTTTTCAGATGGCAAAACCCCAGGTTAACAGAATGAGGATGTATACTAAATACCCCAGGTTAACAGAATGAATATACTAAATACCCCAGGTTAACAGAATGAATATACTAAATACCCCAGGTTAATAGAATGAGGATATATACTAAATACCCCAGGTTAACAGAATGAGGATATATACTAAATACCCCAGGTTAACAGAATCAGGATATATACAAAATACCCCAGGTTAATAGAATGAGGATATATACTGCCAGTAATTGCACTAGTAATACCCCCCCCCCCCCCCCCCCCAACCGCACTTCTTGTGGTGGCGTTTCATTCTGATCCTAATGAGTGATCCATTAGTGGAGGAGCTCATCAGAGGTGAAATGGTAGACGAGCCACTCTCTCTCTGGGGAGAGAGAGAGAGAGAGAGAGAGAGAGAGAGAGAGAGAGAGAGAGAGAGGGAGGGGGGGGGGGGGGGACGATGGATAGAGAGAGGCCCATCTGGTCAATCAGATGACACACCAGTCCTTTGTCATATAATTTCCTTCTCTGTTTGGAACAGAACAGAACAGATTGCAGATGTAGAGTGTCTAAACCATAGAGATAGAACACCAGAGATGACGTGTGTCGCCTCTAGTGTTCTATCTCTATGGTCTAAACCGCAATAGACTGAGAGCAGAGAATAACCCTGGAGCGGAAACCTTCACATCCCTGCTCTACCAGAAGAGCAACCATGCTTGGCGGATTTTGAGATTTTGGACCTGTGAGCATGGTGTTCTCTGCAAGGTTTATGCAACCTAGGCTTGCATAACAACCCCTAACGCTCTATGAAGCTATTCTAATAAATGCATGTATACCTTCACGGAACCATAAATGGTCCTTTTGTAGAGTGGAGTACAGTAGTAGAGAAAACTGGAGTATCGTAAAGTAAAGTGGAAAGCAGAGTGGAGGAGAGGGCTAAAAGACAGAGGAGAGAAGAGTAGAATGAAAATGTAGCAGAATAGAATAAAATCATCGTCTGTCTGTTTACAGCCTAACGGTGAAACTGACAGCAACAACAAACTCTGTTCTGTGGATATCAGCCTGTCAGGCTAAGGCAGAATGTGTGTGCGTGTGTGTGTGCATGTGCACGTGCGTGAGTGTGTGTGTGTGCGCAAGTGTGTGTGTGTGTGTTTGTGTGTGCGTGCGTGCGTGCGTGCGCGTATGTGCCCAAGTGTGTTTGTGTTTGTGATCACACCTCAAGAAAGTCAGTTGATTCTCACCCGAGCCTCAGTGACTCATGACAATGTTGAGTAATTGGAGGGTGAAATCGCAGGGCCTCAGAGACTGCTCTGCTATCTGCGGCAAATCATATTCCGCTCCTGCTCAAATCTGTGCATGCAACTAAATCAAAATCAGAATTTTTTTTTTTTTTATGTTTGTTATAGATTTTAGTTGGAGAAAAACATTGAGCTTTTCAGGCGACACCCGGCTAAAGAAAGACAGGTCTTATCCATCTAGTATCTCCATCGTTGTATTTCTTTGGTTGAGGATGATGCTAGCTTTTCACCCCTGTGGTAAAGGTTTGAACCGTTGAACCATAAATTGTTGATGACCTCATCCGATGGTCGAGTTTAAACACACTCGTGGCGATCATTTATCAATGGCGCCTACCCTTTCCTGTTTTCCTGGATCGTGCCCTCTGTGTCTGACTCCAGGCCGCCGTGTGTTTCCGTCTGTAAGCGGAATAGGAAACCGCTTGGGCCACGTGCACCAGGCTGGGAGAAGCAGGCCGCTCTCATTAATATAAATCCCCCTCCTCTGGAAGGCATTAACATTTAACGACTTATTGAAACCAAGGCTCCGTCGGGACGTGGGACATGAGAGAGAGAGAGAGAGAGAGAGAGAGAGAGAGAGAGAGAGAGAGAGAGAGAGAGAGAGAGAGAGAGAGAGAGAGAGAGAGAGAGAGAGAGAGAGAGAGAGAGAGAGAGAGAGAGAGAGAGAGAGAGAGAGAGAGAGAGAGAGAGAGAGAGAGAGAGAGAGAGAGAGAGAGAGAGAGAGAGAGAGAGAGAGAGAGAGAGAGAGAGAGAGAGAGAGAGATTCAGTGGATCTGAATGAAGGAGGGGGCAGTGTTGATGCGGTCCTTCTGCGGGCCGTCTTAATCATGTATCGATGTTAGATGTTCCTTCTCTGTTGCGTACGATGTGATACAGCATGCGTTGGTTGAGCTCCTTTCAAGCACAGTTGTGTGTGTGTGTGTGTGTGTGTGTGTGCGTGTGTGGGTGAGGGAGGGAGGTAGAGAAAGATGCAGGCGTTTGATGTGAAATCTGTCCCTGGGAGTTGGGTAATTATTTTTGCTCGGATCGGAGCTGCTGTGAGCCGGCTGTCATTCCTCCCTGCCGTCTGCTCACATGGACCGATGGCCATAGTGGTGGGGGTATCCCCTAACAGCCTGCTCTGAGGGGGGGGGGGGCTTTGGATGGGAGGCAGGAGGAGGGGCGGGGGGGGGGGGGGGGGGGGGGGGGGGGGGGTCGGAGAAACAGAGAAGGACGGAAGTGAGAAGGTTCACGGGTAAGAAAGAGGGAGCGGTGTGAAAGGCACAGCCATGAGAGATGACAGGAGAGACAGAAAGAGAGAGCGAGAGGCAGAGATGAAAGGAGGAGTTTGAAAAGATGGAAACACAAGTAGGTACTCGAGCACTTCCAGGCAGAACATATGACGGGAAGAGTCAGGGGAAAGGAAAGAATCTTCGGTGTAGAAACACATAGGAAGACATACTGTCATGGTGTGATCTTTGGTGGCGTGTCACGTTGTATTGTGATGGAACCTCTGGTCAGTAGGAGGTGTTCTGTTATGTGTAGGGCTGTGCATTGGCAAGAATGTACGCTGCAAGATACATACAGAGGTTACGATTTAATATATGCCGATATATTGCAATACTGCAAGTTAGGCGATATATTGCAATACTGTAGGTAAGGCGATATATTACAATACTGTAAGTAAGGCGATATATTGCAAAACTGTAAGTAAGGCGATATATTGCAATACTGTATGTAAGGCGATATGTTGCAATATAATATTTTTTTTAGGAAAACTCAGTATGAAGAGCACAACACCATATGCATAAAATCTGAAAAAGTTGACTTACTTACGGGGATCTGCATTTCTATTCCGAATCAGATCAGAATCAGAATCAGCTTTATTGACCAAGTATGCGTACACATACAAGGAATTTGACTCCGGTCTTTCTTTGCTCAAGTACTAACACGGAAATAGACAAACATATAGCTAAAAACAAGGACAACAAGCTCTACAAGAATAAACATTAAAGTTGTTATTTACAGTAAACAAAAAATATAAATATATATAGAAAGGTATGTATATATATGTATACACAGACACACACACACACATATATATACATATGTATGTATATACATATACACTCATACACATACACCAGCTACAATGACATTTGTAGACAGTGTCAATAGTGCATTGATGCAGAGTGCAAAGGATGCATAGATAATATAAATATAAATATAAATATAAATATATATGGTGATGCTGTCAACTGTTCAACAGAGTGATGGCCTGTGGGTAGAAACTGTTCTAGTGTCTGGAAGTTTTGGCGTACAGAGTTCTGTAGCGCCTACCAGAGGGGAGAAGTTGAAACAGGTTCATAATTGTATTTGTCACAGTCCCTGTAACATACAACATCTTGGCACCACTTTTTGTGCAATCTGAGCAAATTAATTAACATTTGCCTATATCAGTGAAAAAAAAGGATTCTTTAGGTAAACAAATAAAGAAAATAAAAAATTGTATATTTCAAAGAAAATCCATTCCGTGTTTTTTACAATTGAGAAACATAATATTGCGATACTCCAGTGTATCAACATTTTCTTACACCCTGAGTTATGTGCTCTGTGTATGGCGTTTGGAGTAGCTGGCTAAGCCTGGTGTTATGGGAGTTAGGCTGTGAGTCTGGCTCTAGCTTATGAGAGGCTGGGAGTCCAGATGCTGCACTCTCCCTCTCCTCTCTCATATATCTGTATATATCGCTTCTATTTCTCTCTGTCTTGCTCTCTCTTTTCTCTCTCACTTTCTTTCCTCCTCTAATGCTATTCTCTGTTATACTCTTCTCTTCTCCTTTGCTCTTCTCTCTTCCTCTCTCTTCCATCCAGCTTTGGATTTGGCTCATCTCTCCATCACTAAATCTCTTTCAAATTTTTGGAATCTCTCTTCTTTTTCGAATGGCTCAATCTCAGTCTATCTTTCTCTATCTCAATCTTCCCTCTAATTGCGTAAGCCAGGCTTTAGTGGCGCTAACAAAATTGAATTAATTTGGAATCCCTTCATCTGATGGATTATCCAGAGGTTAAATCACAGTACTGCATAAATTCATAAACCTTGTAGCCATTTTAGTTTTAGCCAAGTATTTGTTTCTCTTACAGGATATCAATTGTCAAACGCAGGGTTCCGTTATACACACTCATAGACACCCACAATTCATATATGTCTTCAAATATCGATCAAGACTTTTAATATTGAATATGCATGTCATTAGAGGAGCAAGCCTAATCGTTTCATTGCACTGCGCAGGCCCGCATGATTAAAGACCACCCATTGAACTTGTCAGTGGAATTGAATTTCAACCCAGTTTGAGCTCCCATTTCCCTATAGGGTTTCTCCTAAGTGAAGGGAGATGCTGTCTCCATCATGCTTTTAACTCAGTTTGAACTCCAAACACAGGTTTTGGTTTGGTTTGACTGGAAGAAAATGCTGTCTCGAAGTTGGTTTCACCACAGAGTTCCTTAACACGGTCTTTTGTTTGAGCAAGAAGGTGTTCAGGATCAGATAGCTTTTTAGAGACATAATTAAGGAGCAACACGGTCTAATTACCTTGAAGCCAGCTGGCTGAGGTGAGAGATTGGCTGATCCTTTTCAACACCCGACCATGATGCCTCCACCAGAAACTTCTTTGTTGTGAATATATTTTTGGGAGTTGTAGTTTTATACGGGATGTAGTATTTGTAATATGTTACACACAGAATGGGTAATTTGTAGTCCCCATTGGGAATAGACTCTGAAAGGTGTGTGTAACTACAGGGCTCCAGACTAACATTTTACACAGGTGGCAGTGCTGCTACTAAGTTTTTCAGTTAGTGGCAGCAACACTAAAAACTAGAGGGCGCTTTTCTTACTGAAAAAGGTGTCGATACGCTTCATTACTCTTAATGTTTTCTGATTGCCTACACCCTGAATGCTCAAGGTTGCTACTTTGCACGGCATACATAGTATAGTACATAGTACTAAATCTCACGAGAGATAGAGGAAGAGATGGCCTCAGTGGGTAGTTCAAAGAAGGATAATAAATAATCAAACAAAATTGACGAGCTCTATGACCAAAATATGACTTAGTTAAAAAGGATTGAAATAATAATAAAAACAAGTCAAGTGGCAGCAGTACCAGTTTTCTTTTTTTGTGGATTTATGGTGACAAATGCCACCAAATTGGTGTCAGTCTGGAGCCTTGTAACTACCAGTCACTCGACCAGCTACCTGCAGGTCAAACAACCCCCCCCCCCCCCCCCCCCCCCCCCCATCCCCAGTGCAGGACTGCAGTAAGCACAGTATTTGAATTCCAGAGCAGGGAGTTTGAGTTGAGAGCGGCGTCACACTTTCCATGTGAGACAGGCTCTACAGGCCCTCCTGGTGCTGAGGTAGAGGAGACTCTCATCCAAGCCAATTAGCTATTCCCCTGGATGCTGCGTGGCGGGAAATCAGCCTTACAAATGACTCCCTACCCACTTGACAGTTCCTGTATCTTAAGCTCAGTGGGTTTTGTTTTCTCTCTCGCTCTCGCTGTTTCTCGCTCTTATCTCCTTCTCTTGTTGTTTTCTCTGCATCGCTCTCTCTCCCCCTCTCTCTCTCTCTCTCTCTCTCTCTCTCTCTCTGTGCACCTCTCCTGCTCTTTCTCTCTCTCTCGGTGTACCTCTCTCACTTTCTCTCTCTCCCTCTCTCTCTTTCCCTCCCTCCCTCCCTCTCTCTCTCTCTCTCTCTCTCTCTCTCTCTCTCTCTCTCTCTTTCTCTGTTTCTGTGCACCTCTCTCACTCTCTCTCTCTCCCTCTCTCTCTTTCCCTCCCTCCCTCTCTCTCTCTCTCTCTCTCTCTCTCTTTCTCTCTTTCTCTCTCTCTTTCTCTCTTTCTCTCTTTCTCTCTCTCTCTCTCTCTCTCTCCCTCTCTCTCTTCATTCAGGGGGGCCACATCGGTGGTCTGCAGATGTCGGCAGACGGGGACCCAGAAGCTGTATGCAGTAAAAACACTGAAGAAAACAGTGAGTTCCATACAAAGTACATCATAGATGCAAACAGGGAGTTATTAATGGACTTTTGTGTTTGTTTTAAGTCTCAAGAGCTATAATATATTGATTGATATTGCGCTTGTAGCTACTCTTTTAAACCCATTAAAGACAATCTTGTAACACGCCTTTATGATTTCATAGAACAGATAAATGTAACGTAATATAATGCAAGAGTGAACAAAGGTTTACAACTGATTTTGCGCCAGGGCAACTCTTTGCTTTAACAGTCTAAAAGTTCAAAAGTTTATTTAATGTATCATTTTGCCAGCTATTAAAATGTGAGTGCAGTGTTTCTTTGGCTTTTGGTTGGTCTTTTGATCTTCTCAGATCTACTGCCTATGGGTGAATTCAACACAATTCTTACCATTCACTGTTCCCTCTACAATGTGCACCATATTGCTATTTAAAATTAAACACATTTTAAATAGTAATAGCGACAACCTGCTGTGTTGAGTCGTTTCTGTGTTTGGGGATAAAGGGCAGTTGAAACCTAGCTTATCTCCTGATCTGGGATCCATTTATTTTACTGCACTACTTACGTTGTTCTTGCAGGTGGACAAGAAGATTGTGAGGACAGAGATTGGCGTTCTTCTGCGACTTTCCCATCCTAACATTGTGAGAGCTCTATGTAATTGTCTCTTTCGATTTTTTCTTTTGGTTGAGGATTTTCTGTTTTCTACATGCAGTTATCTACAAATTGTCCAGGCATGCACCATCATGTTTTTATGGCACTCCAAGGTTTCACCACAAAATACTTAAAACAAAAACAAAAATAATTTTACAGATTCATTTTCCTGAAGATAATCTGGTCCTAGTATACACCGTGTATCATAATCCTGAGATAAAATAAATAGCTTTTAACGTTGCTTTTCTCTTTTTGAAGGCGTCATTCTTACGTTAGTTTCCCCTTGAGAAACTATTCAGATAACATCTCACCTTGTTCTTATTCCACCAACTAACTCCTTTCCCAATCTTGAGGATTCACTCTTCTGCTTTTTCTTCTCTTCTTTCTTTCTCTCTCTTTCTGTCAACAGAATGTACAGTTGACAGTAGAAAGTCCTTTTATCTCTTTCAGATCAAGCTAAAAGAGATATTCGAGACGCCGTCAGAAATAAGCCTGGTGTTAGAGCTGGTGACGGGGGGAGAACTGTTTGACAGGTTAGCTCCACGTACACAAACACACACACACACACACACACACACACACACACACACACACACACACACACACACACACACACACACACACACACACACACACACACAGAGAGGCCCAAACAGACAGACACACACACACAGACCCAAATATGGCACACAAAGTCAACCTGGCACACAAATGCATTGCAAATGTCTAAACCAAGCAGAGAGGGTGGACACACACAAAAAGCATCACACACACACACACACACACACACACACACACACACACACACACACACACGTACAAAAGTTTAAATTCTGTTGCTTCTACCACCCCGTGTTGCCGCTGCAGGGTGGTGGAGAAAGGCTACTACAGCGAACGCGACGCTGCGGACGCCGTCAAACAGATTCTGGAGGCTGTGGCGGTGAGTCCACTTCCTCCTCCCTGCCTGACACCTGTCCCACACTAATGATACAGCGGGGGACGGAGGGCTGGTCTGATAACTGTCACATTTACAGTGCTGCCTAGCCGCCAGGCTACCTGCTCCGTGCTGGCTTGTGCTAGGTGTCAACCGTCACCGCTGTCTGACACTGATAGGTTTCAAATGACACGGGGATTCATTGTTTACGACCGGAACGCAACCGTTTTTCAACCCACCCCCCCACCCCACCCCACCCCACCCCACCCCCCCCAACCCCCCACCCCCCCCCCACCCCCCCCCCCCCCACCCCCCCCCACCCCCCCCCCCCCCCTCCCCTTGTCTACACCTCCCCCTCCACCCCCGTCTTCTCTAACTCTAACTCTACCCTCGTCCTCCTCTCGCTCCCTTCATCATCCCGGACCTCGCCCTCCCTGACAGATAAATGGACCGGTGTAGTCATTCCCGGGCAGAGTTTTGTTTAACAAGCCGTCGCACCTTGCTGCTACCCCTCCCCTCCCTCCCTCCTCCCCTCCATCCCTCCCTCCCTCCCCTCCATCCCTCCCTCCCCGCCTGCTCCTCCCGCCCCTCCCGCCCCTCCCGCCCCTCCCCTCCACTTGCCTTCACTTTGGAAGAAAGATTGCTGTTGCCAAGGAGATGAAATAGTAAGACAGTGGGGATTTTCTAATGCATTCAAATCAGCTCAAGGCTGCCTGAACATGATGAACCAGCAGCAGGTTTTGGTCTTCTCCCTGTGAGCCAGGAGAACAGAAGGAGAAGAGGTGGGGGGTGGGGGGGGGGGGGTTGTTTCCTGAGGACTTTGTAGTTGCCGTTGCTGTTCTCGTAGAAGTGGTTGAGTTGGCGTTATCGCGATTAGTCTTTGGGTAATGGTTGTGTGCCCCGTGCTATGGTGTAAATGAGAGAATAGAAGAGAAGAAAAGAAAGGGAATGAAGAAGACCAGATAAAGAAAGGAGGGGGGGAGGGGAACAAAGTGAAGGAGATAGCGAAGGCAAGAGGAACTTCAAAAGAGAGAGAATAAAAACAGAGGCTCCAGACATTTTGGTTTCACTGGAGGGCCATCTGGATATTTCACATCCCAGCGGACCTTCATGATGTTCCAGTATCCTGCCAGTATCCTTGGCACAGGGACACAATGAAACAGTGCTCTACCCTTGTCCAGGATCGATGAGAATATATATATATTTTTTTTTTACATAATGCACCGTGCAAATATCCTGAACATAATCACCACGGAAACGCCACCTGGCGGTTCATGAATATCTGGTTCGTGCCACGTGATATTAACGTTAGATTGCTTCTTATGTACACCAATCCTTCCTCCTGTTTACTGGCCAGTGTAGAGGCCCTTCCTAAGGCTGCTTTGGAAGAGTTGCAGTCTAACA
Source organism: Aplochiton taeniatus (assembly GCA_017639675.1). Classification (NCBI taxonomy): domain Eukaryota; kingdom Metazoa; phylum Chordata; class Actinopteri; order Galaxiiformes; family Galaxiidae; genus Aplochiton; species Aplochiton taeniatus. The sequence goes on from CM030172.1 coordinate 6,918,749, forward strand.
CAGCCAATGGAGAGTTGCTAGCGTTGCTGCTTACACAGATCAGCGTGGACTGCTGTTGGAGTATAGCAGCTGTGGGAGGCCTGAGATGAATTGGTGGGTGGCCAGCAATTGATCCATTTGGGGTCTGTGTGTGTGTGTGTGTGTGTGTGTGTGTGTGTGTGTGTGTGTGTGTGTGTGTGTGTGTGTGTGTGTGTGTGTGGTTAGGTGGATGTGGGTGTGCTGTCGTAAGTTTGGATGAGTGTGTAACCTCTCCATGTGCTTAACAGTGTGAGCGCGTCTGTGTGGGTGTACGTTGGGAGGGGTCCGTATGTGCGAGGAGGTGGTGTGTCTCTGTTTTCACTGTGTGTGTGTGTGGGGGGGGGGCTGCCTTGTAGAGAGAGAGAGAGAAAATGAGACAGAGCCTTGTGTGTGTCGGCTCCATACAGGTTTCCCCCAGCTGAGCAGAATCCCCCTCAGACTTTACAGCAATGGAAGCGTTCGTCTCGTCTTGTCAAAATGTGTGGGAGTGTGTGGCGCGTGTGTGTGTAGGATGTGTGTGTGTGTGTGTGTGTGTGTGTGTGTGTGTAGGATGTGTGTGTGTGTGTGTGTGTGGGGGTGTAAACTGCATTCTTAGGTTGGAAGCAATCCCAGTTGATCTTGGCCATTCTAAGAGGAGCGTTTGCCAATTTTTTTTTATTGTTGTTGTAGGATTTCAATCAGTGTTTTATATTTTTATTTATTCCTGCTTTGGAATGCTGGCCAATAGTAATGCTATGCTGGTTCCATTTTACATAAGTATTTACATAACAGAGCCTCCTTACATAGCCAGGCATGTACTTACTGTACTGTGTTTGTGTGTGTGTTTGTGTGTGTTTGTGTGTATGTGTGCGTGTGTGTGTGTGTGTGTGTGTGTGTGTGTGTGTGTGTGTGTGTGTGTGTAGCAGGTGGGTGGCTGCTAGCTTTTTGAAATGAGATTGAAGCCCAGTGTGGTTAGATTTGAAAGCCATTTGCCTTCATGGACTTGCTATGTTTAAAAACATCATAACAGTCAAATGTAGTATTGTGATTGAGTATGTCATAAATAATACGATTGTTAATGAAGTTATGCAAACATAATTCACATGTGCAGTCAGTGTAATATTTGTAGTGCATAGCTACAGTTGCAATCAAAATGATTCAACCCCCAATTCAGTTGCAAATCAGGTTTATTAGAAAAATGTACAAACTTTAAGCAGTTTTAAAAAAAAGCAATCAAACAAGAACAATTTAAATAGCTCAACACAACTAATATAACAAGCGGTTTCTCCAAATTCAACACAAAATGCCACTTTTAATGACTACTGCAGTCTCAGAATTATTCAACCCCTTCATGACAAGCGTCTTCAGGAATTAGCAGAGCATCCATTTGCTGTTATGACCTGCTGCAAACATGATGCATAGCCAGACTCCAGCTTCTGGCAGTGTTCCTGGGGAATTTTTGCTCATTCCTCATGGGCAATGGCCTCCAGTTCACTAATATTCTTGGGTTTGAGTGCTGCAACCGCCTTCTTCAAATCCCACCAAAGATTTTCTATGGGGTTCAAGTCAGGCGACTGTGACGGCCACTGCAGAATCTTCCAGGACTTCTTCTGAAACCAAGCCTTGGGTGTGCTTGGGATCATTGTCCTGTTGGAAGGTCCAATGATGCCCAAGCTTCAGCTTCCTCACAGAAGGCATGACGTTTTCTCCTTGATCGAATCCATCTTACCCTCCGCAGGTTTCCAGTGCCAGAGGAAGCAAAGTAGCCCCAGAGCATCACCGAGCCACCGCCATGCTTCGCTTTAGGCAGGGTGTTCTTTTCAGCGTATGCTTCATTTTTCCTCCTCCAGACATAGTGCTGATCCATAGGGCCGAAAAGTTCCAGTTTTGTTTCATCACTCCACAGAACAGAATTCCAAAGCTTCTGTGGTTTATTTATATGGTTTTGAGCATATTGGACCCACTTTTCTTGTGCTTTTGGGTCTGCAGAGGTGTGCGTCTTGGAGTTCGGGCATGGAGATCTTCAGCGTTTAGTATGCGCCTTATTGTGCAAACTGAAACCTCTGTGCCTGCTGCCACCAAATCTTGCTGCAGGTCTTTTGCAGTCACTCAACGGTTTTTGACCACCTGCCTCCTCCGGAATCTGGTGGCAGCCGGTGATAGCTTCCTCTTTCTGCCACGTTCACTTAGTGTAGCCATGGTTCCTTTAACTTTGGACTTGCTTCCAACTGTATCTCTAGGAACATCCAGTGCCTTTGCTATCTTTTTGTATCTTTTTCCTTGTTTGCGGAAGGTAATAATCTCTTTGTGCAGACTGCAGTAGTCATTAAAAGTGCCGTTTTGTGTTGAATTTGGAGATTCCACTTGTAATATTAGTTGTGTTGAGCTATTTAAATCGTTCTTGTTTGCTTTTTCTTTTTCTTTTGTTTTTTTTGCAAACAGCTGAAAGTTTGTACATTTTGCTAATATACCTATTTGCAATGGGGGTTGAATACTTTTGATTGCAACTGTATACGCTGTAGGTGGTTTCTCTTGGCCCAAAGCAGTGCACCAAACTAGACACTTGGAAAGTGTTGTGTCTGTGTATCTCCATCTTCATGCCTGTTCCTATTCACCCGTTTGTTAAGGCTGGTGACTCCACTCTGTTCAGTATCTAGGCAGACATGGGCTCTCCTGTCTGCCTGCCTGTTTGCCAGCCTGCCTGCCTATCTGTCTGCCACCTTGCTTGCCTGTCTGTCTGTCTGTCTGTCTGTCTGTCTGTCTGTCTGTCTGTCTGTCTGTCTGTCTGCTTGTTTGCCTGTCTCTCTGCCTGCCTTTCTGCCTTCACCACTAACAAGCTCTTTGCAATGCGCTGCCATAGTAACACTCTCTAAGTGGTCGGTGCAGAGGTAACTTATGAAGCAGGTTATACCACACAGTTATTTGATATAGGCCAATTATAGGGTTGAAATTATCGTGCCATGGGATGAGAATGTATAGAGCAGTTGGACTGTGGTATTTTTCTCTATCCGGATTAATCGTTTTACATGCGTCTCTACTGTAGGCCTGGCTGAAAAGGTTGCTATTGTGTAACAAGTTACGTCCAATGTCTTAGTGTTGTTAGTCCAATTCCCCTTTTGTAAATTCTCCTCGCTAGCCTTGTTGAGGATGAACAGTGAGGGAAAAACGTAACCTAGCCCGGTTACCATTTTGCTATGTTGATTGTTTCTTACAGTAGTTTATTCTTGGGGTCCCCAGGGTCCTTGTATGCAAAATATGTTGGATGAGGGTTAGGGATGAACAGTGAGGGTAAAAGTGAGTGTCGTACCGGAGGACAGCTGTCACACTGGGGTGTGATCTCATCTCAATGATGACAGCGTGTCTTCATACTATTTATACACTAACCTTTGTTTTGACTGAGAAACTCTGTTGAAAACCATGTTTTAGAGATAGAAAGAAGCCCTTGCCTCACAAAGTCATAAAAAATAAAGAAAAATGCACGGAATATTCCAGAGCACTGCACCACAGTACCCTGGACAACAGTCCAGTTTGTTGTCCAGTCAGAACTGATGGGTAAAATGGGGAACGGAATTTAGGGGCCCCTGGGCTGCATGGGACCCATAAGGTTTTTGTGGTGCTGTTGTCCCTCAAGAATCTCTCTGGCTACACTCTCCTGGTGATATTTATCGGATTGTATTGGAGATTTATTCCCACGACAAAGCTTCATCCTACTAACTGTAGGCCCTCTATACTTTACATAGAATAAGACTCAGTAGAATGTACTCGCTTGTACATTTGTACTTGTTCCCAGTGGACATTTTGGGCGTCTTAAAGTTTTTTATAAAACAGCACCAACTGAAATTGGAACCAAATGCTGTTGTCCTTGACAAATATTCTTTGAGCCTAGGCTCAGCCATCTTGGAAAACCTTGGGCCTAGAAGGCTGACCATCCTGACCATAGGCAGCTTCCAGCCGCCAGATGATTCATGTCGCTGTTTGATGGTCTTGTGTTTGACACAGTACCTGCACGAGAACGGAGTCGTCCACCGGGACCTCAAACCGGAGAACCTCCTGTACGCCACCTCAGCACCGGATGCCCCCCTCAAAATAGGTACGTGGCCAACCCCCCCCCCCCCCAGCCCCCCCACACACAGAGAGGCTGTTGACAGCAAAAGAAAAACGATTCAACTGATAGGTCGCTCAATTGAGTATGCTGTTACACAATGGCCTCGGGGTGACTCAGGGACTGTCCACTTACCCTTCCCCACAAAGCCTGCAAAACACAATCTATTGTGTGCCAGAGCTGGCTCTCTCGATAAGGGAACAGGGGGCTCAAAATTAGATCATTTCAAAGAAGACGGAGGGTGTACCAAGAAAACCACCCTGTGGTTTCTGTGTGGCTTTTTGTTTGTAAGTCTCATTTGAGAATCCGTCATTGCGTTTTGGCAAAGTTTGACAGGGACGTGCGGACTGTGGAGTGCCATTTTCCAAGACCGTCACAAGCCGTTTGAGTTTAAGCTAAGAGTAAAGTAGTTGCATATTCCGTTGTTGGCGCGCCTGTGACCATTCAGCAATATACTTGGGAGTGCTGCCAGTCCACAACTTTGAATTGAAGAAATGCTGATCCACCCTATTTGCGATACAGATTGGATTTAATTAAAGATAATGAAAGCTCGACTCTAAAATATTAAGCCCCCCCATTCGATTTCTTTGCCAATTCATAAAAGTGCAAGCAAAGGTATAAGATTTACTATGGGAATTTGATGGTATAGATGCAGTATGTTAACTGTGATTTGCACGGTTCAATCTACTTGTATATTTATTCCGACCGACTTAGCATCATTCATGTTTTAGTTTGGAAAGATTTATGTAAAAAAAGACGAATGTATTGGTGTGCTGGCACTTTAAATGGCCTCTTCCTTTTTGTCTGAAGCATCTCCTGGTTTTGACTTCACTTAATCTCTAATGCCCTGGTTCTGCTCCCCTGCTCCGTGTCAGCGGACTTTGGTCTGTCGAAGATCGTCGACGACCAGGTTACCATGAAAACCGTTTGCGGAACCCCTGGATACTGTGGTAAGTCAGGCTTGCTCAATTCTTAGTCCAATAAGATTCACACAGTAGTTTGTTTTCTAAGATAGCGTATTAAAATAAGCTGAAGTTGTCCAACGTCTTAGGTTAGATTCACACCCACAAAAGGATTGGATTCTACTGGTCTAAAGTGTCCATTCTAACTGTACTTATTAAAATCAATCTATTCATATCGCCTCCTGCATAACTTTGATTAAAGAAAAAATGATATCCTTTTCACCCACATATCCGCCCGCCTACGCTCCCCCTCTCTACACTTCTTTACTTTCTTCGCTCTCACCCTCCTACTTTTATTCCAACTCCCTCTCTCTCCTTCCGAACTCCTTCTTCACCCGTTTGTTTTTTTCTCTTTCTTTTCTTCTTCCTTTCCTTCCCCCTCTCCTTCCCGCCCCCTTTCCCCCATCTTTCTCTACAATCGTATTCTCTCTCTCTCTCTCTCTCTCTCTCTCTCTCTCTCTCTCTCTCTCTCTCTCTCTCTCTCTCTCTCTCTCTCTCTCTCTCTCTCTCTCTCTCTCTCTCTCTCTCTCTCTCTATATCTCTCTCTCTCTCTCGCTCTTGCTCTCTCTCGCTCTCTCTCTCTCTCTGTCTCTTCTTTTCCTCCTCTCCGTCTCCCAGCCCCAGAGATACTCCGAGGCTGTGCCTACGGTCCAGAGGTGGACATGTGGTCTGTGGGAGTTATCACGTACATCTTGTAAGTCACACCACTTTTTCCTCCATAGTCGGTTGCACTGAATTATTTAATTAGACCGTCAGGGAAAGTCTTTTTTTTCCCACTTGTGACAGTGTGTTAGATATGTTTAGCAGCAGGATGCTCTGTTTTTTGTTTGTTTTTTTCTTTACCAAGGTGCAACATTTTATCTGTTTATTGAGTTATATTCAGCTATGATCACATCATTAATTGATATTCTTGACAGTCTTTTCAGAGCTGGTCATTATTCTAATTGGAATCCACTATACACACTTAAGTGTGTGTTTATCATTTTAAAGCAAGCTTTAGTAGAAACATGTGCTACATAATCGGCCAGAAATCGATCAATTAATCTTGAGGCCTCGTGGAAGGTCTATGGATAGAGTTGAACTTTTGTATGAACTTTCAAATGAACATTATCGATCATATAGCAATCATTGCAAATGCATGTTCTAATAAAATGACCTGTGTAGGCTACTTTGTGTGATTTAATCCTAATGCTGTGGGCAATAAAAATGTAAGACCCTTCGTAAAGCTCTGCAAGGAAATGCCTCCGAACTGTAAATGTTTTTTTTGTTTTGTTGGTGTTATATTAAGACCATAAACACACTGTAAAAACCCAAAGTGGACTTTTAAATGGAATGTCCTTTTAGCACAAATTGATGCATTCCTCAACGCATAGGATTACCGCATCTGCGATTCCTGTTTACATGCATCTCCTGTAGATGGCTCAAAGGCAGAGCCCACAATGCAATCAGGTTGCATCTCGGACAATAAGGCGCTGGTCTACTGGAGGGTTTCGCCAAGCTGCTGATACAGATAGGCATTGCAGACTGTGAATCACAGGTGACAGCATCTGCCCGAGAGGCTGATATACGCTCCATATCTCATCCTCTGCTTGGCAGGTTATGTGGCTTTGAGCCCTTCTTCGATGATCGAGGGGACCAATACATGTTCAAGAGGATCCTCAGCTGCGAGTACGAGTTTGTCTCCCCCTGGTGGGACAACGTGTCCCTCAACGCCAAGGACTTGGTCAGTAATTAGGCATGTTAAATAATGGTCGTGTTTCGTGGCCTCCCACTGTGCGAAATGCTTACCTGCCCAGTGGCAACTCTTGGCAACGAGACTTTTCCGGCTCATTACGTTGTCATATAGGTTTCTTTGTTATTTTGACAAAGAAATCCAAAGTAGATCAGAAACGGGCGGGGGGGCGGGGGGGGGGGGTCGCAACAAGACGGTGGTAAAAAGGAGGACATGCTGTATACAATAACTAGCTATAGGCCGCATCCATCTACCACATCGCTGCAAGGCAAAGTGGGACATCTTTTTTTTCTTCTTGGTCGGGGACACTAGCACCCCTCCGTGTAAATCCCGGCTTTCTCAGTGACCCAGTTTCGTGGCCATATGCTCCATGCATCTGTCTCTCCCTAGGTGGGGAAGCTGATTGTCCAGGATCCCAAAAAGCGCCTGACCACCCTGCAAGCGCTGCAGCACCCCTGGGTGACTGGCAAGGCCGTCAACTTCACCCACATGGACACGGCTCAGAAGAAACTGCAGGAGTTCAACGCTCGCCGGAAGCTGAAGGTGCAGTGGGGAAGCCGTTCTGGTTAGGCCAAGGCATCTTTTAAAACGCTGGCTCGGGATGGAGGAAGCACATGTGTGGTGTTGTTGTTGTTGTTTTTTTTATGTTTTCTAAACATTATTTGTGGGTGGTTTTCATGATGCATTATGATGGTCAGAAAAAGGGAAACCTTTCATTTGTCATGTGTCTTGTTTTTAAGAGTTTATCACTTATTATTGCCAACCCAAAACAGTTTTTTTTATAAACAAATATATTATTTATTGTTATGTAAGGTGCAGTTTAATAAGAGCAAGTGTCAAATGTTTTAAATAAGTACACTTTCAACAGCTTTTGTTATTGATAATTCACCATTTACTGTACGTTGCTACCACAGGGCAACTGGCTGTTGAAGGAAATTGTTGGATGCCCTCCATCCCTGTTTAAGCCTTTTACTCTTCTCTCTGACTATGTGTCTTGTTTGCTGTGGCTTCTGACAGGCAGTGGTCAAAGCTGTGGTGGCCTCCACTCGCCTGGGCAGCGCCGGTGGCCACGGCAACACCAACAACAACAAGAGCAACTGCGCTAACACTTCCAACCAGAAGGGGGAGCCAGAGGAGCAGCAACATCAGCCTCCCAGCGAGCTGTCCCAGAACCAAGAAAAGACTTCCCTAACGGTGGATCCTTAGATCCTGAAGTCGTCCCTCTTAAAGGGCAGTCCCCTGTTGTAGGACTACGGTGGGGAGAAGTGCTTCGGACGCAGGGGTGTGGTTATTAAACAAAGCAAACTACATCTCCCAACCAGGGGATACCAGTTTCATCGCATGTGACTGCTTTTTTGACAAGATGTCATAGTGAAAGGATTACTGGCACACTGCAACAGAATGCCAACGCAACCATGTGGGAGTCATTATTTTAAACAATGCATGATCAGTTTCATGGCCCACAAGTAGATGACTTGTACAGTATGGTTAACCTATTGAGTGCAAAAGGAATGCAAATGATTTAGCATTTAATTTTCCCGCTCCCCGACTTGCTGCTACAATGTGGTTTTGACAAGCGTGCTTCCTACGTGACACAAAGGTGTACATAAGCAGCACTACCATGTAGTATATCGCCTTGACTAACCACTAATTGTTAATTTTGTGGCTGACTGATTTTCGGAACCCATAGCGCAGTGGTGGGCCTACTTTGCCAGGACAGCACTTTTTTCGGTATTTAATAAGAAATGTCATGATATTCAGAGATATGTTCAACGTCAGTTGGTCATTGCCAGGATGCTTGGAATGTGGGTTTCAGGGAATTTAATGGAAAGGCAGGTTAGGAGTTATGTTTGAAGAAAAGGCCATTGATTCATTTTCAAATAGTCATAGGGTCAATTGAATTACAACCTAAGGTATAAAGAGAATGCCTTACTGTATTGTATTAGCTGGATTTTACACTATCTTTGTGAGAAATATTTCATATCTTGACAGACATTTTGGAGGAAACAAAAACAGGACAGAAATTGCACAATGATTGTATTCTAAGATTGCCGTAACTTTTTTTTCTAGAAGTTAAAGAGCTTTTCACTTTTGTATATGAAAATCTTGTGTACCAAGTTGTGTTATTAATGACCACATGTTTACAAACAAAGGATTAAGGAACTACACACAGTGCCAAAGTATCCCAGGACAATTCTCTTAGTTTGATAGACATCTCACCTATTCCAAATACAACAACCAAGGCTGTTCCACTAGTAAAACAAAAATTGTCATTGATCATTTTACCGAGGGCTTCTCAAAAGTATGACACACTGCAGCGTATTTAGAAGAATGTTTTAAAAGTTTACTTAAACACACAAAAAAAGCTTTTACTGTAACATTTTAGCATGCTTTATTTTGCCTGCACTGTAAGACAATTATATGGATGATGAAACTGTACAGGTATATGAAACATAGTGTACGATTATAATGTATTGCTATGAAAAGTCAACATAGGGGGGGGGGGTCCTCTAGCATGTTGGAATGTTCAATTTAACTACGTATTTGTACAAGATACACATGTATTTTAACTCTAGCATCAAGTCTTAGCAATGGAAGATATAAAGTTAGAATCCCAAATGCGATGTCACCCCCAAAATTCACTGCAACTTTGGCCAGAGGGTATTTTTTTAGGCAATTTAAGTGATGCACTGGGCATAGCCCATTTGAAAATGCTGAACACCCATGACATTGATTGTGTTAAGTTCACAGAACCTGTCAAATATTATTTTTAACTAGCTTAACCTATCTATGTTTAACTGCAGAGTATAACTTGAAAGGTGGGCACTGAGGCTGTCTGGTATAAGCCATCAACTAGATCATTTTTTACTATTCCAAGGGGACATATTTATTCAATCATGTAATGTTATTTTAAAATGGTCACCATTTAGACGAATTTGCTTTGGGCTTGTAAGACCAATAAAATAATATTATTAGACTGAATTTGGATTTTACAAATAATGTGTTTTTTTTTGTTCATAGTAAGTTATAAAGAGTGAAGAACAATGCTTGCAACTCAACCAATAATAATTTATACATATATGCTGGGTATTTTGTGTGTGTGTATACATATACAGTACTGTGCAAAAGTTTTAGGCAGGTGTGTAAAGTAAGAATGTTTTCAAAAATCTAAGTGTTAATAGTTTGTTTTTATCAATTAACTAAATGCAAAGTGAATGAACAAATTAACAATCTAAATCAAACAATATTTGCTGTGACCACTCTTTGCTTTCAAATTTTGCCAGCATTTTTACACACCTGCCTAAAACTTTTGCACAGTACTGTACTGTGTATAATATATATATATATATATATATATATATATATACATGCACAGTATTTATATAATTCCCATGTTTTCTCTCTATTCTTCCTCCACTCCCTCTCTGGGATTACTGCATTAATCCTGAAAAGTATTTTAGAAGTATGCAACTTGATCCCGGTTGATATTCAGGCCTGATAGAACCTTGACAAGGAGCCGCTTGTCATATTAACATTCCAACCTCCAACCCTCTGCAGTGGAAGCATGGGTACATCTAATGCACATGCCAACATGGGCTTCTGAATTGATTAAAAAAACTGCTTCTTTCTCAAATAAGGCTATCATAAGACAAACAAAAGAATGCCACTGTTTGTTGGCTAGCACCTCTTATCTTTCTGGTAGTTTGAGCCACAAAGCCTATGTTTACAGATAACTGCTCGAACGAGGATAGGTTATCGATGCTACGTCAATTTCCAAAACATGAAGCTTATTAGGCTAGGTATGTACTTGCGTCCTATTTATGTCCGTTGGTGCAAACAACTGTTTCTATCTTAAGCTATGACATCATTTCACACCTTCTTTTCAACTGACAATTTTGATTACTGTTGGGACAGGCAGGACAACCAGAGGTTTGACGAACATGCTTACAGTGCTGGACTGCAGACAGCAAGCTCATGTGTTTGGGATTACTGCACACTGGGTAATCCTGTCAGCTAGGGGAGGGGAGGCATACTGCACAGCCTGAATACACTCACACACTCTTTCTCTCTTGTTTCCCCCCACACACACACACACACACACACAGATAAAGTACACACAAACCTTTAGAGGCACATATACATATGGTAACATGTACACAGCAGTTTTGCAATGCATGTGGTTCTTCTCAAACTTTGCAATGCGTGTGGTTCTTCTCATTTTCTTGCTAAGTCTCTTTCTCACAGTCAACCATACCATAGCATAAATATGCACGCACAAATGCTCACGCACCTGTAAGTCTGTAATGTTGCAGTTTGTTTTTGAAGGAGTTTGTGGCATTGTTATTGACGAACTGCAAACACTGTTTTACAGGGAAGGGAGGGAACGAGGGAGGTTGTGGTTCACTGTCTTGTCTTAAAGTTATCTCCACACAAGCAAGGATGGGGGAAACATGCAAAATGTGTCATGGCACGTCGAATAGCCCTAAGGGGGGGGGGAGAGAGAGCAAGAGAGAGTGAATATATGTGTGTGTGTGTGTGTGTGTGTGTGTGTGTGTGTGTGTGTGTGTGTGTGTGTGTGTGAGAGAGAGAGAGAAAAACAACCGAGAAAATGTGTGACACGTACAGTGTGCAAAGAGAAAGATAGTTCTGGCAAAATTAGGAATCCTCTGACCTTTAAGCCATAAGGTCACACTGTATCAGTCGTGTCATCAGCTTAATAGTTTAATGTAAATTAGGAATTAAGTTGGAGGGAAAGTGATCTGGTATGTTTGACAATACATGTTAGTGCACTAAAAGGTATCAGCCTCTGCGACTGGGTAACACTGTTTTCAAAGGGTAGCCAGGTAAACAGGTTTGTGGAGGGCTATGTGGTCAACAGCATATAAATTGCAATATCTAACCTCATCGCAATGGCTATTCGAACATTTTTACTCCAAGACTCACATGTCATTCACAGAGTCTTATGATTAGGCATTCCCCATACCAACACACATCACGGTACAGGGCACGTTAAGGTTTTTCCCTGCGTGTGTCTGGACTCTGTTGGCTGTACTACATTGGCTTAACCCTAAGGGGAACAAGTCTATCTCTTCTTTTAATAGCTTATTTTTCCACACACCGAGATGACTGTTTCCAATCCGCCTCAGACCAGAAAGCTAACGTATGGCCCAACGTCTGGTCTACTGAGAGTCTAGGCACCTGTCACGTGGTTCTCTCAGAGCGACATGGTTGTGAGCAGAGGCAATGGTTGTGAGGTTTCCGGGGGCCTTTGGGTGATGGGTAGCCGTTCCTGTCTAGGTGGGCGGCGTCGGTCTGTGTGATTCCGTTTTTGTCTCCGACGCCGCGTTGCAGACAGTGACAGAGCACAGTGGCTCAGGGTACAGATTCGAACTCATGCATGTTTTAAATGACAGTTTGCTTACCGGTTTTTGTTCCATCCCATAAAAATCTGCTTGATGATCTGCTGTTAAATACACATGCGTATTTGCTGTAGTCATTTAGTTTTGTACACATATCCTCTTCCTCTTCACGTTCCGTGTCACATTCTGTAATGATTTTCGTGTTGTGTGTGTGTGTCCTAAGGTGTGCAAAGTTTGGTCAGGTTCCAGAGCTTTCGTTGCTCTTGCCTCTATACCTGTCGAAACCTGAGCCATGAATCTGGTTGGTGTAGTTTACTTTCAGACAGAGGAGACAAAGCTATTGTACGGTTGTGCTTCCTTTTCTGGGCTTAAACCGTGCAGAGTTGGTTACTGTACTACCGTTGAACATGTTGAACAATAAGGGCTATATGTCTTATCATACATGACAATATGTGTTTGATTATAAAGGGTTTTAAGGTGGCAAAATAAGGCAGTGTAAACATTTCTAGTATGGGTAGGCTTTTTTCTTTGTTTGTGGTAAGGTGACAGGAAATTAGTAATTCGACTGCAGATAAGGATACTGAAATACTTCCTGCCTTAAGCCAATCAAACACAACACTTATAGGTGTAGTATAGGGTCAGAATTAGAGTCTGTTTAGGATGTGTGCGTGTGCCTGTGTGTGTCTACGTGCATGCGTGCGTGCGCGTGTGTGCGTGAGAGAAAAAGCGAGCGTAATATAAGAACTCATCAGTTCAAGATTACTGATACTGGGAAAGAAGGCCTAAGTGCCGATCTTTGGCGTATGAAAATAGCACATCTGCTTGTTTAAAGCCTGAAGTGGGTTTTTGTTGGCGCCTGTAATGCAATTTTCACAAATCCAGACGCATCTGATATAGACGTAATCAATAGATCATGTTTGAAAAAAAACGTTGAAACCAAGAACGTCAATAATTAGACTATATGACAACATTCAAGTCTACCTACTGTTAATATAAGGAGTCTACGAATATTGTCACATCGTTTACAATTCTTTCTAGTCCATCAAGGAAATTCAGGATACATTAATTAATTCGTTTTATTAATAATGTTATAGGTTAAAGTAATTGCATTTTCATTGCAGGGCTATTTTATAGATGTGTCCTTCATGAGCGGAATGTGTGTGCATGTGCGTGTGTCTGTGGGTGTCTGGGGATATTGGGTAAAATTGAAGTTCAATTTAGATGTTGCAACAGCGAAGTATATGACTAAGAAACAGATCACCGTAGGCACTACAGTGTCTACCATTACGACCACTCTGCCGCCCACTTGGGCGGTTCCGCCCTCTCGGTGCTGTGCGGGATGAAACTTCACTAAGCGTGAGAGCTACACAGAATGAAAAGTTAGATACAACCGCAGGTGAAACTGTTGCTAGAACGACAAGGGGACAAGAACAGGAGAGAGGCAACGCGGTAGACAATTTACCCCCAAAACTTATGAAGACAACTGATAACGACAATGATGGACTTAAAACAGAAAAATACGATACTAGCATTTATTTTCTTTCACAGTAAGTTTTTCCACTCTCGTATGTATATCATAGTAGATTAACGATACTTTCTGTCAAACACTTGGGATTTTTAAAACTGCCCGTTTTAATTAAGAGTAAGAGTTAATAGCCTACTCTCAACATGTAAAACAAATGTATATGACACTGGCAGGTACGTTCGTTTGCAGATTTGTGTGTGTGTGTGTGTGTGTGTGTGTGTGTGTGTGTGTGTGTGTGTTTGTGGCAGAATAATATATCCTAAGGCATTTAAAAATAGGTGTGTTTCTGTGTTTGAGTGCCTGCGTGTTTGCCTCTGTTAAACGTGGTGAGCTAAGAAGAACCACACCTTTTCCCTCTTGCGCAGGTGAGCAGGCTGCAACAACTTCCAAATGCTGTTGTGGATCCGGAAGATAGAATTTCAATTCTATTCAAACTCTAGCCTGCAGTGCAACAAAAACTCAGTGTTGATTTTGCATGCCCTTCAAACCCACGTGTCTATTTAGACTGCATTATTCAGGATAAGGCTTCTTACCTGCCACCACACTAACAGTCTCTATAGCTGGCACAAGTTTGTTGATATACTGGTTCGCAGTCAATCCCCTGCTCCCCCCTGCTCTCCATTCAGCCTACAATGTTCTGCTGGTGTGTTCAGTAAGAGCTCAGTGTTAAGAAGGACAGTTTGCTGCCTGGTCAAGCTCAACACAAAGCAGCCATTGGAGCGGAGACACATTGGGACAGAATCAGCAGGCTCCACTGGGGAAGGGAAGAACAGTGTCTGTCTGGCCTTCTCTCTCTCTCTCTCTCTCTCTCTCTCTCTCTCTCTCTCTCTCTCTCTCTCTCTCTCTCTCTCTCTCTCTCTCTCTCTCTCTCTTTATATATATATATATAGATATATATATACACACCGAATGTATATTATATATATACATATATACTCTTTCTCTAACTCTTGTTCTCTCTCTGTATATAAATATATATATATATATATTACATACAAATATACAAACAGAGAGAACGAGAAGAGAGAGAGAGAGTATATATGTATATATATAATATACATTCTGTGTGTGTGTATATATATATATATATATATATATATATATATATATATATACAGAGAGAGAGAATGAGAAGAGAGAGAGAGAGTATGCCATCACTCTCTCTCTCTCTCTCTCTCTCTCTCTCTCTCTCTCTCTCGTTTTCTCCACACTTTGTTTCCCTCTCTATTGTACTATCTCTCTATCTCTGTATCTGTATCAGCCACAACAGTAACACCACCTGCCTAATATTGTGTAGGTCCCCTTTGGGCCGCCCAAACAGCTCTGACCCGTCGAGTAATGGACTCCACAAGACCTCTGAAGGTGTCCTGTGGTATCTGGCACCAAGACGTTAGCGGCAGATCCTTTAAGTCCTGTAAGTTGCGAAGTGGGGCCTCCATGGTTAGGACTTGTCGTCCCAGCACATCCCAAAGATGCTAGATCGGATTAAGATCTGGGGGAATTTGGAGGCCAAGTCATCACCGTGAGCTCTTAGTCATGCTCCCCAAAGCCCCCTTCCTGAACAATGTTTGGAGTGTGGCAGGGCGCATTATCCTGCTGAAAGAGGCCACTGCCACTGGGGAATACCGTTGCCATGAAGGGGTGTACTTGGTCTGCGACGATGTTTAGGTGCGTGGCACGTGTCAAAGTAACATCCACGTGAATGCCAGGACCCAAGGTTTCCCAGCAGAACATTCCCCGGGGCGTCACACTGCCTCCGCCGGCTTGCCTTCTTCGCATAGGGCATCCTGGTGCCATCTCTTCCCCGGGTAAACGACGCACACACACCCGGCCGTCCGTGTGACGTTAAGGAAAACGTGATTCATCAGACCAGGCCACCTTCTTCCATTGCTCCATGGTCCAGTTCTGACGCGCACGGGCCCATTGTTGGCGCGTTCATCGGTGGACAGCGGTCAGCATGGGCACTTTGACTGGTCTGTGGCTACGCAGCCCCATACGCAGCATTTTCCATGCCCTGTGTGTTCGGACACCTTTCCATCATAGCCAGCATTCAGTTCTTCAGCAATTTGTGCTACAATAGCACTTCTGTGGGATCGGATCAGACGGCTTAGCTTTCGCTCCCCACGCGGATCTGTGAGCATTGACCGCTCATGATGCTGTGGCCGGTTCACCGGTTATGCTGCCTTGGACCACTTTTGAAGGGCTCTAACCACTGGACACCGGGAAACACCCCGCAAGACCTGCTGTTTTGGAGATGCTCCGACCCAGTCGTCTAGCCATTACAATTTAGCCAGTCAAAGTGGCTCAGATCCTTACGCCTGGCCATTTTTCCTGCTTCCAATACATCAACTTCCAGGACTGACTGCTCACTTGCTGCCTTATATGTCCAACCCCTGGACAAGTGCCATTGTAACGAGAGGATCAATGCTCTGCACTTCAGTGTATATCAGAGTATCTATAACCTACGATCTTATTCTCTTTCTGTCTCTCCTCTTTTCTCTCTTGCTCTCTCTCTCTCTCTCTCTCTCTCTCTCTCTCTCTCTCTCTCTCGCTCTCTCTCTCTCCCGATCTCTGTCTTGGTCCTATGATACATTTTTCTGTTTTCATTGTTATTAATACAGTATGATCTACCTTTCCTCTCTTCCCCCTTTCAGTTTTCCTCAAATTGTTTGTCCTTATTCCCCACCTCTCATTCCCTCTATTCCACTAGTCCTCCCTGCCCTCCCTCCCTCCCTCCCTCCCTCCCTCCCTCCTTTCCATCTGTCCATCTATCCATCCCTCACCCACTCCCTGCCTCCCTCCTTCCCTCCATATGTCTTGCTTTCTCTCTTTTTAAATTTTTTTTTTTGCTAGCCGGTCAGATAAAGCCATTCTTTGTCTCTGTCCCGCTGTCCTCGTCCAGAGTCCCAGTTACCACGGTGACGGATGGCACTGCTGGCTGTAGGGTCGTTTTGGGGGCTGCCTTAGTGGAACGCTTGTCTTGAAACATCTCTCTCTTGACAGTGATCGGCCTTTGTAGCTGAGATACCAACCATGCCTCTCAAGTCCAAGCTGTTTTGACGTACGTGTAGAATGTTCACAGCGTCTCTCCCCGGACTTGATCTGTCAGCTCTCTGTAGGATACATCTCAAGGCATTCTACATACCTTTACATGGCTGATACAACAATAATAATGATAATTATAATATTCATATATTATACTTCATGTAGCGCTTTTCCATCCAAAAGTGCTTTACATGTAGGGGGAGGCTCACAGTTAAGTCACCAATGTGTAGCACCCTCCTGATTGCTTTTATAGACTTCCCTTTTCATTTTACAGTGGTCAAATGTTATGGATACTGTAGGTTTTGTTACAACACACATTGTTTTTTTGTCTGTCATCTGCAGTTTTTTAATTATGAGAATTAGTCAGGTCAGCTCTGTGACTGAGGCTAATGAATACACCGGCCTCAGCTTCAGAACTCACTTTGAACTTCCCTATGAACTTCTCCTTTTAATTACACTATATCTATAGCTGGCCACCCAATCATCAACCCTCGCTCTACACATTTGTCATACCCAAACAATCGTTAATAATTCATTCCTCAAGATTATGTTGCATTGATTCGCTCGTTCAATATGAATCATTTATTATTCCTACCATGAGTGATTAATTCGTCTAGGCTGTCTTATCGTGGTTGTTAAATATAAGGCTGTCTGTCTA
>CM030172.1:6941129-6946129 GCA_017639675.1 Aplochiton taeniatus
TGATGTCTGGTTAATAAATACCTTTCAGGAACGCTGAGTAGTCGGTTCCCAGTGTGTGTGTGTGTGGGGGGACCGGGGGGGGGGGGGGGGGGGGGATTTTTCCATTTACACGCAACAAAGTGGACCTTTCTACATGGTGTGAAATCTGGTGTGTCTGTGTTTGTGTGTGCACGTGTGGCTGTGTGTGTGTGTGTGTGTGTGTGTCTATGTGTGTGCATGTGTGTGTGTCTGTGTGTGTGTGTGTGTCTGTGTGTGTTTGTGTGTGTGTGTGTGTAGGTACGGGCCAGGCATCGGTCATTATCCCACCATATAATCTAGTGGGCGTCGACTTCCTCCTGACTCACAGGTAGGTAACCCGTCTGACGCCGTGGTCGTCATGGTTACCCAACCGGGAGCACGGGACAGAGGAACAGGGCGGTGATGATAGGTGTTCTCATGCAACACATACTCAACAACTGAAGATCTCCACACTGTCACGAAATGTTTCTGAGGAAACATAACATACATTTTGGCTCCAGGTTAAATTAGTAGTTTATAATGATAGCATTACCAGTGTGTGTTTTCAAAGTAGGAATAAGAAAACAGGAGTTGACAACAACTACGACAAGTTGATTTTAGCAAACCGCTTCTTGTACGGCAATGGCAACATCTGTGAATGACAAAATGTTGCTTTGTCTCAAACTCTACAACAGTAGCATGACTGTATGAAGATGCTTTTTGAAACTGTAGCGCCAAAATTGCATCAAAAGCGTATGTGTGTGTGTGTGTGTGTGTGTGTGTGTGTGTGTGTGATTATGTCTCTGTCTCTGTCCAGGTTGCTGGTTGGCTCTCCTTGGAGTGGATACATTCCGAAC
Organism: Aplochiton taeniatus; assembly: GCA_017639675.1. NCBI lineage: Eukaryota > Metazoa > Chordata > Actinopteri > Galaxiiformes > Galaxiidae > Aplochiton > Aplochiton taeniatus. The sequence continues at coordinate 6,941,984 of CM030172.1, forward strand.
AGGAAGGGAGATGTCTACAAGTGTGAAATCCAAGGACCCAGCTCCGACTGCCAGAGACTTAACCTCCAGGGTACGTTTGTGTGTCCCTAAGTGTGTGAGATGTGTCCCTATTTTTACACATCAATATTACTGTAAATGGGCTCAAATATAGGTTTCTTTTTTTTAATTTAAGTGACGTGCTGTGCTACTTGAAGCAAAGTGTGGTATTAATCATAATCACCTATGTTACGGATACAGACCATATACAGTGGGGCCAAAAAGTATTTAGTCAGCCACTGATTGTGCAAGTTCTCCTACTTAGAAAGATGAGAGAGGTCTGTAATTTTCATCATAGGTACACTTCAACTATGAGAGACAAAAGTGAGAAAAATAATCCAGGAAATCACATTGTAGGATTTTTAAAGAATTTATTTGTAAATGATGGTGGAAAATAAGTATTTGGTCAATAACAAAAGTTCAACCCAATACTTTGTAACATAACCTTTGTTGGCAATGACAGAGGTCAAACGTTTCCTGTAAGTCTTCACCAGGTTTGCACACACTGTAGCTGGTATTTTGGCCCATTCCTCCATGCAGATCTCCTCTAGAGCAGTCATGTTTTGGGGCTGTCGCTGGGCAACACAGACTTTCAACTCCCTCCACAAATTTTCTATGGGGTTGAGGTCTGGAGACTGGCTAGGCCACTCCAGGACCTTGAAATGCTTTTTACGGAGCCACTCCTTCGTTGCCCTAGCGGTGTGTTTGGGATCATTGTCATGCTGGAAGACCCAGCCACGTTCCATCTTCAATGCTCTCACTGATCGAAGGAGGTTTTGGCTTAAAATTTCACGACACATGGCCCCGTTCATTCTTCCCTTAACACGGATCAGTCGTCCTGTCCCCTTTGCACTAAAACAGCCCCAAAGCATGATGTTTCCACCCCCATGCTTCACAGTAGGTATGGTGTTCTTGGGATGCAACTCAGCATTCTTCTTCCTCCAAACACGACGAGTTGAGTTTTTACCAAAAAGTTCTATTTTGGTTTCATCTGGCCACATGATATTCTCCCAATCCTCTTCTGGATCATCCATATGCTCTCTGGCAAACTTCAGACGGGCCTGGACATGTACTGGCTTAAGCAGGGGGACACGCCTGGCACTGCAGGATTTGAGTCCCTCTCGGCGTAGTGTGTTACTGATGGTAGCCTTTGTTACTTTGGTCCCAGCTCTCTGCAGGTCATTCATCAGGTCCCTCCGTGTAGTTCTGGGATTTTTGCTCACCGTTCTCACGATCATTTTGACCCCACGGGATGAGATCTTGCGTGGGGCCCCAGATCGAGGGAGATTATCAATGGTCTTGTATGTCTTCCATTTTCTTACAATTGCTCCCACAGTTGACCTATTCACACCAACCTGCTTGCCTATTGCAGATTCACTCTTCCCAGCCTGGTGCAGGTCTACAATTTTCTTGATGGTGTCCTTCGACAGCTCTTTGGTCTTGGCCATGGTTGAGTTTGGAGTCTGACTGTTTGAGGCTGTGGACAGGTGTCTTTTCTACAGATGACGAGGTCAAACAGGTTCCATTAATACAGGTAACGAGTGGAGGACAGAAGAGCTTCTTAAAGACGAAGTTACAGGTCTGTGAGAGCCAGAAATCTTGCTTGTTTGTGGGTGACCAAATACTTATTTTCCACCATAATTTACAAATAAATTCTTTAAAAGTCCTACAATGTGATTTCCTGGATTTTTTTTCTCATTTTTGTCTTTCATAGTTGAAGTGTACCTATGATGAAAATCAGACCTCTCTCATCTTTCTAAGTAGGAGAACTTGCACAATCAGTGGCTGACTAAATACTTTTTGGCCCCACTGTATTTTCAAAGGGTTTCTGCCTCCACCATTCCCAAGTATCGCCTTGCCTAGCCTGTCTGTAATGTTGTTGATAGCCTGTCTGTAATGCTCTTTCTCTTCCTCCTTCCAGAGTCAGTGTCCATCTCCACAGTGAGGAACATCAACGTTAACATGAGTCTGGGCTTGACTCTCACACGCACTGGCACAGATGGAGGCTTTCTGGTACAAAAAAAAACAAACCAAAAACCATCTCTATAGAATAGAATAGAATAGGATAGAAAGTTATTACAATACAACACATTAGAACATCAATAAAATCGAGCCCCAAAGCAGAGTAGAATAGAATAGAATAGAATGCAATCAGCCAGAAATTGAACAGAATATGAGAGAAAGCACATAAGATGGAATACTAAAGAATTCAAAAACAATACAATTTTAATTACTAAGCCACATTGGCCACAAGAGTATGTTGTTTTGAAAGTTTACAGGCTTAACCTCCCTTTGAATCGTATGAAGTTAATTTTTGGGACCAATCTTTGCCACACAATTCTAAATGTCATCATTAATATTGATACTCTATATGACCCTTCCTCCTCCCATTAGACTTGTGGACCTCTGTGGGCTCAGAAGTGTGGGAACCAGTATTATTATCCTGGAGTCTGTGCCGAGGTCAGCCCTCTCTTCAAGCCCCTGCCTGCCTTCGCTCCTGCCCTTCAGAGTAAAAGCCTTTCCTCCCGCTGTCACGTTCAGCCTTCGTTCAATTCACTTTTATAATCGAATTGTATTATTTATTACATTACATACAGTACCTATTATTTTATTGGGTGTTATAATTCAGATTTGTTGAACAATTGCACAGAATTTAAATGAGTGAAATGATTTCATGATGAAGGCAGTTATCAAGTAGTAATCAAACAGAGCCAATAGAAACCTGAATTGAAGGTAGTTAGGGTCATATTTTGGCCTTGACAACATGTTAGAACCATGCGTCAGCCATCTTGGAGACGCCTTGTCCAAATGTATTTGTCCGTTTTACTTCATCTAATTATCCAAATTATTCATTTTAAAAGTGACTCAAATTAAAAGCAAGTATAGGGGTAGTGCACTAATCGTCAGCAAAAGAAAGAAACTAAAATCTCACCGCACGGCTCACAAAAATTGGAAGGGTGTTTATTTTCTATCATCCATATCAATGTATTTTTTTGTTATCTCTCCCAGCTTGTGGAGGTCCCATGGACATTGCTGTGGTTCTGGACGGATCCAACAGCATCTTTCCCTGGGAGCCAGTCCCTGCCTTCCTCAAAAAGCTGCTGGAGAACCTGGATATCGGACCTCATAGCTCCCAGGTGGGTGGAGTTTACTTTCCTCAGCCAGAATAGTAAAGTAATTGGGTCAAGGTATTACATCTTACACTTGTCATAACATACTGTATAATGTCCGTATATAATGTATTATTGTACTTGAACAGATATATTTTTTTATTATTATATAAAATACATAGCAAGAGTCAGGGGTTTAACTGTTTTGTTCATGTCTCGAAGCACGGCTGCTCTGTGTCTACAATCCTTACGAGCGTAATGACTTGTTGCAGGTGAGTATCATTCAGTATGGAGAGGATCCTAAGGTTGAGTTCAGTCTGAACTCCTACACGACCAAGGAGGCCATTGTGGCTGCTGCAGCTAAGATTCCTCAGAAGTATGGCTTGGAGACCAACACCTTTCACGCCATTGAGTTTGCCAGGTTTGTCTGAAATATAATAAAGGCAACAGTATTTTTTAGATATTTGTTTACATTTTTTAATTTTAATTTTCTGCAGTAGTGTGTTTCATATAGAGTATGAAGTAGGATTTGATATGTTTTCATTATACCATATCAAATGTAATCCGACTAGATCTTTTAAGATTGTGAGATGCAATTATTTATTTTACTAGCATAGTATTCAAGTATTTTTTTGGGTACAAATATATCTCAGAATTGTGGATTATGTTAATTTGTTCTTGAAGAATCTAATTTACTCTCACATTTGTAATTACAAAAAACAGTATTTTTGAGAACTTCAACTTTAATTTGATAGCTCAAGAAAAGATAAGATTTCCACGGTTTCACCAGCATGCAAACCAACCACAGGTTCACAAGTTTGAATAAAACTGTTATCTTTAACAGGAGCTTTTTTCTCCCTGGAAGCTGAATTAATAAGTGTGTGTGTGTGTGTGTGTGTGTGTGTGTGTGTGTGTCAGAGCGAACGCGTTTCTGCCTAAAAACGGAGGACGCCCTGGTGCCACCAAGGTGATGGTGGTCGTGACAGACGGAGAGTCACAT
>CM030172.1:6948629-6973629 GCA_017639675.1 Aplochiton taeniatus
CACACACACACACACACACACACAAACACGTTCTCAGACACTGACAAGACACAAACACTGCTTCGGGAAAACCCGGCAGATTCAAAACATCCTATCGACAAATGAACAACTGTTGCTTTTGTTTTCCTCCCAGTGTTCTTTGCACTTACCCTGTCTGTTTCCAGGGCGTGCTGAGCGACCAGGCGGTGCTGGAAGGACCTTCCCCGGGGGAGAACGCTCGTTTTGGGATGGCGATGGCGGCGGCGCCGGACCTCAACATGGACGGCTACAGTGACGTCGTGGTGGGCGCGCCCCTGGAGGACGAGGGCCGAGGGGTGGTCTACGTCTTCAACGGGGATAAGAGGACCATCAGGACCAAGTTCTCACAGGTACGCTCCGTGTTGTTAGAACCTGGGACCCTAGCTCCTCCGTCCGCAAATTCTCAATCTAAATGAGACCCTTAAACCTGTTCGATTGAAATGAAAGATCGGTAGAATCTATAGAGAAAGAATTGAAAGGGTTTTCCTTGATCTCAGATAAAGAATTTGATCAATAGGCAACGATGAAAGATTGAATTATTCATTCAGTCATATTTTTTATGCTTAAATGAGAAATCTTTTTTTTTTACTCGTCGTACCTTGATGCTGAGCTGTTTGCTCCACAGACATGTTGTTATAGAACGTTTTAAAACTCCCTGGATTTGCTCTGTCCTCTTTAGAGGATCTGGGGCTCTAAGCTGGACTCTGGTCTGAAGTATTTTGGGCGCTCTCTGGACGCCAGCACCGACCTCAACGATGACACCATACCGGATGTAACCGTGGGGGGGTATGGAAAGGTGGTCCAGCTCTGGTGAGACTTCCTGTCGCAAGCATGCACATAAATGAAAGGACACACACAGCTACACACACACTCACCCACGCACCCACACATACACCCACACACACACACGCACACACATACACAGAAACTGTCGTGTGAGGTTTCAATGAAAGAAAGTGATATGGTCCTAACTGTAGGCCTGTATAGTTATGAACCACATACTGTAGCTTAATGCGGATGTGATGATATTTGCGGTATTGAGTCCCTCTGTTACACATGTTCCACTGTATAAAGGGCATGTCAGTTAAAATGAATGTGGAACAGCTTTGAGGGTGGCCTCTCTCTCCCACTCCCACTCTGCTGTGTGTAGAACTAATATGACAGCTGATATCTAATGGAAATGGTCTAAAAAGGAGAAAACAAAACACTCAATGGTTTGTCTTGTATGTAGTGGTATGTGTGTGTGTGTGTGTGTGTGTGTGTGTGTGTGTGTGTGTGTGTGTGTGTGTGTGTGTGTGTTGGTGTGTCTGTTTATCTTGTATGTAGTGGTATATGTGTGTGTGTGTGTGTGTGTTGGTGTGTCTGTTTATCTTGTATGTAGTGGTATATGTGTGTGTGTGTGTGTGTGTGTGTGTGTGTGTGTGTGTGTGTGTGTGTGTGTGTGTTTGTCTTGTATATAGCGGTATATGTGTGTGTGTGCATGTGTGTGTGTCAGGTTTAAGTGTTCCTTTGTGTGACAGCGTGAGGTATTAAAGGCAGATCGCGACCAGAAATTGTATGCTACATCTCATCCTACCTGCTCCCCTCCCAGGTCCAGAGGGGTTGCCGTGGTGATGACCAAAGTGACCTTTGACCCCGCTAATATCAACATCCTCAGTAAGACGTGTCGTTTTGGAGGGAGAACGGTGTCCTGTTTCAAAGCCAAAGTGTGTCTGAGTGCCAAGTTCACCCCCTCTCCACCCGTAGGACCTCTGGGTACAATTCACTTTATCTCTAACCAAACTTTAAATTCCATTCAATTGTCATATTATGGTGTTATTGTCTCTGTCATCTATTACATTTACTGAATGTACGTCCTTGTTATTTTGACCTGTCGAATAGAATTGAGTTACTCCGAGTATAATCGTACTCTCACTTATTGTAGCTATTACTTCTCAAAAATATTTTGTGATAGTGGTACGAAGCAAAAAAACATTTGTTTATTTGGTACAAAAAAAGAAGCTCCTCTGCAACTCCTCAATACAAATACCATTCTCATTCGATTCGAAAGAAGGGAAAAAAAGTGCTCAACCATTTGTTATGACTTTGGCACAGCCCTTTACTTGGTGATGTGGTACAGTGTGTGCAGCTGACACTGTCTCACCCACGTTCCTCCTCACCAGCTCTGAGGTACAACCTAACGCTTGACGCGGACCTGCAGTCCTCTAGAGTCACCTCTAGGGGGCAGTTTAACAACACGGATAGGCTCCTTCTGGGAGATGTCAGTGTGACGGCCACAGAGCACTGCGACACACATCATGTGTTCGTACAGGTAAACAAACCCCTTTCGTTGGTTCAGGTGTAACGTGATTAATATGTAGGTTATAGCCGTCATGTCAATATGACGGCGGACGGTTGTGAACAATCTGTTTTTAACATACAGAATGGTTAATATGACAGCATATCATTTAATACTTCTAATTGTTTTATAGCTTGGTCTCACTTTGACTTTTGTAATGTTTTTTTTTACGACACAAAGAAATCTAGAATGAAACAGCTTACAAAAGACAATGCATGACAAAACAGTAAATGAAATACTTTTATAATGAAAGTCAGCCAACGGAATCGGCAAGTCTTAAGCTTTCTGCCAGGCTGTTTTTGTTAAACGGGTAAATTCTGTGATGCTCTGTGTATAACGTATGTTTTAAATATAGACGTATGCGTGTTCCACAGGATGCTCCAGATTTTATCAGCCCTCTGTCTCTGCGTGTGGACGTGGTGCTACAGGACCCAGAGGCAAGCCCGGTCCTGGATCTGCTCAGCCACACCGCATGGGAATTCTTTGTAAGCTACACGCCACACAAGACAATCTATTTGAAGACTCCCGTCCTGTTTTTTTGTGTGTGTGTGTGTGTGTGTGTGTGTGTGTGTGTGTGTGTGTGCGTGCTTGCGTGCGTGCGTGCGTGCGTGCGTGTGTGAGTGAGTGCGCGTGTTTGTGTACTATCTGTTAATAAATGTGTTATGCTATATTGCTGGAGGTTTTTGTAAAACCCCATCTCTATTTTCCCAGATTCCTTTCACTAAAGACTGTGGCACTGACGATGTGTGTGAGAGTGACCTGACCCTCAGCGTCAAGCGGGGGAAAGAGAATCCCAGGTCAGATAGATCATAGACTCATCAATGATATCAAACATTAAAAAGACAAATGGACACCATATCTATCACTTATATAGATATTGCTAGAGAGTTTATAAGCTGGAGATGGCACAAATTTACCAGGTCATAAAATAATCAACGATTTCTATTCAACGTTCCATTTCTATCAAGGTTACAGTGCATAACGTCTGTAGAGAAACTTGGAGAAATTTTACATTTGAAGATAAGGAATGAAGATTTATGTTGTGACTGAACTGTGGGACGCTGTGTTGCAGCTCGTCCAAAATGTTGGTGAGCTTCAAGGATAAGAGGCTGTCATATATCGTGACTGTGAGGAACAGGAAAGAGAACTCCTACAACTCCAGAGTGACCACTAGCTACTCCGCAAACCTCTTCTACGCCTCCGTCACTGCCTCTGTAAGTAAAGCATATGCTTTTGTGATATACTGGTTGCACGTTGGTTTACATTACAAAACGAGCGACGGGTTGTGTCACAATATGTATTGAAATTGCAGTGCAACAGTGCAATGTAACAACAATAAATTAACCTGTGAATGAAAGTCCTCTGTTTGCTTTTGTGTGTGTGTGTGTGTGTGTGTGTGTGTGTGTGTGTTGCAGACTGATGGGACAGAGGTAAAATGTGCCTCCACTCCAGACGAGTCCAGATTGTCCTGCGTTGTAGGCTATCCAGCTCTTCTGCTGAACCAAGAGGTAAGAAAGGGAGAGGGGAGGAGAGGAGAGGGAGGGAAAATTAGTGTATCTGTTTGTGTGTGTCTGTGTGTTGTTTTCTTTCAAAGAGAAAGTGTCGGGTATTACGTGTTTGTGTAGGGGGGGGGGTGGGGGGGGGGGGGGGGTGTGCAGCGTATGCATGTGGTGTGGATTGTCTCTCTGCAGAGCCCTGCAAACATCATCTTGGCTACAGTTTGCATTACTCCTGTGATTTCAGGTGACATTCACTCTCAACTTTGACGTCAATCTGAACCAGCACCCTCTGCTGGGGGAAACTAAGGTGGACTTTGAGGCTCTTAGGTTTGATTCCTTTTTATTTGTGCCTCGTCACACAGTTAAACATTGTCACAGGTTATTGTTCAGATGAACATCTTAGGTCCTGCAGCTAACGCCATCGATTTGAGGCAGAGGAAGTTTTACGGGCTGTTGATTTGACTGGGACATATAGGAGTGTCATTTGGAGAATCTTCAATGAGGAGACAAAATTCCTAGGGTTTTCTATGGTTGTCTGTTGTCTTGTGCTAGTGAACACAAAACTATTATGAAATCATCTGTTAAACATTCTATTGGGATGTCTGAAGCTTGTCTAAAGATGTCTAAGGTTAGATCAGCCAGTCGAATATCGTTTAATACGGTGCAGTTCGCCTACGGTTAGTTAAGAGTTTCGTACCTCTCATGCGCTTCATTGAATTAATCCCACTGAAATCTTGTACAGGCAAAGTGTTTCTTGTTTTTAACCAAACCTTTTTTTGTTACTCCGTTTTTCCATCTCTGTACAGTGACAGCACAGAGGCAAATCCGTCAGACAACACAGTGTCCTTGTCTGTGCCCGTCCAATACGACTCGGAGATATCTGTCTCCAGGTGAGACTGGTACTCTGATAGATTCTGCATTGTATTTTTGGAAGTTGTATTAGTACATTAATTACCCAGGGTAGGTCCCACTGAGACCCCAATTTTATTGACAGGCAAATATAAAGACAAATATTTATTTAGCAAAAATATATTCATTGTGGTACAACATACTATTCAAGTGTTTAGTTTACATACTGTATATCACTTGCATTACATTACGTATTGTGTTGAAAAAGTCGTTATTGTTATTGTTAGTTCTTTTCTAACACAACTACAGGTATATGTTAAACATGATGTGCATCTGATAATCAAAGTGAAATCCTAATTTCCTTCCTCTAGAGAGTCCATTCCCGGCTTTTTAGTGGTCGACATAGACACGGTGGCAAAGACAACGGTCAATACCTTCGACGACATCGGCCCCGAGTTCAACTTTACCCTGAAGGTGTTCTTTTATTTGCACATGCAATGTGATACACTGTCGTCTACTTACCCAGACCCAGTATTAAGTGTGTGCTTCATTATGAGCCTAAAGCTCCATGATATATTGAGTATCAATGCAAACACTTCTCACAACACCGGCAGTGAACAGGGGTCTGGTTAGCATTATCACATGCTAACGAATCCCTGTTAACTTACCCTACTCACTACCGACTTTGCTTGCTCATAGTAGGTAGATCAGTTTACTACTTGAGACTTGGTAACAGCTTCCTCTATCAGCCAACTACAACTCCTGTTAACTTTCAGTAGGTCAGTATATGGGAAACTACTGACCTCTAGTGAAAACGACTTGTAACAACGTGGAAATAATGCTTACCTGTTTATTCAATTTGTTGCTTTTGTTCTTCATGATTCTCATATATAACTCTGTGCTTCTTCTCTATCCCTCTCCCTCTGTTTTCTCACCAGGTGTCCACAGGGAACTTTCCAGTCAGTCTGTCCTACCTGACGGTGTTTCTGCCTTCCTCGACCTCCACTGGCAACCCTCTCATCTATGTTACTGGAGTCAGCACCTCACCTGTGGGTTTAGTCTACACTAAATGGCCTTATTAAGCACTATAGTATAGGATACATATGAAATAAGATTAAAAACAGAAATATGGAGATTGGTATCACTGGTTTAATGGAATACCTTTAATTTAAAGCAAAGTGGCAGAGGCAGAACTAAGGCACAACGCACAAGGCAACATACAATGTATGACAATGGCTGGAAACTAGCCATGTAGGCTAAAGCGGACCCATTTACTGTGATAGTTAATCAACGGGGAATGTCCATGTTACTATAAATAAAAGAAATTCAAGAAATGTGAAAAACAATGAGAAGTGCATTTTTATGTCAAACTAATGATTAATGCTACCTGTACAGGTATTTCAATTGCATGTTTTCACTTTAACAGGCCTTTTTGGTTTAACCTTTGACCTCTGAGCCTTTGTGTTTTCAGAGCAGTGACGTGACCTGTAATGTCACCAACCTGATTGACCCACTGGAGATCAGCAAACACCCCTACACTCCTTCCTTTCGCACCGAAAACCTTCTCAGTAAAGACAAACTGGTGTGTATTACTGAATCTACACAACATTTTTATTTTTTCGAACCCCCTATGTTCCTAATAATGCTTCACTCATCCCGGTTTCCTAGGACTGTAAGTCTGCCAAGTGCCATCCAATGAAGTGCGTCCTAAAGGACATGAAAACTAAGAGTGAATTCTACGTCAATGTGACGTCACGGATATGGAACGGAACCTTTGCTGCGGTAAGTTTGCATTCGACTCGAGAGCATTTCCTAACAGTGTCGATGCTGTATTATTGGTCACATCTGTAAGGTATCTAAACAACGTGCTCATGCTGCCAAACAAGTGGCTCAGACTAAAAACATTTCAACGAAAAAATGTCTACCCTCAAGAAAAGTGTCACGATCTTACACATACAGGATCTTTTGTTCCGACTAAAAGGCATGATTGAACTTCTGTAAACGCCCTCGTGTTACTATGACATTGTATACGAGTCATTTCTCTTTGGTTATTTCTGAATATGTAAAGCCCCTTTGCTTTTTTGGACTGTGGCAGGCAGTCTACCAGTCTCTGGAGCTCACAGTGAGCTCTGAGATAGAGAGCTCCCAGCCAGACCTTCTGCTCATCTCTCACAAACACCTGACGGTAGGTCACAGGTCAAAGGTCAAAGATCAAAGACCTTATAGACACAGGACGTTGCTCTCTTATCTTTTCCATCTACAGTTATGGGGGCATTTTTTTATCAGGTTAACTAACACCAATTGGCCTTGGCCACTGTATGAGCTTAAAACCGATTATACAGTTGTCCTGGCTGTGAGCCCTGCACCGCACCCACTCAGTCTCAAGCATTTGCACACCCTCTTTTGGGATTACTGCAGAGACAGAGAGATACATAGAAGATATTCTTTAAAGTGTTAAATACCTTCTTTACTGAGTTAATAATTATAATTTTAGAATAATAAGATATAGTCAAATTAAGAGAATTGGATGTTGCCGGTAAAGACCTTTCCATATCCATCTCCTCTTGTAGGTGGGCTTGACCATCACTAAGCCCGGGGTTAAAGGGGAGGTGCCAGTGGGCGTTATCGTGGGCAGCATCATTGGTGGCCTGCTCCTATTGGCTCTCCTCAGCTTCACGCTATGGAAGGTAAATTTGGGTACTTCCTGTTTCTTAATGATCTCCATTCTTTCTGTCTGTCCAATGTGCCCTGCTTATTGAATATGATGATGGTATGTATAGTACATTAAATATATTATAATGTTTGATGCGTGTGAGATTTTTACTGTTTTTATCATTGTAATTCATCCCAAGATGAGACATTTTACTGGCATTCAAAAGTATTTTCCTAATGTGTTTCATAACATTACTCAACAAACTAAACCATAGAAGCATGAAATATAGCAGGGCCTTCAAGTGTGTCTCTCTCTCTCTCTCTCTCTCTCTCTCTCTCTCTCTGTCTATTTCAGTTGGGTTTCTTCAAGAGGAAGTACCAGCAGTTACAAAAGAATGGAGAAGCAGGCGAGGAAGCAGAGATGGAAGGACTGGAGCAACACGCTGCCTGAGAGAGAGAGACCATTTGCTATCATGGCAACAACATCGGACCCTAATTCTTGTGGATTTGGATGGTATATGGCCCCCATCCAACTGTACAAGCGTGTTCACTGTGGCAGATTTGATGCTTCCATTTTATCAAATCTCCTCTGCCATAAGTTGGGTCAAATAGTATGTTGAGATGAATTTCAAATACTTTGAGTGTTTTTGGATTCACCCTGGAGAACTAAATAACCCGATTTTGCACTTTTGAGACTGATTCTATTGGTTCCCTCAATCAGAACCCTCAGAAAGCATTTGAATGGGAGATAAATATTATCTGATGCACTATGTGACATTCAGTGGTATGATTTTCCATGTTGTATATAGGATGTGTTTAGATAAAAAGTTTACTTTTACTTTTCTTTCGGAAAATAGTCATGCACACACTTTTTAAGAAGCTTAATGTGAATGTTTACGCTGGCCACTTACCATGGCATATACAGCCTTAGTGCTGGCTCTTACGCTTTTGATTGGCGCGATCCATATAGGTTTAGATTACCAAAATACATTGGGGTCATGGTGTGATTGTCTTTTGAAGTGAAAATTAACTCAGTATTTTTTAGTGTGACATTATAGCCGGTAGGCTTATTTTGCACCAAAAATGAGATAAGAATAGTAGCTGAATGGAATGACTGAAGGGATGATAAATTGACGAATAGAGGAGCAACCAAACTTCACCAGAACAAAGACATGGATAGAATTGTTTGTCGGCCATTTTGAGTACTGCTGGATACAATATATTCAGGTACTGTTTTTCTTCACTGGAATTTACACTGGTATTCATTTAAGATAGTGTCAAACACTGGTAGTTTTAGTATTATAATAAACCAAATATTGCAACTTTTTTCTTTAAAGGGTTACTTTACTTCTTTGCTTGGTGAGCATTATTTCAAGACAGTATTTTTTAGATTGTGTTTATGAAATTTGTGTAAACTGGTTTGCTAGGTTTGACTTATGAAAGTTTTTAATATATATTTCTAATATTGGCATAAACATTGAAAACCAGAGTTAATTCATAGTTAATATTTGGGGGCAGTTATATTTCAGAGGTTTTCCTCATTCGGCAATTATGTTTGACATTGATTTTCTTGGTGCAATTCCTATGTGATTAATTTGGAAAACCTTTTATTTATTGACTGACTAAAAATAAACTGTTGAGGAACAAGATAATAATACGATTGGTGGAAAAAATGATTAGAAAAGGTCTTATCCTTGCTGGCAGCGATAGATTCTGTAACCTACTTTGAAAGTTAACTGTAAATATCATGAACTGTAGCTTGTATGTTTAATCAAATGACTGGATTGATCAAAGCTCTGTGATGTAAAACAATTTATACTTTATACATTTATTCCATTCCTTGTCAATATGTGTTGCCAAAATTGTTTCATTTTGGGACATTTTACACTGTAGGAAAGGGAAACGGTCACAGAATTTTTAGAACAGCTTGTGGTACAACTTTGTTATTTGTCATTATATAAAGCAGATGAACTCATGTCACATTTAAATGCAATGTTTTTGGTTTGTTTTGTAAAACTCAAGAACAAATTTTTGTACGTTATGTCCCTGTTCCACAACAACCGGGAGCTGATTGATAATCTATATTTCAACATACCAGCCAAAGATTTCAAAAATGTATCTTTTGATGTATTTAGCTTTATTCAGTAAGCAACAAAAATATGTTAGAATTGGCTCGGCTACACAGGAGCATCGATCTCCTTGTACAAGGTAGGGTTTCAAAAGATCCACCATCATTTTACTTTTCTAAATTGACAAACGTGAGAATGAATCCGACATGACAGAGTGTGACCTGGGCTGAGAATGCAAAGTGTCTAACCCTGCCTTCTATGCGATTTACAAACATGCTTTAGGACCGATGTTGGCATACACACACACACATATATATATATATAGTTTCTAAAAGCTTAAATTCCAGGGGCTGTTGAACTTCCGACTCAAATATCCAGGAGTAGTATTGTTGTTGTATGCAGGTGATTGTTTTGCACAGATTTTTTTTCCAGACCTGTTTTGTTTTTCTTAAATGGGTAAATGCCACTTAGTTTATTGTTGTTTTGTTAGACTACTGTACAAATTGTAATTTTTCTTTAAGGTTTGATATGCATCAGTAGAACACCATCGGCAATTGAATTCTTATAAAATGAATATTCCATAAAGAATGTTGGTTCAGTACGTTTTTGTAATCATGACATCCTCAAAGTCTTCGGGTTGGATTCCAGATCTGTGCCATTTCCCCTTGCATCTTCTCTCATCTTCTCCCTTGTGTGCTGGGAGGAAACGCCATGATGACCGAACAAACAACCTCGCAGGTCATCAGGTTCAGTCCGTTCAGAGAATCAGGCCCACTCACACTCCTTGTTCTGCTTCCAACAGCACTCGTCCGTGTCATAGATCTCCTGCCAGTAAATAAGACATTGTTAACAATTTGTTAACTCTGAAGACACACACAGTGGACCGTTATCAATTCAACATTTCGGTGTGATTATCCTATTCCACATTCCATTGTCTAAGCATTGTTCTGTTGTTGCTCCACTGCACACTAGTCAATTTGAAACTGTATTGAGCGGCTAGTGAAGAGAATTGTATGAATTCTTGAGCCTGAACATATATGTGCATTAGACATAGCTGAACAGCCTTCATAACCAAATACGCGAGCGAAGCAAATCATTTGAGTCGGCCATCACTCAACTGGCAGGGCGGTCAGATGGTTACAAAGGCTGTATAGTCACTTCAACGGATTTCATGTCATGCGCTACACATTGGTCGCGCAACATCTTGCTTGACACTCTTCCCATATCCACCGAGCTGAAAGTAGCGTTTGTTTTGTGTGCCTACCTTCTTCCAGATGGGCACACTAGCTTTGAGGGTGTCTATGCAGTAGTGAACAGCCTGAAGGGCGTCTTCACGATGGGGGGAGGATACAGCGATGATCACACTAGCCTCTGTCACTGGAACAACTCTGAGGAATTGGAAACACATAGTTAACAAACTCAATAGACTAGAGACAGAAACACACACACACTTTATCATTTATGTCACAATGAAAAAGACAACCAGGACAATAAACATACAGAATATATTTGCCACATACACAAAGACACATGTTTGGAACATTTATCTGGTATACTTTAGAGAAATGGTTGAAACCTCCTCGTCGAAGTTCCATGTTTTTGAAAAGTAGCTTTGAAAACCTGTTTATAGTTTTCATGTTAAAATAGCGATCAGGAGAACCAATAGGCTGATCTGGCTCTCACCCCAGTCTGTGGTGGACACAGATGTGTCTGACCGTCGGCCATCTTCTCCTGATGTCCCCGTAGATCTTCCTCAACTCTGATTGGGCCATGGGCTCATACGCCTCATACTCTAGCCGCAGAACTTTTTTTCCCTGGAAGTTGTTCCTGGTTGTACCTATTGACCCGGAAGAGGCACAAAACACTGATGTATTGCCATAGCAACAGCAACTATATGGCGAGTTTCTTTTTTTTAAGGAAAAATGTATTTACAAATTGCAGTTCAATTCGTTTTCATTTGTTGCCATTCATTTCTGTAGCTTGATATTCTAGTTAAAGTTAACTATGACCAAATATATGCAGTTTGCTATGACAAACGCAAGCATGCATTCAGTTCCTGTTGACTGAAACAAACACATCTGTTCTTTGAAATGTACAAATGGATCTGCCCACCTATGAAGATAGAAATAGCCCCACAGGAGGGGCAGGTGACTGCTTCAGATACTTCCTCTGTGGAGAGCTTGTCGTAGGTCAGTTTAACCAGGTCCCTGGGTCCATCTCCTACCTCCTCACACATCACTGAAGAAAAAGGGGAAAAGCATGGGAAAGGAATAAGGTGAGACCGGTGTTATCAGGTGACCAAAATCCCTATGCTAGCAGGAGATAAATGAGAGAGTACACACCGGAAATTCCTGGAAAGGAACTGTCCACTCATTAATAATAGTGAATGGTTGATTAAAACACTCAGTCTAAATCATTGGTTAAATCCACTCACGTCAGTGAGTTTTTCCGCCAAAAGGGGGTGACAGTGAGCAATATATTCGCCATGCTATGGCAATAACAATAAACCTCCCCAAACAACTGTGTTGCTTCTTGTACACATATCAAGTTGAAATAAGCAATGCCGATGTGATGTAAGGGCTAAAAAATCTTCTCTAAAATTCTAAGATGTGAGTCCATGTGTGCCGTCTTTGAAAGGCTGTTAGTACAGGGACACTATGGTCGCAGTTAAGCTGTGGCCAGGATATATGGCTCAGTCCCATAAACACATTAGTTTCACTGTAGCCAAGGGGTCAAAATCGTGTGACCCAATTGTCAAACGTGTTGGTGATTGGACATTTCGTAGTTACAGTTTCAGGGAGTGTAAGCCAATCAATAAAGTGATTATTGCCCTTTAAGACACGAGGTCCTTTCAGTTTAGGCTTTGAAAATATGCAGTGCATAATATAACTTTTTACATTTAGATTAGTTCAATTCTTACTTGTCGCTCTTTCTCTTAGGGAGCTAGTTTACCCTCCACTGAGAGGCGGAATGACAGCGACCTCGTCCCCGTTCTGCAAACTCACACACTGGTCTCCGAGGGTAACGTATTCCTGGCGCACTGCCAGGACTACCTGCCCAAGTATTTCAGACAGTCTGGAAAATAAATAACACGCGGATCAATAGTTAGCAACTACAAGTATTACACATTTCGGATTCTGAATGTACAGCTTTTATGAATATGACGCTTTACTTGGGGTGGGCTTGAACAAGGCTCCCCCACAGTTCAAATGATGTCAACGAAGAAGGGACTCTGACCGTCTCTGATTTAACTCCGGTCAGCTCTGCACTTTTAGCGAAGTACAACACGGTCACCTGCCCCAAAGAAAGCGTAGACCCTCCGACCTATTAATTGGTTATGTGCGCAACTGAATAGAGTTGTGTATTGTTGAAAAGCAGTAGTGCACGTAAAGGAGGGTAAAGTTGCAATCATTCTGTAAATATTGTCAAATGTGCCCTTACCTCGGTCGTCATGAATGTGGTTCTACGGGCTTCATTCGGTTAAAACTGCATCCACTAGCATATCTATGTTTACCACCCCGGCCTACAGTGCGATGGTTCTGGAGCAGCAGTCAGCTGACTAGTGCACAGGAAATAGGATGTAGCCTACTTATTCATTCACATAAACAATCCAAGAAAGCCTGAAAGAACACATGATCGAATTCAAATAAAAAAAAATGAACAGCTCTCACTTAAATAATGTATAGCCTATTTGCCACTACGTAACAAAAAATAATATAGCCTAGCCATAGCCTTAAACTATGACTCTAATGAATTGTTTCAGGTTTAATCGATATCGTCATTTGGGCTGCCAGTAATGTCGTAAGTTACTTAACTCCCAGTCATTTCATCCAGCAAAATGCATAGCGTTACCATTAGATCAATTCATTGTGCTTGTAAAATAAAAAAAAACGTATGTCAGAAGTGGGATTCGAACCCACGCCTCCATTCGGAGACCAGAAATCCCGTTGCTAGGAAGGTACTACCTTGAGTCTGGCGCCTTAGACCGCTCGGCCATCCTGACAAGTCGAAAATTACCTAGAAATCTACTGAATACATCTATAGCTATCTGAAATAAATAAATATGTTGTAGTTGTTACATTTTAACTGTAGATGGTGTACAATTCACATCGAAAGGGAGACGAATATATGGACAAACACTTTGGGGCGCACGCTGGGTGGGCTCGTTTAGTACAACCCCTTCAATTTAAAGAAGTCTACAAGAACATTGCAGCAGGTATCAATGCTCATGGATGAGGGGGTAAGGCAAGGGAAGGAAATAATGACCCTACTCGAACACTCGCGCACACAAACGCACGGATCACATGCACTCGCGCGCACACACCAATGGACGTGGGAAAGGCAATGCAATTATAATAGGCTATTTAAAGCTTCGTCTGGGCTGTCTATAATTATGTCTCTGACCCCTAGAGGTCAGCAACTGTCTGGTCCAAATTTAGCATGAAGGTATTTCTGAACTATAAGAAGCCTATTTCCTATATGCAATTCAACATCAAATGAATTATCATGACGAGATAATGGTCATTTTAATTTAAAAACATTTTTGTCAAGCACGCATGAGTTATTGCCACAGACTTTCGTAAATGAGTCTTTTGTAGGTCGATGCTTGTACTCCGCATAGGAATAAAACGTTTTTTTTTACGTTATGGGAAAAAATCTTTCCAACAAAACAACAAAGTGAAGTGAAAGATAAGTCGTTTTAATAAACACATCATGAATGAATCAATAGAATCTATCTCCATCTGATAATGATGAGCCCAATCAATTAAATAAATCTTATCTAATAAAATTTGAATTTTGCCTGATAAGCCTTGAAGTAACCTACTATATGCTTCTACGCGCACTTGGCGTTTGGACACCGATTGGGTAAAGGGACAGTTGTACCCTACCTGCCACATTGGAGAGCTTGGGGAGCCGAAACAATTTCTCTCCCCACCCCCACCTCCTGTTCGAAGACCGCCCACTTCAGATATTTTGCTAGAGAGACCCCCTTAAAGATTTAAAAAGAGAGACCTTAACCAGGAGTCTGACAGACAGTCACCAGAGCTGGCACAGCGCACATCCAACTTTCTTGCAAGCGCTTCTTCCTCATATCTTTTGAGTCTCTCGCGCAGTCCGATATGTGCAGGATGCTACCAACCCCAAGGGTCCGCCAAGGAGTGCTCGCGCTCTTCATGTGGTTCACCCACTTCGTGGAATACCATAAAGTACAGGGTGAGTAGGTTTGTCAAATTAAAGCAACTGGCTGGCGTTAATTAGAGATGTATGATGGCAACTTTTCACTTTCAGACTGAGGTAAATATTCATCACGCGACGGGTGTCAAACTTCTTATACTCTTCCAAACGATTAAAAAAGTAAATATGTATGCATGCAACTTTTGACCCACTTAGCATGGAATTGCATAAATATGAACACCATGGGTGCACAATTTTATATTAACTGTTCCTCAAAAGGAGAATTTGTACAACATTAAATAATTCGAATTTAAATATGTTTATGCTTTGGCAAACGCTACACTGATGTTACAAGCCTATATGTCTATTGGCTATTGTTCTTAAAAATCTCTGGTCTACTTTATTTTCTACATATCTCAATTTGTACTATCAGAGACGCGCAGTGGTGGTGCGTCATCTAAAGAACTGGCGCTACTCCCGCCCTCTGGATACAATTATTTGTGCCTATAAATTGAGATTTAATCGCCCACTCAAAACTATGTAAGAATAAGACCTACCGCTAGGAAGAATATAGCCTGTGTTAAAATTACATGCTATAAATTAAGCTTATTAAAACAAAAACATTACTCATTATCTCTTGATAGAAAGAAAACGTTCAATATATATGTTTTTTCTTCTTCTTTTGACGAATATAATGTGGATTTAGTGTGCCAAACTATTAATCCGTTTTCACCTAATTCAATTACCCGTTTCCCCTTAGCTGGTAATTGCTGGCTACAGCAGGGCAAGAACGGCCGCTGCCAGGTGCTTTACATGTCCGGCATGTCCCGCGAGGAGTGCTGCCGGTCTGGTCGCCTGGGTTCTGCATGGACAGAAGAGGACGTCCCCAACAGTACGCTTTTCCGCTGGATGATCTTCAATGGTGGCGCGCCCAACTGCATACCTTGTAAAGGTACGCTATATAAAGTTATATTATGTGAGAGAGTGTGTGTCCATAACAGAATACTATAGAATAATCTACAATGTCCATACCACTACAGTGCCTCTCAAAGATGATCACTAAATAAAGAAGTTAAATTATATCTTGTAGTTCTAGGGTTAATCGTAGTTGTCAGGATGGCCGAGCGGTCTAAGGCGCCAGACTCAAGATTGTATCTTCCTCAGTAAGGGACTTCTGGTCTCCGAATGGAGGCGTGGGTTCGAATCCCACTTCTGACACTAGTTTTTCATTGTTGCCAGTTTAAAAACGAAGCGAGGTAAAATGTTCTTACCTGTAAAAATGAAGTTGATAGTAAACAATGAAACGCGTTAAACAGATGAGATTTAGATATGGCCATATCAATTATTGGTTTGCTCTTGTTATTGGCACTGTGCATGTTCAATTTCTGTTCTATAGAAAGTCTATTTTACCCTGCATGTATTTATTTTTTTACATTCCATTTATTGATTAAACAAATTAAACTATAATTTATTTTGCATTGTTACAAAAAAAAAAGATTGAATTATTCAGTCAGCATTAAACCTAACTTCAACAATCACCCTGAATAAAAAAGAGGAGAACAAAGGGAGAGGAAAACAAGTAACTGAAGAAAAACGTAGGCCCTATCATTATTCAATTTGAGTTATAACTAAATTGATTGATTATGACATGACACGTACATCATTGACACTATAATTTTGGTGCCTGCTATTTTTCCATTCTGCTCCCCTTGCGTGTAGAGACCTGTGACAATGTGGACTGTGGACCCGGCAAGCGGTGCAAGATGAACAAGAGAAACAAACCCAGATGTGTGTGTGCGCCCGACTGCTCCAACGTCACCGCCCGCGGACCTGTGTGCGGTTCAGACGGGAAGTCTTACCGGGACCACTGCGCTCTACTCCGGGCTCGCTGTCGTAACCAACCGGACCTGGAGCCACAGTACAACGGCCGCTGCCGCAGTAAGAACCTCTTGGATCAAGCTTATAGGTTCAGAATCAGACGTGGAGCCTGCTGCTGGCCTAGGGGGGAAAGCTGACCGGGCAGATATTCAGCCAAAGCCTTAGTTGGACCCACTCTCCATGCCGTACTGTGTAATGCACCTAGTATATGCCATTCACTTTTACAACACCATTATCAAAATGAGCTTAGTAAATCAAATCCAAATATCAGGATGTCTGAGAAAAGCTGGCAGGGCTGTACAAGCCTACATGTGCAGTGCATTACGAGTCTGAGACCCCTTTATGAAGTATTTCGATAGGCCAGCACTGAGCCAAGCGGAACTGTAATCAAAACCAACAAGGTTAGATAAGGACACCGAAGCCACGTTCACACTGAAGTGCAACCTGTATATGTACCACGCTGGCCCACATTGTTCACAGTGTCCATGTTGGCCCAGTTCTACTCTGAATACAGGGAGAAGTATCCAGGCCAGCTCCGTATCATTAAGTTCAGCTGGTTTGGGTTCGGTAATTCAGTGTGAATAATCTCCATATTAGGGACTGTCTAAATAGGCTATGACAGTAGCCACTCTAGATTGTCATTTCAACCAACAGAGTCACGCTAGAACAAAGTGCCTTACCCCCACTGCTACATTGGCCAGAACCTCGTCCAAAATGTGTAACATAACAAAAATGCAGATCAACTAAGTACACCAACTTTATATCCTCTGCTGTTAATTGAACTCCAACCATATCCCCTTTGTGTGATGGAGCTGTTCTATCTGTTCTATCTCCCTAGAAACGTGCCGTGGCGTGCGTTGCCCTGGCACCGCCTCATGCGTGGTGGACCAGACCAACAACGCCTACTGTGTCACCTGTAACCAGCTGTGCCCGGAGACCCCCTCCGCCCTGGACCAGAGTCTGTGTGGGAACGACGGCGAGGTTTACCCCAGCCCCTGCCACCTCCGGCGGGCCACCTGCCTGCTGGGGCGGTCTATAGGGGTAGCCTACGAGGGCAAATGCGTTGGTTAGTACGGTTCTTTAAACTGTCCGACTGCAGATTGCCTGCGCCAAACCCAAGCTGTAACGAAAGCCCGCCGACATCAAAGGTGGCTCAGGGCTATCACCACGCTATCATTATTTCCATTGTCTGAACATTCCGTGAGCAACTGCAACCGTTTTTAAAAATGATTAGTGTTTGATTAGAGTCCTGTGGGCGTTGTGCAGGGGGGCCTTCACCGTAGAATTTACTCTCGAGTTTTTGGTCTTGAGTTGTGTGCATCACTTTGTGTTCATTACGATAATCCTCGTCTCATGATCTTAAACGTGACTCGTACTGTGTGTGTGTTTGTCTGTGTGTGTGTGTGTGTGTGTGTGTGTGTGTGTTCCAGATGCTAAGTCGTGTGTGGACATCGTGTGCCACAGGGGAAAGCGGTGTCTGTGGGACGCCCAGAGCGGGCGCGGCCGCTGCTCCGTGTGCGACGAGGCCCCTTGCCCGGACGGGCGGCCCGGGGAGAGTGTGTGTGCCAGCGACAACAACACTTACCCCAGCGAGTGTGCCATGAGAAAGGTCGCCTGCGCACAGGGACGACCCCTGGAGGTCAAACACTCCGGCTCCTGCAACTGTAAGTTACACAGAGAAATCAACCCCGACAACTATTAACACATTGAAATGCAAGAAATAGGAACCTTACAGAAAATCTAGTTTTTTTTTTACTACGTTGAAAGGCATAATGTGTATCAGAGAGGGCTGAGAGTTTCATAAGGGAAGAATTTTAGAACCGGCTATTTGAACCCACTATTTAAAAACCACAACATTTTTTGCACACATGTCACAGGCTCTGCATACAGTACCTAATCTAGCATCACTGTGCAGGAAAGACAAAGTATTCCTGTGAAGGGGAATTTAGGTCTGTTTCCCTGTAGACTGTTGTCCTGCCAACACACACATCATACTTCTGGTTATGATTACACGCTCATCAAAATCTAACCTCCGACCTCCATGTGGAAACATACGGATATATACCTGTTTAACATGGTCAAACCACCAAATAAACACCAAAAAATCCCCTCCGAAATCACGCAGCCACAGTAGAACTCCGTGATGGACGTTAATGCTGGGTGTCTCTGGCATCTCCTCTTCCTCCGTGGGCCAGGGGTCTGAAAGCCTGTTCGCTGGTGGTGGTGGCGTACACACATGCTTTACTGTGGCGGTTTGGAATCAAAGCAAGATGTGGATTATGAGGGAATGTCCCCAATGTTGGGATGGTTTAGCTCAGCCAAACAACCCAGGGATGTTTGCTGAATCCTTGTGAAGGCAAATACCACAGCGACATGGTGGTCTCCCTGGAAAATGAGGCGAGCTTGTTAGCTACTATTGATCACACACACACACACACACACACACACACACACACACACACACACACACACACACACACACGGACACGCAAGCGCACAACCACTCGTTTTGCTCAGACACATGCGCTTGCACTTAAGCATGCACCAGCAGGCAAACACACTAATACAGATACACACAGTCAAGCAAAACGTTAAAGCGTTTAAGCACGCACACGAATACACAACCTCTCGCTCAGGGATTCATGAAGTGTGTGTTCTGTGTGTTCACAGGCCTGCAGTAGACGCCATCCGATGCCCAAGTACAATTCATCCCACCATCCATCCATCCTTCCATCCATCTAGTCTGTCCACATCCAACCTTCTGTCTGTCCCAGTCTCCTTTGACTAGTCGAGAAAATCGCTGGTCCATGGCTGCGTCGACGCCATGTCATCTCCCAACGAAAGAGCAATGAACGAGCCCGCCTTCCCTCTGCTACCGTGGGAACCTGTCTCCTGCATTGTTCTGCTCACCAACCAACAGACAGACCATAATGGATGAAGATTTTTAATTTGTTTTGGTTTGAACCACTTTTCAAGTCCAGAGAACAGCTAGTTGCAGGCTACAGACGTCTACAGCCAATCACCGTAGGTTTAGTCAAATAGACTTAATGAGCAAAAAAAAAAGCAGTTGATAAAAAGAAGAACTTCAGAGGATAAGAAAGACGGAGGAGGTGGAATAGAAAGAGAGAAGAAGAAATGGGATTCTACGTTTCAAACCGACGTAGGTTACGTAAACTCACAAACTCCAAGTTCTGATGAAACGATTATTCAGAACGGAACCGTATTATAGTACTATTATGCCAATTGTACATACCTCTATATATATGACTATTTATTGTCTGAGAAAGAGAAACAAAACATTTGTACATTATAATCCTTTGTCTGTTTATGGTATTTATATATTTTGTTTATTATTTATACTATTACATAGTATGTCTAACGGTATATCATACTTGTGGTCTCTTGCATTTTTATCCACGTGTAATGTTATTTATGATAGGTTTGCTGCTGAACCCGCTAGTAGTGAGTAGGCATCCTCTAAGCTGTACAAAGCGGCTTCTTGTGGAAGAAATATGTTGCTCGTCCCCTTTCCATCTCCCGTTGTGAAATACTGTCAACATGTGTGTCTAATGTGAAACATTTCCCAGCAAGTTTTGTACGTTTGTGAGCCATGTGTTTGTGTGTGTTTGTGTGCGCGAGAGAGATAAGAGTCTGTGTGTTCCCGTGGTTTTTCTACATCCCCGTTTCTGTATCTGTATCTGCACATTAGTTAGCATGTGTTAAAGGCTCCGCTCTTATGCCTAATTAAGGAAAGTGTTGTTCCATTCGAGTACGTACTGTGAGAGTCTCCCTTGGTTCATGTTTACACGTCAAAGCTGACCAGGAAGGCTTAGTTCGAGTCTTGCCCAAAACACTAAAATCCTATTCCCTTACTGCATCCTTAATAGGGCACCCCCCATCTTGTCCCAGTCCAGTCCTTTGTGACAGAAGATCCAAAGAAGAGACTAGGACAAAGGACCACATTGTATTTGATTTCGATTGTTTTGTTTTTCAATTTTCCATCTTTCTTTGTTTGAGGGAGTAATCTGCACAGGAAGTCATCTTTTATTTCGTTTTCTCTTTGGAGTTGACTATTAACATATTCAAAGACATGCCAAAACAGGACATTCCTGCAAACTTTATTTTGCCAAGGACTTGAGTGTGGTCAGTCAAGGGATTGAAACCATGTCCCTCTGAGCCAGTTCACTTTACTAGACATGTTTTAACAGCAACATGTTTTTGCTTTCGTACTTTTTTTTGGGGGGGGGATTATTTTTGTAGTTATAACTTTACAGCTGTGGTATATTTATCACCTGATAATTATGGAGAGCGGATTTTAGAAAACAACTGTGATTTTCAACATGGCGAAGTGGTTTAAGAACCCCCATTTTTACGTTGCTTGTGACTTTATTACATTACCTTGCGTATAGACAAGCTAATTCATAAATGTATAGTTTTGTATTTTTATGTGAATGTCACATGTACATAGCAGTTTGTACAGATCTGAAGAATATAAAATAAAAACATTTTTTTCTCTCCCTCAACCTTTCCCTTTGTTTAAGGACTGATCTCGGACAAACCTTGCGGACATTCCAAAACATTTCATGGCCTCCCATAAATTGCGTTCAGATTTGCTGTCTCAATTGTCTGAAAAGAGGAGATAGGATGCAGAAATTGCATTTTCTGTTTTCTACACTTAGATATCAGACTCTGCGTATACACTTTACATGAAGCTTTAATTACACTATAAGCTAGTCGGTGGCTCGGTGTGGCAGTGACAGTTGATGTCCCAGACACACTGACAGGCTCTCCTATCTGTAGCTTCCAGAGCCACCTGAACTACATTAGACTTCAGGCTAACGTAGCGTACAGCCTCAGCAGCAGAAGTGGGAAAAGAGGACAGGACACACACACACACACACACACACACACACACACACACACACACACACACACACACACACACTGTCTGGTCTTGGCATCCATATCCCAGCACCAGAAATGCCCAGTCAGCAACTATTGTCCTTCTGTTCTGTCTGCTTCACTATATGAGGTATATGAGTGAGTGTGCTCGCGTGAAAAGAGACGAAATGTGTGTGTGTGTGTGTGTGTGTGTGTGTGTGTTTGAAAAGAGACAAGAGTGTGTGTGAGTGTGTGTGTGTTTATAGCAGGATGGTTCCGTCTGTCTGCATTTTCCATCCCAGACAGATACCGGTCCCCCAGCTCAGTCTGATAGCGATCTCATTTGCAGCTTCCAATGTGATTAGACACACACACACACACACACACACACACACACACACACACACACACACACACACACACACACACACACACACACACACACACACACAAACACACTCACACACACATACACATACGGACCCTTCACGTAGAGAGACAAACACACAAAATGACGAGGGACACACAGACCCTTAAAGACAGAAAAGCTCACACATACACACACACACCCTCACACACAAACACACCGACACGCACAGACCATCACAGACAGAAAAGCTCTCACACACACACACACATACACACCCCCACATAGACAGACAAACACATTGACACCGACACAAAAATAGGCAAAGACCCTCTTGCTGCGTCCGCTGAACGTGATTAAATTTCTCTCCTTCCAATCTTGGTTCAGTTCCAGAACAGGTGGAGAGCTGGCTTGGCTAGTTTCTACTTCTACTACTGCAGACACACACACGCACGCACGCACACACACGCACGCACGCACACACGCACGCACACACACACACACACACACACACACACACACACCGAGCACAGCGAGACACACACACACACACACACACACACACACACAGAAGCTACATAGAGGCTGTATAACGAGGTTATGGGCATGGAAACGCTGATGTGACAGTGCCGGGGTTATTTCCCACGTCTTCCGAGGTCTGGCCAGTAGCCTGTGGTGACTGTCCTCTCCCTTGTCTGCTGACCTTGGGAGCTCTCCGAGAAAACCACCAGCATATCCTCGCCGCTGCTGACACCGCACAGTCGAGTTGACGCCAATAATATCTGTCGACACCACTGAGCACTCGGTAATGTGTACGAGGTGTCTCTCGACCTTCGCAAAAAGGTCTCGTCTCCTGGGCTTGTTCGTCAGAATAAGGAGAGTGAAACAAACACACGGTGGGAAAAAGGACACACACAATCACGGTAAACAAAATTGCTTACTTAAATTAATCGAAAGCTGGATGCATTTCAAATGAACATATTTGTCAGAAGCCACTTTTAGACTTCAATGCTTTTAATGTTCCGAATGACGGATATTCCAGCCGTATTTCATTACCTAAAAACCATGACTTCATCTTTTTGAGCGTGAAGCACACCGAGGCCCCACACGGGCAGAAAGGAGACAGTGTTGCTGACGTCGACAGACTGAAGTGAAAGTGTTAGACTTTCTGCGCGGGGATGGGAGGGGGGTCTCTAATGCACTCTGAGATGACCACACTGCTTGCCAAATAACTAGGTAGGGTGGCAAGGAGTTCTCAGACAGTGAGAGGAGGAGGGTGGACACTTTGAATTATGTGCGCCGAAGCGTAACACACTCTCAGGTTATTTGTTTTTTTGTGGCGTCTCTTTTGACCCATGGCTCATTTGCGAAGCGGACATTTGTTGTCAACTCCGGCTGTGAACCTACAGTATTGCAACTTTTTTTGTGTGTAGAGGAATATATAATCAAGCAAATTTTTTCCCAAACAAAACGTCAAAAGGGCCTATAAACACGCAAGAGACACATCTCTTTAAAATCACACCACAAATGTTACGACGTCAGGCCTGACAGCCTGACTTCTTTTTTCCGACCGGGAGCGAGAGACAGATGGATAGACACAACATACACAGAAACACACACACGCACGCACGCACGCACGCACGCACACACGCACACACACACACGCACACACACACACACACACACACACACACACACACACACACTCACACACACACACTCTCTCTCGCTCTCTCTCCACTCTTTGTCCCACACACTTTCGTTCAACACCAGACTCAACGTCACAGGGCAGGCCCCCTGCTGTAAGGACTGCCATGCTAATTATGGAAACGAGTCGATGTCTTCAGAAAGAGCAGCCCAGTGCCAAATCACCCAGTCCCATCGAATGGCCGCGAGCTAGACCTATTAGCCTAGTCTGTCCGCAGTTAGCAGGCACAGCACAGTCTGCAGGCAATGCCGTTCAGCGAATACGGTCAATAAAACTGGACTGGCTGTCTGGCAGGCTGTCCTGGACAGCTGAAGCCAGCTAATCATATTAGATCTCTGTGTCTGTGAACTCAACTGACTGACTGGGTTTGGTCTGCTGTGCCTTTCGATTTTCAGACAGACAGTGGGGCGATTGTGGCGGGCAAAAAAAAAAAAAAGGGTGGTGTCTCCTCTCCCTCTCCTCTCCTCTCCTCTCCTCTCCTCTCCTCTCCTCTCCTCTCCTCTCCTCTCCTCTCCTCTCCTCTCCTCTCCTCTCCTCTCCTCTCCTCTCCTCCCCTCTCCTCTCCTCTCTTCTTCTCTCCTTGTGAGGGCCATTTTCATTGTGTTAAGTAGAATACTATAATTGATCACAATACTATTATCTATTCCACGATAACACCTTTAACTTTTGGGTAAGAAACTTTCTCCAAATTGACAGCTATGGTCCAGGTAAAATGGAAAAAGTGGTGGGGGTAGAGGAGACATTTTTAAAGCTGATTAACGTAATTCTGTCTACCAGACCCTCACTGGAGAGAGAACAGATTTAAAAGTTTCTGTCTTGCAGACGGCTTTGTAAAGTTGTTCAGACACGGTCTAAGTTTTTCAGCGTAATCCCCGCCGTTTGATCTGTCTGCATACTAATATTTGTCTGGGATGGGCAGGGGCCACCGAGTGATATTGGAAATGGACTTTAAACGCAACTTTCTTTCTCTTTTGAGTCTAGTTGTCTCACCAGACAGACACCCTACACCTCGTGCAACAACGAGGAAGGATTGAGAGGGTTTGATTGTCTTGTTGGGAAAATGAACGGATTCCCAACTAAAGATATGCACGTAGGTGTCCTGTTTTGAAGGGACGAGTAACATCAAGGACACATAGGGATAGTAGTCTGGACCGGGGTTGTCACCCGCACGTTGAAGGAAAATGAAAACATAATCACCACCTGACCAATTCAACATATAAAGCATATCAAACGGATAGCTGGCACGTCATGGTGCAAACAGAAGCAGTGCTGCTGGAAGTGGAATTAGCATTTAACCTCTCACTTCCAAATAGATCCAAGTAGCTTGGAGTGAGTATTCTGTTCTAGTCTCTCTGAATTTTTTTTTTACATTTCAGGATGTGGTTTATTCAGAATCAATGGGATAATCACTAAGGTCCCTAAAATAGTAAGGACCCAGGTTGCCCTTAACTACTCTAAAATAATGCTTTTAACTACGTACTGATTGAAAATAAAGCAATGAGCTAGTCCACGAGAGTTTACGTCATCCTCTCATTCTCTCATCCACCTATCCATCCATCCAGTAAT
>CM030172.1:6978629-6981129 GCA_017639675.1 Aplochiton taeniatus
GTCATATCCTTCCATTGTCCTGGTCCTTGTCTTCCAGTAGCTGAATAAGCTGACAGAAGCTCTCCTTCACAGCGTCGATGTTGTCCACCGTGCTGCCCTCCAGCACCCAGCTCTTCCCCCGGGCCAAAGGCTCCAGCTCGAAATACTTCTTAATCTGGGGAGATTAGAGGCAAAGAGAGAGAGGAGGGGAGGGAGAGAGAGGGGGAGGGACAGTGAGTGAGAGGGGGAGGGAGAGAGAGAGAGAGAGAGAGAGAGAGAGAGAGAGAGAGAGAGAGAGAGAGAGAGAGAGAGAGAGAGAGAGAGAGAGAGAGCAAGAGCGAGAGAGAGAGAGAGAGAGAGAGAGATTGTAAAGAACAAGAAGGAAGAGACGGATCAAGACGGGCAAGAGCGGAGACAAAAAGGGAAAGAGAGAAGGAGAATTTTCACTGGTTTAGAATTCCAACTCATAACATCGGCAGTGGTAAATACTTAAGTATTTCGGTACATAACGAACGTTTCCCAAAGCGAAACAAGACAACAAGGAGAACTGAGTGAACGGGAGAGCAACACTGAGTGGCAAATGAATAAGTAGACTATTGTTTGTCCTAATGTTTCTGCGTGGGCGGGAAACACAGACCCACATAAGGCTGAGCCAGTCTGCCAAATAGCTCCCATTCCACTGCAATTATACCACTAGCTAGCTGCCAAAATCTTGCATACCAAATAATAACACACGGGAGTTGAGGAGAGAGTTAACCCAAGACCTGGAAAGGTGGGAGGGAGAGGGGGAGATGGAGAGGGCATGGAGGAAAGAGAGGTAGGGGGGTGGATAAGGAGACCAAGAGAGAAAGATAAAACGGAAAAAGTCAGCGAGGGAGCGCTTAAACGGCTTAGAGTAAAAAAGGGGGGAAAAAGAGAGAAAGAAAGACGGAGAGAAAAAGAAAAGAGTGAGTGAGGCCAGCTCTGGTCAGTTAAGGGGGCCTGGTCCCTCAGGTCTGCCTATGTAGAAACAGGCTTGGACCAGAGCCATGAAATCAAAGAAACCTGCAACATGTACACCGACACACATGCACACGCACGCACGCGCGCACACGCACACACGCACACACACCAGACAAAGAAGGACTGAAAAACACACTGAAGAGACAGATGTGTATATTTTTCTTGTCTGTTATTCTCTTTATGAATAAGAGGAATCTAAGTAGGTAATCTCTGGCTGCTGCACATGTGGTGGTAGAGATCTACTGTAATCATACCTTGCACATGATTAGTCGGTCACAGCTTTTCTTCTTCTTCGTATTTAAAGCAGTACGCTCGAAAAACCAAACGTGTGTTTGGTTACAAAACTATATGTGGGTACTTCCTGGTTTTACCATTGTTGCTGAGTATAACCTTTTTGACAGAGTGGCCAGACAGCCGACTGTACTGTACACCGAGACACTCAACACCCGACTACTCAACACCCCGAAGCGCCAGACAGACAGCCAGCCGGGCCAGACGGTGGTGAGCCCACACATTTCCCCTTGCCTTGATCAGAGGTCAATCCTCAACCTCTCCCCTCTGACCCCAGACCTCCTGGAGGCTGAGAATAACTTGCTGCCACCATGGCTGCCGGGACCGGTTCCCGGGGTCGGGGCTTTGAGGGTCGGCTTTCAAAATATCACAGGTCGGGACCAGACGAGAGGCAGGGAGCCCCTTTTATAGGACAGGAAGACTACGTCCATGTTTAAAAGGAGGTCCACCTACAGTAGACTGGCCCTCCCGATACACACCCACACAGCGACTGGAACACGGTAGAAACAATAATATACACGTGAGATAACAGATAGCGTGCACACCCTTATAAGGGCAAGCACACTAAATACAAAAAAAATAAAAAAACTTTTGAATTCAAAGACCAACGCAGGGAAACCAGTTCGTATGGCTCCTGTGTCTAATGTCAGCCAGTGGAGAGTTGACGGTGGGGGAGAGGACTCTGGGAGATCATTAGGACTGTTCGTGACCAGAGGAAAAGAAAAGAACGGGGGAGGCAGCCTCTAATCACCACCATTTCCGCGGAACGCACATAAGTGCGTTTCTTTTCTTTAGTTTTTTTTTACCGTGTTATCAGAAACATCCACAGACATTATCCTCAGTATGAGGTGAAAGAGAAAGAGAGAGGCAGAGAAAAAGAGTAAGAGTAAGAGAGAGACAGCGAGAAAGAGACAGCGCAAGAGCAACAGATAGAGAGAGAGAGAAAAAGCAAGTAAGAGCAAGAGAAAGCAAGAGAGAGAGAGAGAGAGAGAGAGAGAGAGAGAGAGAGAGAGAGAGAGAGAGAGAGAGAGAGAGAGAGAGAGAGAGAGAGAGAGATGATTGTTTTTAAAGTGTTGCGGAACAATTCAAAGGCAGCATTTTTCCCAGTAACTGTAATGGGCTGTATCATAGTTCTACGTTAAGCTCTGGAGCCTGGGGGTGGGGGGAGGGTGGGGGGGTTGGTGTGCGTAGGTCTGGGGCGGCCCGAAACGACCGCCTGAGACCCCAC
>CM030172.1:6996129-6998629 GCA_017639675.1 Aplochiton taeniatus
TTGAGTTACCCACATACTACCTTTATCTCCTTCCCGCTCCCTCTCTCCCTGTCTCTCGGTCTCTAAAACACACACCTCCAAACGTTCTTCCTGCTCTCTCCACACTCAGCAGTACAACCGTCGCAGAGGTACCACGAAGCCTGTTCAGCTTTACCCGAAAACAGAGTCAGGCTGGTGGGCTGAGAGCTCATCACGTGGGGCCGGTGAGTGGAACCACATTCTCCTAAAGAACAGCATTACATCATAGGCAGCGGGGGACCTCGGGAGGAGAGGGTCTAACCATCCTCAGATGCTCTGCTGCTCCTCACCTCCTCACCTTGTGCAGGGGGTGAGGGGCTAGGGGGCTGACCGCGACCACTGACACGCAGACAAACAGACAGATACAATAGATACCAGACCAGGCAGATATGATAGATAGATAGAGAGATAGAGAGAGAGAGAGAGAGAGAGAGAGAGAGAGAGAGAGAGAGAGAGAGAGAGAGAGAGAGAGAGAGAGAGAGAGAGAGAGAGAGAGAGAGAGAGAGAGAGAGAGAGAGAGAGAGAGAGAGAGAGAGAGAGAGAGAGAGAGAGAGATAGTCATGGCGACCTGTTGATCTCACAGCATATTGTTCTTCCAATGACAGGAAACAGGCCGGATCTGCTTTCTTTGAACTGGCAGACGTCTGTGTCCATCTCAAGCTCACTGGAAATACATCCTTACACTCACACCAACACAAGACCTCCACCCCCCACACACACACAAGACACACGCGCACGCGCACACACACACACACACACACACACGCACACGCACACGCACACGCACACGCACACGGCACACGTGCACATCATGACTAAAAACATCCATCATCTCACACAAACAAAGAGAAACCATCTCATCTATTACAATACAAACAATACATTTCACAGACATTTCTCCCAAACACACACACACCGAAACACAATACCACCCAGTCTAGATGCTCACCCAAAACCACTGTGGGCTGGGGGCAGACAGACCAATAACACCAAACCACAGGACCAGACAAAGTCATGATGTCAAAGACAGGACACATACACACACACATGTAGGGGCTCAGACAAAAACAACAACAGAGTGACTTCCTGAGACACCCCAGGTAGAGATGGGGCCAAAGCATTTCCCTTGGGGGCTTCCCGTATGAGGACCCCCCCCAATAATCCCCCCCCCCCCCTCCCGTGACCTAACGACGCCCCTGCTGTTTATTGTTGGTGACGCATCGTCCCCTCTCCTCTTTAAAGGAATGTCTCTGTCACACAGCGGCCCCTGTAGTCACCACGTCCATTAGCTGGATGCTGCCACTGCCATTACCTGATACAAGAAATAGGGGGGTGCTAATAATAGGGTTCCTAAGGATGACGCCACTAGAAAGGGTGGTGCCTGCCCCGGGGCTGGGTGCCCCGTGTGCTGCCGCACGATTGTTTCCTGTTAACGCTTGCCGTTAACTCTCATCAGCAACGATGACTCATCTTTCCTCAGCAGACAATCTGTGTTTGTGTTTGTGTGCGTGTGCATCAGACCGCTCAGCATTTACGACAATATCTGTGGGCTTTCCAACATCCAACAAGCATTTTAAAGTTCAAAGGCTGATTCAGTTGTGAGTGCTTAGCAACTTCCGATCGGGGTATGCAATGAAATGAAACAGAAATGGAATGGAGAGAAACAGAACAGAACAGCATAATAACACAGAACAGAACAGAACAGAACAACGTAATATTTAAGAACCGAATAGAATATAACAGAAGAGAACAGAACAACATAATAGAACAGAACAGAACAACGTAATATTTAAGAACAGAATAGAATATAACAGAAGAGAATAGAACAGAAGAGAATAGAACAGAAGAGAATAGAACAGAAGAGAATAGAACAGAACTTGCAACGTTTACGTTTTATGAGTGATGCTCGGAGAAAACACATATTTAAAAAGGAAACCCGCTAACATTGATAACCAGGTAAAGATGTGGCGGTAAACAGGGTTTGGGGACAAAGCGCTAGTGAGCAGGTGCAGTTACCTCCCAGCTCCTTAACGTTGAGCACGGCGTTGGGGAACGGAACCGCTTTGATGCTGAAACCTGCAAAGGAGAACCACAAATATCTAATAATTATATATATTTATATAATACATATAAATATGAGCTAAACAAACACACACGCACGCACAACAGAGCACTAAACACAGTTAACATGGCTCTAGACCAGAGTGTGTGTGTGTGTGTGTGTGTGTATTAGTGCAGGCCGTACCGGTGGTGGGGGTGATGTTAGCGTTGCTCTCCTGACAGAGGCGGGACAGCAGGCTGCTCTTCCCCGAGCCCATCAGGCCGATACACACCACGTCATACTCTGGACGGGGCGGAGGGGGGCCCTTACAGCATAAGGTCCGGAAACACTGCAGGGGGAGGGAGGGAGGGGAGAGAGAGAGAGGGAGAGACAGAGAGAGAGAAAGAGAGAGAGAGAGAGAGAGAGAGAGAGAGAGAGAGA
>CM030172.1:7001129-7046129 GCA_017639675.1 Aplochiton taeniatus
AAAATCACCGGGAGATTAAAAACCCCTCTTTCCAGTGAGACCTGGAGCACAAATTATATTTTAACTGCCACATCCAAACCAAAACAAAGTATGATACATCACTGGCTTGTTAATACAGCCTAACACTCAATAACGTATTAGAAGATAATATATATATATATCTATATATATAACTTGTATTTTGTTCCTGATATTCAGAGAGAAAAAAAAATCATAATTCTATTTCAAACCGGGTCTTTTCTTCGGTTTGAAAAGACTCCGCAAAACTTGTCGACAGCTCAGACAGACCCAGACAGATCCAGACACAACACTGAAGGACGCACTAGCTTTCCCCACTGGAACAGAACAAAACCGAGCAGAACAGAAGGGGAGTGGCAGGTACACCGGCAGGTGGCTGGCTAGACAGACTGACAGATGGCGCTGGAAGGGGGGGGGGGGGTTGGGGTGTGTAAAACAGTTGAGGAGGTACTAGAGATGCCATCGGTGTAGGAAGTTTCTATGAAATATAGTAACACCAAGGTAAAACTAAAATGAACAGAATAGACGTGAGAGCCAGGAAAGAACATGGAATAAGAAACCACGGTAACCGTGACAAGGGTTCCAGCCATGTCAAGAGGGTTTGTTTAAGGTGTATTAACATGGTGTCCATGACAACTTCAGCTCCCGTTTCTGTTAGCTTTGCTTGGATGAAGGGCAAGGACAACACTGTGGAGTTGTACTTGAACAGGTGAAATGAAATGGGCATTCTATTAGTTATAATGCGATGACTTGGACACAGTACAGTAGAGTTCCACAGCAGATCTAAAGCACGGGAGACATGGCTAGTGATGTAGAAGGGGAGATGGTGCTCTCTGGTGGTGAGATCAGGTACTACACACTACCAACCTAATCAATCCTCATTCATTCTGAGGCCACATAAATAACACTGGTGCAATAACATATCTTACTAATTGAACTATTACTTTCATACAAGTTAAAATACCCTTCTAATAACAATGTTCCTTAAAAATTGTTTGGTACTCTTTCATTGTCAACAAATCTACAGCGCCAAGGCTGGACATTAAAACAAATTCTCCGACCTGTGAATGAGTCAACCAACCGTTCTTTTTCCTAACACAAGGTGGCAGAGGCTATCCTACCAGAGCAGCTTTCTACTGACTGCCTTCATTACCAAACATTCTTGACCCGGTTCTTTGAAACTTTCTCTACTAGAGATTTGGTTGGGAGCTCAAGGAAAATTAGCTCAAGGAAGTGAAGGACTTTATCCTACAATCAAGTGCAGCCAGCACTATGTGCAAAAAAAATAAGCTATCTTTAGACTTCTCAGGCTGGTTCCAGACTCAGAAATGGACATGATGTCGCTGCCCAAAGGTTACCTGTGCCATATCTTCTATTTTTCTTTACTTACTAACATATCTGTTTACTCATACTAACATATTTGTTTGTCCTTGCTATACTCTAAGCAAGCATTTTTTTTCTATATTTTTCCCAATAAAAAAAGAGTTTTGAGACTATCTGGGTTATGTGAAGACAGTAATGCAAAGACACAACCGAAAACTGCAGTAAGGTAAATAAGCTTGGCTATAACTAACAGGGTCTGGAAGGTGACAGGTTGACAGTTACTACAGTGCACTTACTGCTAAGACTTAAAGACTGGTTGCTAGGACACTTGTCCGACTCGACAACGAGTTACTTTGTCCACACAACAGAGAGGAGAGGTACCTCAGGCCCCAGGGGCAGATAAAGAGGGAGAGAGAGGGGGGGGGGGGGGCAGTAGGAAAGTGAGAAGGAGAAAAATAGAGAGGAGAGTATGTGTGTGTGTGTATGCTCCAGACACCTATTCTTAGAGCTGCCTCTAAATGCCTCAGTCAAGAGCAGGAAAAGTAGGAAGGAGGCGAGGTCGAGAGAGATTGCTTCCATGCGGATGACCCCCCCCTCAGAGAAGGAAGCCCCCCCCCCCCCCCTTCACTAAATATTATAATATTAATATTTGATTTGATTTTAATTTTAATTTTATTATAATATATATATAATATTACCTAAAGGGAATTTGAACTGTGTGCCATGAAGAGCCGGTGAAGGCAAAACAAATCCTGTCAACGAGACGTGTCCATCTAGAAACCTCCAATAAATACTTAACTAAAGCGTGTTTGGTCTTTGGCTACTATGCTTTAAAACGTAACACAGATCCACTGACGGTGGGCTTTGAGAGGCCACAATGGAAAATGAACACCCAGGTAAGACAAACACAGGGCAGGGGACTTTGGTCTTCAAGATGGATATTATTGACACAACAAACACTCCAACTAAAGTAGCGTCTCGCACACCTCCGCTCCTCTGGCGAGGTGGCCTTGTCTGCTATCTCGTTGTTACAGCAAGATATGATCTGATGATATGAGGGTGTATTATTTCCCCAGAACACCGGAGACATCAAGCTATATCTGAAATAAACTGTTTATGATTACGATGCATTATGTTAAGAGTTGTTCGCAAAGCCAATTTTATACCCAGGGGACAGTGCAGGAGCAACATCAGTTTGTCATGCAATCATATGCCATTGGAACGGTGCATGACCCCGAAATAGCTACAGCCTACAACAGAGAGCCATGACGCAACCGGGTTGGCTGGTTAACTGGCTGGCAAAAGTTTAGGCTACCTCTGTGATGAACCCCCCCCCCCAAAAAAATGTTTCGTTATGTATATTTTGCAAGACACACTGCCCGGAATAAAACGTTCAAAAATGATCCAGGGGCTGTGGTTATCGAGCTACCTGGAAGAACCTGGTCATTGCTCACAGATAAAGTGGATTTTCTCCTTTTGTCGTCAGGCGAGATATAGCCTACCGTTCCCGTTGGCTTGGTAACCTACAGTGCAATTCATTCTATGTCACAGCTTACATTATTTGGATTACAACAACTAGACCCCACAAATGGAGTTTGACAGCTTTTATGGTACAGACAATGTTCCAGCTATATAATGCTCAACTTGACCAGTTTAGTCAACATACCTAATATTATTTTGATAGAACTCCTGTTGATAAAGTTAGAGATGTGCTCTTACACCAGAGCAGTATTGCTTGAAGATTCATAGAGAAAATCCACTTTATTTGTGACAAAGAGCAAGGTGTTTCCATTATATTGTCCAACTCCAGGGTTTATGGGTATTATATTGAATCATTTATTTTGTCGTATGTCTTATTTTGAGCATTCAAGCAATTATAAAAGCTCCTATACAATTACAAATGCAGATGGAAGATCTGTGCAACTAAATATCTGTCTAAGCTACTAACATCTTAAATTGGTAAAACAGACCTGTGCTATCTGGTACAATTGCAAGCTTTAAATCCCTATGCTTTAATGTTCCAAGTCACTACTTGCCAAGGTACAAGTAGATATCTTTGGCAGAAGCCCAAAAACATTACCATTAAAGCCATCAAAATTGAATTTAATCTAAAACAGACATCAACAGAGGGCTACATGCAGTAATGTTTGATTTAAACCAGCAAATGTGTACTTGTACACGTCAGATTGTTTGAGTAGTAGCCACAGCAAGGTTCCTTTACTTTCTTCTCTAATCGAACCTAATTCTACAGGCGATTCAGACTCCTGTCGCCATGGTGATGCCACGACCGTCACCATGGCGATGCTGGGCCAAGGTCATTGGGCAGCTGGGTATGATCAACAGGAAAAGGGAAATGGGTGAACTTCTTTGGGTGGAGAGGTGGGAATACAAAGAGAATATACATGTGTGTGTGTGTAAGTCTTCCCCTAGCTACATATAGAGCCATTACCATGCTGCAGAGTGCAGGCATATAGTTTTGAAGTAAAGTCACACAAAAAAAAACTGCATGTTCAACAGGTCCTGCCATGTTAGCTCCCTGACACTCACTTGCCATCACACAATCATACATACACCCACACACCCACACCCACACACACACACACACTTACCAGCACAAAGGCACAAACAAATAATAAACAGCTCGGAATCAAAGTTGATTCTTTCTTGCACGCAGTTGCGACCCAAAAACAACCAACGACGGACCAGCTAAGGTATTATACGACGTTATCCGGAATCCTTTGCTGCGCCTTTAAAGCTGTTGCACCGAGATGTCTAGCTTAGATAACAGAGCGGTCTGTGAGAAGCACAAGGCACTCCCATCAATCTATCGAATTAGCTCTCCAACGACATCACTGTCACCATGGAGCCGCTACGGAGCGGGAGACCGGTTTTCTACAGAGACGCCGACGGAGGCACACAGGGGAAAAAACATTCCGAGAACAGCTTGTATAGGAAACAGCGCCAAAAAGTCAGTTAAAAACAAACACAAACACATGCAAACATGAAGGTCAAGTTTCACTTCCCATCTTTCCCTCTGTTGTTTTTCTGAACTCGCCTAGCCTACATCCTGTTTGGACCCCTTTTTCCTCAGGGGGCAGTGGTAGCTGGTTCCCATCGGAACAGGGGGACTTACGGGACATGTTCCTGGCTGCGACCACCACCCGGTCACTTCCTGTGCATATCAAAGCCAGGAAGGGCGACAATTCAAACGCACAAGGGCAGAGACTCTTAACACAAAGGTGGGCTGGAGAGTTGCCCCTTGTTATAGCCTAAGAGTTGCAGTGATAGGGGGTGGGGGTCCATGTCTTTAGCTCAGCAAACACTTGGTTGCTTTTCTACTTCATGCTATGTACACTATGTGGTGTCAACTCACAGGGGAAGCCAAAGACCAGAGGGGCTGGGTAATAGAGTCGTAAAAAGCCATTGCATATTTTCTACTTTAATTAAGCTGAACCGAGATTGACACACTAGGAGACAGACTGAAATAGTCATCCTAATTTGAATAAAGGACAGTTGCCAAGAAAGGAGGCTAATAGCAAAGAGGCCTCAATCAAGCTACAACAAGGTACTGATATACGTCATGAGGTCAGAGCAACCTACCAGTGAATCAGACTCAGAATCTGACCCTCCTGAAAACAGAGCAAAAACTAACCGCATTGGAGAGACTTACAATGAAGTAGGCCTACACATGTATGATTTACCTGACCAGTTGATTCACACATTAAACTACAAATGTGGAGGACATGAAGAGGGTGGAGTAGCATTTTAACACCTCCTCGAGTCTGTCCCTTAAACAAGCTTTCCCCTCGATTAAGCAGCGCGACCATTTTAACCACTAAACTGTTGAATATTGATGAAGACCCTTTTGACATTTTGGCACGCGCCCCCCGTGACCTAATTTCTTCCCCAAGTCAGATCTGTCTGATTAAAAGCGTTTCTAAGGCCATTACCAGGGCGACTACAGACCATAATGGTCTAATAATGAGTCTTATTAAAACTAGGCACGCGTTGAGGGGAGGTAAAGCTAACAGCTCTGACACCGATCTCTCCAGCCCTGTCATCATACTGAGCTGAGTGTGAACACTAAAACCACTTGACCACCTTTGGTGGAGAGCTTACATCCCACTTCCCAAAGACTACACTTTAAGCTGTAGCCGTAACCGATTCATGTGCCTGCTCACCAACCCCAAAACTGGTCAAACACTTTGATTGGCACCACGTTAGGTTCCATTGTTATATGGTAAAACAGAACCTAATATTGTGTGTCCAGCGTTTGTTCACCTGCTGACCACTCTGGTCTGCAGGCGAGACCGATCCCGCGGAGAACATTCCAGAAGGCTGCCAAGCCATTCCGAGTCTAAGTAAACACGTCTGGACGTGTACGCTCTGCTCAACTTCCTACACAGGCATAGTTTGAATACTATCAGATATGAGTTGACTTTGACAGGAGTGACTTCATTGAAATTGGCCTCACTGGAGTGGCACGTCCTACCTTTGAATAACAACCTAAAACATCATATTAAATAATAATAAAA
The DNA here is from genome assembly GCA_017639675.1 of Aplochiton taeniatus. Classification (NCBI taxonomy): domain Eukaryota; kingdom Metazoa; phylum Chordata; class Actinopteri; order Galaxiiformes; family Galaxiidae; genus Aplochiton; species Aplochiton taeniatus. The sequence goes on from CM030172.1 coordinate 7,007,006, forward strand.
AAACACACCAATTATTGTTCTAATATCAAATTGCAATATGGTGACAAATATTTGAACCATGTTTCCCCATCTCTTATTCTGCTATGTTTTTTTACATATATATTTTTTTTTAACTGCAAACTGATGCGTGTCCCCAAATAAGGATCGTGAGATGCCCTTACCGTGTAGACTCCGATCCTGCAAACGCACATGGTGAGGTGCATGCACTCTGACATGGCCACTGCAAGGTATACCAGTGTAGGACTAGTGATTGACAATAGCCTAGTGGAGTCAGAGATAAAGAGAGAGAGAGGGAAACAAGTCAGAGGAGTCAAGAGGGCAGTCCAACGGAGAGAAAGAGTCAACGCAGTCCAAACTCTCCACCACTTCCATCTGGAAAGAGAAGACAGGACGGACAGAGAGGGACAGGGAGAGGGAGAGAGAGAGAGAGAGAGAGGAAAAGAGAGAGAGAGAGAGAGAGAGAGAGAGAGAGAGAGAGAGAGAGAGAGAGAGAGAGAGAGAGAGAGAGAGAGAGAGAGAGAGAGAGAGAGAGAGAGAGAGAGAGAGAGAGAGAGAGAGAGAGAAAATGGGAGACAGACAAGCAGCAAGAGAGGACACCTGTTGTTCACGAGCGTCTACAGATCAAACACAGGCAATCCATCCACCTCTGTTAAAAAAAAGACCTTTGCCTCACGGAACTAAGACAAAACACAAAAACTTCCAGAGTCAAACGAATCACTTGCAACGCCGTGAAAGCTGCCATTTGCCTCCTCCAATCGGGTTCAAAACAGGAGAATTAAAAGACATGACACAGAACCGACTGTTGACTTTAATATAGGCTTGGTAAGCCAACCGTGAAACAGGCTAGCGAAAGACAAACAACTGTCAGAAACGCGCGTCTAACAGGAAATCATGCGTCTGAAATATTCTCCTCTATTTGTTTCTTGACCTCTTTCTTTGTGCTTCATAGCAGTTTATAAACCAACCAGGACTCGCCTCCCCGAAGGATTTTAGCATCTCCCATTACTCCTGGTAATGTTTAAGCCAAACCAGTTTCTACATCTCTCACCAATATACAATCCAGTCCCTCAAGAATGCCAGGAAGTAGGAATGACAAAAACAACCAAACAAAATAAATAAATTGCACAACGTAGAGTCTAGATCGTCCCACAGTGCTATTTACACTAAAGACACAAACATCTTTGTAGTCTATGAGCAACCATGGTGATGCGTTCCAAGGCTCCAATGGACAAAACAGCCGAGGTCAATAGTAGTTTTTCAAATCCAACGCGGCAGGTTAGTGATTTTCTGAATAGGTTACACATGCAAGGCGGGGCGGAGAATCTGCCGTTTGGTGGAATGAATTGGAGAGTTAGCGGACTCTCTGACAGACACCGTTAAAGTGCTTCCACCTGCGTGGGATTAAAGACAGCTTTAGCCGGCCGAGAGGCAGAATCTCTGAGCACAAACCTGGTTGCAGATGACGTAACCCCCATAGGGATTGCAGTAGCCCTATAGGCTAATTAGGCTTTACTCAGTTGTAGTTGTAATGCCACCGCCGGCCACGTCGACACAACACCAATAAAATGAAACGCGTGGAATGAAAATGGCTTATCAAATCAATTGGGTCATGAAGTTGGGTAAAAAAGAAAATCATCAACGTTTAGTCAATGCTTGCTCAGCTCCCTGCCACAAAGGGAGTTTGCTCCCGTGTCTTTCTATGGCTTAGCAGAAAGCCGAGGTTGGCTAGATAAAGTTCAGTTAGATCTCTTTAGAGAGTCCTATACAGGATGTTTAAGGAGGAAGGGGGGGGTTACATGTCACGTGTCCTCCAGACAGCTGTTACTGACAAGTGTGTGTGTGGGTGGGGGAGTGGGGGTCATCCTTGCTGTTTATAAACAAAACATAGAAAACATATAGGCTGTCTTTACAGAACTATGTTTGGGACAGGGAGCAGACCACAGAGCCTTTGGGTTGACCTGCATACCATTAAAGTTCCATTAAGCTATTAAACTATACATAGAAAACATTTGAGTGCAGTGATTTCATAAGAGGTTTGTTGACATTCACCTACAACTCCTTACACCAGCAATCTCAATTCATTTGGAGAAATGTATTTAAAACCTTTCACAACAATGTTTTTCTTTTTATTTGAGAGGTTTTGTCATTTTAAAATGGGAGTGATGAGCTTGCAACACTTGCTCCCACGTTGAACAGAAGTGGGCTACAGTGCATTGAACATTTATGAGAGAGCAAATCGACGTTTATGAATATTCCAGAACCCAGTGTTACACCATGACGTGGCCTGTTACAGTGAAAGCAGTAGGATTCTCTGGACCTTTGAAAACTGTTACACAACACTCACACATATACAGACACACTACACATAGACCAAACCACACACACATATATTATTATATATTATATTATTATTGCCTATTTCCAACAGACCCCACCCCCGACTGACAAGCAAAACACACACACACACACACATCCAATACTACCAAAATACACACAAACACAGATACACACACCACACACCCAAAACCTTTCCTATCTCAAAACGACACTTGCACGCGCACTTGCACGCGCACTTGCACGCACGCACACACACACACACGCACGCACGCACGCACACACACACACACCACAGTTGTCACTGCAACCACAACACTAGGCCAGCGGTGCCTCTAGTTCCAGCTCTTTCCACTGCAGCCTGCCCCCCTCCTCCCAGTCCTGCTGCTTCCCCCTCAAAACAGGCTCTGCTGTGGCCTGGAGTGGCCCTGCTCGGCCTGGCCAGGCTCTGAACAGAACAGAACCCGGGATCTGGCCTTAACGCTGTGGCAAGTGGCGGGAGCATTTTTTTAAACACGCAGGACAAGATGACAAATGATCAATTTTCCACTAATCCAAGGTGAGCGTGACAGAGACCACATAGTAGATAACGGGTATTGTCACTTCAACAGTCTTGGTGAACTTTGCTCACCCCAATAGCAGTCCACTGCCTTGGGACATCGGCATCATCAAATCCGGCTTATCACTGAAAAAGGCTGGCCCACAAGTTAGGGCTCTTGGTATCACCAGATCTACGGCGACCAGTCCATAAACTCATAGTAAGTAAACTAGACAACAGTGGCCTTTCCACTCAGCCTCTAGTCTGTTTGGGAAACAAGATCTCTTTAACCTCATTAGCAGGAAGCCGTTCTGCAGCTCAGGGCGACCGTATGCTCCTAGAAAATCCATTCAGAACCCTAATGATCCATGGATTAGGTTCTGTTGACAGTCTTATAGGGCTGCACAATATATCGGTTTTTTTTTATCGTCATCGCAATGTCAACGTGCGAAATAAACACATCGCAAAAGACTGCGATATTTTATTTGGCTCTATATTTAACAAATTACATGATTATTCGTTTAAAATTACATTACTTGATCATGCTTTTCACCGCGCAGATATATTTGGCCAATCAGACAGAGCCCTCACCATTAGGCACCTTATGAGGCAGCGGGAGAGAGTAGGAGGGGGAAACTGCACTTTAAAATGTATCATTCATATATACTTCTCAATGGTGCTTTATTTTTCAGGTGCATGTTCAATTTGTCCAATAAAATAAAAAAAATACATAAGGCAATTTGTTGTTTCTGAGCAGTATACTGAAATCAGAAGAAGGCAGTGCTGTGCGCACTTCACCATCTTTTTATTATCGCAAGAAATATTGTTATCGCAATATTCAACGTTATCGCATATCGCATACTTTCCTTATATCGTGCAGCCCAACAATCTAATTCAGAATTTATAGTAATTAATTATAATAATATTATCAATTGTGATCTGCACATCAAACAGGATTTAATATAATAGCGTAGCTCTGAGCAAAACATATGTTGCACTAGCCAGATGATGATTTCAATTCAGAGACAGCTCAAAACACAGGCCCGCCTGGTGGGCATTAAGCTAGGGATTAGGCTCCATCTGCAGTATGTTGTTGAGTTTCTGGTTGATGTCCCTGACAGAGTAAGTTCCACTCCAGCTGTGACTCTCATAGAGAAGATAAAGAAGCAGATATAGGTGTGTGTGTGTGTGTGTGTGTGTGTGTGTGTGTGTGCGCATGTGTCAGTCTATGGGAGTATGAGTATGATGTGACTGACCAAAGTTGGCATTTGCTGAGACCAGGTCCGGTCAAAATGCTTCTCGAAACTAAAAAACCTTCCAGCCTTGGTCTGCATCCAGCAACCCTGTTTCAATGGCTGCTATTCTCAGGCCGCTTGAGGAAGTGCTTCATCACGACACACGTCTTACAGTATCCTTTGGACTCCATCCTGTTACAGTAAGTGTCCCATTCCATCACAATGGAGAAAGCCAGGCGGTACAAAGGACCACCCAAGTTTATCTTGGCCTGTCACAAACAGCCATTGACAAAATAAAACCCAACGTGAACGCGCTGAGAAAATAATGTTGACCCATGGGAATTAGAACAATATGTTACGATAACACAATGACAATAATAACCCAGCATGTTGGATAGGACACTCACAAACAAGCTACACCAGCCCAAGCCACATTAAAACCCACCCTTGTCTTGTGCCTTAAGACTGGGTTACATAACAAACATACCCTAAGGGGAATACCTATGGGTCCCGACATTTCCTGATAAACAAGCTAGCAACCATGCAAGTGTGGAGACACTGTGCACTTAACATCGTGTGTTTAAAGCTGAAGGGGTTTGAATGTAATTATATGAGAGCTCTTGTAAATTACTGCATAGGGATACATACTTTCAAACAAAACCCAGAGTCATAAATAACAGATAGGTATGACAGTTAGTTTATCTGCAGAATAGAATATGAAAACTTGCACAATGACAGCCTTAGACGGTGTCAGTGATCAGACACCAGGCAGCGATGGGTTCCTATTGCTGCTCAATCGGATTTGGGCACTAGGCCCTTTGTCAACAATGACAATAATGGTGTATAGAGTGACATTTTGTATGCTGACACGACCAGCTTTGTTTTTATTGACTACACAACAGCGAGTGGCAGTGCACTGTGCAGCAGTTAATGGTTCAGCTGTCAAAATCACAACTAACAATACCTTGTTTAAGCACATGTCAAACACATATCATGCAATGTGAGTTACTGGTTAAAAAAATTACAACTGTTTCTCATTGTCGGTAAGAATTAGCCATGGGCCTATCTACACCTGTAGAAAGGAAAAATGCCATACCAGGTAGTCCATCATATGACCCGAATGTTCTCCTCTGTCCTCCCAAAAATAAGGCCAAGGGGATACCTTTCGTTCACCACTGATAAAATGTAAGTGGGAACACTAAAGAAGTAGCATTTTAAGTATCCCCGTGTTTGCTCACAAAAAGCTACCGTTTAAGCGGCTAACAACAGTAAATCTGGAATTTCCGAAAACGAGGCTTCTTCTGTGTTAAAACAATCTTTGAATAATCCACTTTCTTTCGAGGCGATAAAAACAACTATGAAGATCTGTAACGATATAGCTTGTTGTTCTTGTACTTGGCAGAGAGTCTGCCTTTAACGTGTTGAACCGAAGTTCTTGAATGGCTTTAAAAAATCTGAGTTTTGCTGTACTAGCTAAAGAAACTGTATACTACATGGTCGCTAGCTACAATGTTGCAGGAAATATGGAAAGCCCTCTCAGGCGTCACGAAGCGTCATCAAAGATATTATAGCAGAAGTGCGATTTCCGACTACCGCTGTATATGATCTACAAAAATGAGTGCGGTTTTAAATGTATTGTCAAAAATGCAATCGTTGGTCGTAGTCTTACAATTTAATACTTTATATAATTTTAAAACACTGTGATTTGTTTTACATTAATTACTTACCGAACTTGAGCCAAACACACAACCGGAAGTAGTTCCAGGTTTGTAATCTTGTAGTGAACACATTTCCCCATCTTGTGGAAAGAGTCATGCGATTCCACAATAATGAAATACTGTGCTTACTGCTATGTAAGCTTATTATTATGGACGGCATTTGGGGTTTGTGTCATTCTCAAAAATCTTTTAAAAAAATCTGTCATAAACCTCAAAAGTAAAATATGTTTTATTTAGCCTACCATAGGGTTCATCTTATGATTATAAAACAAACAAATAAAATAACATACAATACAAAATATATACTGCCAAAATGCATAATTATTATATTAACATATTATTATATTAAAATTATTTTTATCATTTTATATCGCTCAAACATGCAAAGAAGTACAGTTCAATTCGAATATTTTAGTAATTATCTCCTCGTCAAAGTAAAAAAAAAAGTTGAATGTTTAATGTCCCAACCGTTTACGTGTAAACACTGACCTCTATTGATTAATACACGTCAATGCAACTGTTGTGTTCAAATGGCCTTCATAAATAGAAAATATATTACCGTTACTTTTACTAGTCTGTTTAAAACAGGTTAATACATTGGTTATTGTGAATCGTACCAGGACAAAAAAGACTGTGATTTGTTTTACATTATTTACTTACCGAACTTGAGCCAAACACACAACCGGAAGTAGTTCCAGGTTTGTAATCTTGTAGTGAACACATTTCCCCATCTCGTGGAAAGAGTCATGCGATTCCAAAATAATGAAATACTGTGCTTACTGCTATGTAAGCTTATTATTATGGACGGCATTTGGGGTTTGTGTCATTCTCAAAAATCTTTAAAAAAAAATCTGTCATAAACCTCAAAAGTAAAATGTTTTATTTAGCCTACCATAGGGTTCATCTTATGATTATAAAACAAACAAACAAACAAACAAAATAACATACAATACAAAATATATACTGCCAAAATGCATAATTATTATATTAACATATTATTATTATATTAAAATTATTTTTATCATTTTATATCGCTCAAACATGCAAAGAAGTACAGTTCAATTCGAATATTTTAGTAATTATCTCCTCGTCAAAGTAAAAAAAAAAGTTGAATGACTAATGTCCCAACCGTTTACGTGTAAACACTGACCTCTATTGATTAATACACGTCAATGCAACTGTTGTGTTCAAATGGCCTTCATAAATAGAAAATATATTACCGTTACTTTTACTAGTCTGTTTAAAACAGGTTAATGCATTGGTTATTGTGAATTGTACCAGGACAAAAAAGACTGTCCAAAATAATTGTGTTGTGCATGGACTGAAAACGGGTTATGTTCGTTTGAATGTTATCTACAATTAGAGCTAACTTTTTTTAGAGCATCTATAGGTCTACATTACAATGACTTGCAACATTATTAGTAATTTTACGTGAATATAGACGTGACTAAACATGTCCTCGTTCTCTTTTAGGTCTTGGGGCTGTGAACTTGCGTACTTGTTGAATTTGGTATGGCCTTGCAAGCATACTAGCCCCACCCTCTAATACTCAGTTTATGTTACGTGTTAGGACTGGTGCTGTTACAAGCTTTTTGCAGCTGGAATAGGACTTTACCTCATCTTTCTCGGCAAAATAAGAAACCATCAAGCGATTTACGAGTGATAATAACTGGTTATTACTACTATTTATTTTGCTAGGAGTTGACATTTGCAAGCTTTTTGGATGAAATTTCAGAATCTTCAAAGAGATCAGGAGTTGGGTGACGAATACAAGTGATACAATGGTTTCTGCTTTTACTCTGTAAAACTGCCAAACTGCCTATCTGGACAAAAAAAAGTTTCGGCGTACCTTCTTTTTGTTTATGTAATATGGCTTTAAAGGCGAAAGTTTTGTATGATTTTAATTCGGAAAACACAGGAGAGATATCGATAACGGAGAATGAACTAGTAACTTTGTATAGTGAGGAAGAGTTTGATGGTTGGCTTGAGGGGGTGAACAGCCGTGGAGAAACGGGTCTGTTCCCAGCCTCCTACGTGGACATACTTAAAAGCGAATCGGCGTCTGTTGCCTCGAACAATAACAATGGAATATCATCGGCAATCGATTCTCCACCAAACTCAGTATCGGGAGGACATGACTCGTCGTATCCCCCTCAGTCTCAAGCTTTGAACATCGCTATCAAACTTCCGACCCCCACCCATTCGGCCTCTTCCGCGCCTCCCCCGCGCCACAACTACCAGACCAGCCAAGGCAGCGATGACGACTGGGATGATGACTGGGATGACAACTCAACTGCTGGTGATGGGCAATCATCAACTATCGGTAGCGCACCCTCAGGATACACAGTGACAACCTCCCTGCCAGGTAGGCGCAGTAGCGCGCAGCAGCAGGCCAAGAGTTCTGCCACAGTGGGTAGAAACCTCAACAGGTTCTCAACGTTTGTGAAATCTGGGGGTGAGGCCTTCCTGCTCGGAAATGCCTCCGCTTTTGTTAAGGATGGGGACAAAATATGTGTGGTGATGGGACCGCATGGACCGGAATGGCAGGAAGATCCTTATCCGTTCACCTGCACCATCGATGATCCCACCAAGCAGACAAAGTTTAAGGGCATGAAGAGCTACATGTCTTATGGCCTCACTCCGTCCCACACCCAGACCCAGGTCAACCGCAGGTATGAACCCTCCAGATGAGCCTAATAGTCACTTAACCTAAGGCCTAAGTGGTAACAAGACAAGACAAGACAAGACAAGACACTGTGTTCATAGACTGCTTAAGCCAACCCACTTCCTCTACCAACACATTTACAATCAATCGGTGTAGAAGATATTTGTAATATCTCGTAAATGGTTCATAATTCAAACATTACAACAATTTTACTCCCTCTGGCCACCCCTCCTTTTTCTTGCCCTTATAGGTACAAGCACTTTGACTGGCTCTACGCCCGGCTGGTGGAACGCTTCCCGGTCATCTCGGTGCCCCACCTCCCAGAGAAGCAGGCCACGGGCCGCTTCGAGGAGGACTTCATCTCCAAGCGGCGGAAGGGTCTGATCTGGTGGATGAATCACATGACCAGCCACCCCGTGTTGGCGCGCTGCGACGTCTTCCAGCACTTCCTCACGTGCAGCAGCAACGACGAGAAGGCCTGGAAACAAGGCAAGAGGAAGGCGGAGCGGGACGAGCTGGTCGGGGCCAACTTCTTCCTCACCATCAGGTACCTGACCACGGGGGCTGTAGCGCCGCCGTTGTGCCTTTGAGCCAGGCACTCGGTGACGGAGCCCACGGTGCTACGTGTGGTTCGCATGTGTGATGGGGCTGATTGATACCAGGGATAAAATGCAAAGTTGGCATTTTCGTCCACTAAATATAGAGTGGAAAGAGAGTCAATTAGGAGAGGCTCAACTTTTCCTTTCCGTTAGGCTAAGTCACTTTTTGTGCACACACGTCCTTTTGAGATTTCGCAGAGGAACTACCAACTTCTTAATGGTGTTGTTCAAGTTCATTTCACGCCTTATTAAGCCCCAACTGAGAATTCAGGTTTCATAAGCACATCCAACAGAACAGGTTTATAGACATTCCACATCACAGCATTATATAACATTGACAGAGGCTTTATCAAATGTTGTACCTTTAAAACGCTTTTGACCAAACTAGGCACACAAAAAAACACAACCGATTCAGTCTAACAAGCTCATCGTAACTTGTTAATCTATAGTTACATATAGATAGCACTTATTGAACACAAAAATGAATGAATCAGCTTTTAGTAAAATTCGAAAGCTAAATATGATCCTTCGCTTCATCACCAGCACGCCAGCAGTGCCGCTGGACCTACAGGAAGTGGAGAGCAAGATCGAGGGCTTCAAGGTGTTCACCAAAAAGATGGACGAGAACAGTCTGGTGGTCAACGCCACCATCAACGAGTTTGCCCGGAAGCAGATCACTGGCTTCAAGAAGGAGTACCAGAAGGTGGGTCAGTCGTTCAAGCTCCTGGGCCAGGCTTTCGAGATGGACCAGCAGACCTACTCGTCCGGGCTGAACCGGGCAATAGCCTACACCGGGGAGACCTACGAGACCATCGGGGAGTATTTCGCGGAGCAGCCCAGGCAGGATCTGGACCCCATCTCCGACCTGCTGGACATCTACAAAGGACATCTCTCCAACTTCCCTGACATCATCCACGTACAGAAAGGTATTGTTTGTTATCCCATTCATTTATTAATGAACTCTGCTGTAGTCATAGTGTGAAGCTTCAGACAGCTAAAAGAGGAAAATGAGAGAAACTGAGCAGTCACAGGCCTATAACACATGCCTTGGAAGGTATTTTAGTCTAGCTGGCATCCTAGATGACATGTCAGACTCTTTTAATAATCATCTGTAAAACACAGATTACCTATGACTTTACATACTTTACAGTATACATATTTCCTTTCAGTGTGACGTGATCTCACACACTCACAGACGCACACACACCTCTGTGTCACAATCTTTTTTCCCCCTCTTCCTGTCACATACAGAACCACTCACTCCTACATAGAGCAGTCAGTGTCAGTGTGGTGGTTGGTCAGAGGTTGGCCGGGGTGTGTCATGCATGCAAGGGTCAAAAGTAAAGTCAACAATCTCTCACACCGAAGGATATCATTCCTCATGTGAAAGGACCGTGGCACACATGTTTTGCATTCTTTGCGCTTTTTCCAAGCAAAGGCATGCATAATGTACACAGCACAAATCCAGACATCACATAAGATACACGACTGCAACGCAAGGCACCGTAACATAAACCACAAAAATGATTTGATGGAAACGTAACTCGGGTTTCTCATTTCCGTATCTGCTAGCTCAAGCACTCATGTCTGCCATGACTGAAAACTCTGCATGATATCAAATCAGTTGAATTAGTACTAACTAGAAATGCCTCAAGGTCATATTCCTACTTGTATGTACCAATAAAATGACAACTAATATCTGTAGCTTGTCTCTCCCGCACAAAGAATTGAAAGCACATCAGCCTGGGGGAGGGGGCTTTCTAGAAAGAAAAGGAATATTAAAAGATACGACTATTCACTTCAAGGTTCCTTCAGGGGTGGCTTATCCACGGGCTGTTTAATAGCCAGCAAAGTCGACAGTCTACGATTGGAATTTCTTCTTTTGCTTGCGACAAGAGTGGTAGTCAGCCATTTCAGGCAGCCCGGCCTGACAGGGCCGTGATGGGGGAGTCGGTGTCTCTTCTCCTCATTCCAGTTCAGCAGGGACTGGGCCTGCCGCTGGCTCAGAAAACCCCTGACGTCAGCCAAAAGCTGAGGCACTGTTTCAAAAGCTCTGTTTCTGTTGTCTGGCCCACTACAATCACAGCTGAGCGCTGGGGGAACGGCTGGATCCCTGCGGTCTTTATGAACCCGTTCCCCTGGGTCCTCTTCGATTTCCCCTTTAACCTGGATCGGAGGAGACCCAGGGGTTCTTCGTCCCGTGATTGTGGCTTTCTCGCCGATTGTTTTTGAATCGAGGAGGTGAAGAGAGGACATTTTGTACCGTGAATGCAGAATAAAGTGGGTTTAACTTGAGTCTTAATGTAGTAACGTTCGCACACAGAATGTGGAACTATTCAGAGTCGAGAGCACTTAAAAATCCCCCAAAAATTGCAAAGAGCAAAAACGTCACAAAGTATGTATTTCAACTAACTATAGTCTAAGCATTGGAAATTACGTCTGGGACTTTTCCTGTTGCATAATAGTCCCTACGCACAGTTTGTCCATTTTGATTACATTAACCTTATTAGAATCTCCAACTATTGTTCAGGGATTCTGAAACAAGGCTACATCTGATTTGAATGAGAGGAGATTCCGAGGCCCCTTGTCCTGTGTTGCCCTGGGAATGTTGGAATGCAGAATGGAGCAGTCTCCGGATTAGGTTCACTCCCTCCTTTCTTCCCTCTCTCCCTCCCTCTTTTCTCCCCCTTTCCTTCCGTGTTCTCTCCTGAAGTGGGGGGAGGCAACTCCGATTCCTAAGAATACGTTTCCCACCGGCCAACAGTGCAATAGTTCAGCTTACATTGCTTTAATCGCTTTGGCCTTGAGAAGAACAAAGTCCGAGTTAGTTTCACACCATTCGTGTTTAGATGTTGCTGTGGCAATGTGTATGTTTTTGTTAGAGAGAATTTTGCCTTTAGCTACTTCTTACTCTACAAATTAACTGCTGAACTTTTAGAATCAGTTCCTTTATTGCCCACCACGTCATGGTGTCTGTAGGTACGTCTAGCTATTTTTACTCTGCCCCTCGTTCTGCTTGCTCCAAAAAAGTCTACTTTCAGTGTCTGCGAGCTTTTAAATACCTTCCGTGGATAAAACTGTAAACTGTCTGGCCACAAATGACTAAGGCAGCTTTGACGTCAGTAACTGAGTTGCTCTCTCTCTCTCCCTATTCTCCTCCTTACCCCACTCTCATTCTTAGGTGCGCTGACCAAAGTCAAGGAGTGCCTTAAGCAGGAAGGGGAGGGTGACATCAACGAGCGCTGCAACATAATTTCCTGTGCCACCCTGGCGGAGATCCAGTACTTCCACCGAACCCGCGTTCGAGACTTCCGCGCCCAGATGCAGCATCACCTCCAACAGCAAATTAGCTTCTTCCAAAAGATCACGGCGAAACTGGAGGACGCACTGCACAAGTATGACGATGACCAATAGAAAAGGAGAGGCAAGTTGTAGACCCAATAGAAGAGATTCCCTGAAGGGACAGGGTGCAGACTGAAGAGAGTGATGGGTGGTGGGCACCAATCGGAGATGCTGCCAAACTATGATGCCGACCAACCAGAAGGGGCCCTGAGGACGAGGTGGGAAAGGATTGGACAGAGGGATTCATTATGTGTCGACAGGAAGTGCCAGCCCCCCGCTTAAATCCCATTAGTTAACTGAATAGGCCACAGAGTCAATTTAAAAGCAATTTGCCGACCATTCCGCTTGACCTGAGTGGAAAAGCACTGGTGAAAGAGTCAATAGATGCTCAAAGACATACACCTTTGTTAGTTTTCTCTGTGAGTGACCATCTGTTATGCTTTTACTATATATTAGACCATGGGCTACAATTACTGTATAAGTTAGCTACTTCTGTAAAAAAAAAAGCTTGGTTTGATTTGATTGACCTGCTCAGTATTGCAGAAGTAAACTACTCTACTCTATTTGTACTCCTTATCACACTGCAGTACTGAACTATAAGTGAACTGTGCTGGCCCAGACTATTCTCGTTGACATTGCACATTCCCAGCGGCAATATTTGATGATTTGGCCATCCCAATTCAGTTTGGTTCAGTTGCTGTTATTTTGGTACTGCGATATGAAAAGGACATGATTGGATTATGAGCAGGACGGTCAGAGTGTTATCTTGGAACTATTGGAAGCAACCCAAGGACTTACATGGCTTATTTCCTGCAATAGCTGACTGGCTGCCCTGCCTATTAGACATTATATCGTATTTTAGTATTAAGGGGTTCAATCATTTATAAATTCAGACACAATCATTTATCCTTTACACTTGCAATTGAGAGAAGTCTTTTTTTTATTATTAAAGCTTGATATGAGAAGTTGCACTCATGTTGCTTTATAGACCTTTAACCTGTTTATGATGACTTGTTTGCCTAAATATAACTTTACTTTTAATGTCACAATGTCACCTGTCTCTCCATCTGCCTCTACCAGAATTATTGAATTCGTATGGTCTTAATGAACCAATGGGACTTAGTTTGCACATAGACTGTATATACGTCGGTGCTATACTGTAGACTGGTATTAGCTATTTGTGTAGGTAACAGGAAAGTAAAAATAAAAAGACAAGAAAGAAAGGAGTCAACGTGTAATACAGTATGAGAAAAGAAAAGAAAAAAGCGGGAATCAAAAATGTAAATAGTGGAGCAGGAGGTATTCCAATATCCTGTTGTAGTTCTCTGGGCCTCATTATCCCATGACCCCCCGAGTGTTTCAGTTCCAGGAAGCCTTATAAACAGCAAAAGAGAGCGTAGCAAAATGCTGATTTTCCATTCCTGGTTACATGTTTCAGTTAGAGTGTGTAAACCATGGAAATATTGTGTGAGGTCCCCTTCTTTTGAAGTACTTCAGAACAGGGTGAGTTGTAGATCATGTGGACTAAGGGACCACTAGAGAATGCTCTGACCATTTTTTTCTCTCACCGCACTGCTTGTATGAGTGATAGTTGATGTTAAAGAAAGCTACGCATTGCCCTCTTAGTTGACTCTGGGCTCAGTACACGACATGTTGATTTAATTCGGTGTCTTATCTATTACTGACACTGTTTTTAATGGAGTAGTGCCGATGACTACATTACCCAGGTTATCCAGAGCATTACTCCTTGTCAGTAGGCTACATAAAAGGCAAGGCTAAACTTCATGCTGTGAGACGGTTATCTCAGTGAACCCGACACTGGTTCAGTCAAAAGCAGCTCAGGTTACAGAACTATCCATCCCCAAGATACTTCATTATTTAAACCACCTTCTCCTGCTTTTCCCTCTCACATTGGAGTCTGCCCTCAAGTCAATGTTATCTTACGTAATGTACTATTAAGTCAATGTTCAGTTTTGGTTACCAAGCTACCGGCTATTATCCAGGTTCACTACAAGACTATTGTTGGTCTGAGTAAACAAAGTGGACGGTCACACGACAGGTAATCAAACATCAACTGAACTTATTCATTGTAATGGCTGCCTATCCAAGCGGTTTCTAAGTGTGCTTTGAGGGACAGCATTTGCTTTGCTTAACTAAGTTGGTAGAGTAAAGCCACAAGTCATCCATGCAACGGTGGAAAAAATAACAGAAGATCCCTGTGAGCCCGCCTGCAGACATTGTTACCTGAGTGACAAGATCGAACAACTAGATCAATTCTGTTCAGTTTCCAGTCAAACTGTATATTTTTGTAAATTCCATTCATGTACACTGAAGCACATTTCTAAGGCTGGGTCATGGGTTCTGCATTCCATTATGATAGGAGCACTCTATTTTCGAGTGTTATCTCACAGCCAGAAAAAAACACTTTACAAGGTAATGAGGCTGGCTGAAACAAGAATGGCATAGCTGCAGGAATGAAGGCTAGAGTTTTGTTTAGCTACGTTGGGTCCGGTTTGTTATTCGCGTTGACATTTAAAAAAGCTAACAGAAGCTAACACTATATTTACTCACTGAAGGCTGAAAGACAAGTGTTGAGGGACATATAGTATTTAGGATAATTGAATCCTTCAGGTAGCCTCAAGCAACGTATTTAAGTAAAAAAAAAAGAAGAATAACCTCATAAAACTGGTTGAGAATCATGGCTGAAAAGTTGTTCTACTTATTTACTCTCTTATTTATATGAACCCTTTTTATCCCTTCAGTTCTCACTAATTTCCTCCCTATGTCCTGAACTTTTTTTTCCCCACCAACTCTGCCTTTCTCTGAAATCAAAAACCACCTCTCTCATGGATGAGATATTTATGAGATCTGAAGGTGCACTTGTAACACACAAAAAACCTTCAATAATTGAAGACTGTTTTGCTGCGCTTCACAAAGTTTCTGACCCCTAGCATCAACTACACAGAGCAACCACTTAGTCTCTCTCCCCCCCCCCGGGATTAAAAGACTGGTTGCTACCTGTCATTGTTTGGTTTCACTTTTACTGTACGAAATTAACACAATACACTAATGTTGTTTCACAAGTTCACAGAGCCCAGAGGGAATTTGCAGTGTTGTTATGCTTGACTGCTACTAAACGAACACAATCTACTGACAAAACAACGGCGCATGTGTCATGTTGCGTCCAGACTATTGTTACAATGAGGAATACTCGTCTACTGTCCAACTACATTCCTGCAGTAAGACCGCGATGTGACTTAAGAGTTGCCAGCAGTTCACAAATATGAATCCAACAGTGCAGAGTCTGCCAAATATGTGGACCGCTTATGTTTCTTGAACTCACAAGTATAATGTACCCATACCAGTATGTATTAGAATAAGCTCTGTCTCACGAGGAAGTGTATCCCAGACGAGCAGAAATAATGGCTGTGGTTTATTAAGTCTCGTCCTTTTGGGAGCTTTTCATGTCCAAACCACACGATTGCACACGCAGACACTCGCTCGCGCCGCTCCACAAAGACCTCGTTAAAAAAACAAAGTCATTTCAATGGTAATTGTTTCCACAGCCCTTGTAGCCCGGCTACATCACAGGACCAACAGAGATCAAGACAGAGTAGATGAGAACACAAAAAGGATAATTTATGAAACTAGACATTCTATACACTACTTCTTCTCCTCTGTGTCACCGGACAATGTCATTGGAAATTGCGCATTTCATTCACATTTTTCCTTTTGCATTGAACCCCCTCCTCTCCTCTTTTACTTAAATATAATGTGAAGTCTTATTTAAAGCCTAAACTAAGGGAGCTACTTATTGCATTACTCTAAAACTTTAATTCAGAGTATTGGACACTGATTAATGAATGTTACATATTGTCACCCCAAATACGGAAATGTAGTTTCAATTATTGTATTCTGTTCTGCTTCAGACAAACAGATTCTCATTTTATGACCACAGCTGTATTTTCATAAACTTTTACTTCCTTGTTTGGTGAGCCACAAGAGATGCACACGTACCTTGTACCTTATCTCTGTGGTTGATACAAGTCATCCATATCTGCGTTCCAAGAATGTCTTAGGAGCACTCATTGTATCCGGATGAGACTAGGCAGAACCAGCAAGACCAGATTATGTTATGGTTAGGGTTCCCACCTAGTCAAGTAAAACAGCATAGTAGTGGGTCATTGTGGTTTCACTGACTAGTTAGGTTACATATTTACAATATTTCTTTTAAAGAACGTTTACAGCGTATAAAACAAACAAATTTTAAAAAAAAACACAATGGACTTATACCAGATTAAAAGACAAAAAACCTTTTCTTAAATGTTCTCAATGCACACACTACCGGTCTTAAAACCAACAAAGCTAACATTACTGATATATATATGCACATGGTTAAAACTAAGGAGACTAGCGCTTTTTAATCATCATGTTACAGAACAATGAACTGCTACGTTAGGTCGAAAGGGCTCAGAGTAAGTAGTAGAATACAAAGGCAAACTGGTCACAATTCTTCAATTGTGCTGGTATCAATAACAATGTGTTCTGTGTGTGCACACAGAGTCATTTGATTTTAATACACTGAATAACACATTTACTGTGTCAACAGGATTTTGCGGGAGAGAATAACCACAATATCATTTTTTGACATTGTTCTTCCTGCCTAAATACAGGATACAGGATGAATCTGACTCTGCACTTTAAACAATGTGTGTGTGTGTGTGTGTGTGTGTGTGTGTGTTTGAACCTCTGTTTTCATAACAAATCCAGTTACTTCACTGCAGGAAGGAAACATAGTTTTCACCATTAAACCCAATACTGGTTGTCTTTAAGTGTCGGGTTCCTACTCCTGTGCGAGGCCCTGATCCCAGCTTCAATAAGAGCAGCCACCCTGACCCTTCCATCAGGTTCCATGGGGCCCCAGACCGTCATGCCAGGGGCCAGGCTCAGTCTTTGGACGGCAGAGTCGGGGAAACCCCCAGGACCCAGCTGGGTCACCACCACCGAGGGCATAGCCACGCTTCGCTCCGGCGGGCCCAGGTACGGCCGCCCCCCGGGGGGCACGGGGCCCGAGGCGAGCTCCTGGGCGAGGCCTTGTTTTTCCCTGTGGCGGAAGGCCAGGATGACTACCACTAGGATGGTAATAAGGAACAGGCAAGCTAGGAAGGGGAGGATGATGAGGAGGGGGTCTGCGGCAGGGCGTGGGAGGGATTCGACTCGATCTGGAGGTGCCCGGGGGCGATGGGGGGGGGCATGTTCGCCAACTGGATGGGGGTGGTGAGGAACGGTAGACGTTGGAGAGACATGATGCTCTCCTCCTCTTCCTCTTCCTCCTGCTGTTACTCCGTGGCCAGTGTGATTGGTCAAATGATGTCTGGGTTTAAATTTGTGAAGGGTCTTGTTATGGCTCTTGTGTGTTGTGTGAGGATGAGTGTGTGGATGTAAAGCCACATTAGTCGCACCCGAATGGCTGTGTGTGCTTTGTGTGTGTGCTCGTTTCCCACTGCCAGCGGTCGTAGTTCTGTTGCGACCAGGTCCCCGTGGAGTTGTGTGGTCTTTGTGTTCGTGGTGGCCTTTGTTGCCTTCGGAGTTTGGACTACTATGACCATGATGCATTTGGGTGTGGGGGACAATGGTGAAGTGGAGCTCGCCTTTTGCCGGTTGCACGTTTCCTGCCCGAAGCAGGAACGTAAACGAATCTTCCAGTGGCCTGGCAGGGGCGTGGCCGTGGCTGCCAGTCTTGTTGCCATGGTGACGGTTCCTGGTCTTGTTGCTGAGTATCAGCGACTCCTCTATGGCAACCCGACCCTGCACCAGGTCTCGGAAGGTAAACGACTTCACTTCCTGGGAGGCTTGGTTGTGGGCTAAAGTCATCTACAAGAAAACAAACACAATACATCAAGGAAGAAAGAACAGGAGGTCTACATCAACATGTGGATTCCTTGGTCTATTATTGTTACAGCACAAAATACACTTTTTGGGGGGAGGAAGGTCTGTCTTTGGCCTACTTAGATCCTGATAAAAAAAATGAGTTAAAATATAAAACCTCAGACAAAAGTTAATCCGGTTGTTTGTGATATAGAAGAGATTAAAACATTGTTTTCAAATGCACACACACACACACACACACACACACACACACACACACACAAGAACACAGCGTATACGCATATTCTCACACACAGAGAAGCATCAGGTGAACTGTTCAAAGGTGTAAAAAGTAAGAAGTGTTGACCTTGAAGTTTCTCCTGCTCAGTATTTGCATCTTTCTTAGCAACACCAATGAACAAATGATTATACCATGCAGTAACCAATGGCAATTAGCCTGTGTTCTGGAGTTACTTGGCCAAAAATAGAAACTCTTGTACTTTTCAAAGATGGCTATTGTATTCCTGTTCCGACCAGTTGTTTGGTCACTATTTTGTTTTACTTTATTAACCTTACCTTTTGAATAAAATGTTCTGCCTCAACAACTTTAGACATAAATGAACGTTACACTGTATTAAACCTAACATTTGGCAATCTCCTAAGTCATAGCTTCATAACTGTAATATTAGTAATAAAGTAATTCATATGTCGTAAAGTTTGACGTGTTGTAAAGTATCATTATATCTCTACAGTGCATCGTTAACTGGTGCACACCTTGACCAGGTGGCCATGTTTGGGCGGAGAGAGGATCTCGAAGACAGGGTCCACGCCGCTGAATTTGGCAAGCTCGGTGGCGTCCAGCATATCTCGCCGGAGCTTGACTGCCACCCCGTCCGGCACCCGAACGTGTTCCCTCAGGTAGCACCACGGCCGCACTGTCACGTTCACCGTCTGGCCGGTGAGGTTCTGGTACCAAACCCCGGGAGACCAGGCGGTGACGGACACCTCGAAGCTGTCCTCTGATTGGGCGACGTCCTTCATGTGATAAACTACCCGTCCCGAGAGTAGGTCTTCGTGGTGGAAGGCGGTGACGTCGTGGTCGTCGATGGCGATGCGGCCGTGGTGAGGGCTCCTGGTCACAGTGTAGGTGATCTTGGCGTCGTGGTGAAGGTTGGTTTGTGCCGCGAGTTCATTGGTCGTTAGGACCACAGCGACCTTGCCCTGCACCAGGGACAGGCCGGTGTTGTTCGCCATGGAGACGGATGCCTCATTAACCTCCAGGTTTAGGAGCTTGTACAGTGGTTGGTGGTGACCATCGGTTACACTGAAGTAAAATACACCAGTAGAGGGTTCTCCCTGAAGGATAGAAAGAAGAATGGAAGGGAGGAAATCAAATAAGGAAAAATGCAGTGAAAGAAGAAATTAAGAAAGGAAATAAGGAAGCAAGAAAGTGGGGAGGGAAGGAAGGAAGGAAAGAAGCAAGGAAGGAAGGAAGTTAGCAAAGAAAGAGGTCAGTCAGGAAGGAAGGTAAAGAAAGAGAAAAATACATAAAGCACGCTGCTTTCAAAACTGATCTTACTACTTTAAACTAACAATAACAAAAAGCTCATTACCCGCCACTCAACAAACAGAGCGGTTTTCTGATCAGAAAACCCCAATATAATGAGTGTATTTTGGTGTCTGATATGAACCTGTTGAACAAAGTGCAGCCTTTGACAGTTGACATCATGTTGGGTGAAAGCGGACACTGGTTCCCGTTTATTCCCCAGGAACAGGATGCCGTTGCTGGGCTTGCTCATCACTGTGTAGTGGAGCTCTTCTGGAGGTGTGTCCAAATCCTCCACCTCGATATTAAAAAAAATATACATTGTTAAAAAAAATAGAGCATTACTGAAATAACCCCTAGATGACACAGGTTTATCACATGGTTCATGGACATGAAAATGCAGAAAAAGAAGGTTTGAATGTCGAAAGCATGTTTGCATTCATAGATGTATAGAATATACAATAATAATGAACTTTATTTGTATAGCACTTTTCAAAACACAGTTACAGTGCTTTAATTAAGTGCTTTACAGAGCAAGATAAAATAGTACACAATCCAGATAAAATAATAATAACTAAAGCATAGAACATCAGACCTGAAAAAACTGTGTATAATAAAAACAGGTGGACTAAAAGTGATAAAAGATGGATAGAAACCAGAAAGACAACAGATTTACAATAAAAAAAAAAAAAACTTCCTGTAAAAATGTGTTTTAACGGGCGATTTAAAAGAGGGTACCGAGTTAGCCAACCTAAGTTCCTCAGGTAGGGAGTTCCACAGCTGAGGGGCTCTAACCGAAAACGCCCGGCTTCCTTTTGTAGCAAGGCAGGCTGTGGGAACAGTTAGCAGGGTCCTACCTGAGGAGCACAGGCAGCAGCTAGGTACATAAGTATACAATTCAATCTATGATGTATGTAGGAGCCGGCAGGTTCACATGGGCTCCCAGCAACACCGTGCCACCCCACCCCCACTTTTAGACTATTGTGTTGACTTCTAGCAGGCTTACATGCAGGGTCTCCGGTCCCAGCACCAACGTCCCGCCCACTGCAATTCTCAGACTGGGGACAACTGGACCGTGACGGGGCTGCTGGTCATTGACGGGGGTCACTGTGACGTTGAAGGTCTCCATCACCAGGTGGTTGTCCTGCAAGTAGTTATCCTCTAGGGGGGGCAGCTGAGTCCCCTGCTGGAGGGAGAGGCCGAGAGGCCCCAGCCAGGCCTCAAAGATGAAGCCGTCGCTGGTTGTCTCCGAGTCGTCGTGGTTGTACGTTACGCCGTACTTGTTCAGGGCAAAATGGGAGAATTCTGATTCGCCGCTGTGAGGGGGAAAAGTTCAACGGTTTTCGTTATTTGGTTTCCCCCCCCCCCGATAAATAGTATAGAATCATTCTTTCGGACAAAATGTATTTTTTCAAGTTAAACATCGTGTGTGCTGAATAAAGCACCATCTACTGCACCATTGCGTTATTCAATTACCCACAGACAACAAAACCACATGTCTACAGTCTAGACATGGGATGTGGTGACGACATCTTTAAACAAGGGAGTGTGGTACCTGGACAGGATGTGATCTCCGACAAAGAGGTTGCCGTGGCGAGGAAACGTCGTCACGCGGTACCAGGCCTGGTGGGAGGAGCGCTGGGCTTCTGGAAGCTTCCCCAGGAGGTTAGAAGCATCCAGCTTAGACTTGTCGATCACAACCAATCCTCCTTCTGCTACAACAGCACCTGGGATACACAGAAAACAACATGTCAACCAAACAATAGTATTCACGCTGGACAGTTATTATCTTTACTTCACCAGGTAGGCCCAGGTCAGACAGCCTGACAAAACAACACAAATATAAAAAGTACGGACATTTTGTTAAGACAAAGATAATTAAAAGCAAGTAGAAGAGTCAATCAACCATGTGCCAAGCTGATCATAAAAACACTACGAGAAACAACATTAGACAACTTCAGTCCTTGTTGAAAATTGTTTCAATCATGGTCTGCTGCACACTGATGTGAGGTACAGCTACAGTTAAATCTGATCCAACACAAAAGAATTAAGAACAACTTATCATTAAAAAAAGTGATCTAGTCCTTGATGAAAAATGAAACATCCGAAGGTCAGATATACACTTCTGTCCTATATGAATGATTAAGTTATCTTCGACAAGATCTTTAGGTGGCACAAGACAGTAAATACAAATACAAATATAAAAAAAAAATGCATTTGAAAAGGGTTTACAACTCAAGCCTGGCATGATGCATGCACACAATGTCAACAGCGTACAGATGAAATAGTAACAGTATAGTAGTAAATATATGTTTGTGTGACCAGTGTTGGCGAGTAGGATGGTGCGTCCCCTGCCAGCGACCAAGTGCTGGTAGGAGATGGGGATGGTGAAGGTGTGAATGGGCAGCAGAGCTGGAGGACAGGACACAGTGAAGGAGAAGGAGTCTGTAGCCGACCAGCCCACTGACTCTGGAAGGCTCTGGTTGTACCAAATCACACCCTGGTTAATCTGATTGGAGGAAAGATACACGCACACACACACACACATGGTCTTGTTAGTTGGGGACAGAGTTGCTCAATGAACATGCTTGGTCATCACACACACACACACACACACACACACACACACACACACACACAAGCCCTACCATAGTCTGTGTAAACACCGAGCAGGGTACCGAGCTCCCATCATCCAGTTTACGGACTAGCTGTCCCAGTTTAGGGGGAGTGGTCACGACAAACACCACCGAATAGTTTCCTCCGAAATGTTCAGAGTTGTCGTTGGTTACCACCAGAAGGTCCCCACTGGTGACGGCTGTCATAGTGCCTGACAAAATAAAATGTTTCAACAACCATCTTTTGTTATTTTTCTTCTTTTCAGCACCCAGTAAAAGCCAAGGTTGAATAATTATTAAAAAGGCCACTTGACTTGAACAACGTATATCTTATAATAATAACGTCAGCTTCTCTCGCTTGCACTTTGCTAGCAGAAGACTGAAACAAAGGCTATTCTAAATATATCCTTTATTGCCTCACCTTGAACAAAACATTCACGACATAAGCGATAAGCTTCAGTGTGTGGATATTGTTCTGCCTGGCACTAGTTGGTACCAAAAGGTAGAGGTCACCAGGCTAATCAGATTGTATAATCATTAACACAGGGCTAGTCAAGGAGGTCAATAACAGGGTCTAATGATTAACACTGCCATCCTCTCAGCAAGTGCTAATTAGTCCTAAACTTAAAAAAAAATATGTCTTTGGTCGTACGAGATATATTGGGTTAAATTAAGCATTTCTAAGTATTTGAATAGCTTCCAAAGTGTCATCACAACTCCTTTGGTTTTCCAAATTAATCTGGGAAATGTCAATGTATGCATTTAACCCAATCCTGGCACTCATATGAGCAGGGGATCTTGAAGATTTAACATTTCTACACGCACTCATACAAATATAATTAGAAGAAAGGATTCAGGGGACTGTGAGCATGGGGTTTGTTCTGAATCATTTTGCAAGGCATATATATGAATGAAGCCCGCAATTGTGCATGTGGCACAGGAAAAAAATATATATTTTAGACTCAAAATGAAATTATTCTGACAATATTAACCAGCAACCTCCTAGAGTGGTAGAAGTTCCTAATCAGGTTGCTGTGGCGTGACTGCCCCCGGTGGTCAAAAGTTATACTCTCTCTCTCATCTTCTACCGCTTATCCTGTTTTACAGGGTCGCGGGGGGGCTGGAGCCTATCCCAGCCAACACAGGGCGTAAGGCAGGGTACACCCTGGACAGGACGCCAGTCTATCACAGGGCCAACACATATAGGGACAGACAACCACATTCACACCCTATGGGCAATTTAGAGTCACCAATTAACTTGCATGGTTTTTGGACTGTGGGAGGAAACCGGAGTACCCGGAGGAAACCCACGCCGGCACAGGGAGAACATGCAAACTCCACACAGAAAGGCCCTTAGGTCAGGTGGGGTTGGAACCCAGAACCTTCTTGCTGTGAGGCAACAGTGCTAACCACTGAGCCACCGCGCTGCCCTAAAAGTTATACTTTAAGACATAAACATTCATCCATCCAAGTTGGCTTAAGAAAGAATGTTGTCATTCCTACCAGGGTACACCGCTAGCGGTTGGTTTCTCTCCAGGGTGAGAACCAGAGACCTAGCCGTTGTACTGAAGATCTGACGAGGGGCAAAGTTCACACCGTCGTTGACCTGGAAGTGAAACCCACCTAACAATGCACCTGTTCAAAACACAGATCCTATCAATCAGCATCTACTCCTGGCTCCTTGACAATTCTCTAAATTGTAGAACCTTTTACTTGCCACTGTTCCTTGCCCTTTGTAAACATAATAAAAAAGGGAAGGTAGTTAGAAAAAGATCGACTTTAGAAGATTCATACGCAGCCATGGAAACTAAAGAAAATAAAAGCCACAAAAAATATATTCCCTCAATAACTACACATGAATTTAGAATGACACATATTACCGGACAACAAGTAGGCAAGGCAAGGCAAATGTACTTGTACAGGTAAATTTCACCTACATAGGCAACACAAAGTGCTTTAAATGACGCGAGCAGACACACACACACACACACACGGCAAGGAATCAAATATTACAAATAAAATAAAAACAATAATAACAATAGTTAGTCAAATGAGAATCTTTGTATAAAGTCGATTCTGAACCTTCCCTGTCACGATTGTTCCGCCACACTACCAAACCACAGCCCTCTGCCGTACTCCAGTCATCTCCATTGGGGTGCACTCACCGCTGTGACAGAAAACGAGTTGCCCGGTCAGAATGTGGCTCTGTGTGAAGTTGAGGATGTGCCTCGCGGGGGCGCTCCGGAGCGCCAGGTGACCGTTGCTAGGCGGCGTGACGATGAACTCCAGGCCGTCCGGGTCGGTGTCGTCGTCCTCTGCACTGAGGTTGTCCACGGAGATCTCGGTGACGGAGCCCACCCACACCTACGGCCCGAGACACGGCGAAAGGTAAGGTCCAGCGCAGAGAACAAAACGCACAGGTGTGAGACACAAACACACAGTACAATGATATAGTTGATTAGGGGGCAGTGTCAATACAGTCATGTACATGAAGCATATGATATCTTTGAGGCTTTGTCACACACATAGCTGATAGTTCCCTTCTCCAAGTGTGAGTGTTTGACATTTTTCTGGGGCATTTTCATTGTGTGTTACAAAATGACTACATTGGGGTTCCCGAGTTCCTTAGGCAAGTGTTTGGTGTAAAAGTTGGTGCCGGAAATGGAGTTCGACATGACCACTGCTACTTTGAGTTTGGTCAAAGCAAAACTTCCTGGTAGGTTGACCTCATGACGTATCAGCTAGGAGACTGAAGTGCACCATCCAGTGGACATTTAGATGTACTTCATTTAATTAGAAACATGCACACAATCAAAAAGAATTTGAGGGACATGATAAACAAACATACACATTTTATCCAAATTGTATGATGGGATAGATGGATGCAAGACTGCAAGCTAAATTCATGTTCAGAAACTAGTGTTTGTTGAGTGAAAATGGAACAGAATTTCACTCTGGCCACTCAAATCGATTTTCTCTAGAGGTTGAAAAGCAGAAGCTAGTTTTGGTTCTTGCCCAGCTTGTCTGTGACACATTTTTCTCACCCCGTCACCAAAATAGATCCTAACGACACACTTCCTGTGTCTATGCTGACACGTAGTGACAAATGCTGGTTTTGAATGTGAAAAATGTCAATGTCGGATCTTTGAATGACACTTTGGGAAAGTCGGACTTGACGGTTTTCATAAAGTGTTTCATAGAAAACGTGCTCACCCTTAGCACGTTGTTGACGGTAACCACAGGTGTCCGGTCGTTGACAGGGGTCACGTGAACGAGCATGGTGCACGGGGCACTGTGTTTGCTGCTGTTCGTCGCGTTGGCAACGATGGTGAAGTTGTCGGTGCGCGTTTCACTGCCGTCGTGGACGTAGACAATGTACTCGTGTTCTACCTGGAGAACCAGAACGCGGAAGGACCAAACCTTTTTTTGTCATATTATTTATTGTTTATATGTGTACGATTTACAAATACAAAGCTGGATTGACGTATTAAAAATAACTTGGACTCATTGACGTACATAGAAATAAGTGCTAAGTGCAATAGGAACAAAGGAAGTACAGACATATATATAAAGGTTTTGTGTTGAAAAATAACATGAACAGTTTACTTCCCTAATGAGAGGTAGGTTGTTTGAAAAAACATAACAGCTTCTGTTTTTTACTTTTGGGCTACAGTAGATACAATGTTTGCTGGACAAATGAAAGTGGGAACTTTAATCTATTAGATGTTTTTTCCTGCAGGTTACGAGTCTTCAAACTGACCTGTGTGTGGCTGAAGGAGGGGATGGGAACTCCAGGGATCCGGATGTGTTCAATATGGCCATTGTGTGGAGGCTTGCTGACGTAGTAGATCAAGTTCAAGGCAGAGAAATGGCTGTGCGTGACCTTAATGCTGTCAGGGGTCAGCGGCGTAGATGCTCCCTCTAACACAGTCATGTCAGACACCTGAGAAGAATTCAGTCAAAACATGTTTCTTTTTTATTTTTGTATTTTTTAAGCCTCTTTGAGCACAAATAAATACACACACACACACTGCTCGTACAACATGAAACAACATCCATTTTCATTCTCCATACAATATAAACTATGTCAACAACAACAAAAAACGTCAGTTGATCAATTGAATATGTAAGTAGTACTGAACTTGTAGTAAAGGAGATGCACACATAGAAAGTTCAGATGCTGAAAGGGAGAAATGCACACTCAAGCAGGGTGCTACGTCCCATTGCTCATTTGATCAATGATTGAAAATATTCTTCACAAACATGTTTCCAACCTCCAGAGGAATAAGGCGGGGGATAATCTCCACGTTAATCCTGATTGGTCCAACTTCTGTCACTCCATTAGTGGCATCCAATAGGAATGAGTCATCGGTGCCTCCGAGTTCCTGGTTTTGATAATGGACCAATCCCAGATTTACGTCTTCCTGAGTAAAGTTGTGGAGTGGCTAATAACGAAGAAGGTAAAAATTCAAAACATCATATATCAAATGTTATATTCATCATCTCTAAAACTATCACTGGTTTCTCTTACTGTAAGCTATGGGCCTTCAACATTATATATGGGCATATTTATTATCACTTAAAGGTCACCATAATGCAGACTTCAAATAGTGAGTGAGAAAAAGGATGAAACTTGTCCTATTATAAAATAAATTGTTATGCCAAGTCGAAGACAAATAGTTTCAGCTCTTTTGTCTGGTGTGGAAAAAACGGAAGCCAATGTCGTAAATGAAAATATGGATCAATGAGCAAAAAAAAATATGACTACTATGTACATTGTTATTCGGGGACATGCCTAGTATATTGTCTCTACTCATATCTAAGTACAAAACGATCATTGTTACTGTTACATCTGCCCACCTGGTAGTAGTAGTGGTGGTGGGGATAATTGAGGTGATCTCCGTCATGGTCCTCATCAGGGGTTTCCCTTTTCAGGATGCCCAGAGACGGGCCTCTAAGGACGGTAAGGAAGATCTGAGAGGGTAGGTTGTCTTCGTGGACCACCTGGAGAATAGAATAGAACATTAAGAGCATGATACAATATAATGACGGATCAAATCCTGAATAAAATGGAAGAAAGGCAGAATGTGCAACTTACGTGTATGCATTTTATTTACTTTTGTCGAACCTTCTGCCCTACTTAAAATTGTCTATTTTACGTGGGGCATTGTTAAAAACTTGGAACAGACATGTAGCATGTAAAACAACATGCAACAGTATGTTCTCACCTCCAAATGGTCTCTGGTGACCCTGACAGGAAGTCCCTCCTCCACCACCACGGGTCTGTTGCTAACGACGACTGGTAGCTTGTGACGGCTCTCCGTGTAAACCTTCACGCCTACTCCCAGGTCCAAACGCACCTCCCTCCTCGTGCCGCCGTCGGAGGGCCCCTCCCGCTCCCGCACTCTCGCCGTCACGTTGAAGCCGTCCGAGGGGTGTTCGCCGTTGCCATGGTGATACTTCAGGTGTCCCTCCCTCAGGTCGTGCTGAGTAAAACGTGAGACCGTGTCTCTCGTCGTTCCGCCGACGCCGCCGTCGTCAAGGAACAGAACTCCGTGTCGGGGGGGAAGGAACACCTCATAGGTCACTTCCTGCTCTCCCCGGATGTCCAGGTTGGTGACGACGCTGAGGTTGCTGGTTGTCAGGGGCGCGGTCCCGCCTTTTGGGAGACTCAGCCCTGTGTTGTTTCCGATGTGGAGATATGGGTCCTGGGCCAACACCTGCCCATGATGTTCATGTATGTGTGTGTGGGAATGTAGGGAGGTTAAAATCATTTGTGCAATAGAGAAACACTAAGAGACGCCACACAAACCCCTACCAAATCTTTGAAGAAAGTTATGACTGTTTATTTATGTTTTTGTTAATATAATCCTCACCTCAAGCAGAGTAGACACGTAGTGTTTCCCATCTGATACGAACAGAACAAAACGACCGTAGCTCACTCCTCGATGGAGGAACAACACCTTTTTCTGAAGAAAGGAGAGCAGACACAGATTCAGAAAAACACATTCATACTCATAAATTGAGTACATAGATAAAAATATATATTTCACGTATTAATTACATAATCTAAAGTTGTACGGATGTCTTATACATACACACACACTCAAAATGCTGTTTGAATAATGTTGTGAGAAAATATACAGATAAAGGTGTGTTTAGGCTCTTAGTATAGTGGTCTGCGGACGATGCTCTCTAAAGACGCCAACCTGGGCCAAATCGTGCTGGGTGAACTGGTACAGCTTGTGGTTGGTATCGTTAACCAGCACCAGCTCTCCCATGGGAATCCCCCTCCGCGTGTACACCAGCCAGTCGTCGTCGAAGTCCGAGTCGTCATCGCGGTAACGGAGGTCGTCCAGCGTCAGCAGCCTCTGGCCGTCGCGGGCAACGTGGAACACTTTGTCCACCACCCTGATAGGTTTCTTGTCGTTCACCAGGTGGATGGAGATCTTGAAGGTGTGCTCCCCAGACGCGTCCTCCTCCGTCGGGTGGGAGCCGTTGTGCGGCTTGGCTACGGCGGCGTGGAACGTGAAGGAGTCCTGGGTGGTCTCGCTGTCGTCGTGGACGTACACGACGCGCTCGTTGACCACGTCCTGACTGGTGAACTCTCGTATGTGGTCGTAAACCGACGTGGAATTTGCCAGGTCGATTTTCCTAATCTTCCCGTGTTTCGGCCCTTTGACGACGGTGTAGTGGACGGGCTTGTGGCTGTTGCCTGTCCGGGCGAAGAGAGCCTCGCTGTCGATAACCCTGCTCTCTCCCTCCAGAATCGACAGGCCTTTGTTGACGAAGGTAACCGTGTGAGAGCTGGCTTTGATGCTGATCCGGAAGTCAGAGCTCCCCGAACGGCCGTGCCGGGAGAACACCTGGAAAGTGAAAACGTCCCTCGAGTCTTCATGGGGTCGGCTGACCAGCTCGTATTTCACCTGATTGTCTGAGATGTTCTGCTGGCTAAACGTAGAGTTGATCTTCAGGGTTTGATGGTTGAAGAGCAGGTGGCCTTTTTTGGGTAGGCTCAGCAGGCTGAAGAAGAGCTCCCTCTCCGGTAGTTTGACCCCCTTGGAGATGGCGTGGAGGTCCTGTGAGGTGACCGTTGTTTTCCTCACCCCGTTCACCTCCATTTTACTCCGAGTGACCTTGAAGTGGATCCAGCGGACCTTGATGTGGACAGCCACCTCCTCCGTGGCTGCAGAGCCGATACTGACGTGGCATTTGAAGTGGTCCGTGGCGTCGGCGTGCGTCTGTATTCCATGGAAGGTGTTGAGGTACCGAATTCTTTCTTTTTCCAGGAGTTTCTGGGAGAAGTACGGGGTGGGCTTCCACTCGCCGCTCGAGTGCAGCCGCTGGAGCTCGCCGTAGCGTGGCCCCTCTGTGACATCGTAGCGCACTTCAAAGATCCGGTCGGCCACGTTGACCTGCACTGCGAGCTGATTGGTGGTTATGGTGAAAGCCCCGCCTTGGTCGACCTCTAGCCCCGTGTTATTGGTCAATTTGTGTTCCAGCGCCACCGCCATGACCCTTAGAATCACAGTGTTGCTCACCTAGGCACAGACGCCACGGAGAGAAAAGATTACAAGAAAGAAGACAAAGAAGACTTCAGTAAAAATGAATACAAAGTATAGAGTAGGTCGAAAATGATGTCTGTTGCTTTTATTTATGAATTTCTTTCTCAAACGTCAATACTACTTACTTACATCCCATAATACTTGTTGTCTCACTAAAATAACTATTCGAGGTAAGCATACCACCCTCCAAAACACACAAAAGCCCTTCATATACCTTCTCTCCGTCGCTGACCCTTAGCGCCAGCCTGGAGGTACTGGCCCCAGAGTGGACAAAACTAATCTTTCCTTCCTCCAGGTCCATCTGGGAGAACCTTGTGATGGGCCTAGTAAACCATAACATAACCCTTATGGTCACTTCAATTGTATGAATTCAAAAGTTATCTTTTTTATCTACATTGAGCACTTACAGCAGCAGCAAGGATGCACCCCCTGCTATACCCCCTGTTATATTAGGCACAGACAACACAGTCAAAAAAACAAGCCTTTTTAGAAATATTAGCAAGACTTACAGGTTTACTGTTGATAAAATACATGAATTACGTAAAAAGTTAAAAGGAGAATTAACACAATTGAAAACATTAGAGATGTATGCTACCTCTTAGAAAAATAGTATATTCGTTTAGACCAAGGGTTGACATCCACCTGATCTGCCCACATTCAAAGCCTGGCAGGTCAGACTTTAAATGAAGGCCCTCTTGAAAATCCTTTTAATAACAAACACCTCCAGCTGGATAAAGAGGACAGACATCTAAGGGTTTAAGAAGAGGAAGAAGAAAGAGAAGAGCCTGTCTACTGGAGTTGTGATGAAAAGCTCACCTGCCAGGGTGGTCCTGGTGTTCGAGGTGTCCAGCCTCAGTGTTAAGGTCGCCCATAGAACTGAACACCAGCTGTGTTGAGTTACTGTCGGGGTCCGCCACATGCAGCACATCGCAGGTTAACTGAGGAACATCATTAACGTAAACAATGGGTGGGGGGGGGGGGCTTATATAACATGTATCTGGTAATTATTATTATATACAATATCGAGATATTATTATTTTCTTAGTTATTATTTATTTAGGATTATTTGCTAGAACAACAATTTTCGGCGGCTAATGGTCATCTGTGAAATGTATAACAATGTCACATTACTAGATAGATAGCTAGCTACAGTATAGCTGTGATTATAAAGCTGACAATGATCATGATACGGAAAATGCCCACACCAAACCCTTACTCGAGACTGGAGTGCCTTCCCCAAGGGATCGAAACGCAGCGCTCTATTTCTGCGGTGCTCAATCCCGGACGCTAAATTGCTCGACCAACCCGGACCCTTCCCTTCCTACCTGCCGCCGAGACTTCTCCGGCAGGACAAACAGGCCGCCCTCGGGTAAGCTGAGCTCCGGCGCGTTGTTCACGGGGCTCACACTGACGTTGAACCGGTGCAGCCGGTTGCCTTTGAGGTAGAGGGGCAGGGCTTTCTTACTGCTGGTGAACACGGAGAACATGAAGAAGTCCTGCCGGTCCTCCGAGCCTCCGTGGACGTACATGATCCTGCCGTGCCACAGGTCCATCATGCTGAAGGTCCACTCATCCTCCTGCTCCTCTTCCTGCTGCTGCTCCTCTTGGTCCTCCACCTCTTTGTCAGTCGTCCCCCCGCGGTGGGAGCGGACGTCCAGCCTCAGCTGGCCGTGGACGGGGGGCTGCTCGATGCGGAACATCAACTGGGACTGGCGGATCCCCAGCCGACGAAACTCCAGGTTTATCTGAGGGAAACAAAAAAACACATTTAGAGCCACAGTCAGCTACCTAACAAATCTATCAATCATGTGGTGGTAAACATTTCATTGTAAAAACACATTTAGAGCCAGTCAGCTACCTAACAAAACTATCAATCATGTGGTAGTATACATTACAAAACAGGTCAGAAAGGACCGGACACACGCACACACAGACACAGACACAGACACAGACACAGACACAGACACAGACACAGACACAGACACAGACACAGACACAGACACAGACACAGACACAGACACAGACACAGACACACAAGCATACCTTAATGTGTTTGGGTTCCAATGGCGCTATCCCTCCTTCGGTGACATGCAAGTCCTGCAGCACCAGGAAGTTAGGAGGTGTCTTCCTGTTGTGTCCGTGGTGACCATCATGATGGCCGTGGAGTGGCGGCGAGGTGGTATGGTCAAAGTGATGCGGGTCAGTGGAGCTGGCCGTCGTAGCTAGTTCCAAAACCTTCTCCGGCCCGCAGCCCACGGAGACGTCCTTGGTGACGGTGGCGTGAGGGAGGCCATTGGTCCGGCCGTTCACCCTGATGGCTCTCAGACATCCCTTGAAAGAACCACCCCCGCCCCCCCGGCCCCCAGAGCCCGCCACCAGCAGCCCAGCCCGCCTCACCTCTCCCCGGCCGCGTTCGTCCACGCCTCCCAGAAAGAGAGGCCCCCGGAGCTGCAGGGCGTGAATGTGCGGCCCCAGGCCGGCGCTCACCGTCTCTTCGCCCACTGACAGGTGCACGCTGTGGGGCAGGAGGTGCAGTCGGACCGGCAACCAGCTGTGGTTGCTGTGGAAGTACATGAGCGAGCGCAGCTCCGTTTTGTTCCCGCCGCCGTTTCCAACCGCAGTCACCAGCCAGCCCTCCCGGATCTCCATGGCAACAAAGCCACCCTGGTGGGCGGAGCTGTACAGGACCACGCCATCGCCTGTTTGGACGGAAGAATGCATCTCACACTCGAACAGCCCCTCCTGGGGTACGTCCCACGTCGGGAGGGCGACGAAAGCTCTGGAGCTGAAAAAGCGAATGGTGTCTTCCTCCGTGGCCGAAAACTGAGAACTGCAGCCTAGCGAAACCTCATGGACGCTCTTATAACCAGAGTACGGCCTCAGACTGGACAGGAGGTTGTGTCTATTGAACACCACCTCGTCCACACAGCCCCGGAAACCAGAGTGGTTGTGTCCGGAGAAGTAGGGGCGGTCCAGTCCAGCCGACCCGCCGACGAAGAGCCCGTCCTGGACACTGAGCTCCAGGTCGGGCCCCGGCATGCGGAGGCTGGTGAGGGAGTGTCTGTCGACGGTTAGCGTGACGTTGTGGTGGTCGTGGTGGAGCTGGGCGGAATGCCAGGCTTGGTCGTTCAAGTAGAGGCCCTTCTCGGAGCGGAGGGAACGCTGGCCGGAGCCCAGGTCACACCACACCTAGACACAGTGGAGAAATGACAACGTTCTCAGGGAATGTCCTGAGTTTGTTCTCACCACACAGTCTTAATGAACAAATAAAACGTATTACAAAGGGGGAAAAAAGAACAACAAAAAAAGACAATATAGAAATAAATCAAATCTTTATGTTGATGATGAAGGGTCAAAAACATGGATGTATAATAGAACTTTTTGTGTCGCATGAGGTCATCCCAAATTATGGCTGTGGTGGCAACATGCAGGCATTTGGAGTAGGCCCTCCACCTCCTCCTCCATCTCCTCCTTCTCCTCCTCCTACTCCTCCTACTCGGATATATAGTATTCCACACATAAGCCTAGCTGTCACAAGTTCAGTAAACGGCATGCCCACCATTTTGGTTCCGTAAAACCATATCTTTAGGTACCACAAATCAAACTCCCTTATCTAAAACAATTGTGATGATATGGGAACAAAAGCCTTAGCGTTGTGGGATTTGAAGGGACATTTTACTCGAAAGCCAAATCAAAACTACGCTCACCGTCCTTCCATTGAGATCTACATCTACATAAACCATCAACGCCAACCACCAGCTGTTCCAATTAAAGGATTTATCTTCACACTGATCCTATAAAACCTCTCATCAGAGCCCTACAAACTACAGACAGTCAACGGCTATCTATGATTACAGCCTCCATACTACAACACTACAGCACCTATATTACAGGACCAACATTAAACTCCTGTGGTCGGCTCCCCTGCCAGAGTCGTGAAGAAACTTGTTCTGAAGTCGGTGCCAGGGGCAGGATGTGTGTGTGTGTGTGTGTGTTTTTCTGGCGAAGCAATCCGACACCGACCCAGGCTATTGCTCTCGTCTGGGTTTTTATGTTTGCCTTAAGCTACAGTTAATAAATGCCTGCATGGGATGACTTATCTGTCCAGAGGATAGAGGCGTTATGGCGTGTGTAAAAGCTATTCTGGCAAAGTAACAACATAAGCAGCAGTAAGAGTAGTGGTACCATGAATTAAAGAATACTTTGTGCATTGCTGTGTCTTTTTGTCCATGTCTGACTGTGTGTGCTGGTATATATTTCTTAGTGTGTGGGTGTGTGTCACAATATTTGTCTGTGTGTCTGTGTGTCTCAGTGTGTGCATGTATATGTGTGCGTGTGTGTGCGTGTATATGTGTGCGTGAGTTTTCATGTCTGTGTGTGTGTGTGTGTGTGTGTGTGTGCATGTCTGTGTGTGTGTGTGTGTGTGTGTGTGTGGACCTGAAGGCGTCCCGCGTGCAGCTCCAGCAGCAGGTAGTCTGTCTCCCCTGCCGCCAGAAAGAGCAGCCCAGCAGGGCTATGGGTCCGGAAGCGGACATGAAGCAGAGTCCGACTGGATTCCTCCACCGTCCGCAGGTGGACATAACCATCTCCGTAGAACGAGGCTGAAACACAGCAGGAGAGGAAAAGAGAATCGTCCGTTAGCTGGTCTTAACTAAAAACCTCAAAAGTCGAACATTTGCATGTGCCAGTCAAGCTTTGGTCCAGGGGTTAAAGTTGGGGTCACGAAACTGGACACTGCAGAAAGTTAGCCCTATTCTGGTTCAAAGTGTCTAGCTATGTTTTGGAGAGTCTACAAACCATGCACACCAACTAAAAGTATTAGCTGTGGATTGTTGGCTTAAAAACAGTAGAAGTCAAGTAGTTAGTCAATAAGATGATTATATTTTATTCAATACATGTTTATGTTAGCCTACAACATTCACCATGAAGTTTAGTCAGCAACTCTGGTGGGTTTTCTCAATGTAAAGTGAATGAACAAAAACACAAAGGTTGAGCAATGACTTAATGAAACCTAAAAAAAAAAATATCTCCAACAACAACGCATACCATTAAAGTGTATTGATCAGCGTGACTAAGTGCAGCTTTCAGACCAGCTATCTGAATTCAATTGATGAACGCTAATGCACTAATCAAACAGGCCTAATTGGGTTTGCTAGACTGGACCCCTTGTACGGGACTATGACTGAGACCAATGGCTGAATATCTGGGGCAGAGCGTCATAGGCGCAAATAGGGATTAAACTAATTCACAACGAAATTGTGTGACCTTGCTGGAAGTCACAAAATCACTACCAGGACTTCCCCCTTCTTTATTTCCCAATTCTAACAACAAATTAGCTGAATCTGTGTTGGAACGAACGACACTGGTTATGCTTCGGTTGCATAACTACATTTTATAAATTGACTACTGTCTAAATAAGGAGCCAAATGATTGACAATGCACCCAAATGGAGGTTAACTACTGGAAATCTCCACTCAAATTAGGTCATAAAACCAGCAATGTGAGCTGAGTGTACAAAAATTATAGATAATATATTTGTGTTAAAGCTTTAAAAAGGCAAAAAGAAAGGTATTTAGTCTTAAATTGCTAACATAATTGTATTTAATTGAATTCCATTGTCTTTTATTTAATTGCTAGAACATGAAGGGTAATTTATTTGGATTTTCTTTTCTAGCCTCTCTAATGTTTTGAGCAGCTGGAACTAGCTCCCAGAGTCTACACTGTTTAATTTTTTAATAAGCCATCCATGTTGTCCTTCCCTGACTCCCCTAGGGATGTCTGTCTGCGCTTATCTTTACCATGTGACATGGCTGTGGAGACATGACACAAGATTACTGTAAATAGGATTAATATTAATCTCCCAACTGACAAGTAGTTAGCCACTAGTGTTTGATTATGTAGGTTAGTCAACTAATGGAGTTGAAATCGGGAGAAACTAAATGTCATCGAACTAAATCAATACAACTTTCCAAATTAGATTTTTCAGTGCTTCAATAACATACAATTAAGGATAAAGTTTATTGAAAAAAGACTAGGATGTTAGTGCAACTGCACTGTGATCGTAACTACAAATAAAAAGTTGTGCAAATGTTTACAAATAATATATGGTAAAACAACTCCACCATACCTGACAAACAAACTTGATGGCTGAAAATGCTATACCCTTGGTCTTATTTTACCGTGGCATTTGTTTATGTTAAATGTAGACCCCTGCAGCACCTTACCTGCAATCACTTGTCCTCTCGAAAGCAAGAGTTGCAGCAGAATTTCGATTAATAAAAGTTCTTTCAGTAATTGAAAACTCCCCATTTGTATGACTACCACTTTAAATCCGTTGCAGCCAACATTTGAATGCTTGACATCAATCCATTTTTTCTTCTTCAGATAGATGGCTCGCCCACCCTTATCCACTACTTTTTAGGCTGCTCATACCAGCCACAGCTCTGGCGGCAACAGTTCATCTACCTGCCCTAGCGTGACGCAAGCATTGGCTCCACCCTCAACTCCTCCTCGTAGTATATATTTTAAAATGTACTCAAAGGTATTTACAATTCACAACATAGAATTATAGGCGTCTTTATCTACAATTAGCTATTATTTAAAATTGTAGGCCTATTTGACACAAAATATCTATCTTCTTGCCTTCTCAATGTTAATCTGAAGATTTCATATAGAGAAAGCATTCCAAGCGTTTGTCAACAATACTGCAGCAAGAAATTATACGATTTTGTAATCATAATATTATTTGCGCACCACTTCCCAAATTCAAGCACAAGCGCTTTTACATTGTAATCTATTTATATTACCGTTTTCCACCAGTAGAGGGTGATAGTCAATCACACTTAAAGTTCCCTATTACAATCAGAAGGCTTGTCAGTGAAAAAAATAAAATAAATACAGGTTCAGTTTACTAGCCTTCTAGGCAGGGGCGTTGTCAGTATACTTGTCTCTGTGAAAATATATTTACAAATTGGTCTCCTGACCACAGAGTCACTTTCTGGTCCCTATGATGCCAGGGCCCCTGCGAATCATCTCCCCTTCAAAGGCATAAACATACTGCTGTGGACATAGAAGTGAGCAGGTTTGCTATATTATTTTTAGTAATACAGCCTGCATACACACAGTAATCAACCAGACAAGACTTTTGTAATACAAAATGAAAATGTTCAAAACAATGAAAACAATAAAAGAGTGAGCGTTCTCTGCCAGATACAGGGATATACAAAATATGTTACTGACATGCAAGGTATAATCTTAGTAATGATTGGACCTACTTGATCAAATATGAAAAAGAACAAACACCAATCTCACTGATAGATATGTAAAGAGATTATGAACAAAACACTGCTATTGTATTATTAATACAATCTCGCATAACGTTACATAAAAGACGACCTCCAAAGCAAAGACATTAAACTCATGTGACTAACAGCGTCTTGAAGAGCTGGCACGGAAAAGCACACAAAGAAAGCAAGAAAGAAAGAAAGCAAGAAAGAAAGCAAGAAAGAAAGAAAGAAAGCAAGAAAGAAAGAAAGAAAGAAAGAAAGAAAGAAAGAAAGAAAGAAAGAAAGAAAGAAAGAAAGAAAGAAAGAAAGAAAGAAAGAAAGAAAGAAAGAAAGAAAGAAAGAAAGAAAGAAAGAAAGAAAGAAAGAAAGAGAAGAGAAGAGAAGAGAAGAGAAACGAAGGGAGAAAGGGTAAGTAGTGGGAAAAATAAGAAACAGGGAGGAGGTTGGTAAACAGGTCGTTTGGTGGCAGCAGGAGGTCAGGAGAGAGAAGAGAGAGAGTGACCAGTAGCTGATTGAATTAACATGAATGTCTGGTATTGTTCAATCTGACAGAGCTAGGACTGTATCCTGACACACACACACACGCACACACGCACACACGCACACACACACGCACGCACGCACGCACGCACGCACACACACACACACACACACACACACACAGCACATGCTCTCTCTCTCTCTCTCTCTCTCTCTCTGACACAAATACACATACAAACTCAAACAACCCACACATCACACGCACTCGCCATTTGGTGTACTGGTGCCATAACTTGTTTACATCCAAACCAAGCTGTCTTGAATCTAACTCTGTTGAGCGCACGTCCTCCCAGTCTTTGGTTGGTACTGAGCTACTGCTGGGAGGAATGACTCACCGCTGCCGGTTTGGGGACCAACATGCGAAGTCCACAGTTAGCATCGGAGAAGGCAGGAACCACCTGGCTTCAACCAAAGAAAAACAAGCTGAAACAGGATTCACTGGTGAGGCAGGGATGGCGAGGCACATTATGGCCACTGGCTAGCAGCTAAAACAACATTAAGACAGACCACCAGAAAGACCACGGAGCTAAGTAGAGTCGAGGGTTCCTATTGGTCAGAAAAAGGCTTGGTTGTGGACTAGCAATTGCTTTGAATTCAGAATGTATATTAGTTTTGTGTTCTGACAGGAGAGGCATCCGCCAACTTTGATTTTAAAGGTAGATATGTCAATAAGAGGGGACACTTATTATGGGAAAATTGTGAACAAGAACAGGTCACACATCGGGGTCATGAGACATTGTACCAATAAAGATTCATTACATCACTGCCTTACAGTCGTTTCACACTTACATCCAAAGCGACTTACATAATATATGGGTGCACCAAAGAACTAAGCTAACAGTCACAATTTCAGAGCACACTGAGTCAGGGTTGCTACTTAGACATCTCAAGTTCATTCTTAGATAGAAACATGACCTGCTAAACAAAACAATATCATATTGTGAATTGCCTATAACACAAAGTATAAACATAACACCACAAACCAAACTCTGGTCCAATACTTAATGTAGGAGAAGGACAATGAGAATAAGACCCCAAATAGAGAACCAAGAAATAATGTAGTCGGACACAAGGTAAATTCTGCTGACATTTTAACTGATCAATTCAAAAGCCATTTTTTATAGCATGGTCAGCTTCCCTGTCAGATCAATATACAATTTATGGGTTGTTAGCGTAGGCTAAAAATGAGACGTTACTCAAGCCACCTCTGTTTTCAGGCCAAAAAGTTTTTGAAAACTTCATTACCCAGAGTGACCCAGTCTGAGGACTTTTC
>CM030172.1:7051129-7106129 GCA_017639675.1 Aplochiton taeniatus
CGCTTCGTCGCCGTGCGTACTCACCCGACGCAGTTGATGACATCACAACAACACGTGGTCAAACAATGGGACTGCACTAAAAACAACACAGCTTGCTTTCCTTTGCTCGCAGCGTAAATAACCTCCTCGAAAAACTCTCAAACGCCCACACGCTCGGCCCAACCTCAAAGGAATAACACACAGTTTTTTGGTGGCCTACACTTTGAGCAGCGAATCTATCGTCTCCAGACCGGGATGTGATTAGCATGGAAAGCCATAATATTTATGATGTTCCTTTGTTTGTTTTTGTCACTGTGCTGTGGATTGAAACGACACAGGGACACACTCTCCTAAGTGTCTCACAGGGTCTGTAAACAGCTGTAGGCCTCGCCCCGACCCCAAACCCTCAGGAACTCCACAGGCTATCAAAATAGACAAAATCTCATTGGGATGAAATTGAGCTGTACTGTAGAAATACGCGCACAAACACACACACACAAACACGCACACACACACAAACACGCACACGCACACAAAAACACGCACACACACACAGATACACACACACACCGAAATTCGGAGAGCACTGCCACATCTGCAGACAGTCAGTGTAGGAGTGGTTTACTGTAAAACCTCAGCAGCCTCGGTGAAATGCCTGCTGTAAATCAAAACACACTGGGCCTGTACTTACTGCCGGCTGGGCCTTTTATTTTCTCCTTTTCTTTCTCAAAAGGGAGAGGCTGCTGTCCACCCTCTGCTTGTGTGTATATCCGACCCTTCACCAGAGGAGCGGGATGAGGCCGAGAGCCAGGCGAGGTGGGTTCAGAAGCGGTTGTTTGATGGGAAGGACAGGACGTGGTGTTACGGACTGGGTACAGAGTGGCTCTCTAAGAATGCAATTAGCCAACAGGGAGTGTGCTTTCCACATGATCACACCTCTGCACACTCTGTCCAGCACATGATTATTGATGCACCTCCCAAATTAGACATGTTGTGAGATGGAAAACTACAGAGTGGAATGTTTGACTAGCATGTGTTTTTTTTTATATCGATGAACGATATCCAAGTGTGTGTGCGTGTGTGTGTGTGTGTGTGTGTGTGTGCGTGTGTGTGTGTGTGTGTAGGTATGAGCAGGTGTGTGACATGGAAGCGG
Organism: Aplochiton taeniatus; assembly: GCA_017639675.1. Taxonomy (NCBI): domain Eukaryota; kingdom Metazoa; phylum Chordata; class Actinopteri; order Galaxiiformes; family Galaxiidae; genus Aplochiton; species Aplochiton taeniatus. The sequence continues at coordinate 7,052,262 of CM030172.1, forward strand.
AGTCTGGATGTGGAGGAAATGGGGCCCCCACGTTTCCATCTTGTATTTACCAGGAATATGATTTGGTGAAAACAGCAGACGAGGAAACATATGAGAGAAAGGGCTGGTTTGCATAGGGGAAAGGGGGGATGAGTGGATGGGCAGAGGATAAGGAAGTGTCTGCACACCAGTGGAAGAGCAGAGGTGAGGGTCAGACAGAGGGAGGAGGGCAAATAGGAACTTGGTAAATGGCACACAAAAGCAATCAAACCATATGACGAAATAATTATGCTGTCTTAAATTATATTTATGAAATACCACGTCTAAAATGTGGGCATAGATTAAATAATAAACTACCTGTTTGTTATCTTTAAAAACAAAGATATTCATATAAAAATAAACCCCTAGAGAACTTCTAGCCAAAACAGTTTCTTAGTTTGGAGCCATTCCAAAGTGAAACTGTCACTCACCACAGACTAACAATGGATCCTCTGATGATCTGCCATCCCATAGTGATGTTGCTGTTGTTGCCGGGCGGGCAGGGAGTGAAAGCGAACCCCTTGGTTGCTAGGGTCGCTGAGGACTAAACACTATGTCGGTTCCCTGGGGGTCAACAGAGAGACGGATCACTTCAAAGGACCTTTCAAAGCCACATCAATGGAAAATATGTGTAATAATAAAAGGCTGGGATGTGTGTTTTAATAAAAGGGACAATAACAGCAACACGTTTTTAAACAAATAATAAACATTTAATGCTCTTGGCCACTTCATATCGCTGGTTATAAACTGTGGGTTAAATATATATATATATATATATATATATATATATATATATATATATATATATATATATATATATATTTGATACACTTGTAATCGAAAAATCACAAAAAAATGTATATGAGAAAATAATGAACATACTTTGTGCACAATTTACTGTATCAAATGAACGCTTGTAATAAGAAACTTGACTAGTTTGTTGATAGGTTAAAGGTGTTAGACAATACAAACTCCCAATTACCAACACATGAAACATATTCATCCATAACACATAGAAGGTCAAAAAATGTAAAACTAAAATGAATTGTCTCAATCAGCCATTCGCGTCTAACGACTGACCAACCAACACACTCGTTTGCTCTCTCTCTAAATAGCCTCAACATCCCGTCTAATACACGTTTGAGACAAAACCGGTGTGTTTGGTGACAGACACAGATAAAGACCCAGTTTTGTTCCCAAACGAGTCGGGGGTATGCATGCTGACTCACACAACTTACTGGAAACTCGTTGGGAGTCACACCCTGCTCCCCTCCCCCAGTATCTCCAAGCCCCCCCACCCCCACCCTTCCGTCCCTCCCCCTCCCCCTCCCCCTCCCCCCTTCTTTCTCTCTGCTCCTCACGTTCCCTGAGTCCCCCTGCACTTCCTCCCCCTTTATCTACGCTCCACTTTACAAGGGAAACACTGCACCCCGACCCCATCCCCGTGACCCAAAACCCTTAACCCCGCACCGCCCCCCCACCCCCCCGCTCACCACTCCCTCTACGCCAGCCGGTGATCTCACCCAGCTGTCTATCTAATCCCACACAGACAAAAAACACACAGCCTTGTGGCTCTGCTGCTGCATGGCCCGACTGGCTGACTGGCCTTGATGGAGGGCTGACATCATGCATTCACTACTAGTCCGAATTCCCTGAAATCAGAAGGAAAAACCATTGTTCTGCTATCGGGGATGATGGTAGCTTTGTGTTTCCAGAGGGAGGGGTGGGTGGATGGATAAGTGTGTGTGTGTGTGTGGGGGGGGGGGGGGGGGGGGCAGGCCAAGTGAGAGCCAGAGGCCTATGATGTGAAACTAAATTAATTAATGTGAAGGCCATGCAGGCGTGTTCACAGAGCGGGGACGTGTTTTATCTCTGTGCGTAAATGCAAATGTGTGGACACAATAAGGAGGTACATCCAATGTGTATACATGAATGTGTCTGTGTTCGCTCGTCATGTACAATATGTTTGGGTCTATGTGTGAGAACGTGTGTGTGTTTGTTCAATGTGTATACCTTTAGGACACTGATTGCAACACAACGTAAGTCTTACTTCATCGTGGTGATATGTGTGCTTGCTGAATGTGTGTGTGTGTGTGTGTGTGTGTGCTAGTGTGTGTCTGTGTGTGTGTGTGTGTGTGTGTGATGCCTCCAGCAACGTTGTTTACAACTCTACCCAATTCAGAGTTGCCTGGCTGACGTCAGCCACTCCTGATGGAAGTGGGCCCCGCCGCTCCAACAAACGTAGGCGTCAGCCAATCAAAAGGCTCTCGCAGGGGCCCTCTTGCCACGCTCAAGTAGGCAACAGCGAAACCGCCGGAAGCGCTGTCCCCACCTAGCAGAGCTTTCCGTAAACCCTGTGTGGGAGCAGGAGGATTTTAATAAGTGATCCTTGCCCTATAGGAGTGAGCTCGGCTATTTCTGCCTGAAAAACGATGTGTCAGTGAATCAGAAGCGTGGAGGATCAAAACAATTCACACACCACCCACTACCTCCATCAGCCAGCCAAGGCAGTATAGATCAATGTTACCCAGATAGATTTGTTCATGTAATGCGATTGTTATTATTGTAGTTTTTACGTAACAGATGGAACAAACTCTCACTGTTTGGGGAAGAGCTTTGCTGAGATACCACGTACATCCTTGGTGGACCACAGTCAAGGCTGACTGGATACTCTCTGGTCTATCCTGTTTGTGCAATAGGCAAAATGGGTTGTCTGAAAACCTTGGCTGGTCTGTGGCTGCAGGCTCCAATTGGGTGTTGGCACTCCCAACTAGAACTGAGGTTGTTTTGTGAAGTTGTTTCAATTTAAAGTGGACGTAACCAGACACATTCGGTTCCTCTACCACTGTTGCATGCCAAAAGCAGATCTTTCAATACACTGTTGTTTTCTGACAATTATAATGATCACATCTTTCTTTTTCATTTCAGAACTTGAAAGGTGATACTGCATTAAATAAGAAGCTGATGAGAAAGTATTTGTTTGGTAGATGTATATTGAATATTGAGAATACTTGAGCACGTTAGTAGGGAACCAAAACAACTTAGAATGCAAGTAGGACTACAAAATGCTACACTTTTCGATAGGTATAGTCCTACACCCTCGCCTGAAGTATAACCATTTTCATATTTCAGGACTTCGAAAAAACATCACCAGACCAGAATGTGTCTCAAAGAGACCAGACGGATAGTGAACAGACCAATCAGGTCCCTATAAGACTTCGATTTTTGAGACTGCCCTCTGTGATTGGCCATTGACAACAAAGAAGCATCCGCCTCCAAATAGATTATAGGCTGGTTTTCCCGGCTATCTGGAAGTCATTTGAATACGCCTCGCTGGTCGCCTGTCGCGGTTACTCCAAATACTTGTGCCTTTGAATCGGAAAGACACAATGGTTAGTTCGAGTGGAAGGACAAATTACTGATTGCATATCTTCTTGTGCACTTTGTGTTCCTTCTTCCCCCCCCGGAATAATCTACACGTCTTGTATTAATAGTTAGCTTACATACCATTTGGATATACACTTGAAGACATTACACTTCTATTTGGACAATTTGTTTGGGGGTAAGTTTTACTATTTCATCTGTGCTATAAGGGGGCGGGGGATGAGTGGCTGCTTGGCACATTATTGATACAATAAGTACGCATATCTTTTCTCGGTTATCGAAACCGTTTTTATGTGGTACAGTTGGTGTTTGAATCAATTTTTTTTTTACTTGAGCTCGAAATAATAATGTAATCATCCGCTACATTAGTAGCAGGGCTTATTATTATGTTTCTATTTATACTTTGTAAACTTTCTCTCCTTAACATTTGTTATTGTTGTTGAAGTAGACACAACACGTGTTTTTATAATTGCTTGTCCCAGACAAACACCCCCAGTGAAGTGGCAGTGTTTCTTCCAAAACACAGCAGTTTTGAAACCGGGGAGTTTTACAATCTCTGGGTGAGTCACGGCGGCGGTGGGACATTAAAAGTTCAGGGGTAACGGGTATTTATCCTCTCTGAACAGGAGGTTAATAGGCTTCCAAACTGCTCAAATGAATCAGACCGTTGAAAAAGACCCAGACAGGTGGTTTGGTGTGGTGTGTGTACTTAATTTGTTTTTCCAGTTCCATTCAATTTTATTACCCCAGAGCTATTTGCATCTTAGTCATTACAGTGTAGTTCAGGATAACGAGACTTTAATGCGAAAACTTGTGTTAGTGCTATGTTCGTCGTTATCTTTACTGTCAGATTTGCAAGTGTAGCCAGGGCTATTTGACTGCCAATCTCCTAAAGACTACACCTTATCTGTTTCTGCTGAACATTACATGAACCGAAGCCAGCCCGAGCTACTACAGCGATGGACTCCGTTCTCATACAACAGCGCTAATTAGGACTGACATTCAAATAACAATAGGTACCATTGCTTTAACAATAGCTATTATACATATACCAATTAGGGCTAACACAAAGACTTTTAATGGATACCTTATTGACCCATAATGGGTGTGTCCCATATATCCCATGCCCTGTTCCACAAGTACAGAGAGAGAGAGAGAGAGACAATGCCATGAGAACTATAAACTCATTTAGGTTAATGAATGTCTCTAGTGTTTGCTGCTCGCCATTGGAATAACATTATACCATGGGATCCAGGTTAGAGTGACTTACATTTGTGATACATTTTGTTCCTTATATGAGTGTAGTAATTAATGAACACATTTTTGGAACCTAGACCCCCCCCCCCCCCCCAAAAAAAAACACTATTAGCTATTACATATATACCTAGAATGTTTAAATATGTGTATATATATGAGCCTGGTCTAGAGTATACAGTGGGCTTTAAGATGTAATAGAGCAGCATTCCGATAGTCTAAAATCCCCCCTTTCATTTCCACTATTCATGACCCCCTCAGCAAAGGTCTTTGATAGGATGTCAAAGAATCCTTGCAATGAAATAACACAAAGGTTTCTGTTTGCTATTCAAATGCAGCGTGTTAGTAGTAGCAACTGGGCCAGAAGTTTAGGAAGGAAGTTGGGTTTAAAATAAAAAAGAAGTCTAAACCTTATCATCAAAGGAATAATATTCGTTTTATTCCAGTCAGTACTTGTACCGTGATAAGCTACACCTCCGTCAAATGTTAGATCCCTACCACCAAGTTTAGCCCCAAAGAGGCCACAAGAGTGTGTGAATGTCCCTGGCTAAGTCTGTGATCTGCTGTGATCCCCCACCCCTTTGTACGGGCCTTAATGCGCTGACAGGGGGGATAATACCCCTATTGTCCCCCAGCTCCTGTTCTAGCAGGTCTCAGCGCCCCGTCCGTCGTTAAAGGCACGCTCCCTGATATAGGAAGTTGTTGACTCGGGTCAATTACGAATGCGTTGGGCTTATGGATGGTGTGTGACTTTTAATATAGTTTTTACTTGATTTCATTTTTTTTATCCATCAACTTTTTTTTAACCCATTTGCTACGGCTTACACAGAATATATGTAGTGCAACTGCAAATGAAAATGTGAAAATAATAAGTCGTCCAAACAGTCTCAAAATGCCGTTTGAAAAGGCTCTGAAACTGTAGAGAAGATTGCTGATGATTTAGAGGCCGCTTTCTTCTGTCTGGACTCCCAAGGCTGCGGTTTGGATGTTGTTGTCTTTTCAAATCACAGTGAGTTTCTTTGGGACGTTCTATGGAGAGGAAAACCACGGTAATCTTTTAACGGCGTTAGGAGAAGAACAACAGCAGGCGGAGATCACCGAACGGCAGACACACTGGCACTGACTGGCTTATACTGGCTCCCAGCCATGCTCTGTGGTAGAGGACGAGAAGGGTGTGTGTGTGTGTGTGTGTGTGTGTGACATGAGGGTTTGTATGTACGCATGTGTCGATGTGAGTGTGTGTGTGTGTGTCTATTTGAGTGTGTGACATGAAGGTTTGTATGTACGCATGTGTCAACGTGTGTGTGTGTGTGTGAGAGACATGAGGGTTCGTATGTACGCATGTGTCCATGTGAGTGTGTGTCTGTCATTCTTCCAGTCCCTAGTAGTAGCAGCAAAGTAGGCTCCCCAGGGTTTAAGTATCCCTTGAAGATGAAATCCTAATCCAAACGATTAAGACCAAAAACATCAGTGGCTCTAAGCAGTAGTAGGGGTTAAGTTAATTGGTCACCCTGAAGCTGCCGCTCTCCCACTCTCTGCTCGGAAAGCACAGAAATAGACCCGAATACATGAGAATGTAGGAAGGGAGGGGTTGGGGGGGGGGGTACAATTGCTGTGAAATTGTCATTCACATGGCAGGTCTTGTTTTCCTCTCCCTCTCCCTTTTATCTCTTCCCCCCTCCTAATATAATTCTCTTTCACACGCAGTTGTTTTTTTTTCTCTCCAAACTTCAACGTCAAGTAAGCAGCCTTGCTCTAACCAACTCTGTAAGTCACGTGACTCTTCTCATCTAAACTGTGTGTGTCTCCTCCTCTGCCCCCTTAAGGTCCACATGCCTCCTACCACCCCGTACTCATCTAAACTGTGTGTGTGTCTCCTCCTCTGTCCCCTTAAGGTCCACATGTCTCCTACCACCCCGTACTCTTCTAAACTGTGTGTGTGTGTCTCCTCCTCTGTCCCCTTAAGGTCCACATGCCTCCTACCACTCCGTACGCGGGCAAGTTCGGCCCCAGTCCCTACGGCAACAACAACCATGCGAAGCCGCAGCCCCACAGCCCGTACCGTAGCGCCGTCAGCCCCACCCCCACCCCCACCTCCACCTCCACCACCAAGGCCTCCGCTGCCGGCGACCACCATCACCCTCAGAACCCCTACGGCGGCCACAGCAGCTCCCAGCGCCACTCCTCCTACCGCAGCACCACCTCGGCCGTCGCCCCCGGCGACCACCACCTCTACGGCAACAACACCACCAGCTACGGGGAGATGTGTTACCACGACAACAGCTTGGTGTCGGGGTCCCTGGAGGCCCTTATCCAGCACCTGGTCCCCACGGTGGACTACTACCCCGACGTAAGGATCGATTCACCATCCGTCTTCCCATCCGTCGATCGGTCATTAGTCAAGCTGTCAATAGAGTATAATTATAGCAAAAGGGGGTTATTGATGTGGCAAGCGTTAAAAGTGAAAATGATGTCAATATATCGACCAAGGTGTAACTGTTTGTTATTGTAAATAGCGGATAGCATTGCAAATAATGTATAATCATCTTACAGCGTGATCAGTAATACTTCTTATGTTCCTTTAAAAGTGTTGACCCTTTAGATGGCGTGTTTGTAATGTTGCTGTTCTGTTCTTCAGAGGTCCTATGTGTTCACCTTCCTGTTGAGTTCCCGCCTCTTCCTGCACCCTTACGAGCTGATGACCAGGGTGTGTCATCTGTGTGTGGAGCAGCAGCGCTCGGGGGACGCTCTGCTGGACAAGGTAACACACACAGCATACTCAATACGCTCACACACACACACTAACACACACACACACACACACACTATTAGGCACTCACTTGTGGACAGAAACACATTGTTGCACGAAATCATTTAGTTCTCTTCACATGCTAAGTCACTTAAAGTTTAATTTAAATTTAAACTGCCACTACATTTAGTTGGCCATAGATTGCCACTAGACATACCTCCACCGACACACACAGCAACTCATGGGTGAATTCCCTTCCAGATCCGTATCCGCGAGGTGGCCCCTAAGATGGTGCAGCTGCTGACAGAGTGGACAGAGACGTTCCCCTACGACTTCAGGGACGAGAGGATGATGCGCTGCCTCAAAGACATGACCCACCACGTGGCCAGGGCCGACGAGGTTGGCGCAAGCACACGCACACACACACACACACACACACACACACACACACACACACACTTACGTAGTCTGTGAGCACCACATTTCAAAGGAATCACCTTTGTGTATTCATGAAGTCTATACACGTACGTTAACGTTTAGACGGCTCAAATCGCCGCCGTGCATTTCTGACCGCCTGCCTCTCCCGCCGCGGTTCCCAGTACTCGTGGCGCGCCATGCAGCAGATGACCCAGCGCCTCATCCGCCGGCTCTCGGCCCTGGGCCAGTACGAGGAGGCCGTGGCCGCCCTGAACGCCGTGGCGTTGGAGCGACCCGCCTCCCTGAAGGCCAAGCAGCCGTCGTCGGGGCAGCGGCACGACGTGCTGAGCGTGTGCGACGACGCCTTCGTCCTCGCCCAGCAGCTCACACACATCGAGCTGGTGAGATAACGGGAGGGCTCTGGTGCAGGGGGGAGATAAACATACGGGTTCGGAATGGAGCTCAGGGAAACCAAGGCGACGTGAGGCCAGGAGAGATGAGTTCATATTTGATCCAAGTGGTGAAGCAAAAAGTACTGCCGTCGCCACGCACCAGCCTGGCAATAGGACTGCTACAGACTGGAGCGTCCGGGCTAAATGTAAATGTCAAAGAAAAGGGGCATGTGTATATGCAACCTTTTCATATTTCTTAATGGTACATTAGTCATTATCCGTCACACACGCCCACTGCCTACTTTTAGTGATTCTTACAAGCCCTCTTATTCCCTTTTGTTCTTTTGTCTTTCTCTCTCTCTTTCTCTCTCTCTCTCTCTTTCTCTTCCTCTCCGCCTTTCTTTCTTTGTTATACTTGGCTCATTTAGGACAGACTAAGTTTTATTGGACCAGAGGAGTTCATTCAGGCCTTTGCTACCAAGGAGCCACTGGATCACCACAAGGTAATGGAACAACTAAGGAACATGATTTTATTTCCAGGGGTCGACAAATATTGATCAACGGCAGAAGGTTGCTATAATACAGGGGTGAATATAATGGAAAAGCAAGTCCTCTTACAGATGTACATTGCACCCCTTTTACAGTCTGTAAACTAAACGTTTTGCCTTTCATCGAAACCCGCATAAGGACCACCATGGAAAATACCAATAGCCGTCAATTAAAATGGATTCTGATGCTAATTTCGACCACATACGTTATAGAAATGGGCCTTAGTTGGCTTTCGTTAAACGCACTATGGCCAACATCAATATAATCCCCCCACACCCACCCCTCACCAAGGCCTCGCTGAGTAGGTGTGATTATATAGGACTTCGGACCAGGTCCCCCTCGTCGAAACTGTCATTCATCCTAACAGCGAGCCGCACTCCCACTCTTGGCAGCTTGATAAATACCACAGGCGAGTTACATAACCGCTCTCTTGTGGGTGAGTCAGTGCCGAGGTCCTGCAGAGAGCACTGGAGCGGAGTGGGTTGACTCGGTTGTATAAGACCTGCGAGGAGCCATAGGGTGGGAGATAGTGTATCTATAGCCATAGAGATTATATCTCTGTGTGTGGCTGTCCTTTAACATAATGGCCTACCCATAAACCGTATGTGGTCCAAATAGAATCATTTAGAAGGCTGCTGAAAGTTTGTGCTTGAACTAGCACTTTTTGTAAAAAAAAACAACTTTTATTGTTGTCATTTTTCAAAGCACTTTTTTGTTCAAAGGAATTCATTGCAAACAGATTTTTGATTTTGAGGTGCAATGAAACAAAAAAAAAACACTCATTAAATGTGGTGTTGCTTTTGAAACCAATGTGGTACGGTAGACAAGATCCAACGAACGTGTGTTTGCTGTGAGCAAGAGCTGAGGGTGAAATCTGCAACCAACCGACAGAGCAGAAGAGTGAACAGATTCAATTTATTTGAATTCGGTCGGGGGTGCGGGGGGGTCCATCAAAATGCATTTCAACAATCGTTGCCTTGTCTTGTTTTCCGCAACGTGAAAGTCATGATTTGCCCTCCCTCTTCCTCCTCAGAGTTTTTTCCGGAAGCGTAAGACGACCAACCTGGAGGCGTACGTGGCCTGGTTCAATCGCCTCAGCTATCTGGTGGCCACAGAGATCTGCATGGTGAGAACCTAGCTTCTTTTTTTTTCGCTTGCTCTTTGTTGGTGTCAAACTGTCTCCGTTTATCTCCTCCCTCTTTCGTTCTATATATGTCCTTCTTATCTCTTACAAGCTCTTGCCTTTTCTATGACTATCCTTTTTTTTCTTCGCCTGTCTTTCCCTTCTTCAATACTTGTTTACAGCTCGTTGACACTGACCCTGATCTCCATATTCAATATAACTATATGTCTTTCTTGTGGCCTCTCTGCCAATCCCATTTTAGACAGTTTCTCTCCTTCACTCTCTTGTAATTTCTCTCTCTCTCTCTCTCTCTCTCTCTCTCTCTCTCTCTCTCTCTCTCTCTCTCTCTCTCTCTCTCTCTCTCTCTCTCTCTCTCTCTCTCTCTCTCTCTCTCTCTCATTTTCTCTCTCCTCCTCTTACTCTCTATCATATATATATCTTTCTGCTCATTCTCTCTCTCACTCTCTCTCTCTCTAATCAAGTTATCCAATTCTCTCACACATTGCATGACTCTGTTTTCATGTTGGATGTATTCCCTTTGGCTTTCAGGTGCATGCAATGTACTGTACCATAGGGGTCAATGGATTGATTGATAGATAGATTGATTGATTGACTTAGTGGGCTGATTGATTGATTGATTGATTTACCTTGTGTCCTTCTAGCCGGTGAAAAAGAAACATCGAGCACGAGCATTGGAGTTTTTCATCGACGTGGCTAGAGAATGTTTCAACATCGGAAACTTCAACTCCCTCATGGCAATCATCAGTATGTTCCTCCTAAATACAAACCCTATACAGTTTAGCAATGTTACTTGGTTAAAATATATGTCATTTTATAAATATGTGTAAAATATATTCAATGTTTTGAGAAAGGATCGAAAGAAAGATATTGTCACATTTTGTATTCTGTATAAAAATGTGTGTTACTGCTTTAAAACTCCATGTTGACACCATCTCTGTTTCTTATACTCTCGCTTCCTATCTCTCTCTCTGTCTATCCCTTTTCTCTCTTTCTTCCCCTCTCTCACTTTCTCCTTCTAACTCTTAGCTGGAATGAACATGAGTCCGGTGGCTCGGCTGAAGAAGACGTGGAGTAAAGTCAACACTGACAAGTTTGAAATACTGGAGGTGAGAAAAAATCAAATTTGTTTGTTTACGATCCTGCCCGGGGCTCTGAAAAGGGATCTGTCTGTGCGCCTGGGCATTTGGATGTGCATTCGGGTCTGTGTTTGTTTGCAATGAGCCGGCTGTGTGTTGTGTCAGGTTCATTTTAGACTGAGATGAATATTTGCGTTATTACATGGAATTACAGTCAGTTCACTGACACTTTAATCCAGCATGACTTACAAATGCTTACAGGAATTCAACTTTAGTTACCCTGCTCTGTGCAATACAAGTGATTTATTTAATTTATAAATACTTAGCAGAAAAGGCCAAATTATAGTCGGATCCGGTGCATTTTAATTTTGCTGACAAAAAAGGATTTGCCTCGATTAGGCTTTCCTCGTGTTCTTCAAGAGCTAATTTATTTCACCACCGAGTAGGAGAAAGGGCCTTGACAGGTCCGCTGTGGGGCTCCTGTTTGACGAGGATGCTCAGCAACAGGGTTCCTGTTTGGCTAGGGCGTTCCCGTAGTTGTGTGTGAGCGTGTGTTTGTCTGACCGTCGTCTCACCTTTCCTCGGGGTTAATTTTACAGCACCAGATGGATCCTTCCAGTAACTTCAGTAACTACCGCACTGCACTCCGGGGCGCCACCCAGAGGTCGGAGACGGCACACAGCAGTCAGGAGAAAGTAAGTGAACTTACACACACACACACTCACACACACACGCACACACACACACACACACACACACACACACACACACACTGTCATAAACACACTCACATACACAGAAAGATATGTTTACAAGCACACTGTGCACAGCCAAATCTTCCTTAAGAGTTACCACGTAATATACAGTAGGTTCTGCACAATGTAATCTCGCACACACAACTCTAACAAGAACTTTACTACAATCTTTTCTCCAGATTGTGATTCCGTTTTTCAGTCTACTCATCAAGGACATCTACTTCCTTAATGAAGGCTGTGCCAGTAGACTTCCCAATGGGCAAGTTAACTTTGAGGTCAGTTTCTGCCTAATTAAATGCTATTTCTTATTTTTTACTTTTACATGTATGTAAATAAGTTGAAGACTGAAATATTGTAAGCCACATACTTTATTTGATGTGGAAAATTGGACCATGACAAAGAGATTGTATTTTGAGCGCTTTCTGTGCCATTTGTAATAATGTTTTCATGGATTTTAATATGCACCTGTGTATTTGCTTGTCAGAGGAGGAGGACAGAATGGTTGTCAATATAGAACTTCTATTTATTGCTAATGGCCTTCATAAGAGAAATGAGGTGCTTGGCGGCATCAAAAAATAGACCTGATTACCATTTGATTACCCTCTCATCTTCCTTGTCTGCCTTGCTTCTCCCTAGCCGGTGAAGTGCTAAGCAACTTGTGTTTCCATTCAAAGGGAGCGCTGTGCGTTATTCCAGTAATGACTGTCAACAACTTATTAATTTTAATTTTTTGCACCAGACAACAACGTTGGTTGTGCTGAGTGTTTGTTTACCTTAGATTAGTTTGAGAAAAAATGTCAGGGACATCATTTATTTTGATCAAGCCTCTTATGGTGGACATGCAAATTAGGTTTGGCCTTTTCATTGATTACTGTTTTTAGATGAACGAGTGCAGCTGGCCAGTAAGCCTACACCAACATTAGTAGGCCAAGTAGCTTCATATGTTGGACAGATTATGGGTTTAGGGCGCTGTATTCCAATGGGTTTTTGCATGTCAGGGAGTGTTTTTGATTGGACAATATTATTATTGTTGTCTCTCTGGGAAATGATTGTCAACGGAAACAGTGGGTTTTGGTTAAACATTTTCACTTTGATTTAATATGTTGACATTACCATGTGTTCCTCAAAGTTTTTGTTTTGAATTTGTTTACAGAAACTGTGGGATCTGGCCAAAACGGTGAGCGAGTTTTTGGTGTGGCGTCAGGTGGTGTGTCCGTTTGAACGAGACAGGAAGATCCTGCAGTATCTGGTCACGACACCCGTGTTTAACGAGGACGGTCAGTACTCCCTAAAAACACACACACTCACACACACATTCTGCTGCAGCCATGCAGGAATGATGGTGGCTTGTTTGGGTTGTTAAAGTTTCCAAATGTTTGGGAGAATAAGGGCTGCATTTGTTTATTGTAGAGAATCTGATCAAAGATCCCAACAGAGGCTAAAACATTCATTTGGAATAGTAAACACTCTATTATTGCTTGATACCTGTGTGAAGACTATTCTCCACAGAATGCATTCAAAATTCAAATTCAGCCAGGGAATAATGCTGCGATTAAGATATGTGATAATGACATATTTAGTTTAGCTATGGGAAGTTGGCATATTTACAGGTGAAAAGACAATGTTAGAAAAGCACTATTAACACACTCTATCATATGAGCAGAGGAAGTCAAGTAGAGCCAAAAACCAAACACATGGGTCCCCCTAGTGGAATAAAGAAAACTGGTAAATTAAAAACGTCTTATTTACTATTCCTTCGACTGAATCTGGTATTGCAGCTCAGAAATGAAAGTTATACGTGGGTAAACTATGTCACAAGGACGATCATAGTGTTTTGATGGCTCCTTTTTAAGAGTAGCTTTGGTTTTTTCCTTTTCTTCAATCACGACACAAAACCCAGTAGATCTTTTAATGTCGGCCCCTGGTCTGAAAATGTACTATAGTTGTGATGGTATACTATGTGATAAGGTACTATTTAGTTATAATGTACTAGATTTGGGATAAGGTACTGTGTTTGTGAGAATGTGTTGTATTTGTGAATGCAAATATAAGTGTGTGTGTGTGTGTGTGTGTGTGTCTGTTCCCAACGGCTTTATTGGCTGCAATTTTGAGAGCGTGTGACATATTGAACTGACCAGAGTATCGTCTTGGTCCCCTCCTCACAGAGCTGCATCTGGCCTCCTACGAGAGTGAAGGGCCCGAGAACAACCACGAGAAGGACAGCCGCAGGTCTCTCAGGTTGGTACACACACACGGCCGTTCGTTCTCTTATCCTCATGTACACACACACACACACACACACATACACATACACACACACACACACACACACATCCAAACTTACACATATACATTACATTCTACATTTCTCTGAAACACATGCTCTCTATGTCTCTACTCCGGCACACACAGACACAAAGCACAGGATTCTTTCCGTCCACACACGTTGGCTGACTCCGTCACTTCCACCCCAGCCGTTTAGATATCAGCCGTTTAGATATCAGCCGTTCACAGCTGTCTGTACTGTACCTTCCAGATCGTCCCTCCTGCACCGGGAGAAAGATCGCTCCTAGTGGTCCCTTGATGGCCCTCCAGCCGGGCTGACTGTAGACTCTGGTTGAAGAAGACCCTTTAATGATGTCAGCTCTCTAAGCACTCCGCTCAGTCTTCAGATTGAATTATCGAAACAAATACTCCGCTCCCAATGATGAACTAACAATATCAAGACATGCAGCCCACTACTCCCTGTTAGGGATTAGGTCAATAATATTAAGATCAAATTGTCTTTAAATGTATTATTTAGTCCTGATGCGTTGGATTTAGCCGAAACAGAATAGATCGGAAAGTGTAAAAAAAAGCTTCAAAATCATGAAGAATCAAGGCACTTGGAGTTCTGACTGTGTTAATATTTGAAACACTATGTTGTAAGCTATGCTTGCTGAAAGATGAGATCCGCGTGTATAACTTGTTGTCTCCTTTACTACATAGGGAAGGATTTTAAACTCTCTAAGTATAAGGGTGTGTGATATATTTTGTATCAAATGGTTATCAACATTTACAGTGCAGTGTTTTTTGAAAAAGTATATTTTCTTTATGAGCTTGTTGCTGGTTGGCTTGCTCTCTTGTATTAGTAGAACCGTAAGCTATTAGCTTTGTTGTTGTGACTGAATTAGTACGCTGTAGTATGCGTGTTTGTGTTGATGCTGTTTCAGCCACTGAATTATCTGCTAAGCTCAAGTACAAAAACCTCAACTGTTATTCTCATATCATCTGGAATGATTTGACTACAAATGTGATGTCATTACAGACATATTTACATTTTATATACTGTATGTATTCATGTGTTTTTTTTTTGTCATATGCTTTCATCTTTATAAATGTTGTAGAATATTCTATTGTTTTCCATTTCTATTTCTATTTGTCACTTACAGTGTCAGGGTACCTTTACTAAAGTTTTTTTTTCTTGTGAAATAAGATAAGAGGTATATTTTTTTCTTTTAAATAAAACATTTAAGTAATTGAAGTTAGTGTGGTTTATCTCCAGACCGAAAGCAATTGCATTTTTGTCTCAAGTGAGTCGAATAAAAAATATGAATAACTATTATGTAAATACACCATGTACGATTGTATGTACTTGGATAAGGTATGAGGCATGAAATCTGACATTTTCAACAATTGATAGCATTCAAATTAGAAAATTATTTATTTCGTACACCTAAATGTCAAGGAAATGAATGGCATTAAAAGACGTCCACTTGCACTTAAAATATCACCTAGAAACCATCGTAATGTAAAATGCATTCCAATAACTCAAGGCAATCAAACAAGTTCGTTATAAGTCAATTTTATGTTAAGCAGACAAGAATACGCTGGGTACCATGCATGTCTTCAGGCAAGATTGTGTCTTTAGTTAAAAGAGACTAACAGCTATTTTCTTATATCCTGCAGGGATTACATTTGTCTCGATAATAGATGTTTCGTTTTACCATGTAGTTCGGGTCTGAAACCCTGTCTGTTACATAGACAAACCAGTAATCACTACCATAAGGGTCAAAGCAACCAAAGTGGCCCCTTTTCTGTATGAAAGACAGAACACACACTATGTATGTGCAGCCAGGTGCCTGGCCAGATGGTGGCGCTGTTTAAACACCTCAGTGCACACCGTACACCTGTACCGCTCCTCCTTGTCTGAACTCTTGACCCCTGGGTCCCCACACGGCGCCCCCGTGTGGTGGGACCTCATGTGGTGCACCAGCTCTGACGTCAGCCGAAAGGAGACGTTGCACTTAGCACACCAGTTCTGAGCCGGGAGCCGGAGGGGGGAGAGAGGCGAGAGGGAGGAGGGTAAGCGGAGGAGCCCGGGTGAGGAGACAGAGGAGGGAAGAGGTAGAGAGTGGATTTGACGCTGGGATTTTGGGAGGGAGAGAGAAGTGGATGGGGTTTTTCTGGACCAGTTTGCTGCCAAACTATAGAAGAGATTTTTCTGTCCATGCATTGTTGGACTCAGGGGTTGGACAACGGGAGCCCGTTTGGTAGCCTTAGGTTTTAACACCAGAGGGGTGGGTTGAAGGTTTGAGGACGATGGCAGGCCTACAGACTGACCGACTTCAAATAGAGTTTCACTCTGCAGGTTCCTGTTTTCAGCCGCACTCATGCGGTTTCTTAACACTTCTGTGTGGTACTTCAGTAACAAAGCGTTGAATCTTTGATCTGCTGGTTTAGAAAAGACACCTTGGTTCCTAGAGACACCAGCCATATCCATGACGGAGGCAGGAGAGTCCCTGGAGGAGTTTATCCATTCTCCACTAGATGGAGACAAAGTTTCATCCATACGAACCCGTGTTGAGTTTTTCTCCTTTCCAACTTGGCTGAAACAGGGCCCATATGGATGACCCTGTGTGTTAGTTCTAAGATCCTCTGGGCCTTGTGTGTCATTCAACAGAGCCATTTCTTCCATGGGTTCCTCCCTCTTTCTCTCTGTGTCTCTTTTAAAGGAGAGGGAGGGGAAGAGGGAGAGCGATTGGATTTTGTCAAAAGAGCCATGTTCTTTATTCGATGACGCCAGCTTAAAATAGTTCGAGGGCGAGTCACTCTTTCTCTCATCATCTTTCTTTTTCTTGTTATTGTTCGCATCCTTTTCCTTTTCTGATATGAAGTGTTTCCTTTTAACAGCCCCTCCAGTTTCTCTGGTGCCAGTCCCAGTTTTCTCTTCAATGTCCCTGGCTAAGTTGTGGAAGTCCGTAATTGGTTTGCCACGCTCAGTTGTATTCAGCTTGTAGGAAAATAAAGGAATGGAGTCAGGCTTCACAAGGGATTTGTAGTCCTTCTCACCAGGCTTGCATTGTTGATTGAGTGGTGTATTTTTCTTTGGGCATAGGAACCGTTGGTGGGCGAGGAGTGGGAACTCTGACTCGAACATCATGTTGCATGTCCTGCATCTGTTTGGGGGTACACCTGTATAAATAAAGGTTATGTGGCAATGATTATATACAATGATTTCGCCAATACTGTTAATGATCAAAACAGTTCAATTAAAATATTATTCTTACAACATCTATTTCATATGAAGATTTTACAATATTGATATATGATAGGCTTATCTGAGTACAACCACGTTTTTTATGAAATTATTGCGACAGTTTTTTACCTTTATCAGCCTTGAGTACTTCTAAGTGAAGTAGTTTAGCCAGGTCACCACCATACCACACCAGCAACTCTTCACCTCTCTCTATCGTCTTCACGGAGCGGTAGAATAGCTCTCCGTTTTTAACATAGGCCTCTAGGTTCTGCTCCCCCGCGCACCTTGCTGATTGAACAGTGCGCAGCCATGTGGGACCGGTGGCGCCCGTGCGAGTCGAGGTGTCCACCTGGGGATAGATTTTTGTTTATGATTTGGTTTAAAATTAATTGTTTTAATGTTGTTAAATAAATGTTGTTCTTTTTTGTTAATATTTATAATAAACTTAATAGCCTATCAATTGATTGTGGTTGGTGTTTTATTATATTTATAATTGTTTTATTATTTATTAACAAAAGTCATTAGTAGGACCAGTTTTTTTTTTCTTCATAAATCTGAAATTCTTACCCTCAAAACATAAGGGGCGGTCCTTTTGTCCGTGGCTTTGAGGGCAATGAAGGCGATACTGTCGTACACCGACGTGTGTTTTAATTCACAAGGTCCAAAAATCGCGTTCACTGGTATTTCGTAGTTGGTGTGCACGCGCGTAAACATATCCGCTATCCATTGCTGCGCATTCCTGGCCTCAGTGCTCCATAACAGTTTGAATTGAATGTTTGATTCCAAGGTCTCCTAAAACCAAAGCAAAAAAATGTGTTATTAGACAAAGACAAAAATAAAGACAATTTAAATTATACTATTCTGAAATTATATCTTTGAAAGAAAAACGGCGTGCTGCGTTACCTGCGTAAAATTGCTACACAGGATATGTGTAAAGTGTAAGAACTTACCACTTTCTTCATTGTGAAGCACACCAAGCTCCACAATTTTGCTGGCTTGAGATGGCTTCTCACCGCCTGCAAGAACAAGTGAAATGATACGCAAGTGGATTATACTGGATATTATATAGTTGGTGTAATCTGGAACAGTGAGTTGTGATGACGTTCTCTCCGCCCCTCTTGTATCTCTAAGAGTTGATGATAATGGTATCTGACAGTTAGAAAGATCCGACTAGTGATGGACCACGGAAAGAGGTCATGATGGATACGTCCATGTGACGTTAAGGCAAGACAAACAGTAGTATAACGATGAATGTGTTGGTAAAAACATTGGTTTAATTAGTTTGTGTCTTTAATTTGTATGCCTGTGTTTGAGTGTACCTGTGTGTTTTGTGTGCTTTTACCATCACAGGTCCGCAATTTTAGTAAGAATGTAATGAGGATGTTCTGTGAAAACGGCCTCTTGCTGCTTCAACAAAGTGTAAGGGCCCCCACACGCTTCTTAACTGACACAACAAACAGCCCGCATGAGCGAAAACTGACTACAGCCACTGTGGATTTGGTGACAGCGGGTATGTTCTGGTGTGCGCTTGCAGGAATACCCTGAGGCGACGATTACTGAAGATTTTTGGCTATGGGCCGCTTGCTAAATGGAGCGATGCCTCTTGTTCTACGCCCTCAGGGGGACGTGCCGAGGCGGTTCACCGGTGGGTCAACCTAACGCAAACGGCACTTCAGTAGACAGCTGGGATGTGAGTGATATTAATTGGCACATTGTTGCATCAATGACCAAAAAAAACCTCAACAAATAGACAGTCCGTGGGATATCACTCCCAGTTATTCACTTTCTCAATCTCTCTCTTTCGGAATGCGCGCTCACTTACGCATCTCTAGAGCTCAGGGTCCCTTGCGCATGCTCTCTCGACCTCGACGCTGGAACTGCTGTACGCCCAGCCCCGTTGAGTTTATTCCCTCGTAGGATGTCAAAAATGAGTTCAACCTCCAACAAGTGTTTCTTGAACGCATGGATATCGTCGGCAAATGTAGTCCATTCGACAGGTTACATGTCACGTCGGAAAATAGAAGAATGTTGCCTGTCCTACCTGTAAACTAAACAGACAAAATGATCATGGGCACTCATTGGAGAAAACACATTGTACTTGCTCTTACTATCATGATAAATTCATTGATTTGTAAAAGTGAAGACGCTTCATGCAATGGAGTCTTTGATATTTATTTCGTTTTAGATAGGTAAGTATTGTAGAAATCGCACTAGAGTTTTTGTATCGCATTCGATCGTAATGGCAGCTTGTTAAGTGTGTTTGCTCATGAGCATGAATATCTAGGGAGGGATTTGTACTTGCACAAACTCCAAGCAGCCCTCCAATATCTGTTATATGTCTATTAAAAGCCGTTGATTCATTCCTGTCCTTGTATGGCTGTGTTTGGTTCGGTGTTTTACTCTGTTATGGCATTTCAAGTAAGAAATGACTGTGCCAAGAGGTATAAGGATGTCATACAGGGTTTTGTGTGCTTTGTATGTAGGTTTCGGAGTCTTGTTTGAGTATATTACATGTATTTGACATACGGTTGTGTGCACATGGTTGTGCCTGCGTTTGGTTTATGCATCTGTGTTCCTCTGCAGGTCAGGCAGTGTGTCAGACCATTGGGGCGAGATCTATGGGTTTGTAGAGCAGCTCACAAACAGATTTGTCAGGTAGGTGATGCTCTCTTCTCTTCTCTTCTCTTCTCTTCTCTTCTCTTCTCTTCTCTTCTCTCTTCTCTTCTCTTCTCTTCTCTTCTCTTCTCTTCTCTTCTCTTCTCTTCTCTTCTCTTCTCTTCTCTTCTCTTCTCTTCTCTTCTCTTCTCTTCTCTTCTCTTCTCTTCTCCTGCTATTCAAAACATATTCTACTGTTAATGATTAATAAGGGACATGTTGTGTGAGCAGTCAGAGAGATCGATAAAAAGCTAAAGTCAATGTGAACAAAAGAAAAAAATTGGTGTTTTAGAGCGGTTTCAAGTGAAACAGAAATTTAATGTAGATTCACCATATATGGAGGAATGATTTGAGATATAGAAATCCTCTCTCTCTCTCTCTATGTCTCTCTCTGTCTCTCTCTCTCTCTCTCTCTCTCTATGTCTCTCTCTCTCTCTCTCTCTCTCTCTCTCTCTCTCTCTCTCTCTCTCTCTCTCTCTCTCTCTCTCTCTCTCTATGTTCTCTCTACACTCTCTCCTCTTTCATTCAATAGGTAAACAAAAGTTGTATTCTACTTTGTCATATTTGATCGTCTCCTCCTCTCTCTTTTTCTCCTTCCCTTTATAAGCTCAATGGTTTGGTGCTAAATATAAATATATATAAGCCCAGATACACCCAGGCCATGTGGCTGTGGGCAGTGACAACCAGCCTGGAGATATTACTGTGAGCTAGTTTTCTACACAGTTTAGTGATGAGGTAGACCATGTCGGCCTGAAACTCAAACACACCTAATGTACGCGTTAAGGCTGAGATCACCACCATGCCTCCTTTGTCTAATGACAGATGTTTACTGTAGTTGTCCTAAAAAAGAAACCAGTTCACTTCCCACTTTTCTCTGTTTCTGTATAGCGCATTTTAGTGTAAATAATGTATTCATTACAAAGACTGTGGTTTGGACTAGTACATATTGTTTTGAGGTGGACGATTCTTGGTGGGTCTGTGTCTAAAAATAGATGTGTTCTGGGTCAGAGAAACCATACTTCTATGAGTGGTACTCTCCGTCTTGTAAAAACTGTACGACTTGTAATCACTGGAAGTTTATTGCACCATTGATGTGTGCATGTATGGGTTTCATTGGAGTTTGTGTGTGTGTGTGTGTGTGTGTGTGTGTGTGTGTGTGTGTGTGTGTGTGTGTGTGTGTGTGTGTGTGTGAGCGTGTGCGTGCGTGCGTGCGTGTGTTTCAGTCCAAGGATGAGAGTGTCGTACATTGCCTTCTCATCCAGAGCAGTTGTAATCCTGCCCCTCACTGGAGACAGGTACTCCTTTTTATTTTATTAATGTTCTGTAAATATTACACGGCTCTTATACAGTCTATGCTGGTTTAGCAGTAGTAGTACCATGAAAATTCATCTTTTTGTACGGATTAAAATAACAGAGAAACCGATCATGCGACATACTTGTACTGAGACTATTTTCTTCCCTGTCCTCATTTCACTCTGCTTAAACCCTCTCAATCCTGCTCTTTGAAATGACTGCCCCCTCTGTCTCTTCCCTCCTGCCAAAGTCAATAACCTTTTCAGATTAACCAACACAGAAACCAAGCCCTTATCTCTCTCTGTAGGTCTGAAATAACGGAGGGCTTGAAACTACTGAGCCAGATCAAACCTGCTGGCGAGACGTACATGCATGAAGGCATGAAAGCAGTACGTATTATTGATCGACACGGCAGCACTCTACCCTTACAACACAGTATTATATTTGTTGTTCAAAACAAACAGCCCTTATTTAGTTAACCAACAAAGACAGTGTGGTTTTAAAGCCAAAACCTACTCAGGGCTTTCCTCATTTCCGCCAGAATTAAACTCAATAAAATGAATTCACATCATGTTCATATTCATTTATATTAAGTTTGTATTCATAAGATCTGTCCTTAAGCCCATTTTCGTCTTAACATGTTATATAGATCTCCATGTGTCTTTAGGCCTATCCTCTTTTTAACATGTTATATAGATCTCCATGTGTCTTTAGGCCTATCCTCTTCTTAACATGTTACATAGATCTCCATGTGTCTTTAGGCCTATCCTCTTCTTAACATGTTATATAGATCTCCATGTGTCTTTAGGCCTATCCTCTTTTTAACATGTTATATAGATCTCCATGTGTCTTTAGGCCCATCCTCCTCTTAACATGTTACATAGATCTCCATGTGTCTTTAGGCCTATCCTCTTCTTAACATGGTATATACATCTACCATGTATCCTTAAGCCCACCCTCTTCTTAACATGGTATATAGATCTCCATGTGTCCTTAAGCCCACCCTCTTCTTAACATGGTATATACATCTACCATGTATCCTTAGACCCATCCTCTTCTTAACATGTTACATAGATCTGCTTTTCTGTCCTTAGGCAAAATAAACATGACCATATACATATACACATCACATTGCATAGCCAAACACACAAACACACACACACACACACACACACACACAAAATATTCTGTATACCAGAAACCACTTCTTCTCATGTTATTTAGATCTCATTTTCTGCCATTAGGCCTTAGACCAGATGAAAGCCCAGACTTCCAGATCCTCCAGCATCATCATTGCTCTCACTGACGGCAAACTAGAAGTCTATCCCTTTGACCTCACTGTTCAAGAGGTAAGACACGGTCTCACACAGACACATACACACACACACACACACACACACACACACACACACACACACACACGTACAAACACACGTACAAACACACACGTACAAACAAAAGTGCACTCCACACTAAGCGTCAATAATGATAATGATGTACTAGATACCGACATTTTTTTATGACCACGCTGCTTTTAAGATTTAAATAAACATTCATTAATAAATACATGTATCTCTTATTTCAACTGTGTTTAATAATTCAATGAACAAAACTAGGCGTATCACTGTGAATGTACATAATATTATTGTAGGCAGTAGATACCGGGTAAAACTGGGTATGATCTAGTCCTTGTGCCTATTTGCCATGGCCTCTTGTGATTTGTTCAGGCGGATGCTGCTAGAGGCTACGGTGCAAGAGTCTACTGTGTTGGAGTCATGGATTTTGATCAAACACAGGTAAGAAATAAGAGCCCCTCCCATCAAATATTTTTTATTTGTCAAAATGAGCATGAATCAACAATAAACCAAGTATTTATCTTCAATCATTATTTGCATTAAATATGCATTATAAAAACACCACTTGGCCCCCAGGGAAATTGGGAGAAACTTTAGTTTTCTACATGCTCAGCTCGTTCTCTCCATCCATCTCAACAAATCAATCAACACTGACCCACAATTGATCTCCATCAAGTGTTCTCTAGCCCAACCCTTTATACTTCGGTTTCATTGAGGTTCCATTAATGCTGCGTGCGGGTTTTCAATGTGGTTCAGTTTTCAGCTGTTCTTCTTTTCACACTGGGATTCATCTATTGCGGTAATGGATGCATTGTGTTTCTCTGTCTAAATATGCGCCCTCCCCTCAATCTAGCTTATTCCAACAAATTAGAACGCCCGTTGAGCTTTACGAGCGTTACATGCCACACAAACTCTTCGCTGGGAGATTTTGGAGTCTTTGTGTAATCCGTTTGTGTCGCCCACCCATCCAATGTGCCGTCAATGAAAGAAAAGCGTTTGTCAAAAGCCTACAGTGGCCTACAGATGATGGAAATGAACAAAGCAACGAGTGCCTAGCGAAATAGGGCAGACCTTACTCTGTGGTCTTACTTTTCGTAAAAGCCTTTGTATGATAAAGCATTTTGAAATCACAATTGAGTAGTTTGCAAAATAGTGCTCCTACTCCGGGGGTACGATGCCTGACTCGGTTGTCATCCGAATGATCTGCTGTCTGTTGGTTGGTCTGCCTAAATGACAGTTGGTAGTTCTGGGGAGGATGTGTTGAGGTCAGACTCTAAATTGCCATCTATGCTTCCTGTGCTGGTCTCTCATTACGGTCTAATGAAAGCTTTGGACCACGTCCAGAAACAACTCCTAGAGCCTGCCACTCTTTGATACTACTCCCTAGACCCTGTAGTGCCACCCAACATATCAGTGAAAGCTTTACTGTGAACACTGTATAAAGACGAACCGAGTCTGTGTGAGTACAGGGAAGTGCAGTGTCAGCCATGTTGTATTTTTTTCTGGTTCTGCTTAGCTTAGCCAGAGGCTAGTGTATTTGAGCAGCTGATAGATGGAGACCTCTTATAACTTCCCAAATGAAGTTAAAACCAAACTTAAAAAAACAAACAAAATTAAACGAATTGGAGGCTCCATATCATTAAGTATCAAACTAATCTGAATGAATAATGTTTCATATTTTTCAGTCGTAAATGAAATGGAGCTTGAAACTACTGTACGTTTTTGGAATTAGTTTGAGTTAACTTGGTTGGTGTAAAAACCAGTCCATTTTTTTTTCTTGTCCACATGCAGGACCCCCTGGCTAGACTAATTAAGCAAAATAAAAATGAAATTACACTGTCACTGTACCTCCCTATATGTGTGTGTAAGTGTGTTTCTATTCCTGTTGTGTTGTTTGTTGTTGTTGTTGTTTTACATGTGTGTCCTTACTCTTACTCAGCTTGCTGACATTGCAGACAGCACTGACCAAGTGTTCCCAGTGCTGGCTGGATTTCATGCTCTCAAAACCATCGTGAACTCGGTAAGGCTAAAAACTGTAACAGCTTTCTCCAAATTAAAATTACTTAACGGCATTATTGTTCAAACATGTGTTTTATTGTCTTACAGGTATTGAAGCAATCCTGCACTGAAATATTCCGAATAGAGCCGTCAAGCATTTGTGTAAATGGTGAGCGGATTTAGACATTTTAATTTAATAATCAACAATACACTGAAAAGGAAAACGTACCGTATACTCCCGTAATACTTCAAAATCAGATTAAACACATGAATATGTTTGGACATTCAAAACTGGAAAGACGGCTTTGCGTTGATTGTTATCCAGATATCAGAGACATTGACTTTGTAATTAAATTAAATACAAGATTATTGGATTATAAAAAAAAATCTTTTTTTTCCAAGCTTTCTCAAAGTTTTCCCTCTTCCTGTGGCTGGCATGTTTTCAGAGTCCTTTAACATTGTGTTGAGGGGAAGCGGCTTCAGCCGGCCAAGGAGAGCCGAGGAAGTGGTCTGCTCTTTGACCGTCAACCAGAAGACCTACAGTCAGTCACAACCATCAGCCACTACTTTAAAATACACACAAGACTGCAAGTAGTCACTTCATCTAAGAAGTCAGCCTGAAATTTGTCAGACATTTTTACTGTTAAGGCAGTTGTAACTTTGCGGTTGTTGTTTTTTATTGAACGGTAGTGCAGATTTCGTCTCGTTTACAAGTAGCTAAGCACAACTCACAGGCTGGGAGAAGGATGTAAATAGCACTCGAAACAGCAGCCAGTTAGTCGTTATTGACTGAAGCTAGCGAACAGAGAGAGTATTGTCTAGCTGGGTGCGCACATAGTGCTGGTCACTGTCTCTTGAGTCTATAAACAGACACACACAGTGGCCATGGAGATAACTCACAGCTGTCTTTTTCCACTCATCCCTTTCTTTTCTTTCTCTCTCCCTCTCGGTCTACCTCTTACTGTCTCTCTGTTGTCGTCCCTCTTTCTTTCATTTTTCCCCCTCTGTGTTTGTCTCCTTTCTCCTGTCTGTCTTTCCTCACACTAAGTGTCGTTCTAACACCCTCTCACCATCTCTCCTGCTCACTCTTTTATCTCTCTTCCGTCCCTCTCCCCGCCCTCTACCTCCCTCTCTCCTCTCTCAGACCAGCAGCCCACGGTAGTGGAGGACGGCTACCTGATGTGTCCCGCCCCTTTGCTGCGTGAGATCGGAGAGTAAGTACCTCCCAGCCGTCCCTGCCCCGTCCATCACTTCCCCTCGCCGTTCTCATCCCCCCCTTCCTTCTCTTCTATTTCCCTGGCCCTTTCTTTCTCCTCCACCCTATACCCCCACCTCCTCTACCGCTGCAGTTCACTTTCTCTGTCCACCCCTCTTTCTTTCTCTCAACCTCCGGTACTCTGTCTGTCATTCTCTCTCTCCTTCTGTGCTTGCGCGCCCCCAGTATTAAAGGATGATGATGTCGTTAACTGAACAGCCACAGCAGCACAGCCCTCCATTCATCTGCTAATGCACTTCCTGTTACCATATACGGGCAGTGGGCACCAGTTGGCCACATGAAAGGAAAGGTTTTTTCTGATGGTGGTGTGTGCGTGTGTCTATGTGTGTGTGCATGCAGTAATAGTTTGAGAGGGAGGTATTTTGTATGTGCATGCATGTTTGTGTGTGTGTGTGTGTGTGTGTGTGTGTGTGTGTGTGTGTGTGTGTGTGTATCTATTCATAGACGTAACTTCAGTGCTCTGACCATAATGATGGCTATGTGTGTGACCAGAACATTGCCCTGAGTGACTGTTGGTTATGGCACAGTGCCTTGGCACTTCAGTGCTGGGCCAAGCGGATACGTACATTTAGACTGACCCACTTAGTAAGTTATAATCACTCTCTGCCTGTCACATTGTCCTGGTCCTTTTCTCTCTCTCTCTCTCTCTCTCTCTCTCTCTCTCTCTCTATATATATATATATATATATATATATCTTCATTGTTATTTTCAGTAAGCATGACAAAATAAATAGAAAGGTTATTTGTATGGAAACAATCTTTTACATGTAGCTTCATAATATTTTTTTTATGTATTTGCCAACAGATCTATAGAAGTGTTGATCAGCCTGAACAGTGGGAAGTCCTATATCTCCAGCCCCATCACTATCTATGCCACTGCATGTGTGAGTAGAAGTACTCGAAACATACTCATATTACTGTAAGTGAACCAATCAGTGTGTGTGTGTGTGTGCGCGCGCGCACGCATGTGTGTGCGCGTGTGTGTCCTGTGATTATAAACTGTGTGTGTGTGTGTGTGTGTGTGTGTGTGTGTTACAGTCAAATGGAATCTGGGTCCTATGGCTGTTGCTGGCTCTATTGCTGCTTGCAGGACTAGCTGTGCTGTGGTGGCTCTGGCCCCTCTGCTGCACTGTGGTGAGTACCTTTGTGTCTGCACGTGTGTGTGTGTGTGTGTGTGTGTGTGTGTGTGTGTGTGTGTGTATTGTTTACACGTGTTTGTGTTAAAGTGATATAGTACGTCAGTTAAACTTTGTTCAGCATAGCGTTGTCTTCAAGGCCAGTATTTCTGCTTAATGTTCAGAAGCAATCCAAGCAATTATGTAATAGTTGAGTATAAATTCTAGCCACATACATTTATTCTATGAATATTATATCCTAAAGGTGATTAGAGATCCACCTCCCTCTCGCCCCCCTCCAACTCCACCTCCGATGCCAGTGAGTAAAGACGTAATTTGAAGAAAATCATAATTTCCATATCTACACAGACCTACAAGAAACAAAACATTTACGTTAGAACTTTAAGTCAACAATTTCTTAGCTTATCAAATTTAATTACGTTTAAACATGCACATCCTATCCTACTTTTTTCCCATCAGTCTTTACAAATACGAGTTCATGGACCATAATTGTGTCTTTAGCCCGAACGTACAAGCTCTAACTCCTGTTCCTATTCCGTTAAGGTTGAGGTGGATCCTCTACCCAAACACAGGTGGCCCACCGTAGACGCCTCTTACTATGGGGGCAGGGGCCCTGGAGGAATCAAACGTATGGAGGTATTGGAACAAAACTGAAAGTTACAGTGACAAGGACAAACAAACTGTTTGTTAGCCCTGTATCGGGCCCTGAGTGTGCTTAGGCCGAGTGCCATGATACAGGCTTCCACGCTAGTGCCTGATAGCTCTGAACTCTGATATGATTACGAGTGAGTCGTTCAGAGTGCGACTCGGTAATCACTTTTAGACTTTTGGTTCGGTATTGTTCTTAAAAAAAAATGACGTGCTCTTGTATGATGGAACACTCAATTAACACACCTTCCCTCCCTGCCATCCTCCATGATGTGCGGTTTAGGTTCGATGGGGGGAAAAGGGTTCGACGGAGGAAGGGGCACGGCTAACAAAAGCTAAGAACGCCGTGGTGACCATGCCAGAGGAAGTGGAAGAGCCCATTATACCTAGACCGCCTCCCAGACCTGCCCCGACCTACCACCCCCAGGAACAGTCCAAATGGTACACTCCCATCAAGGTACTGATTATTTAGTTGAGGTGGTTAAAGTTTGATGTTGTTTGCTTGATTTTGTCCAATTGCTACATACTTATCATGCCCAACTTTAAAGTGATCATGTATCGTATTGTATAACGTTTAATTGTTTTGTATTGTGTGTTATCGTGTTGTGTTGTATTGCATTGTATTGTATTGTATTCTATTCTATTCTATACTGCAGTCTAAATGTATTCAGTGTGTTTGAATTTCACCATATGGATTTTTCTACTTTAAGGGCCGTTATGATGCGTTGCTGGCGTTACTCAGGAGACAGTATGATCGAGTGGCTGTCATGAGGCCTACAGCTCAGGATAAGGTGAGGTGCTGTGTACTTGAGCCTTGATGTCTATCCTGCATAGATGAACATGTGTGTGTGTAGAGAGAGAGAGAGAGAGAGAGAGAGAGAGGGAGAGAGATAGGAGTGAAGACAGTGAAAGCCATGGCTGACAGGTCGCTGACCGTTGTGTCCAGTGAGATTGAGGGGGACAGCTTTGGAACTAGAGATGTATACGAGAAGGATAATCTCATGATCGTTATGTAGTGTGCGCGTGCGTATGTGTCCTATATTTTTGTTCATTGTCTGTTGTCTGAGTGCCCTGGTTGTGTATGTGTCCATGTGTGTGCGTGCCGTGTCCATGTATTGGGTCACAGGGGTGACCCTGTGACCTTGATGCCTATTAACACCATTATGCTTTGTGAGACCACTTGGCTGTCAGTGCTCAGGACAGCCCTAACGAGCGTCACTGATTAACAAAGAGTGGGTGGTGCGTGTATGTAGGTGGTGTGTGTGTGTGTGTGTGTGTGTGTGTGTGTGTGTGTGTGTGTGTGTGTGTCAATGATTGCAAACAGAGATCAACAGTAACACAGCTTGTGCTCTGGTTTTCACTGTCTGTCACCACATGATGTTCATACAATGGTCACGGAATTAGCATTCAGAGTTTCTCCCTTTCATATTCACCGTTAACTAAGAATCCATAGAATACACATGCAACTTAAAGCTGATTTATTTTATGGGTGTTGTAACGTGTGTTCTGTTTTTCTCATAAAGCTATGTGACCCCCACCCCCATGTGTGGTGTCTATTCTGTGTAACTACTACATACCTGATTACATAGTAATTTGGCAAATCAAATTGTATTCACAATATTTCAGACAGGTATTATTTATAACCATTTCTGTGTGTGTGGGTGTTTGTGGAAAGTGTGCGTGGGTGTTTGTGTATGTGTGTGTGTGTGTGTGTGTGTGCGTGTGAGTGGGTTCTCCCAGTCTGACAGCCTTAGACGGCGTCCGCTGCCCCACTTGTCCTGCTGTAACGGGTGATTAAACTGATTTGCTCCTACCAACGAGCGCCTCTCTCCCAGCCTTCATTTGTTTCTCATCTCATTATCTGCCCAACAGCAGAGACAGAGCCGGCTGCCTCAATTGAGTTCAATTATAAGAAATTATTGTAAATGTCAACCCTGTACCCTGTTGTCAAAACAATTTCTGGAGATTTGTCCAGTGTACAGCGGCAGATGATCCATGAGGGGCCCTCGTATTTTAGATGATCCTCTCTTGAAATGATTTGAGATGTATATTCCGTAAGAGAGTGAAGTGGAGGGAGGAATCTACTGTATGTACCAGCGTTATATTGAGTGGAGCAGGTCTGACAGGCTTGGTTGGTTGTTAATGTCTCAGAACCAGTTTGGATGGCAGGTCTGAATGCTACTCCCTGTCTCTCTCTGTGGAAAGAAAGCAGCAAGGCCAAACAGTGGCATGCACAGCAGGGCTATTGAAACAAATTATGACTACAAGATTAAAGTGCAGGGGGGAGTTTCTTTTGTATTCAAAGCTACTGTATAACTGCTTTTGAAGGGCCATACCTCACTGGTTAGGTTTAGATGGGGGTCTTTGAACTCAAAGTGAAGTTGAAACTGTGTTTATTAATTATGTTAGATTGTATAGCAAACGCCTGACTGTTGTTCTTTTTTTTTAGGGACGCTGTATCAACTTCACCAGGGTTCCATCTACTTAAGGCCGAACTTGAGAAATATACCATCATCATCTTTTAACAGTTTTATTCCAAAATTAGATAGCCGGCATTTAATAAAAGTGACACCTGCTATAACCATTCATAACACGATGGCTTAATATAACTCATAATAGTACATATTGAACCATATTGAAAATCATTCCAAAAAGGTATTTAGTCTTACAATCTCGAAACCTTTTTAAATTTATAAATCTGTTTTTAGTTTTTAAACTGAACTGTTGATTATGTTTTCTTTTCTTTTAACTGACATGTCTAATTTTGGAATAGAACGCAGCAAAGCCTTTCCGCAGTGTCAATTCTGCTTCCATTTCTAACTAGTTTAATTATACGTTATGAGTTTTGCACTTATAAGAATCTTTCACAACACTGGAGAGATTAAGCTGTATTGCCTTTTACATTCAACACACGTCCTGTTACTGAATAGCTGCAAATGAATAACCTGGCTCTCGGTGAATTACTTTATTTAAGTGCCTATGAAAATAGTAGCAAGGGTATGAGAATGTGTGCCAGATATTTGACCGTCCATATGTTATTTTAGTTCGATGGTATGTAGTCTATGCCACAACTCAAAGCGTTCACCAACAAACATGACTGCCTATTTTTAATTAAAGCTCAAATCTGCACATTGTTTTAAGCATAGGCTTGTTGAAAATTGTAAATAAATGTTTGGGGTTTTTATAGTATGAGTGTATTGTAATGTTTGAACATTAAAATCATGTCTTGAGGATGACATAAATAGTTTATAGTCTAATTTTTTTTAAATACAGGCATGGGCAACATTGGTATGGAACTCACGCATGCTAAAATGCTATCTACGTGCTTGCCGTTTTAAATTTCGCTCGGGCATTGTTGAGACTGTTCACAATCGAGGGCCTCTGTCATCTTTGTTGTCGCGCTCTGGCTAGCTGAATGCTGCTGCTTCTGCTGCCTGGCTGGGCTAGCCAGCTGCATACGGTGTTTTATTATGAATTAGCTGGCCGTATTGTTTAATATGTATAGTTAGGGGGGGCGATATAGTGGATTCCTAGCTGAATGAGTAGACGCAGTCATCGCTATCTGGTCTGAAACAAAGGCAAGTTTTGTTATCGTTTCCGTATATCAATGTCGTGTAATCTCGGTTCTTGACCTGCCAACGTTAGCTAGCTAAACCAGTGCAATTTTAGGAAGTTATCAATACTAGCTTGGCAACGCTATCTATGTACAGTAATCGGACCCAGATACAATTTGCTGTCAAGGAGTGGATGAGAATATGGTAATGTTGGATAGATAACCTAAACTTAAGAGTAAACAATCACCAATGAAAACAGTAGCGCTGTGTTAGCTTGATTGTACTAATAGATGACAATAAATTACAATGACAAGTCACAAGGCCATAGTAATGTAATAGCAGAAGTGCCCCCCCAAAGGTAAGTGAAAACAATTACCTATTTCAGTGAACATATTTTGTCTGAAGTGTATTAACTCCAGTAATCACCACTCAGTAGACTGCCTTTAGAGCTAAAATACTACAACTAGCAAATCAGTAATATTGGGTAGGAGACTGGGTAGTATTGATGGTGGAATTGGTGGTTATGCCTACGGTATAGTTATTTTTAGCCAACTCAACTAATCAACATTGTCTGTATCCCACCTCTCATCTCAGCCTTAACCTCCCAGCTAGCTTGCTATATTGTCCATCCTGAAACGTGAACAACCAAGAAGATGCCTCTGAAGATGCCTCACAAGCTCCTGAAGAGCACCCACTATATAGAACTGGGTAGCTACCAGTATTGGCCCATTCTGGTACCCAGGGGTATACGGCTGTACACCTACGAACAAATTCCCCTCTTCCTTAAAGATAACCCGTACATTACCGATGGGTACAGAGCGCACCTGCCGTCCACTCTCTGCTTGAGAAGGTAGGCTATATCTTTGACAGTTAAATCTTTTGAATCTTTTCTGGATTTCCATGTTGGTTTTTTTATGTCCACTGTTCTAGTTCAAGCAACTATTTGTATGAGTTTATCATAACAATGTTATTATTTATAAATAAAAATGATGCACACTAGCAAATGTTTAATAATTGTAAGTATTTGCCCCTTTGTCTTAATGAGATGCTCTGAGGTATTTGTTCTCTCTCTCTAATCTGTTTCTCTCTCTCTCTCTCTCTCTCTCTCTCTCTCTCTCTCTCTCTCTCTCTCTCTCTCTCTCTCTCTCTCTCTCTCTCTCTCTCTCTCTCTCTCTCTCTCTCTCTCTCTCTCTCTCTCTCTCTCTCCCCCCCCCCCCCCCCCCCCCCCCCCGCCCGCTGTCCAGTATTTTTATGCTGTCTAATGAAACCGTTAACATTTGGAGCCACCTGCTGGGCTTTCTGCTGTTCCTCACTCTGGGCATCCACGACCTGTTCAGTGTCCTCCCTGCCTCCGGAGCACACAGAGAGGACTATGTCATATACTGCATAGGACTCTTTTGCTTCCAGGTACACTAGCTGTGTGGGTGTGGGTCTGGGTGTGGGTGTGGGTGTGGGTGCATGTGTGCATGTGTGTCTGCATGTGTTACCACCCACTGATAAATGCCTAGTTATCTTCAGCACATAATATTTCTTGTTTGATTTCCTGGTGCCATAACTTCCCTGCGTTCTTTTCCACCTGTCCAGGTGTGCATGCTGTGCTCGGTGGGCTATCACCTATTCTCCTGCCACTGCTCAGAGATGATGTCTCGCCGTTGGCTGTCGCTGGACTACGCTGGCATCTCTGTGGGCATCCTGGGCTGCTACGTGCCCGGAGTCTTTTATGCGTTCTACTGCAACGCTGTATGTATCTGAATAACTGGAGGTGGTGACGTCGGGGTATGACATACAGGTCAACAAACTGTATAACCTTGTATTATCTTCTGAGATAGACTTGTTTCCACGGAGATCCACTAACACTTCACACGATCCATCGTGACTTGAAATGGCTTCCTTTTTCCTTTACTTTGGTCCTCTCAACCTCCGTCTTTTTCTGTTCTCTTTCTCTCTCTCTCTCTCTCTCTCTTTCTCTCTCTTTCTCTCTCTCTCTCTCTCTCTCTCTCTCTCTCTCTCTCTCTCTCTCTCTCTCTCTCTCTCTCTCTCTTCCCCCCCTTTACTCCATCTCCGTAGTTCTGGCGCCAGGTGTACCTGGTGACAGTGCTGTGTCTGATCCTGGCCGTGTTCGGAGCCCAGGTTCACCCCCGCTACCTCAGCAAGGACTGGCATCTGGTCCGCTCTGGGCTCTTCTGCTCAGTGGTCTGCTACGGTGTGGTGCCCGCCCTGCACTGGGTCTGGCTCAACGACGGCCTGGGCTCTGACGTGGTCCAGGTAACTTCGTAAACATTGCTGAAGCGCATACTGACTGCACAGCATTGAGACTGTTCAGCTCAGATTACAAAATGGTGTTAAGGTCAGTGCTATCAACACTCATTGATTTAAAAAAAAGTGTGTGTGTGTGTGTGTGTGTGTGTGTGTGTGTGTGTGTGTGTGTGTGTGTGTGTGTGTGTGTGTGTGTGTGTGTGTGTGTGTGTGTGTGTGTGTGTGTGTGTAGCTGTTCCTGCCTCGTGTGATCGGGATGTACGTAATTGCAGGCTCAGCCTTCCTCTTTTATATCTCTAAAGTCCCCGAGCGTTACTTCCCAGGTGAGTCCCATAACTCACAATCTTTCTTTATCTAACAATACACAAACTACGTTACCCAAACGTTGTCATTAGTTTACTGATTTGACTTCCATTTGTGCTGAGAATGAATAGACACAGATAAAGAGACACAACATAGGTATAATACGACATACTTAAAATACTAAGAACTCATTACTTTTTGGCTCATTCCTAATGCCTTCTATTTCAAAGTCTACATTATATAGTAAATGCTGGCTAAGGTATTTCAAATACAGAGTGGGCTAAGTTCAAAAGTTAGTAAGTTTAAGTCTTTTTTAAAGTAAATACTTTTCAAATTTTGCTGTTTTGAATTACCCAGCTCATGACTTGGTATCTCATGTTTGCAAATGAATGAAATTAAATCTGTCTGCCAAAAAATATATATATATATATATATTGGTTATGTGCTAAATTAATTGCCCTATTACTCTTGATGGAGAGTCTAATGCATGGGTAATGATGGAGGATGACCTTTCACCTTTGCCCTCATCCAATCACAGGGCAGCTGAACTACGTGGGAGCCAGTCACCAGGTGTGGCACGTGTTGGTAGTGCTGATGTTCTACTGGTGGCACCAGACGGCCATATACATCATGAACTTCAGACACAGCCAGCCGTGCCCGCCTCACATTGCTAGCAGCTAGTCACTATCAACATGCCCACAGTAGCCTTCACCACCTAGCTAGCCAATATGGCCTTTTCATCGTTACATCTCTCTCTTTGATTTTTTGGCATTTACAGGGTGAAGACTTGAACCGAGCAGAATTTACACATCCATATAAATCAAAAAATCAACCTCTATGGTTGTACCTCATTGATTTTGAAGGCCTGTGCGATCAACTGTCGTTTTTCTTTTGTTTGTATTTTACAATATAGCACTTGCAATGC
This sequence comes from Aplochiton taeniatus, assembly GCA_017639675.1. Classification (NCBI taxonomy): domain Eukaryota; kingdom Metazoa; phylum Chordata; class Actinopteri; order Galaxiiformes; family Galaxiidae; genus Aplochiton; species Aplochiton taeniatus. Next base: position 7,086,917 of record CM030172.1, read on the forward strand.
ATGAAATCAACAGAATACTGTTCGTATAGGGTGGAACCTTGTTACTCCGAGAGGCCAGTCTGATCAAACGGTGTACGTCTTGAGCATGGAATCAATGCATGGGGGGGGGGGGTTAAAAGTCAAAAGTTCTCCCTGAACTGGAAACGCAGTACTGTATCTAAAACCAATCATCTTTCTTTCTGCCTTTGGGGTGTGTGTGTGTGTGTGTGTGTGTGTGTTTTACTTTAGTTTTAATGATCAATACGGCCTTTTGAGATCGTTAGTTTGATTTTGTTATTTTTCCCGTGGCCTTTGATTACTGTATTATACCTCTTGTTTGTGTTTTGGTTTGTTTTTGCATGGAGGATTGTTACATTTGAATGCTGGCACTTACAAGTTGTGTATTTTATTCTAACTACTGTATCATATTGATTATTGATTATTATTTTTATTCCCTTTTGAATGAATAAAGAAAGCACAAAATCAATCAAATTGTTGATTTGTTACCTTTTTATGCTTTTTTTCTTGTTTCAAACTACAAAGGTTTTAGCAGACCCAATTTTCCAAATATCTTTCTCTACTACTAAGTCTAGTTCGGGCATAATGTTGATCATATTTATTTTCCCCAAATCACACTCTGTAATCTGCACTTATATTTATTTGCAAAGGAGAGCATTTCACTTTTCATACACAAGCTAGTGTACCATAGTTTGTGTTTGAAGCAATAATGTTACGAGAAGGCTTATGTTAAAACTTTTTTTTTTAAAGATTAGGTTTTGGATGGGTTAACAGACTGTTACTGTTAGACTAACTTCATGTGTGAATGGAAGGCCCCCCGATACTCCTGTGAATTCTTGCTTTAGTCAGCTGGGTCATCTGGCAACATTGGAAAATATGCCTTTCTGGCTTATGCACAACGTAGACCTTTACCTGCTGAAGTTGAATACCTGGGAAACCCACATTAAGGGTTCTGATTGAAGTTTGACTCACTGTTAACTCTTGTCCTCCCATCTTACGGTAACATTTCCAAAACCTGGTGTTTTTTTAATCAGTGTTTGTTATTATTTCATTTTGATTGGTGCTGGAAATAATCTCATTCCTCCCTTTCTGATTAGATATAAGTCTAATTTATTCAATACATTATCATTTTAAGGGGGTTGTTCTCGAGTAGTCCTTGTTTATTGTTTAATATTTGTATTGTACTAGTGTCTGCATGCGTGTGTTGTATGGGGCATCAACAGAAATGTATAAAAACTATGTGAAATTAAAAACTTGTTCATAATCTCTCATTTCTGTCTAAAATTGAACTTATTTGTTCACACATTGTGCATACTTTAATTAGGCCTACTTAATTAACATAATTGAAGTTCATCTCTGAATTTCCCCCTAGTCGAGAGTGACTGTGTGAGGTGAGAGGAAATTCATATTTTTATAGAAGGAAACCCTTTAAGATTGATTCAACTATTTGCAGGAACAATTAGTCATGTTTTTTACACACCGCATATTGCAAACGTTCCCCCCCTTACCTGATCCTTCACCGCCCTCTGCTGGAGAAATGTTCACATCACTGAAGAAGCAGTTCTGGTCTAACCTCCAGCAGCTAGGGATAAAGAATCATACAGTGTAATTTTCAAATCTAAGCTTTACTTCCCAGGCCCCTCACACAAAGCTTGCTGCTTGTCCATATTCTTCATATAGAACCATAACATCCATTAACAATCAATACATTTCTTAAATTTGCATATACTGTTAATAACAATAGCTATATTATGAAACCTTTATTTGTTTGAACAATTTGCTGAACAATGTTAAGATAATAAAAACAAAATTGAGAGCAATAAAAGGAACTATAGTGATACAAAATTTAAATCTAAAGGGGTGCATTTAAACAAAGTGTAAAGCAATGTAAAAAAAAACAACTAAATAATTTGTAGAAATGTTTGGAAAACGTTTTGCTCCTATACACTGCTCTGAGGTATTGCATTTGGATGACGTTTTGCCCTCAAAATAATCGACACTCCTGTTGTGTAATTCACAGTCTATATGGTATCATGAGTAGGCTATATAAGCCTCAGGTTTTTATTAGCTCCTATAACAAGAAGTCCTATGCGGTCTGTCTGTTTCCTTGGCAACCGCTCTTCTGTCTTTCTCGCATCACCAAGAGGGCTCAGTGCTCAGCTCATTGCTGCTTTGTCGTGGTTGATCAGAGCACACAGTAAATTCAGCCCACAAACGCTCTTCAAGGTGCGCGCACCCCGGGACGTAGAAGTCATACAACAAGTCATGGGTTGCGGAAGACAGTGAAGAGGGCGCAATACAAGACCTAAAGACAGTTAAACAGTGCCCTGCGGACAGGAGGGGGGACAAAGCGGGCGAAGGCTTGGCCAGGCCTTTTAGAAAGTCTTAATCTTATCATCCCAGAAACTATTACAATTATCATCATCACCATCATCATCGGCACCAGGTATATAGCCAAACGTTTAAAAAGTATTTGTTAAATAGCTAGTCTAATGAATGATTACAAAATATACCTAGTTTAGCCTACACGTAATCCTAAATGGCTTTTTATAAGGACTATATGCAACGTAGCACTTTTAGATTGAGGTCAAATCTAGCCACATGAGGCTGCGCGCGCACGCACCCAGAACCCAGCCTGTGTGCACCTCTTTGCCAAGGGAGCCTAGCCGAGGCTGCTCCCCCTGCGCTTGGTCATCAGCTCCCTAAATCTGGGATTGGGAAAACGGGTGCCAGAGATCCGCAGATTGAACTAGGTCGATTAGGGTTCAAACACAGCAGAGCAAATGGGTTTTCTATTTTCAAGAAGGCTTTTAAATTATCTCTAATTTGAAGATTCTCTCGGCCAATGGAAGCATAATCTGAAGCGTTCTAAACGTTTATGTGTTTTAAGGATCGGGATGATACATGCAAAAATCATTTGTTTATCATCGTGACGTCTGCCTCATTTGGTTTTTAATGCGTCGTTGATATTGAAACAAGAGTCGCTCCTCGATACAATTATTCCTCCTTTATTTTTTCTTCTTTTTTTTTATACATCGAACGCCCAACACATTCGGCTTGTGAATACTTGATGTGACATGGACACTGTAAGGTATTTTATTTTTTTAAAGGAATAATAGAAGTCCTGGAAAAGCCATCCGCTGTTGAAGAGAAAACATTTTTGAGGAGGAGGGCAGTATGCTATTTGACATGTATCCATTGTAGCGGCCATATCTTACTGTATGGAACCTTTAAAGCTGTAGCCTGACTGTAGGCCTGTGAATCCTATAATTATGAGAGGGAAATCCAATGATCCATAGATGCTAAATGTGCATACGACAAAGACCGCCGGTCTAGACTATGGCGTCTTGAGGAAAAACACATTGGAAAATATGACCCAGAAATATGGAGTGTTCTGTCATCAATGGCCAGTGTTGGCCATGTTATTATGATGTGTGGCAGGGGAAGATGAACTGAATTTCTATTCTGGGCACGTTTGTGTGCTTTTACTTTATAAATCATATACTTATAGCCTGGCTTCAATGCTTTGGATTTGTCTTTTATAATTTACGTGAAGATTTTTCCTGGACTCCTATTTCTTTTTTTTTTTATCCAGTGTGTCGAATGAATTTGACACGAAGAAGCAATCCTCTGACAATTGAGAAGAATCTCTGATGACAAGTCTCATCAGGCCCTGGTTACATCCCATTCATTACACAAGTAAGGAACAAAGATTGTTGGAAATACTCATAGAATTGGGTAGGCCTCTATATTTCGAGTCAGGATAATATCCTACAAAAATTTAATTTTTACTGAAATTACTCGGTGAAAAACAAAATATTTGAATTCTGAGGCCATTTTTAGCCATTTCTCCTCCTCCACATTAGTTCAATAAAAGCGTAATGTGCATCCTACACAATCAAAGCCCGAAGCCTTTCTCTTATTTTTGAGTGCATGTTTTTGTCAGCAAAGGGGATTTGTCTGTGCTGAGTCCCAACATCCGCGTCCCATCATCGTATTTCCATGTGCTTGTGATTGACGTATAGCCACAGAATATGTAAGCTAATTAACCGTAGTCACCTGTGGTTGTCTTACGTAGACCCACCGGTATTGAAGATTTGTGTGAAATTTGATAAGTTTCCCCCGACAGTGACATCTTTCGACTGTTTCTTCCTAGATGTGGAGAGGAGGATAGCAGCCAAGTGTGCCGCTCGACCGGTTGAGATTTGCATGGAACATGAGAAGAGAGAGGCTATGAATCCAAGAAGATGATGATGATGCTGGATACACAGGTAAGACCAGACAAATACCCACATTTCACTGATTTTGTGCGCAAACGTGCAATCCAATGGGAGGTTCTGAAAATGACTTGTATCACAACCACATAACATCATGCAAGATTATGCCTGAGTCGCATAAGCAAACTCCATATCATTATACTATTTGGTAAACAGAAACAACAACCCCAACCCTATATTATTTTCTGAACTATTATTTACTCTCGGTCATTGTAATCTACTTTCCATGGCAACCTTTAAAACCTCGCAATCATGTGTCTAAATGGACATAAACAGTGCTAGCGTTTCTGGACTAGGCTACATTCGACATATATTATCATAAGAATTCCATTTTCACTCAATTGCCTCGGGCAGGAATCGTTTTTGCATGGTCTTTACAAAAGCGATTAGAGTTTGGCACATGGCCAGGCCTTTTGTGCGAGTGCCACAGCACGGGGAATGAGGACATTGCGCACTGCGCGGGGGGTTTAACTTGGTGTCATTTCTCTAGTTGGCTGTGCCTGCACTGCCAGAACAACACTCGCTCCTCTCTGGAAATCAATAGAAATGCCTACAGTCTTTTCATATCTTTGCAGTGTATTCTTCTCTATCATATACAGTATAAGATATGGTACTATAGACACATGCGTACACAAGATTTCAACCACGAACAAGAATGAAAATGCCAGGTTTAAATCTACTGACTGACTCAGAGTAAAATGACAAACAGAAAACTATGTCCTCACGCTCCTTACCCTGCTGTACAGTAGCCTACAACTGAATTGTCCTCTGAGGAGCGTTTTTATGTTTTTGTGAAGTTTAACTGGTCTTTCACATTTAAAGTTACGTTTTAAACATAAAAATGTCCGGCACCATTAATGCCCAGCTCTGTATTCATTGCTTTGGCTTTATCAGAATTCTTTCCGAAAGACCAAGCATCCATCACTCTTGACCTTGAATGAGCACAGCAACCTAGCAGTTGAGGGGCAACATAGTACAATGAAGTACATTCCAGCTGTGTCATTTTCACAATGTTGTGACTGACGTTGTGTTTACAATGGAACAAGTATTTTTGTTGCTACTTTGTGTACTCTGTATATTTCCATGTCTTCAGAGTTCAGTCTTTTGCAATTGTGAGTCTTACCCTACAAATCTTTTCATGTCTGATTGATCGACGTTTGACAAAAAATGGTGTTCATTAAGAATAATTTCAGTAGATGTGCCAGCATTATCCAAAACATTTTATCGTGGTAAGGCAACACCAAAATAGCCTTTCTCCTATGTGTCTCTATTAGTGTGTGTGTGTGTGTGTGTGTGTGTATTGTGTGTGTGTGTGTGTGTGTGTGTGTGTGTGTGTGTGTAAATGTGATTAATCATTCCAACCTAAAATATTTTTCGTAGTATAAAATTTTATGCCCTTTATGCCTTCAAACATTTATAAGCATTGAAGGACCTTTTGATGTTGTAGCCTACAGTTCCCTCAATGTGAACTCGTTGAACTCTCCTCCCCCATGTACTCGACCTAGGTGGACTATTTCTCCTTAATGATTTATTCATTCATAATATCTAATGCATCCTCTACTTGGTCAGACAATCCTTGACATGCATCCACATGCATTTTTTTGCATGCGGGTCTGTAACTAGTTTTGCTTGGCGGATTTATAGTCGACTCTCAATCTGTTTTCTCTTTCACAACTCCCCTTCCCTCCTTCTCCTCGACAAGAGCGTTGCTATGCTAACAGACAAGACGGCCAAGCCACTCCACTGGACCTAAGACCCCGCTGGCAGTTTGCCCGGATTAGTTGGGCCTAGTGTGGGAAAGGGTGAATCCTCCTATTCACTTGCCCCTAGCATATAGTTGCCACAACCTGGCAAGGTTGACACAGTACAAACTGCCACGGGAGTAAGCTGGTATATTTTAGCAAGAGTAGTGCTTATTCTCTGGTCACAATTTTTTTTTCTTTTTTTATGTGTATGAATGAGAATTGTGAGAATATGAGAAGAATACATACGCACATCAAAAACTGGAAAACAGTTTAGTGACGGAACAAATACAGATTCATAGTGGGTGTCCAGTAGATGTCTCTGTTGCCCAAGCGGTTTGTATGAGTGGTGAGCGTGCCATGGCACTTGAGCACTACGTTTCCTCGAGCCTGTATCAATCACACTGTATGCCCAATTTCAGCCAGATTTTCTTCTAGTGGCCTTTGGTTTTGAGGTGATTGTAAAGTATGGAGTATTCAAAGGTGATAAATATTGCTTGAACAGAAAGAATAAACAGCAGTCGTTTCCCTGTATATTAAACACACACAAACACAGTGTTTTTTTTTTGGTATGACATCCGCTTTACAAGAAACAGAGGATGATGGCCATTCTTTAACATGAAGTCACATGACACACCGTCATCCCGCATCAGTAATTGACTCGCCTTCCAGGCCAGGGATTGTATGAAGGTGGTGGGGCTGGGGGGGGGGGGGGGCTTTGATTCAGCCACCTTCCCGTCACCCCCGCCCCCTGTCACTCTGTCACCCCCACTGCAACAAAGCCTGTGCTAGCACTGTGGGTGAATAAGATCTAATTATGTTCAAAGCTGCCGTCATCCTTTCGAAAAGACAAATGAACAAGATTTTCAACGCGCCAGCCATTCACCCGTCAGTCTGGGTCCTTCCTTGCTCTAACGATTTACTGTCTATGTGTGTGTATGTGTGTGTGTGTGTGTGTGTGTGTGTGTGTGTGTGTGTGTGTGTGTGTGTGTGTGGTTGAGACTTGTAGCCCATTCTTGCCCATAAATCGGTCAAACGGGCTCTTTTGTTTTCCCGTTTCGCTCCTGATTCTCCCTCAACAAACAAAGAGGGGGGCTCTCTTTCCGAGCGGAGAGAGAGAATGTGAGGGACGTGCTATAAGGCCACTCTCATTAGCACATAGAGACAATAGAGAGGGGTGGCTGGATGGACTCCCTTCTCTGAACTTTTTGGTCAGCAGTCACAGACGGAATGTGTGTGCGTTTGTGTGAGAAATCGGTTGGGGGCAGTGGGGGTGTGGGGGTGTGGGGGGGGGGCGCCATTGTGTCACTGTCTGATAGGGGGATGTCCACGTGACCCCACACCTTTTAACCCAGAGGACGTGACCCTGGCACTACATACACAAATACTCATTCAAATGTTCGGGGTCCCTTCTTTTTTTTAGGGTGCACAATCCACTCTACACAGCGCAGCCAGAGCTTCGAAATTAGAATGGCTTTCTACCCTTGGATCTTTTGTATGTGCAGTTTACAAAATAGATTGTAGACCCCTTTTTTGAGTGGAGCGTTTCTTCTGTAGCCACCTCATACATCTGTCATGCTTGTCCTGTAAATAGTGTTGTTGCAGGCGGTAGGGCAGGGGAGAGGATATCCTCTGTTCATGTCCAGTGCCCATCCTATTTATGTCAATTGTGTATGTGTGCGCGGTTGTGGTTATGTCATTGTGCATGTGTGTGTGCTTGTGCGTGTGTGTGTGTGTGTGTGTATGTGTGAGCGTGTGTGGTTATGTCATTGTGCATGTGTGTGTGCGTGTGCTTGTGTGTGTGTGTGTGTGTGTGTGTGTGTGTGTGTGTGTGTGTGTGTGTGACTGTGTTTTCGGAGCGTGCCCATTCCCATGTGCATTAAACTGATTATGTTTACGCGCTCGTGAGACCTTCACAGTGTGACCTCTGACCCCCGTCAGGGCCAGGGTATTGTTTCGTTAGGAGCCAGAGGTCCAGACGATTGGTTAAGGGCCCACACTTTGTACCCCTGCTGCTGCCATGCCGACAGGCCGTCGCCCGCCTGACTGGTCCACGACCGACAGGTCAGCTCGTTACAGTCCCAAAGCCCCTCGGGAGGGAGAGGACCAAGCTCTAGGAACGGGAGAGCGGGGGAGGACGCAGGGAAAACAGCAGAGCTTTCCTGCCACCAAGGACAGAACTATAGGACTTAGACGGCGGAGAACACTCAGTCCTGTTTCTGCCTCATGGTAGTTCAAAAGGCCTACCGTTGGTTGTGGCCTGCTTGTCTGATGGCCCTGTTGTTGTTGATACGTTTTCATCTTCGTTGTCCGAGTTTCATTTGGCGGTACTAAATGTAACTTCCATACAAGTAAACTTGTCGTTTACGTACCCCAAAGCAGACAACCTTCACGTAAATTGCCTTGTTAGTTTCGATATCAGACAGACCCTCAATAAAAAATCTGTAGCACCCCAATCTGTCCAATCCATAGCACCCGCCCAGTGTAATCCGTAGCACGCGCTGTGCTTTTGCACTTCTTTGTTTCTGTTATCTAAATGTATTGTCCTTGCCGTCCTCGGGCACACAAGCACTTTTTTAGGACCCCATGGAGGGTTGGCAGTGACATCAGAAGTCACCTCCGTGCCCCCAATCTCAGGTATGAGGCGCAGCCCATCCTCCGAGTCCTGTCCCGCTTGTCAAGGGCAGGAACTGGACATACGCCCCCGCCCCCCCGCCCCCGCCATCGGCCCAGTTTCCTGACCCACGGCATGTCTACCTTGGCGCTGACACGTTTTTGGCCCCTACACTGGTGAAGCTGCAAACTTAACGTAGATTTAGCTCCTGTAACCTCACGCCAGCCCGTAGTGCTTTCGTTTCGGTTGAGCGGAGGGGATGTTGTCTACGTATGCAGCAGTGCAGGTCAGTGGAGTTGGTTCTTTGTCTTGTAGATTGTGCGTGCAGTGGAGTGCACAGGGAGCAGGCATTGTGTATTGGGGATGATTGGAGGAGTTGTTGTTGGGTCGAGATGAATCAGCCATGCGGTCATCTGATTTGGGTAGGCTTCAGTTATGTTGACTCATAGAATGAGTGCTATTCATTGAAGATATTGGTTAAAGATGCATGGGAAACTCCAAAAATAGCCTGGTACATAGGGCTTTGCTGTGAATAATTGTGTTTGGGGCGGGGGGGGGGTTCTAAATGAGCTAGGTCTGCTGCTCTTAGTTAAGACCTGTTGACCATAATACTGTAAAACACGCTTATTCTGAGGGTTGGACCTGTCTCATGTTTTGGCTCATCCGTGTGGGTTTGTGTGTGTGTGTCCGTGTATGTTTGTGTGTGTGTGTGTGTGTGTGTGTGTGTGTGTGTGTGTGTGTGTGTGTGTGTGTGTATGTGTGTGTGTGTGAGTGTGTGTGTGAGTGTGCGTGTGTGTGTCTGTGTGTGTGTGTATCAGTGAAGGCTGGTCCATAGAGGCAGAGGAGGTTGCTCCTCCTCTACTTTTGAGAGGCAGGAGGGAGATCAAAACCATTGTGTATGTTTGTGTGTTTGTGTGTGTGTGTATGTGTGTGTGTGTGTGTGTGTTTGTCTGGCAGTGAGTCAGTACTCTCTGGACAGGAAGAGCGGCTCCTAGCTTAGCGTCGTTTCCATGGCAACGGAAGCTTGGCGGCGTCTGCCACAGCTAGGGCCTGTGCATCTTAATGCAGCCTAGCCTCTCTGCCTCCAACATGCAGAGCTACCGAGTGGGAATTTTCTCTGTTCCACTTTGTCTGTTTCCGTATGTTTAAAAGCCTCATCAAGCAGTATCTTGAGTAATTTAGAGTGAAGTATTTTATTTAATCTTTTGGGACCGTCATTGCAGTCATTATCTTGCTGTAACAGTCAGTTTCAATGGCGTTTACCGGCTAACCTTATAAGAAGATTCTCGGTCCTTTCTTTTCTAACGTCAGCGGAAAAACTCCATAAATATAACAGATGGAGATTTGCATCTATGTAGATAAATTATATCTCTGATGTCACTCGGAGCTGGGGAACATTTTGACAAATGATAAATGTTGTAATTTGTTCCGTGACAGGTCGGCCTGTCTCTTCTCAGTGGGATTCCACTGCCTCCATCTGCAGGAGATCATTTCCTCTAGCCTGGCGGAATATTTGATAGATCATTAGATGCAGGCAAGGGGCGACTGAGAGAATTTTAGCATACACGGTCAAATTGTCCGGCTCAGCAAATGATCAGTGCTTCAGGGCTTGAAGAATGCAACTTGAATCTTCTGTTGCCATCAATAAGTTTATGTGTTTTGCAACTTCGGCTGTGGCATCTTAAAAAACGTGCTACCACAACCGGAATGGTGGTCATACTTTGTTGGACGTTACAGGGGTCCAGACTTAGATTTTACACTGGTGGCAGTGCTGCCGCTAAGTTTTTCAGTAAGGGGCAGTAGCACAGAAACTGGTGGCGGGATATTTTTCCTCATGAAAAACGCGTCGATCCACTGCATTATTCTTAATGTTTTATGACCGGCAATGATGACCTACAACCCTGGACACTCAAGGTTGCTACTTTGCCCTGGAGAAGGCCGTCATAGTATACTGTGAGATACAGAGAAAGAAATGCTGCCAGTGGGCAGTGCAAATGAGGATCATAAATTCTCAAACAAAATCGACCAACTGTTTGACCAAAACAGGATTTAAGGATTTAAATAATAATAATGAATAAAACATAAAACAACACGAAGGTCAAGTGGCAGCAGTGCCACCAATCATTATTTTCATGGCACTGGACAGATTTATGGTGGCACATGCCACCACACTGGTGGCAGTCTGGAGCCCTGCATTAAATCAGGTCAGCAAGGAGACTTTTAGAATTAAAAGATAAATCTAACTGACACACACAAAAAAATCTAATCTTTGGCACATCAAATCCTATTTCTCTTTAGTAAACCCTTTACATATAAACACTATAGTAAGCAGTTGTTTTGGGGGCATTAGTGCTTGTGATTGGCATCAGTGCTTGTGATAAGCAAAGAAGTAAATACTCCTTTCAGCTTTGAGACTGTGCTATGGGCAAGGACTCTGGAAAAAGCCAGAGCTTTGCAAACCATATCTCACGCTTCTTCATGCGTTGAACTACACACACACTTAATTTTGCACATATACACACTGCTCAATTGTGTCTGTTTCTGTCTCTCTCGTTGCTCTGTCAATCTCTCTCTTTCTCTACACGCACGCACGATCAGCCAACAAACATATCTTTATTGGGTTCTCAGACATAAATAGAGTTCTCTGGTGTACTCTACTTTCTTTCATGCATACATACATACACACTTACCTAATGTGTGCACACTCAATCGCAAAGCTTACCGAATGCACTCCCTCACCTGGGAAATATTTAAATCTAAAGACAATGGATTGCGAAAGGAGGGAGTAAGGAGTTGGTTGTACCTTGCAGGTATGTTTGGTGTTCATGTGTGTTACGCAAAAAACAGCAAGCTGTTGCATGTTGCAGCAGGTCATAGAGGAACCTCACACCAAGTTAAGAGATCAAGAGAGAGGAAAGGAGGGCCATGACGAGAAAAAAAGTAGAAAAGAAGAACATCAGAAATGTATTAATTGAAAGTGTATCGTAGTAGAACTAAAACTAAAATGATTCCCAAATGTTGAAGGTTTTTTGTTAAACAGCCCCTTAAGTTTGCATGTACCTGTCTTGCACTGTAGGATTCTATTATATTACCTTGACAGGCAGGCGTCTTTGTTGAATGGCTGACATATTTAAGATGGCAAAAACCTTCCCTCATCTCAACAGTCCTAACAAAATGCCTGCTGAAACTCAGACACAGATTCCAAACAGTGCTCAGATTTCTGTCTGCTGTAAGGCGGCCTTGGCTGTTGACTCTGGCATGATCCCAGCCCCCCTTGTAGCCAAACTAGTTTATGATTATTGAATTTAGGTAATCAGTCTATGTGTGGATGTCAGAAATTCCTCACACACACACACACACACACACACACACATATATGTATATAAATGACTAAAGTCCTGTATACATGATTTGCATATTGTTCTAAAAGGTAGGTATAGGTAAAGCATATACAGTATATAGCCTATATATAGCCTATATATAGCTATATATGTATATATGCAATTTATTTGCATGGCTGCATACCTACAGACATACACACTTCCTCTGGAATCTTTCCTTTGCCTACCGACCTTTTAGAACAATATGCAAATGATGTATATATGACTTTATTAAGTACAGTACAGACTCTGTCTGAAGAAACTGTATCTGTAACAGGATCCTCAATAACATCAATATCTTCAATCTTTAATCTGTATATTTTCCTACTCATTTTCTCGCACCCTATTGCCAAGCGCATATTGGTTCAGGAATTCCTCTGTTGCTAGAGGAAATTCTGCAGCTCCACTCCATACCAGAGAAGTCTGTCGTCGAACCCGTGTGGGTGTTGTTTTAACGTGAACAACCTACAGCTCTACATCAGGATTTGTCATAAACAGAAGAAAAGCTTTGTCAGTTATATTCCTCCTGAGGGGGAAACTAAATTCATTGCCGTTTTTGTAGAATAGTTTCCCACATGCGCTCCGGTTAGAAATCATAGTAGCAGTGCGCATGGGGGAGTTTACCGTTTAGGATGAGTGAAGAGACTGATGGCAATGTAATCTATCATCTGCATTTCGTAGAGCTACAGTGAAAAGGTTATCTGCGAAAATAATTGACGGTGTCTTTCCCGGGTTGTGGTTTGTTCACTGTTCTGCTCAACCTACACAATATGGCTGATTAGTGATACAGAAGGAATGAGCATTTCATCATATTGTTGTCACAATAGAAATATGTGCCCTCCTCCCATATTCTATCTGATGTATTTATTAGTCAAAGGTCAGCTGGGTTGATAAGGAATAAGGAATAGGGTATAAAAGAAAGTCCTGGTTATTTAGTCACGTCATTGCAGAGGCTGAGAGCGGACAGGACTTGTGATCAAGAAGGCAGTATGCCATGGCTCCACCTAGGCCTGTAATGGCAACCTTGGATTTATAATCAACCCTGAGGTTCGATGGTATTTAAATTCGATCCTCCAGTCAGTTGTAAACAAGACTACAAAACATGCTGCACGGGAAAATATTGAACATTCATACACTGTCAAATACACATACTGTATGCAGCTTGTTGTTGACCAGCCATATTGGAGGATGCTGTCTCAGCATCTTGGAGGCGCAGACCCTTTTTAACTGTACACTGTATGCAAACTTTGAACATACAATTAATGTCCAAATTATATTTCGAAGGACTTTTTTCTAACGTTTTCTCCGAGAAAGACAGCACCCCAACACTGGTACTCTTCCCCCTTCTGCCCCCCACATTCCTGAGTCCACTCCCCTGATTTTGTTTTCAGCCAGCGTTTACTGGCAGTAAGTTAGTTGCTCCGGCTCAGCCCCCGCACTGTAACACAAAACAGATGTGGAAGTATAGCCGCCAAACTTTTGCTGCTTTGGATAATGTGCGGGGGCAGATCTGACGTTTTGTTTTTGTTCGTTTTTTGCGTTTGCCCCCTGCTCAGTATTGCTCTCTACTTTTTAACACAGTTAATTCGATTCTTATTACACGTCTATTTTTTTTTGTGTAACTCTTATATTATTTTAATTATTTTAACATATTCTTTATGCGGTGTTAAAAGCTAATATATGTGTGTGGGTATTTATAGCCAAATCTGCAGCCTTGCAACATCTATTTTTATATAACATAGAGTACCTGCAGAACACATTAAAACATCGTTTAAAATGCAGGCAAGTTTGTACTAAAATAGGTTTAGCTTATGTGAATTCAGAAGTGCAGTAAAGCTCCTCTGCCCGATTGTCTGCACAATGGAGGAGAAGATATTGGGCGATAGGTCGGGGATACATATGGTGAGGCTTCGCTTGCTTACATAAGCACTTATGTTTATTAAAACTCTAAAGTGCCAATCTGAGTGCTACAGAACAGCTCTATCTTCTTTTCATCACTTTGCTGCGAAAATGACATCATCGCTTGTGGGGGTAGATTTGCAGTGTGGGGGAGGAGCTATCGGTGCTAGCCGCTGGCTGGCCGGTCAGCTATAGTCCTCCTTCGCTGTGCGCTCAAAGAGCGAGTCCCATCGTTCTGTGTCTGTTTTGCTAGGGCTGGGCTTTCCGAACTAACCGATGAGAAAGAGAGCTTGTCAATCGTTTCTTATTGTGCTCATGGAGTGAGACTGTCGAAGTGTCGGCGTCGCTTGATCGAATCGGTACAGACAGTGGGCACATCGATGGTTTATCTAACGGCAGGACAGTGCGAGGCGCGCGGCGCCAGACGACTTTCATCTGATGGGATGTTTGATGCTAGCACTTGGAGGATACGCAACATCTGGGACGGGGTAAAATTAGAGGTGGTCGGCGATGTGAGCCCCGTTGTCCTGCACAGCTTTACACAATTGGACCCCGATCTTCCACAATTGGAGGTAACGAAATAAAATCACGTCCCAACATCTTGTAACTTATTATTAGCGCAATAGGCTATTTGTCAGTGGCACGAGAGCGGTCACCAAGGTTGTTCAACTCTGAGAATGCTTTGATGCTACAGAAATGTAAATGCAAGTATGAATAGACCTATTTATTCTTTTCTAAGAGGGGTATAACATATCTTCCGGCAATTTTCACAGAGGTGACGCTGTAGGCCTAACTATTTTTGTATTTACAAATAATCTCTAGTTAGTTTCATATTGTAAAGATAACTGTTTTGTTTGTGAGTATGTGCGTGTGTGTGTGTGCTGTCCGCCATCCATTAACATTGAAAACATAATATTGCTTTAATATGTTTTTATTTTCTAAGATGTAAGACAGGGTTTTCAAGTTTTCTCCTCCCCTAATGTGTCTGTGGACACAATGGGCACAAACAAGCTACATACCTATCAGACATATCTACATTTCATATCTGAGGGGCTGCAGGGGATCTCCCTGCTATCCAGCGTATTGACTGAGGCTGTAGATTGTCTAGTGTCCATTTTCTTTCCATATGCTCCTTAGCATTTCCGAAAGGTTTACAGGGCTAATGGAGGCAATGGATTCGATTCGATTAGGCTGACAGATGATTTGGTAAACAACCCTATTGCACTGCGTCACTGGGCAGAGAAGTTTTGTCAGGATTCGCTGTGGGGTTGGACCCAGATGCAGATGCAGATGCAGATGCAGATGCAGATGCAGATGCAGATGCAGATGCAGATGCAGATGCAGATGCCGGAACAGAAACAGGAATGGACTCCAAAATCATGACACGACACAATACTTCCACAAACAACTGAACCAAGGCATCGTTTAAATACAAAAGAAGGGCAAACCAATAACCAATGAACAGAGGGAAACCTAAACGAGACTAACTGAGGACAGGTGTAAACAATCCACTAATCAGATCCTCAAGTCCAGACCATGAGAAGATTTAATAGAATATGAGGCTAAATGGAAATATAAGAGAAAGAGTTTCAACCGTGCCACTATTGCACTGTAAGCTGCAAAGGGCTATCGTTCACGCTAGACTTTATAGTATAGCAACTCAATGACCGGCTGTTTTAGTGCTTTTTTTCATTCATACATGGTGGGACAAACATAACAACACAGAACAAAACAATTTGTTTGTACGCACAGCTAGACACCTTTTTTAACTATTGGTACAATGATTGCATGGACCCCATGTAAAGACTGTAAGGAACATCTGTTGAAATGGAAATGCCAATTTTCCAAGCATTCCCCCCATGGACAGTTAGTGGGACTCTTGACACATTCTTTCCACGGGCGAGTTTTCCTTGAGAAAAATCAAATAGACCTGCTTTGGTTTTGGAAAAAAGTGACCGGACTCTCTATTGGGAATGAAAACTCTTGATTTAAAATAAAAAACATCCTGTAATTCCGGGAGCTTGTGTGGTACAGATAATTGCTGGCTGTAGTCTTTTCTGATTTTGCTCCTTAGACCAACTGTTTATAAATGTGGGTGGGAACAGTCCACAGACAAGGCACTTCCAGATGGAATAAGAGGATAGTCCTGGATAAATATAGCCATATATTTTTGTTAGTCCATATGCCGATTGTGTCTCATCATTTTTGTCAGAAGTGATACACTGATTCTGTCCGCATCAAATCACAATTCAAGTTTTATTGGGTTCTTTAGACTGACTCATGTTTTTTTTTATAAAAGCACTGCTGCTACTTTAAACAGTATTTATCATTAAGATATACAACAGCAGATACTGTCTCCAAGGACTGGTAAACAAGCTCTGTTTTTGTTATTGTGATTAGAAAACTTTGTCTTTCAAAAGACATCATGTTATTGATTTTTTTCTTCCGGGAAACCCTTCGAATGACAGGTTGAGTTCACAGGTGTTCAATAAGTATCGCAACAAGTATGGGTTCAAAGTCGCCTACATAGTCACAAGCCTAGGCCTTTTTTTTTATCAGAATCATGGTTTCACAGTGTATAGCAGTCTGCTTTTGTCAGGAGAGTACAAGCACAAGATAGAGGATGCACTGTGCTCTTAAATGAATCCCCACATACTCTTAATCCAGTTAGTTGATTAGGGCTAATCTGTCTTTTCACCAGAGACCTTACCTCATACTCCTTTTAAAACACAGCAACACACACAGACACACATATTTAGGCTTTAAAAAAACAACAACATTCCACTGCGTTCATTTAATTTATTCAGCTGAGTCGTAGTAGAGAATACTTGATTTAGAAAGTACTTTGTGTAAGTTGTCAATTATGCCTACATGTCTGTGTGTTTGAGTGCCAAGTAACGTGCACATGCACACACACACACGCACACACACATGCACACACACGCGCACACACACACACACACACACACACACACACACACACACACACACATAAATGCAAGTAAATGTACAGGTTTAATTAGCATGATGGATGCTAAAGACGCACCGTCTTCTCCTACTTGGAGAGCTCATATTGACAGATGGTCCACAACTGGCCCAGTTGGAGTTTAGGTACCCACAAAGGAGCATCAATCCCTGGCCTGTCCGTGTCGAATTTCTCCCTGAAACCTAACACTGTCCAACCACTGTGTGTGGCGTGGTCTAATGGCTGGATATCGATGCTTCCTTTGGGTCGAACACGGTTTCCCAATCAACCTACACATAGAAAAAGTGAAGATGGAGGGTTGCATATTTTCATTTTTGAAGGGGATTCATTTGAATTTGTATTTGTTTTGTTTTTGCTGTTTTATTTCATTTGAACATGTGAATTCTTTGCACCGCTCACTCCTAGACCTTTATCACTGAGAAGGTTTTCTGAAGTTACACAGCTGGATTGTCCCGAAGATACTCCCTCGCAAATGTCTTTTATGAAGACATTCCTCCTCCTTCCTTTCTGTCTTTTTTGTCTGTCTGCTGTCTTTGCATGCTGTCTCTGTGAAACTCAATTAGGATGTTTCTAGAATACATCCCCCCCCCCCCCCGCCAGCTGTTGGATCGCCAGACAATCGCCTCCAACTGTACCCCCCAATGATGTCACGCCGCGTACGTCTGCTCTCCTCCACCGCTTGTTATTCTCTGGACACATAAACAGTAACGCAGTGTTCTGCCTCAAAGCTGCTCTGAAGTCTAAATGAATGTGTTTATGCTATTAGTAAGAGAAAGAGATTGAGAGAGAGAGAGAGAGAGAGAGAGAGAGAGAGAGAGAGAGAGAGATAGATGGAGAGAGAGAGTGAGTGCCAGAGTTGTTCAACCCGGATCGTTAAGGGTATACATTAGCGGGACTCAACTGCTCCAAACAGTCCGTGGGTTGAGACACAGGGCGTTTGTTGTACTTTGGCTCCCAACGGCTCCAAGAAGATCCGTCGCGTGACGCCGAGGACGAGATCTTTCTGGCATGGTGTGTGCATCCCCGTGTGTCCCTAACTGGCTTACGCAAGGCCTTGGCCTCGTGGATGAAAGTTTAAAAGAAGCTGTGATCATTTTCCAACAGGCTGCTCCTTTTCCGAGCGATTTGGCCCTGCGTTTGTGGTCTGTGTTCTGGGCCAGCCAGGCGGCGAGGCCTGGATTCACAGTGCTGTCAGAGTTCAGAGAGGGAGATAGAGACAGAGCTGTCTTTGTTGACGTCGACCTCCATGGCTGTTTACATGAATCGGGGGGGACGGGGGGACGGGGGGGGGGGGGGGGGGGGGGGGGGGGGGGGGGGGGGGGGGGGGGGGGGGGGGGGGGGGGGGGGGGCGGTCGCAGAGCCGTGGAAAACAGAGAGGAGAACAGGCCAAAGTTGAAAGAGAGAAAGAGGTTGTGAGGATGGATGGATGGGGAGGAGGAGTGAAAGGCAGAGATAGTGGGAGATAAGATAAGAAAGGATGAGGTGAAATGTGTGTGTGTGTGTGTGGGGGGGGGGGGGGTCTGGGGTTTTGGGTGATTAACAGAGAACAGCGTCAGTTCAACATCTGGACTCCATCAGGGCTCGCACTTTATCTCCCTGCTCTCTGTTTTAACTTCCACCTACAAGTCCCACAGACGTGATATGGTGTTGTTATACGGCTTACGGAGTTACGGATAATCATCACACACACACACACACACACACACGCACTCAAAAAAACAACACCCACTGAGTTTCCTTTCACCCATCCTGTTTCACTTTGCACTCAAACCGAAATGCTAAAGTTGTTCTGAGGAGTTTAGGGAATGAAGATAATATTTTAGCCACTTCGAGTAAAAAGGACTAGAGCAGTACACATACACACACACACACTCACACACACACACACACACACACACACACACACACACACACACACACACACACACACACACACACACACACCTGTAGCCGCCATGTCTCATTCCTGTCCTTGGTGTTGTGTTAGCTAAGCTGTCTCGTGTTTTTCTTTCGGATTCCTGCACAGAGCAGGCTGATAGAGAGAGAAGCCAACCTAACACCCTATATTAGACAGTCCTGTATCCCTCCCTCCCCCCCTCCCTCCCTCCCTTCCTCTCTTCTCTCGCCTCAGTGTGAGTGACCCTAAACAGAGGATGCAGGCTATAGCCGCCGTTGTTGTTGTCAGTGTTATTATCCTATTATCTCTCACCCCCCTACCGGCAGGCACGGGGGGTGAAAAGACTCGACCTTCACCACTATTGTCCAAACAAAGAGGCGCGGTGGAACACCAAAGAGACAGGAGCCCTCCACAGGGTCAG
>CM030172.1:7113629-7156129 GCA_017639675.1 Aplochiton taeniatus
CGATTTGGAAGAAATGACTTGCACCACTGGTTGGGTGATGGAGTAATAACCGTGTGCTGTGTCTCCTCAGGTATGCTAAGCTGCAACACCTGCCTGGGTCAGAGGGCCACAGACTCACCCATGACGACCGCACTCAACTTAGGAAGTAAGTGTTAACAGTACACCCACTGAAGGGAAACCTCTAGTCTATCCGGGTCAGATATGTGATATAATGTAAAGCTAATTGATAAAGCGCCTTTTGAAAACAAATCTTACAAGGTGCTATACGAAAAAAAAAAAAAAAAAAATGATTTTATAATCTTACATTTCTTTACAAATCTAGTATTAGAACCAAACAGATCTCTATGGAAATATCCTCATCTTGCCAGATCCAATAGATGTTATCTATCTTTTAATTTACATCCTGGGTTATAGTTTCAGTCACACCCAGGTCTATGGAACGTTATTCTTACCTACGTAGTTATATGCCTTCTAATATTTCATCCGATATCCTTTGTTGTTTTGTACTGTATTTTGTCCTTTTTATTGTTAACATAGTCGTATCATTTTACCAAGATTGACATCACTGACCCATATTTGGGACAGCGTCAGCAAGAGTGACACGTACCGTCTGGAGAGAAATCTTTGTTTCTTACCAAAAGGTGTTTCATATTCGTAGGAAAACCTGTGAAACTAACTTGTTCCTAGCTTTAAATTAAGTAGATTCTGGCAACCCCTCTTTACTTAGCTTCAAAACCCCAACACACCAAATTCCGTCTCTGTTTCATTCATTCATTATCTTTTGCTCTCTTTCTTTTCCCCTCTCTCTCTCTCACTCTCTCTCTCTCTCTCTCTCTGTTTCTCTCTCTCTCTCTCTCTGTTTCTCCCTGTCTCTCTCTCTTTCTCTCTCCCTTAATCTCTCTCTTTCTCTTGCTCTCTCTTTTCTCTCTCTCGCTTCATCTCTCTCTTTCTCTTGCTCTCTCTTTTTTTTTTCTCTCTCTTTCTCTCTCTCTCTCTCTCTCTCTCTCTCTCTCTCTCTCTCTCTCTCTCTCTCTTTCTCTCTCTCTCCCCCTCATTATCCCAGTACCATCTCCTCCATCCTGGGAGCGTGGCTGGACCAGTATTCCGAGGACTTCTGGAAGCCTCCGGAGTACAGCTGCCTGCGGAGGCTCATCTCCTACCTGCACCAGAACTTCCCCGGCTCGGACCTGGAGCGTCGGGCCTGCAACCTACTGGCCCACTTCCACCGCCGGCACCTCCAAGAGCCGGAGCAGGACGGTACGGATTCACCTCGTGACCTTTGACCTGTAAACCTTTTGACCCACGATTATATGCGGATGCTTGTGAAAGAAGTGTGTCTGTGTGCGTGTGAGTGTGTCTGTGTGCGTGAGTGTGTCTGTTTGCATGTGAGTGTGTCTGTGTGCGTGAGTGTGTCTGTTTGCGTGTGAGTGTGTCTGTGTGCGTGAGTGTGTGTGTGTGCGTGTGAGTGTGTCTGTGTGCGTGTGAGTGTGTCTGTGTGCGTGTGAGTATGTCTGTGTGCGTGAGTGTGTGTGTGTGCGTGTGAGTGTGTCTGTGTGCGTGTGAGTGTGTCTGTGTGCGTGCTGCATATTAGTGCATTTCATTAATTTTGTAAAAACAAAGAGCTTACAAATGGTTCTTTGAAGTGACTCAAAACAAGTGGGTACAGTCAAAAATAAATGACTCATGATTCCCAGTCCGCTGTGGTTGTTGTCTGCTCAGCTGGCTGCTTCTTGTAATATATGAGGTCTTGGTGTGTGATGATGTCATCCTCAGTACTGGACCTCGGCGCCTGTCCTTTCTCCCTGCTGGAGGAGAACGGCTACGAGGACGACCGGCCTGACTTTCTGAACTTTGACCCCACGGTGGTAGCAGAGCAGTTCACCCTGATGGACGCGGTAAGAGAGAGAGATAACGTGACCTCGTCCGAAATAAATGGCTTTGATGTTCTGGAAGATTCCATGGAACGGGCTGCATAATTTGACTGAATTGTAAAACATAGGAGAAGGGACACAGAACAAGAGAAATTATATGTTACTGGCTGTCGAAGTCATTCAAATTTTACTGCAACTGGGGAGTTTTGTTCCAAACTGAGATATCCACTATTTGAAAAAAAGCAATACTTTTTTTACGATCAGAACATAAAATAAAAAATGTTACTCTCTCCGATGTTTCAACAGTAACAATGTGAACGGCCGTTTTATTGTTTTATTATTCAAAGAACATGAAAACCTGATAGTCGAGCATTGTCGACTCAGGTCTGTGAAAGAATTTCAAAAGCAAACACGATGACGTCGTTCTTCAACCCTTCTGCGGGCCGCGCCAGCGTTCCTCTACCTGCTGAGTGATAGCTGGCCTGCTTTTCACAGTGTGTCCTGGTTTATTTCTACAGTAGATAAGTCAGTCTCTGTGAAAAGAGACAGACAGACCTAGGTGCTTGAGCTGTCTCCTTTGTTTAATTAGAACTCAAACAACTGCCACTCCAAAGGGCCTGCTTGCCCTCTCTGAAAAATAAAGTGTGGACACTTGTATCACCTTTCGCTCTAGTCATCGCCAAGTCCCTCAGCTCTTAAGACGTATGCTGGTTGTGATCCCTCATTATAATTGTGATGATGATAGCTCCTAGGATAGACAATTACGTAAATGGTCATATGATTTTCAAACACTGACTCCTGATCCAAAGAACTTACATATGTTTAATTAAACGGACAGCATGTGCTGCCACATGAAAAAAAAAACATTATCTATCCAAATAATGAATATGTCCATAATAGACAAACATGTTGGTTTTCAGATTGGCAAAAATTCCTTGTTGGAATTAGTTTTGAGTGTGTTTCTCCCTCTCTCTCTCTCTCCCTCCCTCTCTCTCTCTCTCTCTCTCTCTCTCTCTCTCTCTCTCTCTCTCTCT
The DNA here is from genome assembly GCA_017639675.1 of Aplochiton taeniatus. NCBI lineage: Eukaryota > Metazoa > Chordata > Actinopteri > Galaxiiformes > Galaxiidae > Aplochiton > Aplochiton taeniatus. The sequence continues at coordinate 7,116,535 of CM030172.1, forward strand.
CTCTCTCTCTCTCTCTCTCTCTCTCTCTCTCTCTCTCTGTCTCTCTCTCCCTCTCTCTCTCTCTCTCTCTCTCTCTCTCTCTCTCTCCCTCCCTCTCTCCCTCCCTCCCTCCCTCCCTCTCTAGGAACTCTTCAAGAAGGTGGTCCCCTACCACTGCCTGGGCAGCATCTGGTCCCAGAGAGACAAGAAGGGCAAGGAGCACCTGGCGCCCACCATCCGAGCCACCGTCACCCAGTTCAACTACGTGACCAACTGCGTGATCGCCACCTGCCTGAGTGAGCGCTCCCTGAAGCCCACGCAGAGAGCCAAAGTGGTGGAGCGCTGGATCGAGGTGGCCAGGGTGAGACGGCCGACTGCGTCTGCGCTCAGGTCTTTCTATAAAGGGGAACACAGTCCTGATATTGATGTTCGAGACGATCTGAGGACATTGACAGCCGGCTAACACATCGATTGTCTTTGTCAACTCATTGTTTGGTCTGTTTGTAGGTGTCCTTGCCTGATTGTTTGCCTTTCTGTCCATCTCTGTCTTAACTGTTGTAGTCTAGTGTGTTGCTCTCCGTCTGAGCATTATTGTCTTATTCTTTGTCTGTGAAGCGTCTTTGGGTCTTAGAAAAGTGCCATATAAATAAAATGAATTATTATTATTATTATCAACTGTTTGTGCCATAAAAAAAAAACACCTGCACTATTTTTTACTGTACAATGGATCTTATTTGATATTTCTGGCAAACCTATTGTATTTCCAGAAGTCTTTACTCAAGACTTTATAAAAAATCATATATGTATCCAGTACCAATCAAAGGTTTGAACACACTTTCTCATTTAAGTATAAACATATATATATTTAAAACATTCAAAAAAGATGTCCTTTTTTTAGGAGTGTCGTATCCTGAAGAACTTCTCGTCCCTGCGAGCCATCCTGTCTGCGCTGCAGTGTAACCCCGTCCACAGGCTGAAGAAGACGTGGGATGAGGTGTCACGGTCAGTGGCTGCCTTAGCGCTGCCGCCATTCACTTCACTTTGAATCGATGGCGTCGGTTATCCTACTTAGAAATAGGACAAAATGTAAATTGAAAGCAAGAGGTTTTTCTTTCCGGCGTTTTGATGGGAGTTGATTAGCTAAGTTACTTATTTATTTTTCAGGGAAAACTTCCGTATTTTTCTAGAGCTCTCCGAGATCTTCTCAGATGAGAATAACCACTCACTGAGCCGAGAGTTGCTCATCAAGGTAAAGGACTTTTCCGTGTGCGTGTGTGTGTGCAGGGGAATGGGAAGGTGGTTGTTTTTGTTCACATTGCAGACATTATTTACATTCTGTGTGTGTGTCTCTCTCTCTCTCTCTCTCTCTCTCTCTCTCTCTCTCTCTCTCTCTCTCTCTCTCACACACGCACACACACACATGCATACTGTATGCTCACACACAAAGCAAAGAGTGATGATGTGATCATGACCCCAGTTCTGGGAATGTTGGGCTTGGAAAGTCTCAGAGTTTGACTTACGTCTATCTGTCTGTAAGCGTGATATTGTGTGTGTGTGTGTGTGTGTGTGTGTGTGTGTGTGTGTGTGTTTCTGTGTTTCTGTGTTTCAATGTTGGACTGTCAAATACCTCCGTTTAACATCCTTGCTCTGTCAAAATCCTAAAGAGAACAAGCCATTCCACAGAACGTGTGCGTTCATAACATGTTATGAAACCAGAGTTAAACCTGGCTCCAAAGGATGTTTAAACATTGGGTATTACTTCCAAACAAACTAAAAGCAAATATAAAACAATAATAAAACAATAATTGTCCATTTCTCGACCCCCCCCCCCCTCGACCCCCCTCTCTTTCTCTCACACTCACTCTCACTCTCACTCTCTCTCTCTCTCTCTCCCTCTCTCCCCCTCTCTCACTTTCTCTCTCTCTCTCTCTCTCTCTCTCTCTCTCTCTCTCTCTCTCTCTCTCCCTCTCCCCCCTCTCTTTGTTTGTCTCTCTCACTCACATACTGTATGTACAGTGTGCACAGTGACTGTTCCTCCACCTGTTACTGATACTTACAGCCAGCGGGGCCCGAAACGTCATCAGAGCTGCGTGTGCGTGCTTTGATGTGTGTGTGTGTGTGTGTGTGTGTGTGTGTGTGTGTGTGTGTGTAAACCACCTGCCTGTGTTGATCTCTTCTCTCCTCTACCAGGAGGGCACATCCAAGTTTGCCACTCTGGAGATTAACCCCAAGAGAGCCCAGAAGAGACAGCAGCCCAGAGACCTGGTAAGAACAGCAAGGGTGGGGGGTTAAGAAGCCCAGAGACCTGGTAAGAAAAGTAAGGGGGGGGGTTAGGAACCCCAGAGACCTGGTAAGAACAGTAAGGGTGGGGGGGGGGGGTTAAGAAGCCCAGCGACCTGGTAAGAACAGTAGGGGGGGTGGGGAGCCCAGAGGTCTCATAAGAGAAACAGTGGGGAGGACCCGGGGGCGTTCCTGTGTGAAAAGAGGAGGACTGAGACAAGCGTGCCAGGATGCATCGAGAGCGGCTCAGGCCCAGGCTCCCAGTCCCAAAGGCTCATGCAGAGGAATAGGGAGGTTAAGCCAGAGAGGACTCCAGTGAGGGAGTGATTGGGGAAGGGTTGGGAGTAGAAAAGGCAAGAAGAAGACTTCAGAGTGTTAATAAGAGACGACCAGGGAGAGAGAGAGGCCGATCAATACAAGAACACAGACAAAGGCTGACATAAAGGAAGGGTTTAGTGGTCTAGTTGACAGCCAATCAAGAGATTGAGATTAGAGGAAGTGGGCGTAAGTGTGATCCAATAGAAAGAAAGTAGGAAACGCAGCAAACCAACTACAAAACAAAGGGGAGAAAAAAAACAAGTAGGCTTTTCTTTTACAAGGACAGATGTTGTTAAAGCACACACCCTCCCACCCCCGTCCTGGGCCTTTAGTCAGAGGAGACGGTCAGGCCTGGGCCTTGAAGGCCGGCTGGGAGCCCGTCCAGCAGGCACAACGCCACCATACGAAACAAGCACCCCCTCTGTCTTTTCCACTAAGCTTACACACAAAACACAATGCACACACTTAAGAAATCCCCCCCCCCCACACACACACACACACACACACACAGATATACACACAGTCAATTTACACACTTCCTCCCACTCACTCCTCCTTTTAATAGATCAATGGCCACCCCACTGGCTGTCTCCACTTAATGTGTACATGGGCCTACGCCTCTGACAGCAGGCCTCTTTGGAGCCACTTAGTGCCCTGGCAGACTTAAGGGCAGATGGCTAGGAGGCACACACTCCTTTTTAGCGCAACACACTCAGAAGTATTGAATTTCATCGTTCTTTACGGAAGGGATGGCAGCCTTTGCCTTCCTAGTGGATACCCCTGGAATGACAGTGGCTGTTTATGCCTACAGGTAACAGGCAAGGCCACAGCGCCACCTGGGGCTTGCCGGTCATCATTGCAGTTTGAAAGCCAGGTCTTTCGCTAACGTTTTAAGCGCCATTGCTTGCTTTGATTACTGTTGTTGCTTTGGGGTGTCTCTATTTTCACTCTCTGCTTTATGCAATCGAAAATGGCACATTGGGAAATATTTCGTAATTGTATTGTACTTTAAACACTGGGATAGTGGTGGTGGGTTATGAGTTCAAGTCCCACCTGGGAACACCACCACTATTGTGCCCTTGAGCAAGGCACATAACCCTAAGTTGCTCCATGGGGGTCTGTCCCTGTAATCTCATTGTAAGTCGCTTTGGATAAAGGCGTCTGCTAAATGACAAAAATGTAAACTGTATGTGTGTGTGTCCTTGACAGAGTGTGATGCAGGGCACCATTCCCTATCTGGGCACCTTCCTGACTGACCTGGTCATGATGGACACTGCCATGAAGGACTATCTAGATGTGAGAGGGCTTTTCAACACAACTCAATATCATAAAACGTCGCTTTGATAAATAACTTTATTATGAATGTCTTCCTGTTGTGTTAAATATACGTTTGTTTACTTGGTTTCCAGGGAGGATTAATCAATTTTGAGAAGAGGAGGAAGGTGAGAACTTGAATACTGTTATTGCTCCATTTTACTGTGATCATCTGATGGGAATGAATGAAGATTAGGACAAACTATGATGAAGGTGGTGGTGGCTGTGTGCTGACAATGGCTAGAGTTATGCTGACAACCATGCCCTTATGATGTTGACGATGATGGGATGATGATGATGATGATGGCGATGATGATGATGAACCCCAGCAGGTGGTTCCCTGCCCGTAACGGTAATGGTAACCCTGCCCGTTTTCCTCTCTGGTGTGCCAGGAGTTTGAGGTGATCGCCCAGATCAAGCTCCTGCAGCTTGCCTGCAACAACTACAACTTCACCCGCTACGCCCGCTTCAGGGAGTGGTTCTCTGGCGTGGACAAGCTGACAGAGGCCGAGAGGTAAAAGCAGAGGGTGGGAGACGCAGAGAGAGAGAGAGAGAGAGAGAGAGAGAGAGAGAGAGAGAGAGAGAGAGAGAGAGAGAGAGAGAGAAGAGAAGTACAGTACCTGCTGAATGCAAAATATTTTTAATGCATATACAGGTATCTCTGTAATTATTGAATTATTTTCAAATGATTTGTTTCTTACAGTTTATATGAATTAATCAACATTCTGTTTGTACTACCCTTTTGTTAACTGCTTTGCTAATATCGTCTTTGTTTGTACAGGCATGCCAATAAAGTATTGACATTTAAAATTGAGAGAGACAGAGACAGAGAGGGATAGTCTTAATCACTTGGCTTTCGATTTAAAGATTTTGAAAACGTCTTATGGGCTTTTTAGCAAGCTCTGAGCGTCAGTCTCCAGCTCACCCGTCCGTTTCCTCTGTTTGGGTCCGTTGCAGCTATAGCCAGTCTTGTGAGATTGAGCCCCTGTCTGAATCGGCCTCCAACACACTGAAGGCCAAGAAGAACACGGTGATGATAAAACGCTGGAGCGAGTGAGTATACCATTCATATGCACTACAATATATTCCAATATCACCATCACTCTTCGATTTTACGGTGTAATCTCTATCAACCTGAACTCATTTTTAATGTTAATGGTTTGATACATCCTAACACTCGCCTCACTTCCTCCTTCTCTGTCCTCCCTCTCTCTCCTGTCATCTCTGCCATTTCTCTCTCTCTCTCTATCCTGCCATCTCTCTGTCCTCTCTCTCTCTCTCTCGCTATCCTGTCATCTCTGTCTTGTCTCTCTCTATCCTGCCCTCTCTCTCTCTCTCTCTCTCCCTCTCTCTCTCTCTCTCTCTCTCTATTCTATCATCTCTGTCCTTTCTCTCTCTCTCTCTGTCCTGCCATCTCTCAGTCGTCAGCCAGCCAGCGAGCCGGGCTGCAGCAGCGGGGGCAGCTCCCACTCCAAGTCCTTCGACCAGCTGCGTTACACGCCGTCCTGCCTGGGGGGGTCGGGCGGCGGCGACGGGGCCGACTCCCTGAGCGTCACCTCGGCCGGCTCCAGCTCCTCCGACGTGGAGGAGATCAACATCAGCTTCATCTCCGACTCACCCGACGCCCACGAGCGCAAGGTGAGGCGGAGAGCGGACGGCAGGAGGAGTGGGAGGGGGCGTCATGGCCGCGGTGTGTGGGGTGTGCTGTACCGTGTCGCTCTATGTTGAAAGTAGTCAGGATGTTGTGGGCATAAGCTCTTCTCCCGCAGATGAAGTGGAGGGAGGGAAGGAGGATAATATATGCGCGAAGTGTCATGGCTGTGTTGGTGTGTGATGGAGTGGATGAAGTGGAAAACAGAGGAGGGAGGGAAGTAGGATAATATATGCGTGAAGTGTCATGGCTGTGTTGGTGTGTGATGGAGCGGATGTGTAGGTGTTTTTCGAGAAAAAAAAACGTGATTCGCTATGGTGTCTGGACTGTGTTAAAGTGTGGATAGGTTGGTGTTTCTCAAAAGGTTTGCGGGAGATGATGTGTTATATATATATGTATATCTGGACTGTGTTGGTGTGTGTTCATTTAAGGGTAGGTAGGGTTTTGGCTCCTATGTTTCATTCTTTGCACACGAATCAGTATGATTAATAGTTCAGCGATAACTACATGAGCAAAGGGGCTTTCACACAACTGTAGATCAAACTGATAAAACTCTTAGAGGTGAAATATGTAGTTCGTTTCATCGCCACACATGTACGCACACAAACATAACTGGTCAAATATAAGTTAATATGTTTTTTTTTTTATTAATAAATGTCGGTGACCAGTGTTTAATTCCTTTTTGTAGACTTCCACGCCTTCCGTAAAACATTCCAACAATACCCCGTTAGGGAAGTGCGGCCCCTTGCCTGACCTGGCACCCACGGTACTATTTTCACTTCCTGTGCCATTTACCCTTTCACTATTAACCCTGGCATCAAACACAGCCACCACCACAAACCATTGTCATTCAACGCCACAATGTTGTCTCACGGGGAAAATTGCAAGTGTGTTCATTTTTGTTCCGCCAACACCGTCTGTAGCAGATCAAGAATTAGTTGACTGCATGTTGTGTGTCCAACACATTTCTCTCAAACCTTTCCTGCCTAGTTTCTTCTATCTCGTTGTTAAATTGGGGTTTTATTTTGGGTAGCTGTTTTTCCTGCCATTCCAAGTGTTGTACCCAATGCCTTCCATTTATAACATGCATTTCACTCACACAAAATATGAATGTTTTGGTGTTGGGTTGGATTTTCACCATAAAAATTAAGTTTTGCCCCATTGTAAAGTCATTGTAAAATCGCAAACGTTTTGTGCATTTATTTTGCATGTGAACTTAGATTAATATACTACCAGACTCTATCCCCTTTTTTAATCTGCATGGTATTTCACTTTGAATTTCACTTGTTATTGCATTCCTTTACTGCCCATGCGAGCAGGATTGGGAGCACCTGTGGGACTTTTCTGACCTTACTATCAGGGTTAATCCAAAACGCAACACACACATAGCATTGTATCATTTAATAGTAGGCTATTCCGAACATAGCCTGCGTCTGTTTCAACCTAAACTTCCCCAACATGGAAACCAGACCATATGGCTTCACTTCCTGTTGTTGTTCTCAGCTGTCAAACCAATGTCTCCCCCTGCTGGTCTGCTTGCAGTTCTGGGAGTCTACGTCTCTGTCGTCCCTGGACGCCTCCGGCCTGGGTTCAGGGTCCGGCTCCAGCAGTGCCTCGTCCTCCTCCATGTCCTCCACGCCCGTGACGGGTTCCCGTTCTCACAAGCGCTCCGTCTCGGGTGTCTCCAGCTACTCCTCGCTCTCCCTCCCGCTCTACAACCAGCAGGTGGACGACTGCTGCATCATCCGCGTCAGTCTGGACGTGGACAACGGGAACTTGTACAAGAGCATACTGGTGAGCGGGCCGAGCCGAGCACTGTAGGGTTTTCAAACCAAAGGGCTTAAGATAAATTATAATAATAATACATTTTATTTATATAGCGCTTTTCTAAATACTCAAAGTCGCTTTACATTAAAAGGACACGAAAATGCATACAATTAAAACAAAAAGAAGTACAATAAAAGCATATGAGACAACACTAAACACAAACACAACATTTTCAGTACATTTTTTAAACGTCTCATAACCAGTTTCAATTTCATGTTGTTGATAAAGTTATGAGAGTATTTGTCAGTTTTTTCAACTGCTGGATATTTATTTATCATTTTGTACATCAACAAAAAAACATCCATACTAAATAACATGTATTAACTCAATGCACTGTCAAATCTATCTTTAATGTAGGCTGTTCTGACCCATAGAATGTTCAGATCTCTGAAAGAGATGTTTCTGATCAGCTATGTACATTTGGTCAGTTTAGAAGTTGGAGTGTGGTTCTATGGTTGATATGGCATGTTCATAGGGAGGCCCCATCTTGTTATGTATGCCTGTCTATAGCCATGCTAGGTGCCCTGTTAAACATTACCTTTACATGAGCGATACAGTGGAGTGAACGAGTCTTTAGTGATGGACAGGTGTGATTCTGCCTAGCTGAACCAATTGGGATGATACGTTTGGATCATGTGACCCCCCCCCCCCCCCAGGTGACCAGTCAGGACAAGACACCGGCTGTGATCAGGAAAGCCATGGTAAAGCATAACCTGGACAGAGAAAGGCCTGAGGACTACGAACTACTGCAGAAAATTTCTGAGGAAAAAGGTTTGCTTCTTAGGCATCAAAAGATTCTATGAAATAGAAATAATCTTTAAATAATCTTCATTAATAAAACCATTCGTATTTTACAAGACATTTCTTCATTTTTACTTTTTGTTAATTGCCAAAACAATCATATATTTTCACTATTCAAAAACATAAATGTACATTTATGTACTTTTGATATGAAGAGAAAAACATTTTTCTCCCAGATTTTCATCCAATATTTTTTATTATCGTTTACAGTGTTGAAGATTCCTGACAATGCCAATGTATTCTACGCCATGAACTCATCTGCCAACTATGACTTTGTACTGAAGAAACGTGGCTTCCCAAAAGCGGGCACTAGGACCAAGCATGTGGCTAGCTCCACGCTGCCTCGGATGAAGCAGAAAGGCCTGAAAATTGCCAAGGGCATCTTCTAATGGAGACCCCTAGCTAAGCCATGACACTTGGAAAGCAAAAGAAAACCTTCCTCGCCTCCACACCTCCCTGCAGGGTTGACAAGTGTGAGTTGGGAGTGCTCCCCTACCGAGTCAAGAGGTTTAGTTGGCCGTGCAGTCTCCTTAGCTGACAGGCCCCGTCTCAGAGAAACTATTAACGCTGAGTGGGAAAAGCAAAGTGAGTCTTATAGCACTCATAACTTTTTACACGGGACTCCATTTTGTGAAGCAGCACTTACAGAGAGACAGTGTTGTTAATGAGTTTGAGGGGCTAGCATGCCTTCTCACCACTTCTTGATCAGACTCTTTTTTTATTCAGAGCCAGGTCAAGGTCCTTTACCCCACCGAGGTAAAGTCACTTCCTTGGTGCCCAAGATAACTTTCGGGTTTACTACTCGTTGGACATGAAGGAATATCCAGTGGATAAAGAAACAAAGAAGAATGATAAGAACTGTCTGTGTGTATCCAAATATGCCTTTCCTTGTCCTTCGCTCTTAAGAACTCATATCACTTCTCAAACCCTCAGCTGAGCTTAAGGCACATCTCTCAGCCGACATTCAATCCTTTAACAACGTTTTTTTCCTTCTGCCCTCCAACTGTCCGTGGCGCTCGTTTGAACATAGTCCAGTAATGTACAGACAGATATGAGACGTGAATTGACTGTTTGCCTTATTGATGACTGGAGAAGGGCCAGTCATAATCCCGCATTCTCCCTACGTTTAATGGGAACTCAACGTTTTATCAGAGGATGAGAAGAAGCAAGGCCAAACAAAGGGGCATTATCAAATGAACTGTTTGACTGCTACTCATGTGATTTGCTGTGAAATGTGTTCTCTAACATCGATAGCATTTATGGCATACTTTCATTTTTCCAAAAGGTGCTAACAAAATACTTACATACCACAGCTAGCCAGCCCTTGCAGAGTGGATGCGCTACAGATTATATGATTTACTTCGATGAGACTACAACGTTTCTTTAAAGGAAGAGCAAGGCTTTTTTATGGCATTATGGAAATGAAAGGTTGAGGTTAGTATACAGTAAATAATCCAGGATCTTCAGAAAGGAAATTGGATTTCTGGCCTTGAACGTTATTGTTTGACCTTCTTGCTAATGTCTAATAACAGTGAACAATATAATGTACTCATGTTAGAGAAAAAATATAGTGTTACAGTTTTTAACGGGGAGAGACTGTGCGAAGTAGTCAATGTTTGGAACTCAAGTAAGATGAGAGAGAAAGTGAGAAAAAAGACAGAAGGGGGAACAAGAAAGAGAAAAAGAGAAAGTAATCTGGAGAGATGCATGAAATCGTTATAATGTTGGTGGTTTTAGGTGTGTTTTTTTGGGACCTGTTCAAAAAGTAGAGTCATGGCAGGGGTGATAAAAGAGTATTCACGGCCTGCTGCTTCTGCCAGTGTGTTTTCATGGGAGACCAAATGAGCATGGAAAAAGCAAGCAAGTTCGAAAAAGAGGGTAAACTATGTCCACTCTATACGTGCCAAAGACCAAAAGAAGGTTCTGGACGTAACGGATAGTACAGAAACAAGAACTGAAAGGAAAATAGTTTTGTATGGATGTGTATCTATTAACTCTTTGTTGAAGCAGCATTTGTTGTGTGGTTTTCTACTGTGTGTGTGTGGGTGTGTGTGTGTGTGCACGTGTGTATGTGTTTGTGTGTGTGTTACTTAAAAGGAACAGAATCTGTGGTTTGTAATCCCTATCTGTACCATGATTTCCACAATATTCAGCACTTTGTGATGATCCCAGTGAGTGTGTTTGTGTGGGTGGTTTTGTGTCAGTAAAATGAAATGAATATGGCATATCATGGTAACCGTGTTTTGAAAGGGCATTTGTGAAACAAGTAATTTTCAAGATGGACCGAAGCACACTGTGTCTCTTGGAGGACAAATATGTTTGTTTCTTTCTCTTGAAAACCCATTATTCAAACTGTGATTTAGGTCAAGGGAGCTTGGCTTCCTCTGAAATAAATTAGTCAAACCAAATAAGAAAAAAACAACACCATTTTTTTTCCAGGAGTCAGTACAAACCAGTAGACACTGCTGAAATTCTATGAATGAAAAGTGTGCATAGGCAGAATACCCTGTTTCATAAAATGCTAATTAAAGATGATTGTACCATCCCACAATAAATTAAATAGTCATAAGGAAAGCTGATAAAATGCAAATGGGTGAAAAAATGTACCTTTAGCCTACACTTTAGGAAGGACGTGGATCGTTTTGTATGACCATTAATGCCTACAAAAGGCTACAGCCCATTTCCTACTTTTAGCTTAAATAAATTTGACTACGGGTCATACTTAATAAAAACTATGCTTATGAATAGAAAACGTGCACAAATGTTGTGATTGATTTAGAATGCGTGATATCTTTTCGCCATTTCGGGGCTTGATTGATTTGTGTGGTTCTCCAAGCCCCCTCACATCAATGTTAGATTAATTTGATGGATTTGCTAAGTAAATCAAAAAGATGTCAACTTTTCAGGTTTCACAAAATCTTTCAAAGTGTACAGTGTGTTGCTCTTGTGTGTATGTATATGTGTGTGTGTGTGTGTGTGTGTGTGTGTGTGTGTGTGTGTGTGTGTGTGTGTGCGCGCGTGTGTTTCGATGTGTGTTTACGTGTGTCTATGTTTTGTGAGTCCAAAAGTAGTGTCCTTCTCTTCGTGTGTGAGGGAAGGGCCAAAGATCACACAGATCCTTCTAGACATTTTTCACTTAGAAACACTGCCTGATCGCTTCACCCTCTCACAACTACTGTCTAGAAAAACCTTTGTGCCATTGCTCTCTGCCACTGTAAACAACTGTACTTTCTTACAAGGTCCTGTTTAATGTTTTTCTATGTTCTTTTTGTATTTTTTGTATCATAAAAAGATTCAAGTGTTCTTTGTACTTTTGATTTTGGTTTTTTTCATTTCCCCAATGTTGTGTATCAGCTGGCTTTTATTTATTAACTTGTAAATACTTTTTGTAGCATTGTACATTTTCTTTTCCCATGTAATTAAAAATTAATATATATGTAAATATAGATATATATGCGAAGTTTATACCACTGTTTGTGGGTCTACTTCTCTAAGTTTTTTCCTGTCGACTTTGGTTACTGTATGTCAGTCTTTTTTGTACAATAGTCAGTTTTGATATTAATTTCCCCTTAAAGCGCTGTTTGTAATGCTGGAGAAAAACACACATAATAAACACAAATCAAGTGTGTGGCAAAATTGGTGGTTTTGATTAGCCTACTGCTGACTGTCAGACAACATAAGTCAATCCATTGGAGAGAATAGGTGTGTAACCTACAGGGTAAGTTGCACTATTTCATAATTGATTAGCCAAATAGGGCTGCATAAATATTTCAGAAATATATGACGGCGGATTATAATGATGACTAACCGACTACTCCATTAGCCCATATCAGGTCCTAAACGGGAAACGGGGAGGAGACACAAGCAAGGCAACAAGTCCCAAGTGGCCGTGGCAATAGCACCCTATTTTCCCTTTTCTTGCTCACCTCAAAATCTGCTGACATCTCTGGTGCCTGTCTCCCCATCTCTGTCTCCTGATCACACAAATGCAAAGCATTACAATCAATAAACTAGAGTGATACATATGTTGATAGCAAAGGTTTTTGTTTCTATCAGTATTCTCCCTATCAGGAAGCCACACTTTATTAATGGATGAGTATTTTAGTTGGGAACCGTAGGCAATGGTTGTTGTGTATCATTTCATGTAGTATATGCTCACCAAACTGGCATGGTGGCAAACACCATTAAGTGCAGCCTATTTTCTCACTCACCTCCACCTCACTCTCCCTGCCATCTCGTTCTCTCTCTGTGTTCTTAATACAACAGCACATAAATGACAGCTTTATATAAACATATGCGCCATGCGTAGTGAAAATGTAGAGTATTACCATCTCAAACTTAGTGCTCTCAACTTACTATTGTTATGTCTTAACACTTAATTCATTATGACAATGATACTTTCATTACTGGTAAAAACTGACGAATGTCACTTGCTTTTCTCTTGGTCATGTTGACAAAATCAATCTGTGTTAAATAAAGGAGACCCCTGTCATTAAAATGGACATTATAAACGTATGATGGGAGTTCAATATTAAGTTGCCCAATATAAGCTAAAACTGCGTTCATTGCATCAGGCACAATGTATTCATGACTGAATACAAAGTGTTTGTTTTTGAAGTTTTAGAAGAAACAATGTGGATAACCATTTAACTAACTAGGAATGCAAAAAGAGGAAACATATACCAATGTAAAAAGTGAATAACCACAACATGACCTAGATGGCCTACTTTTGATGCCTCCTGATATTTCACCAGTAAGCCGATTAACGTTAGCTGACGCATTTTTTCGGTGTCTTGTAGCCTATCATTTATTATTTTCAGCAATGCTGGTAAAAGGATACGTGTGGAAAATTGGGGGGAGTAGCCAAAAGGTATGTGCATTATTATGGTGCAAAGTCATAATTAGATATCGAGCCAATATTGTGGTAACGTTAGTAGTACTACCAGTAGTCGGTGTTGACTCGCTAACTAGCAATCTGGCACACAGACCCATAGCTATGATAAGTTAAACAACTGGTCTCTAGCTATCTATCGTCGTCATATATTTGGTGTTATTCAACAACACACTGGGTAAACTATAATTACATATGTGTGACGAATGAACTAATTGGAAACTTACTACAATTTCAAATGGTTCATGTCCACACTTCCTTTCCATCTACTCTTCAGATTGAGCTGAGCGCTACATAACCGAAACGTCACGAGACTCAATGTCAGCTAATAAATGGTAGGACCCACTCTAGGGGTGTTCGTTTATTACCGTAGTTGTATTACAAGCTTTGTTCAGGCAGAGATGGGGAAAACATAATTTAATACTCAATATTATTATTTTTTTCTAAATTTGCAATTCAAAAAAAGAAAAGTGGAACCCCCCAAGCGTTCGTTTTAACGTCCTTCGGGGGTGTTTGAACTTAATTAGGGGGGTCAACCCCCCCCCCCCCCAAAAAAAAACATGAAAATCCCTCAAAATATTGATGTTTAAGAAAATGTGTTAACTATGCTCTATGCTCCTAACTAGGCTGTTATGTTGAAGAACTTCTGTATTAAGTTAAATGTCATGCAACAACAAGCAACTAATGATGCTGACTCCCTTAGAAAGCAGTTTTAGGTAAGACATTTAACAAATAGACATGGTTCACAACGATGTTTGCGAGTTGCAATACTTTCTGCGAACAAAGAGGCAGCAACCAAACGGCCAAGTGTCTCCAACGAACCGAAGAAGAACAAGCGACTGGAGTTGTTGCTGCAAAGAGCTACACTAACGTTAGCTCTACAGCTAATAATTCATCATGATGCAATTAGCTCTTAGCAAAACATTTGGGCAGAAACCCATAAAATTTCAGTTAGAACAAGATGGGGACTTTTACATGGTCGGATCAGAGGTATGTATGTTGGTTCCTCATCATAGATGGGTGCCAAATAACTTACTAGCGTTAGCGGCTAACTGTTAGCTGATGCTACTTGCCAACAAAGAGGTGCAATCTAGTATCGCATCTTGCAGCATGATGTTTTTTTGTGTGTGTCCCAAATAACAAACTGTACGTTGGCATATATCTCGTTAGCTAAAACTAAATGGAAAAACTACCACAATTAACACAATGTTTGGGGATAACAATCTACCTAGCGTTGCACGTAGGGCAAAAGCAATATTGCTTGTATTATTTAATAATAAAAAAAATACAACCAAATAGAAGTTCTAACAGTTCCATACATTACTAACCTAATTCAATCAATAATTTAGAATCAGTTAAGGGTCTAACCCTTATACCATTATGCCTGTGCGTATTTTCTAGTTATATTGTTGGTCATTTCCAAATGGGACAACACAACCTGCCTGCCTTTTGTCTTTGCAGGTTGGAAACTACCTGCGTATGTTCAGGGGGTCCCTGTATAAAAGATACCCATCTCTTTGGAGGAGGTTAGCCTCCGTGGAAGAGAGGAAGAAAATCGTAGCATCATCCCATGGTAAGTTTAACATCACCGTTCCGTCTGTCAAACATTTGCATTTTTGAAGCAAGTTCCCAAAAGAGGGGAAGGACAGCAGTAGCATTTTTGTGTTTGTGTTTTAGTTTAAATGTTCCCTTTTTTTAATAATCGAAAAAGCATGCTAACGAATGAGAACATCTGCTTTGTTTTCTCTGTGTACTATCACTTAAAATAAAGTGAATGTTCCAATTCAAGCCACCAGTGTGACACTGTTGAAGGCTTCAGAGTGTGAGGAGATCTTTGAGGGGAACGATGAGAAATACAAAGCCGTTTCCATCAGCACGGAACCGCCAGCCTACCTCAGGTGAACATGCTGCTTGTGCCTCATCAGTCCCCCTAAGTGGCAGTGACTTGTTGAACAGAGCACAGCTTTCACGGTTACTTAAACGTCTAACTTTTCCCACTGATTCATTCACTTCTTTATAAAATGTTGATTTATTATTAATGAGCTCTGTCTTATGTGTACATTTAAATTTCAACTCACCGTAGCTGCAGCACCATATTCATCAACTTCATAGACCCAAATAAGGCGTGTTAGTAATTTTTTTCTCATCACACTTTTTTTTTTCTTCTAGTTACACTTGATATTGTGTCTCTCTACCCTTACCTTGTTGTGCCTGTCCTGCAGAGAGCAGAAGGCTAAGAGGAACAGTCAGTGGGTGCCCACCCTGCCGAACAGCTCCCACCACCTGGACGCTGTGCCGTGCTCCACCACCATCAATCGCAACCGCATGGGCCGCGACAAGAAGAGAACCTTCCCCCTGTGGTGAGAAGGAATAGGCTTCAATTCGTTTGATGATTCTATTGGCTACATTTTGCTCTCCGTTTTTGGTAGGCTATAGCTGCTTTTGCAGGAAGTCATTTTAATGGACGTTTGGACAAAATTGGTCATATTATCAATGTAAGATTGCGTAATAAGTCTTCCCGAGTTACAATTACGATTTCTTTTTATATTAGGCTCTGAAGCAGCATCTGTGACGGAACATTTGGGATGTGCTGTAATTGATAGTTGTGGTAATTGTGACATGCTTTACAAAAACAAAATCAGAAAATCCGTTATATCGTTGCCTCGTACAAACAGATGAAATATCTGACTGGATGTAAAGTATATAACAATGTGCATAATGCACAGATGAAAGACCAAGCTCAATGGATTACTGTAAACGTAAAGTTCATTGTACATGGCTTGTCCCAAAGGGTATGTGTGATAGCCTGATGAACCAGACTTGCTCACTTACACAATCTCACTATAACAGTATGCCTGTGTAGTGAAATACCATGTGCAATGCCATCAACACCATGTCTGTTTAGGGATACGCAATGTGAGCTAGACAGATCCACTAGGCTGAGTGACTGATCCACCCGGCCTCACTAGAATGAGTGACAGATCCACCCGGCCTCACTAGAATGAGTGACAGATCCACCCGGCCTCACCAGGCTGAGTGACAGATCCACCCGGCCTCACCAGGCTGAGTGACAGATCCACCCGGCCTCACCAGGCTGAGTGACAGATCCACCCGGCCTTACTAGGCTGATGGGACATACCTAAACTGCACTCAGACATGCGGGCTGTGTCTCTGTGCTTTAGCTTCGATGACCACGACCCGGCAGTGATCCACGAGAACGCCTCCCAGTCAGAGGTGCTGGTTCCCATCCGCCTGGACATGGAAATAGACGGACAGAAGCTCCGAGACGCCTTCACCTGGAACATGAACGGTACTCACATGCCCACCGAGAGAGAAGCAGAGAGCAAGAGATGGTGTGTGTGTGTGTGTGTGTGTGTGTGTGTGTGTGTGTGTGTGTGTGTGTGTGTGTGTGTGTGTGTGTGTGTGTGTGTGTGTGTGTGTGTGTGTGTGTGTGTGTGTGTGTGTGTGTGTGAACATGAATACTCACAGGCGCTCGGAAAAAGAGAATGAGAATGTGTGTGTTTGTGTCTTTGTTATAAAGAGACACAGAGACTTGTGTGTGTGTGGCTCTGTGTTTTATGTGAACGTGATAGACTAAACAGTACGCACCGTTATTTTAGACAAAGACCAACCTCAAGAGTGTTTTGCTACAAAATCACCACAAACTTATCTCTAAATATGGGATTAATCACCACGCAATTGCTTTGATCTACAAAGTATGTGATTCTGAGGCTAGGAGTTATAGAATAAAATCTATCATTTCTCAAATGAATATGTATGTAAGCCAAACATAACTGTAACCATCCCTGTCTTCCCCTGCAGAGAAACTGATGACTCCAGAGATGTTTGCAGAGATTCTGTGTGACGACCTGGACCTCAACCCCTTGGCCTTCGTCCCGGCCATCGCCTCGGCCATCCGCCAGCAGATCGAGTCCTACCCCACCGACAGCATCCTGGACGAGCAGACCGACCAGAGGGTCATCATCAAGGTTGGGGGGTCAACTACGGAGCAAAGGGCGGCCGCTGTCTTACACATAGACACTTGGGTTCTAATGGGGACGTTGACTCAAACATGGGTTAGGGCTAGGATTAGGGTATCTTGGGTAAATTTTTTATCTCTATGGTCAACACACAAGTTATTAAGGAAGCAGTTGGTGTTGCCTGTAGCTATGTTGCTCAACTGAAAAAACAAACATATAATGTCTTTCATGGACCAACATTGTTAGAATTATGGAATGTGTTAACACCACAAAACGTATAAGTTTCCTTCGGTTGTTTTGTTGTGACTTCATTCAGCCAAACGTCAGGGGAAATATAAATTGTCTTCATGTTCGGTTTGCGTGCGGTGTTATTCCAGCTAAACATCCACGTGGGTAACATCTCCCTGGTGGACCAGTTTGAATGGGACATGTCGGAGAGGGAGAACTCTCCGGAGACCTTTGCCCTGAAGCTGTGCTCCGAGCTGGGCCTGGGCGGAGAGTTTGTCACCACAATTGCCTACAGTATCCGTGGCCAGCTCAGCTGGCACCAGAGGACGTACGCCTTCAGGTAGAACACACACACACACACACACGCGCCAGGATAGTTATACAGGTGTCAATGTGGATAAAGACTTTTCACAATTAAGGCCGAAACACCAATTTATTGTCTTAAGTCTTGTACCGTAGTAGTTTTCAATGAATAGCTTTTTTTGGTCAATCTGAGTGGTTCCTATTTCATGTCAAATTGGATCTTATGAAAAGATGGAACACAGTACCACAAGATAAACCTAACATGCAAGCTGAGGATAAGAGTGTTGTGGCGTGCCAAAAGGAAGAACACACAGGTCGCTTACATCCTGTATATGTCAAATGGTAACAAACGCTTCACGTGGAATGTGATTTTCAGCCAAGTTCCATCCATTAGTGTAGGCTATATGCGGTCAGATTAGGTTCCCTCATGGTTGAAACACGACACTAAAGGGGGGGGGGGGTGATGATATACAACTAACAGTGTGTGCATGCAAAAGTCATGATTCCCACTAATTCATTGTTCAGTTGGGGCAGTGAATTAAGATGGAACAAAGCCTTTTGACTCACGCAACCTCCATTTTGTCAATGCTATCACAAAAAACTAAACAATAACAACATTGATAAAATGTTATTTTGTGGAGCTGTTTTGTTTTTGCTAACAGCACCCCACCATGCCTTTTATTTATGTTGCTAATCTATTCTACCTTTTCTCTCCCCACTGTCTTGCTCCTTTCAGGTCTGATTTCAGGTCAATAAGATTTAAGAATTACTCCCCCCCCCCCCCCCCCCCCCCCCCCCCTTCTACACTCTCCCAAAGCTTAACCCTTCTTCCACCTTCTCTTATCAACTGCAAACTGGGAAGCTGAGTACTTTTTAAACTTTTCTAATCTCATTTATCTGTGCCTCTACTGTAATTGTATACCATTTTGGAAGCCATATACACAAACGTCCTGAGATGCCCAAAGAGCAGACTCAGATAATGGTCCATAAAATAAGAAAAGAAAATCTTTCAAATCGAACAATTTTAGTTAATGGCTAATCTCATTCTTCTATTGATTGTAACTGTACTTATGGTCTTAAGAGATCTTGCTAATTGCACTACCAGCCAATAGACAGGACTTCTATGGGGAGCAGACTGTGTTTAACCCGGCTTCTGTTTCTTACTCCAGTTCATCGTGTTCTTTTCTGATATGGCATGGCATGACATAGCATTGCTTCTGCATCGTTTCCAAACGTTATTAAAAACCCCTCTTGTATAATTCTATCACATTCCAGTAACCTCTTATATGGCCATGTGGCTTCCCATCTAACGTATGGTGGGATCAGTATCACAGGTTGAGCTCACAGCGTTAGCGTGGCGTCGCCGTTACGTATCCCCTTCCTGTGTCTTTACGCAGTGAGAACCCTCTGCCCACGGTGGAGATCGCCATCCGTAACACGGGAGACGCCGACCAGTGGTGCCCTCTGCTGGAGACACTGACGGACGCCGAGATGGAGAAAAAGATCCGAGATCAGGACAGGAACACCCGGTGAGAAAAGAGAGAAGTCTGAGAGGGCTGACTAAGAGATGTCGTTTTTCCTTTCTTTCTTTTTTTTTATATATTTTTTAAAAGACACACTATTAATATTCGATTGTTTCTGGAATTATAAGGTGCATGT
The DNA here is from genome assembly GCA_017639675.1 of Aplochiton taeniatus. Lineage (NCBI taxonomy): Eukaryota > Metazoa > Chordata > Actinopteri > Galaxiiformes > Galaxiidae > Aplochiton > Aplochiton taeniatus. The sequence goes on from CM030172.1 coordinate 7,135,766, forward strand.
GGTGGAAAGTTGCTGCCTGTATAATTACCTGGCTGATTTTTTTAAAAGCTGCAAAACTGAAATGATGTTAAATTTAATAATGACTAATCGAGTCAGACAAGTATCTGTCGCGGATTGATAGTAGTCTTTGTCTGGTTCGAATTGTTGCTTTGTTTCCTGCAGTAACTAACAAATATCTCCCTTTTCTTCTCAGTCGTATGAGACGACTGGCCAACACTGCCCCTGCCTGGTGAGCTGAAGCAGCAAGCGACGGCAGGGATTCCTCCATTCCTTGACTGGGAATGCTGTTAGCATAAGCTACACCAACACATATGTAAAGGCAAACGGGCCTACAGGCATTTCTCTGTTCAAACACAGATGGACTACATGTACATTTGAGACACCCTTTATGTTCCTCCTACGGATACCTTCATCGTGATGAAGACACTGCAGCTGATAGAACTGACACACACACACACACACACACACACACACACACACCTCATCAGACGGCATTCCACTGGGCCTGCTCCCAACCCTCATCATCACTTCCCTTACGTTGTCCCTTTTTCGTGTTGTAATCCTCATCATTGATGCCTTCATAACATGAGGCCCGCAACTGACTAGTTACATCCGTTTCCAAAAACACGCAGAGTGAGTTTGTGTTGTGATTTGTTTAGTCTTATAATTTTTTTTTTTTTTACCAACACTTTTAGATCTGTAGCTGTTACTTTTTCACCACTCCACAATGATGAAACCTAAGGCAGCACCATGATGGGTAGAGGTGTTTGAGAATCGATGCATGAGTTGTTTATTAGACAAAGCCTTAGTGGTTTTAGGAGCCTCACACCACGTTATGCCTGCTAACACTATCCCTCCTCAAAGTGCGTGCAGGAGGATTCGTCATATTGATAACTAACTGACTGATGATGTACTTCTAATTAATAAAGTTTGTCACATGCCAGGTGACCTAACTGTTAAAATATTATCTAAACTTACCTGTACTGTTGCTGTCTTGTTTTTGTAAAGTTGCTTATACTTTTTAGTGTACTTGCTTTTGTTTTTCTAATAAACTGAATTTGAAAAGATCAGAGTTCACAAGTGTTTTTGTTGAGGAAAGGTTAAGAATTTCTTTAAGATCATCTGAATAACGTTGCCCACAGTTTATAAACTGTTAAAAATAAACAAACGGGGTTGATATAAAAAATAAAAAACATCTCAAATAATAAAGTTGTTCAATATGTGCTCTCCTTAGCAGTCCCTTCGGAAAGATGTTGCCCAGAGCGTTGGATTAAGGATCAAGTCTGTTTCTCTTCTCTGCTGCTCCATCTCCTCCATGTGACTTAATCTGGCACGCTGAAAGGTTGAGTCAGCATGGCTCCTTTTTTACCCTCTTTTTTTCCTCTGGTCCCCACATAAGCTGATTCCTGGACAAATCTATCACACTTGAACCGTCTTGTTAAATTTTCTTCCTTTGAAATGTGAGATGTCAAATCTTTGGAATGGTCCAGACTGAGGGTTGGTGGTTGGGATTCATACATACGTGTAAAACAGTCCCTTTGTTGACGGCGAGTTACAAAAAAAAAAAAAGAAAGAAAACTCACTGCCTCCGTACCTCGAGAATGCCTCAATAAGTTGAATTGATAGTAGTGCCCTTGATGAGAGTGGCATTTGAGTTTCTTGAAGAGCACTATCATAGACATTCCTGTGTGTTGTGTTCTCAGCCCATGTAGAATGATTCATAGGTTGGACATAAATCAGACCAGCCTGGACTTAATTTGGCTCTTTGGAGTGTCAGCTTTAACTTCTCTGCCAATAAGACTTCAGGCTACTCCTCAGACAATGTGACTCTGTGTTCTTACTTGGGGCTCATGCCGGCCTGGGGATGTTCAACTTATTTTGTCCGTCTCTTTGACTGTCAAGGTTTCCTCCACACTTAGTAAATCACACTTAGAAAATATCACGGTAGTTATAAAAACATTAGAGAAGCAACCTGTCTTGTCTTTAGTTTCCGTGCAGTGTTGCAACTTCAAGCGCATGGCAGATGAAATGTTTAGACGACAAGAAGTTATTTAGTTCCTTGGAACCCTAGGCTAGTAGGTCATGTCTATTTGTTTCAAACAAAGAACGTACTGGGCCCAAATGCTGTTTGTCTCCCACCTTCTTTTCAAATACCTTTTTTGAGCAACTTCCAGACTATTCTGATGCTTGATCAACCTGAACATCCTGATTTATTCTGTCCAATATGGATCTTCGGGTAGAACAGGAAAAGCTCTCTCTGATTATGGTGCTGTTCTACTTTCCATCAAAGAAAGTTAAGTCATCATGAGAGTGACTGATTCACCACATTAAATGAAATAACAGGCTTGATCATTCATTTTAGCACCATGACATAATGAATCACTCACATTGAGATCAAACATCTACTCATGACTCTTTCAACTGTGGGCCATCCTAATCTAATTTAAGTCATTATACATAGATAGATCTGTAGTCAATTGAAATAGTGACATTACTGCACTATAAACCTCAAATGAACTGAAATATACTGGAGTGTCTGAATTAGGTTGCTTGCTCTAAAGCAGTTGCTGAAATGGCGGGGTAATTGCAGGGTAACCTAGGCTAACATTTTCCCCACAGTGCCAAGAATGTGCCATTTGTGCTGTTCTTATTTAAACTGTTGTGATCAGCATCTGGTACTCCAGGAGTATGACAGATCTATGAGTCATGCTTGCCTAAGCATGAGAGCAGAGACAAATGTCAGGATGTAATCAGTGTTATGGGTCGGTGTGTGTGTGTGTGTGTGTGTGTGTGTGTGTGTGTGTGTGTGTAATTGTGTAATTGTGTAGTTGTGTGTGTGTTTGGGGTAGGGTGGGGTGGGGCTAGTATTGTACAACACAACATTCTTGGAAACCACATGTTTCACTATTAGGAGATCATTGACACTTGTTGTATGTCAAGACAATGGATGGGATTGATTTGATTGTTTTTTTTATTTATGAAGACCATTATTTATTTTACAAGACCATGAACAATTGTGTATCAACATTGATGCGAGTAATTACCATCCCACACCACAGTGAAGATCTATACCCGGACAGTGTTGATCTACATGACTGTTGTTCACACTTCCAACCATCGCAGAGCTCTTCAGGTCAGCTCAGTTCAGTTTCATAACTGTGATCTGCGCACGCTATTAGCAACCAAGTGCAGAAAAACGGCTGTGGTCCCAGCTTTACAGGCCAATTGAGTAGATAAGCGATTTGCCTCAGGCAAGACAAGATTGGCCTGTATTATAGCTGTCATCTGTTGAACAAAGCATGGCAATAGGAGGAGGGGTGTTGGGAGACTGCATACGGAAAGCAGAAGGGTGGCTGGACTGGCTGCTCTTGACGTCAAAGTAAGATAGCTTTCCTGCGTATGTTTTCACTGGCCTGGACAGAAGACCACTTCCATTGCATTCAGCATTAGTGTTCAGGCAGAATGAGTTATGTTGGAGACACTGCCAAATCCATGCCACTAAGGGTTCAGCCTGTATACGGGGTACGCCTGCGACCACACCTGTGCAGACTTGATTTTTATCTTCAGGCCATGTTCCTCCTGCTTATAATGTAGATCTTCTTTTTCGAAATGTACAGATGTCAAACATGAAGGACGGAACCCAAAACTCTTAAGAACTTTGTTCACAATCTTGGAATAAATGATGTGTGCAGTATGTGTTTGAAGACCTCGCGTCAGAAATATGTATTTAACAAATGGCAAAAAAAAGAGAAAGAGGCATTCATGTCTATTTTTTTACATTTATCCACTCATCATTATCTGCTGGAGCAGACCTAAGCCCCAGAGCAAAATTAACAAAATATACCGTTATGATTGACACGGTGAAAGATTATGATCCACAGATTGGAGCCAGCAAAACAGGCTGCTAGTCTCTGTATGTTAAGGATGAGGGCTGAGAGGTACGTAGATTGGTACCAGACATGCCTCGAGTCTTCAAACGGATTTCTTTGTCTGAGTAGCCAATAAAGACACGGTCCGTTTAAAGCCTCAGGCATATTGGCCTGCCATCCACATGTGAATCAGGGACACAGATGTAACACGTTTCTGCGTTTTGCAAGAAGGATAATGTATTGTTACTTAACAAAACCATTCGTTTTTTATTGCAACAAAAGTATTGCAAAGAATTTATACAGAATTATGTACAGGGTAAATACACGTTTTGGTGTTACAAATGATGGATGGATAGTAAGGCACGGTATACAGCTGATACATACACACACATAAAAATAATTCCTGCATATCAGTGTTTGATGACACAAGTTGATTTGTAGTAAAAACTACCAGTGCTAGCCTCATCGATGTGAAACTTCTTAAGCAATTCTGTCATCGTTCCATGCATGCATCACATTGTAAAATATACACAAACACTATAACCAGTGTCCTGCACTGATAAAAAAAAACACCTTATATCACAAATGACCAGCCAACTGACAATTTGAGCACGCCCCATCTTATTTGTATTGATGATCTTCCTTATCAGGTTTGTTGACAAGATCAAGGAGTTTTTTTTGCATCAAACAAACAAAAAAATACTGTCAACACTTAACGGTTAATAAATAGGGGCTGCCAGGGAGGCTGGGCATAGCCTTTGATTAAAACAATTCAGGGACATGTGTAGAAGCAGCCCCACTAACCAACAAAAAAAATGTAGTCAAACAACTGGCAGCATGAGCAGGATAATGGACGGCTTGCTCTTTCGCCTTAGCAATGTACTTTTTTTGTTTGTTGTGTTTGCATGTGTTTTTGAAGTATGCACAAAACCTGGATTAGAGAAATTTGTGGCCCTAGACAAAACACAACTAATATTAATCTGCCCTCGCTCAAACTTAGTGGTGTAGATTGTAAAACCTTTTTTCCTGAGAAAATAAACTACCTTTTAAAAGGATTATCAAAGAGATATTGATTGCTATGAGTATTACAGGAGATACAATGAAATATACCATGTTCACAGTGAATTTGAACAAGGTGTCCAAGAAAAGTCTCATATGAACATCTAAAAGAGATTTCAAATGACGCTGTGAGGAAACCATAATACTCTTACCTCAAAAAGAAAGTGTTGATTGGATTATAGTCCCGAAGGGGAAGAAGTGCTGTAGTTAACTACTTTATACTGTATGATTTCTGTTCAACCTATTCATAAAACTGTAACCCTTGCCATTTTTTTGTAAAAAAGACTTGAGACTGCTCTCCAGACATGTAAAAATACACACACATACACGTATTACATAGTTGAAAACAAGTATATGGTATATCCCACAATATGACTCAGCATAAAAAGGAAAATGTTACATTGTTGTCAGTCTTATTCCACACCTTTTTGAGGTGTAAGATTTCAACTATCCCTATCGATAAAGAGAGGCTGAGCATCCAAAGAAATCCATGCCAATATTCCGTGGGTAGCCGTTAAGAACTGTAATGTCCACAGAATTAAACTTCCAGTACTCCAACCCACTCAGGAAATGTGCATATCCTAAGTGGAAAAGGCAAATCAATATTTAGCTCCAGAGTTTGTCTCTCTCTCTCTCTCTCTCTCACACACACACACACACAAACAACCCCCCCCACACACACACACACAGACCCCACACATGCAAACATCTTCATGTAGAATGTTTGCAAAATCTATTAATTCATTTGGAGGAAAAAGTGAATTGCTAAAATTTGTTTGTCCTGTCAACCCATGCAGGCCCTCACCATATATGTCTTGGAAGGCAGCGTCAATATCAGTGGGCACCCCTCTCCAGTCCTGCATGCTCCTGGGATTGGCTGTGTCCACTCGGTTCTCCTGGGGGCTAAACCGCCAGTAGGTCCCCGCTTTGAACAGGTAAACCTTCTGGGCCTGGTCCTCACCCCACATCAGAGCAGCCTGGATGTCTGACACGGGCAGGCCCAACCGCTGCACCGAGTCTGGCCCTGTGATCTTCCTCTCTGCATCATACACCCAGTAACTGTCCCCTAATGATGATGTCACAGCGAGGGACAATTGATAGTCACTAGGACGACAAATTCATCAATGTATCGGCTGCATTCAAAATATATTTTGATTCGTACCTGAACTGGAAATGAAAAGCCAACACTTTTTGCACAGAAAAACGGCAATCTGGTGTTAACGACCCTGTACTGTTGTGAAATATTCTATTTGTCAAACAAAAGCCAAACAACCCTGACTTAAACCTGCTCTTGTTGCTCTCTGCTTAAAGTCAAGCCTTTACCTGGTATGTTAACCAAACGTCTGCGTTCAAGACGTTTCCCACCCCAACTGTTTATGGGGAGCTGCTAAGCAGTCTGGGAAATGGGCCCACCCAAACACTAAAGTGTTCCCAGTGGGAGATGGAGGTTGAGCAATCCTATTAAAACACACACACACAAACAAATGCATGCACAGATCCACACACACACACACACACACACACAACGTTTACATAAACACAAACGGACATGCACAACCACACAAACATACAGATGTGCCACGCACACACACTTGTGAAGCATCGGTATTTCTCAATGAAAGAAGATCCCAGAGAAAATTCCCTGCCTACCAACTGGTCAAAAAGTGACATGCCACAGACGAAATCCTTAGCTTTGGCACATTACATTCGCCTCTCACGTATCAACTCCAAAAAGCTTGCTTTAAACAATGGCCTTCTGATTGTCACGTAACCCAAACAAAAACTGAAATTGACCTGGGACATCTTGTGTACTAGGATTTGCTCCATTGCCACTCCTGGTCACAGCTGAGCATAAGCAGGTCTTCCATTTCAAAGAGTATGGGAGTGAAATCAATATATTCAGCAATTACCTTGGAAGAACCAGATGTTGCCAGACTTGTCCTCGTAGGCGGCGTCGATGTTATCCGGGATGCCGTTCCAGTGTCGCGACGCCAGGGCAGGGTATCCCGCCTGCAGCTGGCCATCGCGGATACGCCACACGTAGCGGGACTTAAAGAAAAACAGCTCCCCTCGGATCATGGAGACTGCATCAAAGTTTGTTCTGCAGGCATCTGGCTGTTAGCCGCAGAGAAAGATAGAAATGGAGGGAAGATGATATGTGTGTGAGAGAGAGAGAGAGAAAGAGAGAAAACCAAAACAAAGAGGGAAAGATGGAGGGGGTGGAGAGAGGAAGGAGGGAAAGATGGAGGGGGTGGAGAGAGGAAGGATGGAAAGATGGAGGTTATTCCCTACGAAGCAACTAGCTCCAAGTAAAGGTCCAATTATTCCAACACAAAGCAATTTAACCCAACTTAACCAACTTTTGACAGCAGCAGAGAGAGCTCAAGCATGGGAGAAGGGGAGTATTTACCTTCACAAATGGCTGAGTTCAAAGTGCACAGGTTGGCTAGCTGTCACCCGTAACAATAAATGACAGCAAAAAACGTCACACTCTCCCCTCACCACCAAATTGGTGTCAATCTCATTGGTTTCTGTGATGTGGGGCGGGGCTTCCGGGGGCGCGCCGTACAGGTATTGGATGCCCCGCTTGTCATCCTCACTCAGCTTCAGCGGGTAGGAGAAGCTGTAGAAGGGGGACATGATGGCGCCGTCCACCAGGGAATGCTGGAGGCCCAGGACGTGGCCAAACTCATGTGCGGCCACCTGGAGTAGGTCTGTGCCTGGAGGGTGGACAGAACACCACGAGAAAACCATGTCACAGTGTGACACTTGAAAAGAAAGGGATCTTTGGGATCTTCCAATACAGGCCCTAAAGTAACCTTAACATTGCTGGTATGCTCCTGAAAGCTGAACGCAGTAGTTAAGTCTCTTGATATAAAGTGAATAGTTGTGGCAGAAGTCTTAGGATAGTCCAAAGCTCGGCCAATTCCCAAAACAATTCCGTGGCGCAAACCTGGCACCAAAAAATTGGTATCTAGTATCAATTCAGCAATGCTGAGAATGCAGCTAGAGCCTGAGTGAAAAAAATCCCAAAACTGCACTTTCACGTGTTAATCAATTATTTATCAATTAGTCTGATTTAATTGCAGGTTGCCTCTCCCATACATATTCTGCAACTGAGTAAAACAAGTACCAAATGAAAGCCAGGGGAAAAGCCCAAAAAGGAAAATCCTCTAAAATGTTTTTTTTTGGCACCACTCCAATAGATTGTTAGACATTAAAGTAATAAAAAAACTGAAATTAACCCTTCTACAGGTCATACGATCTAAGCATAGTAAAATTAGATTATTATTGAAACACCTGCCTTTTAAGGAGGATTAAGACTCTAAATGTATTCTTGTTTAATCCTTCCCTCACCCATGCTGTTGCCCACTGTCCAACTCTCATCGTAGTCAAAATGGATGTCTCCCTCTCTGTGTGTCCGTGGGAAAAAGGCATGGGCTAGAATGCCTCCAGGACCATCAAATGGTAAGTTATCTCCGTGCCAGTACCTACACACACACAGTCACGTTGACAATGTAAAACAAAGCCAGAAAGAGCAAGGAATCATTCAACTGTCATCCTATTATTAGATAATTAAAAATGTATATATTACAAGGTAAAATAACTGAACAGATATAATGTGCGTGTTTGTGTGTCTGTTTGGTTATGCTGGTGTGTGTGCGGGTGCATTTATTTGTGTAGTGGTAGCAATTCAGAAGCTATTTTGAAAACTCGCCGTGAAGTATTCGCTGCGTCAGCAAACAAGAGGACTTCAAGTTTCCCTGTTGGACAATTTGTGTTCCAGATATTACGCTGGGTTAACTATCCCTAAAGGATCAAAGCATCACTGCAAGACGTCTACATATAACAAAGCCTCATGCAACAACAACAACAAAAGACCCGACCCAACCTGTTTGATGTCTGACAAAAAGTATTTCAAGTCACTCGGGCATCTTGCACTGTAGGGGCACAGCATTACAGGTTGGGCTTTATATAAAGGGAAAGTCTATAGCACAGATAGTGTTTTCCCTGCAGGGCTGACACACCTTCATGGGTTTACAGTGTAGGTGTAAACTGTAAAACAAGACTTTCTTTGCGACCAAGAAATATGATATGCTTGTTCTGGTGCCAGGATGACAAATCTGAGCATCAGAAAAAAGAAAATTGACCCCCGGGCTATTCATACTATTAAACTGCAGCCGAACAAGTCCTACTTTGCAAACTTCCAAGTCAGCTAAACGGGCTGAGGAGGAATAGCGAATAGGAAGAATGGCGAAACACTGCCCTCGAGCTTGGCTTATGTACACATTGGTGACAGGACGATTTAATGTGGCGTATGCTGATCTAAACTCAAACAAAGACAGACTTTGTTTCTGAAAGTTTTCAGAGCTTGACTGCCTTTTTAGTGGTCTACCCCGAGTGACTTGAACCTCTATCTTACCCTAGCCCTGAAAGCAGGAGAAAAAAAATCTCATCTAATGGTGTCTTGGGTCTCCCTCCTTTTCCCGTGACGCTAACAGAGCATATCAAGCCCTGCCCTACCACTCAAGACAGTCTCGGTCAGACATTACATTACATTTACAGTTATGTAGCTCCTCTATCCTAAGAAAGGTACAACTCGCGTGTCCAACTAGAGGTAGGTGAAGTGAACCACAAATCAGTCTCCGCCAAATCAGTGCATCCTTCTAATAATTACACAGCTTGTGTCAATGCTAGTGCTGCAGCATTTTAAGAGGAAGTTCACTCTGTATTGCCCCACATGTAAATATATTTAGCCATAAAAAAACAACTAAGAACTAAAGAGAAATTGTATCTAAAGGGAATTACAGTTAGTGAGTGCCCTTTATACATTTCATTTAGTGCTCTAAAATGGCTTCCACCACCTACCTACAGTAATCTCTCTTGAACAAGATTGGTCTCCTAGCTTTTTTTATGCTATTTAAATCAACCAATGAAACAAACTGTACTGCTGTTACCTGGTGAAGTCAATGATGATGTCAGCTTTGCCACTTTGGACCTCGGTGAACCTCAGAGGGGTGACCTCGCTCCAGACACGCAGTGCTTCCTGCAACACGTGACGCACCTTCTCCTGGCTCATCTGCCATGGGAAGCGCACAATTCTGCAAAGACACACACACACACACACACACACACATCATTCAAAGTCATTTTATTTCTTTTAATGTGATATTATATGCCATGCATTAACAGACTGGCTGTGACTGCCTAATATGAAGGCGTCTAGGCTCATTGGTAAGTTCATGTAAACTATGTATATAGTACCAGTCAAAGGTTTGGACACACTTTCCCATTCACTTCAATGGGAAAGAGTGCGTCCAAACTTTTGACTGGTACTATATATATATATATATATATATATATATATATATACAGTCCCCTCCAAAAGTATTGGAACAGTGATGCCAATTCCTTTATTTTTGCTGTAGACTGAAAGCGTTTGGGTTTGACACCAAAAGATGAATATGAGACAAAAGATCAATATGTCAGATTTTATTTCCAGGTATTTTCATCTGGATCTGATAAACAACTTAGAAGATATCATTATTTGTAAAGGAACACCACATTTTTTGTTGAGCAAAAGTATTGGAACATGTGACTAACAGGTGTGTTTTGTTGCCCAGGTGTGTCTTATGACATTTATTATTCAAACAATAAATAACACTGAATGTCTAGGCTCAGTTTCAGATTCTGGTTTTGCCTGTGCAGACTGCAGTTATAGTAATCAACATGAAAAGCAGAGAACTGTCTATGGGTGAAAAGAAAGCAATTGTGAAGCTAAGAGAAGATGGGAAATCAATCAGAGCCATTGCACAGACACTAGCCATAGCCAGTACAACAATTTGGAATATCCTCAGGAAGAAACAAACTACTGGTATACTAAGTAACAGACATCGAACGGGACGACCAAGGAAAACAACAGCAGTTGACGACAGAAACATTGTCAGAGCTGTGAAGAAAGACCCTAAAACTACTGTTGGTGAGATCAACAACAACCTCCAGAGGGCAGGAGTGAAGGTTTCAGAATCCACTGTTCGCAGAAGACTTCATGGACAACAGTACAGAGGCTACACCAGAAGATGCAAGCCATTCATTAGCATAAAGAATAGGAAGGCCAGGCTGGATTTTGCCAAAAAGTACAGAGACGAGCCTCAAAAATTCTGGGAAAAAGTTTTATGGACTGATGAGACGAAGATTAACTTCTACCAGAGTGATGGAAAGGCTAAGGTTTGGAGAAAAAAAGGATCTGCTCATGACCCCCAAAACACAAGCTCATCTGTGAAACACGGTGGAGGTAATGTGATGGCTTGGGCTTCAATGGCTTCTTCTGGGACGGGCTCATTAATCTTCATTGATGATGTAACACATGATGGCGGCAGCAAAATGAATTCGGAAGTCTACAGAAACATTTTGTCTGCCAATTTAAAGAAGGATGCAACCAAACTGATTGGGAGATCCTTTGTCATGCAGCAAGATTATGACCCTAAACACACTGCAAAAGCAACAAAGGAGTTCATCAGGGGCAAGAAGTGGAAGGTCCTAGACTGGCCAAGTCAATCTCCAGACTTAAACCCTATAGAGCATTCTTTTTACCTTCTTAAAAGGAGACTGAAGGGAGAAACCCCCCAAAACAAGCAACAACTGAAAGAGGCTGCAGTGAAAGCCTGGAAAGGCATAACAAAAGAAGAATGCAAAAGTTTGGTGATGTCCATGGGTCGCAGGCTTGATGCACTTATTGAAAGCAAAGGATTTGCAACAAAATATTGAGTCTTATTCACTTAAATCCATTTCAAGTCTATCTGTTCCAATACTTTTGCTCATCTAAAAATGTGGTCTTTCTTTTCAAATAATGATATCTTCTACGTTGTTTATCAGATCCAGATGAAAATACCTGGAAATAAAAGCTGACATATTGATCTTTTGTCTCATATTCATCTTTTGGTGTCAAACCCAAACGCTTTCAGTCTACAGCAAAAATAAAGGAATTGGCATTACTGTTCCAATACTTTTGGAGGGGACTGTATATACACACACATACACACACACATACACACACACACCAACATCTTTGTTTCCCATAATCCTCTTTTCTAAAGGACATGGGGAAAAGGTGGTGCCTCCCTCTCTGGTCACGGACCACAGAATAACCTTTTGTTTATGTAGAGAACACTAATCCCAGTGTGGTGAAATGGACAGATTAATCCAACTGTTGTAAACACAACAGCTCCATGGCATCCACAGGCAGACTGAATCTTCAACAGAGTAACGTGATGCAAAATGTCGTTATTTTTTGCATTATCGGTGAAGGAATCGTCCAGATGCTGGTAATATGGCATCATAAAGATTGCCACAGTGATTTGAGCATTTAGTCAAATGTGCTGAATTAGAGGAACGCTATTTGAGCCTCATCAACCTTTATTTCCACAGAGAGGTTCGACTGAGATCAAAGTCATATTCACCAGGGCCTTCTTCACACATTCTTTGCATCGTAAAACATCAACAAAAAGAACACTACAAAGACAAAAGACGACTACCCACAGTACAAATATACAGGCAATACACGACACAATGGGAAGATATGGATGATCAAATATGTAATAACCTATGGCAAAGAAACAAAAATAAATATCTGTTAAACAAAATGTTAAATGTCAGTCAACAAGCGCAACCTGGGTCTGTTGCGACGGAAACCCCTGCCAAGAACTGGCACCACTCTGACGAGAGAGACAGCCATGTTCTTTTCATTTAACGAGCCCGCCCTGTCCCCCCAACACCCCCGCACCCCTAGCCCACCTTATGAGCGTCCAAAACTCCATGACCTGTGTTGTCGCAGTCTTGGCCGTCATGTTTCATGGCTCATGTGGGTTCTCTGTATGCAGAGTGTTAACTGAGGGACTTAGAGACAAGGGTTTAACGCTGGTCTGTTACCATTCAGAGGCCCCCCATACATGCCTGGACAGGAATTCATAATACTGTATAAACCACTTCCATCTCCAACCTTAGAAATGCTGACAGGCCTCTTGTTAAACCTAACCTTGTTTTAAACGCTAAACAAGAATGTGGGACCAAAAGTGAGAGTTCCCTATTCCAAAGTAATACAATTCTAAATAAACCATGCATGTACAGATTATACTTTTAGTACCATTTACTGTATGTCTATATGTTTGGTATATGTTTGGTGTATTGGTTATTGGGTACACTGAGTTGGATAGTTGTTTGCATATAAATGCAAAGATTGAATCAGTAAATACTCTAAAAAATAAACGGTTGTACTTTGCATAGTGCTTTAAATTGAAATGAAAAAGACATTGTTTGTTTTAGTCAACAAAAAAAATAAAACTGTTACAAGTATAAAATAACTTTAAGTAATTACTATACATAGCCGGTAGTCAAACACTAGCCAGAAAATTACCCTACCTAAGCTCATTTTTCCCCATGGAGCCTCTTGACAAGGGAAACCGGTAACCATGACAATGGAGCTGATTGCTGATAGTCCTCTGAAAGAGGCCGGTCTTGGTCTGTATAGTTAAGTGTTGTTACTGTACGTTTACTCTCTTTTCTCTGAGGGGGAACAGAAAAAACGAAAAACATGCTGAGGCAGCAACCGTCCCTGAAATGCGCATCCATCCTGACACATTCTTTACTCGATTTAAAAGCGTCTCTCCAAGACTTGAAAGCACTTTTGTATGCCAGGCGCTGATATCTTACCAAAATTCACACTCAAGAATATTGTAGCTACACGGAGTCTCATTAAACATTATTATTATAATATTTTGATGGAATTTTAAAAGGTTTATTTGAATGGTATGTTTAGCAAAGAGAAAAACTGTACATCGACAGCATTCACACAAAGGACAATTTTTTTATAGATCTAACTATAGACCCCAAGCTGATTTAAATAAAAAAAAAAAAATCACATATGCAATTTTCCCTTTCCTGTAATTTTACCTGCATGTCAGAATAACATAATACATCTTGTAAGTGTGAGCCCAGTCACACTAGTCAGGCCTGCACCTTATTTCTGTTCTCATTTCAACTTCAGTAGTTGATAGTCGTATGTATTTATTCATTTTAACTCTGGTTAGTGACTGCGGCAGATCTGGTGGTTAATGACCGTAAAAAATGTGAGGAGGAAATAAAGATTTCTTTTGTTTCTGGGGTCTGCTAAATGGCTGCACTTTTCTGAGAGTATCCATTAGCTGGCCTTGTTCCCTACTCGTACGCGCGGAGACACACACACACACACACACACACACACACACACACACACACACACACACACACACACACACACACACACACACACACAGACACAGACACAGGGTTATAAGCGTGCAGGCTGTTCTCTCCTCTAACAGTTCTGAGCTCTCTGTGGTGTAATGGCAGTGTTTTGCAAGAGGTCACAACCCCCCTGACGCCAAATTATAGAGCAAGGCTGCAGCCAATGTCCGGTGGGAGCCTGTCTAAACTATTTAATGGAGAGAAGGCCAGCCAGTCAAAACAGCGGCAGCGGAGCACAGTCAACCTCTATGGGCTTGAGGTCAAGCTGTCAGTCAAGGAGAGGGTGTTCAAAGGCAACGGAACTCTAAGACAAATTAAAACACTGTCTCAAATGTGCTCTTGAGGTATGCATTGCCTTCCTTTGAAATATGACCGTAAAATATGGACACATTTACTATGAACAATACACTTGTCAATGCAGTATGTGTAATATTGTGTCACTTAGATGTTGTCAGCAATTCTTCATAAACATCAGAAAAACATTATAAAGTGCATGAGAAAGGATTGTTGAGACTCCTCCACCCCCAAAAAACTTGATAGGTGATACATCAATGCATTGAAAACTCAAAATTAGATTAAACTGGATTAGATTGCATTACGTTGGAAGATTTAACTTGAGCACTTTAAGATTGCAACATGTTCACAAAAAAAAGGGCAGTGTTCAAAGATACTTTTGGACAGCCAAGTTCACTAGTCACAAACAATATCCCTCTCACAGCCAATATCCCTTCTCAGAAGTTGGCTTCTTTTAAATCTTTTAGTCTCGTCTGAAAGGGCTGCTTGCTCCACGGCAAATGCCCAAAGGAAACCTGGGTGGTCTAACAACACAAGACAATTCTCGATTCACTTTTAATCAAAGAGGCTCTCGGGTGGTGAACCTGCAATGGTCAGTTTAGCTACTGGGGCGGCCATTGTTAGCCCGTGCACTGTACAATGATTTAACAAATCTACCATGAAGAGAGTTTGCTTTATCCTTTGTCCGCTTTTGGCTAATCTTCAAGCAAACATGTCCTAAGCTATTAACCATGTGTGTCTGTCAATGGCCACACACTTTATTTGTATAGAAAAAGGTCACTCAAAAGTCGGTTTCCATAGAGACGAGCTGACCCTATATTGTGACATCTACTGGAGGCATTTGCTATTTAAATCCCTAACCACAGCCTCCTATCATTGTAACTGCAAATCTCTCACACCCACGACATAACAACTGGCTCGGCTTTTCAAACCAGCCTCTTACTTGTAGGTGAGGTCAGTCTTGTCCCACCGCCCTCCGAAGAGCACGAAGCGTTTCCGACGCAACAGCCGCCCGCCCAGCATCTCCTCTTTCCCTGGGTGCTCGTAGCCCAACTTGCCCGTCGGCTTCTGCACAGGGTAGTCTGGGTTACCGCAGCGCGGGCGGTTCCAAAGGTCCGTGGCGTTCCCAGTGGGAACCTGACCCGGATAGAGTCCCTTTGCTGTCTCCTGAATACGACCCAGCCTGCCTCGTTTCTTCAGACCATACTGGTGGGTTTTCTGAGGCCATTCCTGGAGATGTGGACACAAAAAGGAACCTTTTAGGAAGAGAAGGAATATTGGAATATGAAGTGTCGACGCAATAAATTAAAGGCGCAGAAATGCGTAGCTTCAAGAACAGGCCTTGAGATTGTATACTTTAAGGAATAGAAGTCTTTAAATGTAAAACCAAAAAAGGTAAAAAACTAAACAAAAAAAGGTCAAATTGAAAGTAAATCAAATGCTATTGGTAGCTTCACTCTGACAGATGGACTCCTGAGCATCCTGAATCACAACAATCTCCACAGCATCATTGCAGTCTATATCCTCTGTAGACTTTGGAGGAAATTATTCTGTTAACTGACAGGAAGGAGTTTCCCCTCAGAACCCTTTTATGTGTTTGACCTTTCCGGTGTAATGTAACTTTATTACAGGTCAAATAGTTCACAGACAAATGTTTCAAAGCTACTATAATTCTTTTTTAAGGAGTAGGAAGTTAAGGGGCGAGGGGTGGGGATGGGGTAGGGTAGTCTCTTCTGCAGTTTTTTTCGTTAAATGGTTTTCCATTTCTGTAAATCTCAGGGAAGCTGTCTAAAGCTGTAATTTGTGTAGACACAATATTTTAAAACCAACACTAACCCAAAAGTTTTACAACTTGTCATAACTTGCCGCTGGCACGCAAAGGCAGACAGCAGTGCAAAATCATGTAAACAAAGCTTTCCAGCAAATGCCGTGTTGTTACACATATAAACTATTACTGGGCTAGGCCTATTCATGCAAGCAGCAACACACTTAGGTTACCGAGGTTTGTCACACATAAACTTAGATTGAGCACAAAGAATGTATACAAAGCATGGTAATCATTTCAGTTCCACAGTTATAACAAGGAACATGTTGGTTATCTGGAACACCTCGTAACAGAACAAAAAGCCTTTCCATATCGATACGGTTATATCATTCCATCTGCACGCTAGAATTTATTATTTCGATTTTTTCTTGTCCTCGTGTGAACTCTAAAGAGTGCAGTGGTGGTGATGCAGAGCTACCAGCAGACATTTTCTGGCGATTTAAAGATTTGCTCACCTTCATACACTATGCTCACAATCTCAGGTCACACTAGAGGGAAGGTTGGATGAGCACATAGAATGCCTTTGGGTTTTCAACATCAATTTAGGCCAGAGCATTTACGCGGACTGAGGCAACAATGAATATACTATTTTTAGGGAAATAATGAAATTCTTCATTTAATATTATCATATTATTTCAGATCCCAAACTGTCAAATCAAATTCAGTGATATGGCATGCTACTCCATATCGTCAAAACATTGTTGTTGTTTTTTTACGTCAGAGCTGCATGACTTCTGAAGACTACCCTGATATCCTGTAGATTAAAGGAGACCACCACGTATACTAGATCATCAACAGTGCTGCAGGGGAGGTCCTAGCCAAGACATGGTGTCTACCGCTGCTCACGAAACATAGATAGAATATTGCTGTTGGAGCTGCATGCCGAAAGGTTCCAGAGATCACAGCTAATCCCCGGGGGTTCAAAATAGAAATAGGAACAGCATAGTTAATGGGAACCACACTACCCTCGGCTTTGTATTCCGCCGTTTAGCATGGTTATACAGTATGTAGAGTGAATCACACAAAGAGCATGCAATGCTTCAAAACATGTGAGTGAATGAAAACACCACAGTGGAATCAAAGCTGTTGGATTTGGTGTTGGCTGAGAATTAGCTGGAGGAGATCAGATTATTTTTAAGTGGGAATGTTACCTTGTTCGCGTACGCGCCATTACACTCATTCCCACTGCAGGCCTGAACAGAGTTAAGCGTTGCCTGCTCAAATGTATGTCTAATGTATTTCACCAGAAACCTATGTATGATACATCCGCTACAACGGATTGCCTTCAAATATGATTTGTCTATTTACATTTGACTCTTCTCTAGATTGAGATATCGATACTGTAGGAGTCAAATACACTGCCAATAACATTTCCAGAAATGTAGTAAGCAACCGTTTCAAGTATTGTTGCTTAAAAAAAAGTTATATATTTAGGCCTATCTAAACAGGATGCTCTTGCCCCAAAAACTGCTCCCTTCGGTAACAAAAATGTCTCTTCGTATAGAATCTAAGTCAACTGACACACTATACAGATTATCTGCATGGGCTTAGCTGACCTCAGAAGTATCTTCTCTAGAGGTGAGTGACAGGAGCAAGGTAAACATGTGGGAGGGGGTCTTGGGTTTCATTTAAATAACACAGGCTTGAAGATTCAATAGGGTCCAATGCACCACAGAACCGCAGGCTTTATCAGGCTCGGGAAAATCCAGACAAAGTTGTCGACAAGTCCCCACAAGACAACCCACGGATTGCTGTGGTGTCTCACTCATCTTGGCTGGCAAGCCCCGGTTTTAATGTGTAACGTGATGTTGAGGGGGGGGGGGGGGGGGCAAAGATGTATGCCTGTCAGAAGAGACTGGGCTTTTGTTGGTTTATCATGCAGGTGGCATCTGTTGCATTTAGAGGGCGTTTGTTGATGTCATCCAACCCACAAAACTCCCTAACCCCTTTCCTCTACTTGCTCACACACATGCGGGCGCGCACATACACTCACACGCATTTCTATCCCCCGATCCTGCCACAAAGAAGTAGGCCTATTTCAAGTAGTGCACAGATGTTAGGGAAATTCCCCATTGAACTTGGCAACTGGATGTGCATACCACAACACAAAGTATGTCTCATGCTGACACTGCTACCTGCAATCCTCATGTGTTGGTCTGTCGACAGGCAGCAACAATCGACAGGAAGATGTCTCTTACACAAGTAAATTGATTGCTTAGGACTGGGGGGGGGGGGGGGGGGGTTGTGTGTGTGTGTTTCTCTTTCTTGCTTGTTTTGGCGGGGGCGGGCGGCTGGTCAGAAAGAAATTGTAGAACATTATGAGTACCAGACACGAAAAAATACATAGCACATGATCTCCAGAACATTGAGTTACTTGTGGCTGACATCCAAAACAAAACCCTTGAAAAGAAGCAAGCTGTGACCTTAACCTTCCCCTGATTATACTGCAAAAAATGAGTTATAAACGTTATATATTAAATATACGTTATAAAATGTGATAAGCACCAGGATGCACACAGGCATCCTAAAAAAAGATTTTTTTTTAAAGCAGGTCACACTTTCGATAAAGAATGTTGAATTGAGACAAAAAATTGGCTAGGATAAATATTTATCCTTTCAAAGCTCTAGAGATCTGCATGTCTCCATGAATGTTGTGCACACAAATTCAGTGATTATACCAAGTGGAGGATATGTTTGTCAAGGAGCGGATGTGGAATACGATGGGTTGAGATAGTTCCATCCATCACTGAATTCAATTCCTACATTTCCTTTTTTGTTACTTTAAGTCAATTATGTTTGTGTTTCTCTTTGCCTTAGCCAAACATCAGTGTGGGAGGAGCTGGCTGATGGTATCAGTTTCCAATTTATTCTTTTTTATTTTCTCTCTCTTTTTCAACCGAATTTGAGGGATTTCATTGTCCAATCCTATTTGTTTTAGAACCCAAGTCAAAATGCTTACCTAACTCTTGGTCAAAAGTCAAATAAAATGAAAAATGTGCCGGGCTGATTGCGGTTGTATGACATAAACAGCCATGACATGCCCTGAAAAAGCATTGCCTGAGGAGTGCTAAAGTTGATTTATGTACATCGTTATCTTTTACGTTTAAAAAAAAGTTCATAGTAAAAGTGATCCTGTGACTAGATTTGACTTAAGACTGGAGGCTGGTACAGCCCACAGTACATGTTACTTTTTTAAAGTAGACACATAGCCACAACAAGCAGTTGTCAATGCAACCATTTAAATAACAACCTGTATCAGTCACTGAGGCTAATTAGACCGGATTTTATAAAGACAAAAACAGTAGTCAAAGAATCCCTTGGGTGTCAAGAAATAAATTATAAATTGTAGTCCTTAGATCTATTGTTGTCTTTATGTGTATGCATATGAATAATAATCCTTAAAGAGTTTCTTGGCAAGGTAAATCACTATCTAATTTTACGTCTCACAGATATTGAAAAATATAACCAGTATTAGATCTAAAGAAAAAAAACGTCTCTAACCAATCCATGAAACATCAGGTGGAAGCTGTCTGTATTCTTATATGTCTCACTCAGCAAAGTAGCTATCTTGAGCTTTCTCATTTTCCCTGTATCAGCAAACAGAGGATTTGTTTTCTTGAACCAGATGCCAGATGACTTGCCCCTGCCTGCATAATCTCCCTCTCTGTAAGTGGGTGTAGTGAAAGGATAGGATTGTATTTTCCTATTGATGATGGTTCCATATGGTTTATGTTTTGCTCCTGAGCGTTGGTTCGAAGCGTTGCAGATGGATAATAGAGAGGATGCATACAACTTCTCTCCATTAGAGTATTTATTTGAGGTGAGGAGGCAGTGCATGGGTTATAGTTTGACTTTTGGGTTGGGCTAAATGTGTGTGTGGGTGTGGTATAACAGATAGAAACACAGATACTCAAATTATGAGGTGATATGTCCACACAGACACAAATACAATTGTAATTTATGCCATGCTACCATACTGCACCCAATTAGCATAACAGAAGCGACCACAAAGACATACTTAACGACTTCACCAGA
>CM030172.1:7161129-7296129 GCA_017639675.1 Aplochiton taeniatus
TTCGTGCCAATGGATGCACTTTATATTATGATTGGGGGTCGGAAGTCTTTTGATCGCCCTTTTTAAAACCGTTTTAAAGTGAGAGAAAAAATAGCCATAATTACATCCTAAGCCCTTAGACATTGACACATTTGCTTACCAGATCAGAAGGAACATTTTTAACAGCGGAAACAGTGCTTCAGGACAATCACGCTGGGCTAAAGCAATGCAGCAGCTCAAATTTAGATGCACAGTACCTGCCATGGTTTTACAAAGCTATTTTATTAGACCGGGAGTCAGGATCCTACAAAAGAAATAAACTTGTAACTTAACAACACAGCCAGAGCCAACTTCTGCCCAGTTTGGAGCAGCAAGGGGCCCCAAGGCTATTGTGTTCATGTAATGCTGTTGCTTATACAAACTATACAAAAGGAATATGTTTGTGTTCCTAATGGCAAAGTGCCAGTTCCCTGCAGGAAGTCCTGGCCTTAATCACTATAGCTGGATTAGCCAAAGACAGACTCTTTTCTTTGGGCCTATAGAGGAAGTTTATGTGCCCTATTTTGGGGGCAGTTGGATGTTTTGAGGTTACCAAAAATGGATAGTCAGCACTCAGCAGCACATCAAACTGCATTACACCCCAGACATAAGTGCTCTATCTCTCTCTCTCTCTCTCTCTCTCTCTCTCTCTCTCTCTCTCTCTCTCTCTCACTGCCATCATGTGGCCCCACAGTAAATAATTAGTCATGCAGGTTGAGCCTTAGAAAACATACAGCTTTGGATATTTTTGGCTTAAGAGGTTGATTATCACTTTGTTATCTCGATAGGCTAGCTAAACCTGTGATTCATTCACCCAGATGTAGACAAGGCTACCATGGGTTCCTGAAATAGATGCCGAAAATGACCATCAATCTGATTTAACAAACTATATTCGAATATACAAAACAAAACACAGCTTTTATTCAGCTATTTAATATACAGCAGTTTAATATCTCTTAGATGGCAATAGTACTAGAGTTGAGTCGACAGCCTGGTGGCAGATGATCACAGCATTGGCTAAATTGTCTCTCAATCGGATGAGAAATCGAATAATGTTAACCAATTGCCTCATAGACCACACCTCTTTTCAATGTCCTCATTTAGCACGTGGCTTCTACAAGCTCAGCAGGACCAGACAGACGTAGTTGCTTATTTACACGTGTTGCTACGTATAGGTAAAATCTAAAACAGTTGCAATTATTATATTTATAACAACGTGGCTGATTTATGTGTAGTTAAGATTTCTCCACACTGTAATTTGGTAAGAAAATCCTGTCTTAACGATGGGGGTTGTTAAAGTTATATCGTGCCAGCTATTAGACAGGAGCTTGCTACGCTAGCAGCTAATGCTAGCTGATTCTGGACAACATGTCGAGGCATGTCTACACAAGTGCGTGAAGCAGTATACAGCCTTTAAATCTGTCAACAGGACTCTACATCAAATGGATTACACGTTCCCATCACAACTTTTCCCTTCGTATTTTAACTCGGGTCCTCCGAATTTGGAAATTGCTCACAGTGTTGGAGGATGGGGCTCGTATGGTCAAGCACTCTGCGCCAACAAGGTAAGCAACATTATTACATTCCGGTAACCATGCCAACTGATCTGTAACCTTTATATATACAGCCAATGTAAGTAACGCGTTACATTAATGTAACTCAATAAAAGGCGTTCACGTGTCAATGCAATAAAGCTGATCGGGTTGAGATTTTGGTAACGTCAAAACTGACGTCGACGTCAAGTCACACAGTTCTGCGTCCCCAAATAGTATACCACTGCTTTTTACTTTTAAGTTCGTACTTCAGCTGCCCTTACAAACTCCGTACTGTTGCATGCAGAAAGACAATTCATTGGGATATACAAAATATTTTTCTTGCATACTAAATAGGATGGTTGTATGGGTATTGCGACGCAGCCTGTTAGATCTCTACACCGGTCTAAGGTTACTGAAATCACGTCATCGCTATGTCCTGACTCTTTGACTTGTACCTTTTATGTCTACCTGTATTATTGGAAATATAAGGACTGGGTGATCTGGTCACTCACTTACTTCCCCTAGTAGTTTGATTAAACATGTCTCATCACCCCCAGCATCAGATATTCGAGTTGTTTGTTTTGATAAGTGTTTTCAATATTCTAATTTAAGGATGGCCCCATGCAACCTGATAACTGGAGGTTTGCCACACAGCATCAAGTCAAAGGAGAGACATGGTCACCAGTGGAACCTATAGTAGTTCCAATGCAGCAACCAGGACGTGGAAATGCAGGTAGCGGGCTTCGATAGTATCGATAGAACTATACTTGAATTGAATGCATTTTGTGATAGTCATGCTTTCTAAAGTTTTAAGTCACAATCTGAAATCGAGTGATTCAATGATGTTTATAGGCATCCTATCATCATCTACTGCTTCGAATCCACAGGACTTTTCCAAACATGTAAGACTATTGTCCCAGTTTGTTGTTCATACACATTAAACACAGCTGTCTGCATGTCAGTACTATTTAAACACCTATTTATTTGAAGTCTTTTATGGCTCTAAAACTGGTTATTGCGCTGTGGATTTTGTCCGTTGCAGATGGAGAATTTCTACCTCGGCAACTTTCAAGATGCATTCGGCACCATGAGTAACCTTCTGGGGGAAAATTTCTACTTTGAAAAGGGAAAGAGAAAGGTATCCTTTGTTTCTGGTTGGTTACTTTAGTACAAAACTTTCAAAAGAAATGAAAAGAACATTTTTAAATATTCAATTCAACGAATATTCTCTTTACCCAAGCTCTAAAATTCAAATGTAATTTTTCCATGCCAATATTTTAATAGGAAAATTGCCTTTGTTACGGTACAATTTGCATACAGGCCTGAACTCAATCTAACTCTTTGCCTAAGGCTTACCTGTTTGGTATGGTCTGTTTGTATGTTTTCAGAAGTGTGAGAGACACGTTGTTCACATGTGGCAGACTAAAGACTTCATGGACAAACTGGCGTATAAAAAGTAGGTCCTACATTTTCTTTCATATGCATACTGTCCAACGTATCCACGTGATTCTGATCCATTTAAAAATAAAGTGTTTACCGAATTAAAAAGAGGTACAAACCCCTCTGGTTATTTTGGTAGTTTAAACCCCTATTTCATTATATTGACCTCAATACAAAAGCTACTTTTACTACCAAGTGTGTTCACCATTTGCATCCTAGCCCCAATATGACTGTTTTCGACATTCCAACTTGATAGGCAGTCCTGCGAGTTGTGTTTAAAAGTTAGCCAATCAATAATCCTCTCTACGCAAAATTTAGGTGTGAGTACTCTAGCATGCCAGAGAGCATCAAGAAGTACAGCAGTCTATTAGATGATGTCATCCCCGACGTGCCCCCTGACCTGCTAGCTGGTCTCCTCTATGAGGAGCTGTCCCATCAAAGTGAGCTGGAGCAGTTCTCTGATTCAGCCACTGGGGGAGCTCTTGCCTATATTCCCTTCAGGCAAAACAGCAGAGCCACCACACATGGCTGCCTAATGTACCCAGCAGATTCTGGGTTCAGCTCCCTCTGTATCCTTCTCATTTACCAAGTTTGTAAAGATTAGATTCTACAAAGGTAAGCCCTGTGTGATGTTTGTGTTTATGTTTCCCACCCAATGTCTGTAGGTCTCGTAGACCCACAACATTATAAAGGTTTTAAAACGATACAGCCATAACAATTCATGTAAAACAACTTAACAGACGTTGACTTTATCTCAATTACAAGCAGTATAGACAGCTTATATGGTTACAGTTTGGCATTTACCTATGCTCGATCACATTTATCAATAGAAACGCTCTTCGTTTTTCAAACTCGAACACAACGTATGCAGTGTAAATGTGTAAGGGGGTTGTACGGTGTGCACTCAGTGGAAAGGTGTCCTTTAACATGTTCTTCACAGAAAATGAGCCAAGGCCAATGAGTCTCAGGTTGAGAAAATAATTCATTGCATAATTTTTCTTTTAGTCAACATTGAAAATGGGTCTCCCCTGACCCGAACACCACACAAGGGTTAATCTGAATGTTTTCTTAATTTGGGAATTAGAATTGGGTCTTCATGGTTAACACAGATTAAATTTTTTTTTTTTATCACTACACGTGTTTACATAACTGACAAAATACATGAAACACAATTGTACACCTCCTTAACACAGCACTTCAGATCTCCATAAAGTGTCACTTAAGTGCCTGGAAGGAAATGCTCCCTGTATTAACTCCAAAAAGTACCCTCCTTTCCCCTTTCGTCTCAATGGCACGATAAGACAGATAAGCACCGGAGTCCAAATGAATGAATGTAAGCAATCCGCTGTCAGTTCTTTATTTTTATTTTTTTTGGTCATCTGACAAGCACCTAGCAAACACATACATCTCTGTCCATTAGTGTTGGTTATATAGTTGGAACGTAAAGGAACTTGGGTGATGAAGAAGACTGTAATGGTGGCTTGACCCTGATTCCTAATTAATAATAGCTGTTTAAAAATCTGTCTTTCACTCTCTCTTTCCCTCTCTCCAGGTCATGTAGGTGTACGTTCAGATTATATGTGTGGGGTGGTGTCAGTCAGCGAGAAGACCAAGCCGAGGCTTCTTCAGGTGGTTCAGACCAAGGAGCCTGCTACCTGTCTTACTGTCAGGTACGGCCTATGATGCCACTGAGTAAGAATGTTTAGGTGTGTTGTGTAGTGTGCTACACCCAGCATTGCGGTATAATCGTATTGGGTGTCAGTGTGTTACTCTTGATGAATAACTTGCGCTAATGATTTGGCAGGTTGTGTACCTGATTTGACCAAGCAGTTGAAAGGTGTGTTTTGTTTTTTTGCAGCCCACACGTCCTAGGAGAGCTGTTAGTGGCCACTGAGAGTGGAGCAGCCTATCTGTGGAGGCTTGGAGAGGGGTGAGTCGAAACCTAGGAAAAAGATGGACTCCTGCACATATTCTTTTTGTGTGGTAAAAAAAGAAAAGAACTGTCTTTGCAATCACTATCACATTTGCACACGTGCTATTTAAGTACCATTGTTAGTGTGATTGTGTAAATAAATGTGCAAACTGTACTAATTTCATCGATTAAAGTTAAGGCATGCAGTTCAACTTATTTGACTTTAAGGTTTCATCTGAAAACCAACCAGTGTTAGATATTTACTACAGGCTTGACATTATTTCCCAAATATTTGCATGTGTAATTGTAATTGCTTTCAAGTAGTTTTGGTGAGTGAGGTTAACCCGGGGGCTGTTATTTGACTTGTCACTCCTTCTCCAATAAGCCTGCAGAGATGTCGCACGGAAGACGGTAACCTTTACTTCAATGCCAGGTCGCCATGGCGATGGTGTGACTTCTCGGGGCACCCCAGAGTGGTGGTGTACTCTGACAGGACAGGTGTGGAGCTAACAGACATCAGGGTGAGACTGCAATGTGTACACACACACACACACACACACACAGCAAACCCCTCATTCCCGAGCCACCAATATCAGTTATTGTTATTTATAATGTCTGTAAGAGAACATTTTAAATTGGGAATTACTAAATAATATCACCTTTTTGTGTTGAACAGAAGGGCAAGGGCATTTAGGGAAATATTTAAACTTGGGTCTAGCTATTAAAAATGCACCGCTAGGCCTATTTTGTGCCGATACGCATTGCAATATATGTCAAGTCTAACCAACACTGGCACAATAACCAACATTAAAATGTCATTTTACCCAGCAAAAATTGACATATGATATCATATCAACATATACATCTTTTTACCTCCAATGTTGGCTGATGTCATCAATATGTTGTGCATCCTGTAAAACCATACAATGAGATGACACTTCTCACGCCTTACTTTCTCTGCTCTCCTTTTCCCGCAGACCAAACAAAGTAGCAGTCACACGCTGTTCCGGATAGGCCAAACTCCGGCGTGTAAGAGATGGGAGAGGGTCATCCTACCTAAATACCTGAGGGAGGTGCACACCTTCCACCACCTCGTCACCACACAGGTACTTCCAAATTCAGATCAGTAATGCTGCTTCATTTATATTTATAATTTTATAGAAGGAGTTGTGAAAGTACGTTCTTCCTGTCGGTATTTAGAAGACCTAGATCGTACAATTTCTGCTCCCCGTTCCTTGATTCTAAAGTGTGGAATATTTGAGCTGAGGGGGGATGTGTAGTTAGTTTGATGCGTCGGAATATTTTACTGTTATATTTTACTTTGTTTTGATGTTACTGCTTGAAATGAATAAAGTACACTATTTAATGAAAACACCTTAACGTCTTTTGAAACCTGACTCTCAAAAAGTCATATTAACCTTGCCCTCCTCCAACGCAATCAGCCTTTGCTAGTCCAGCCAGGCGCACTAGCCGAGGCTAATATAAATCTCTTTTTATAGTGATGTACGTCGTCTGCCTGTGTGTGTGTCCCTCTCCCACTCAGCACTCTGCTTACATCTTGGACGAGCGCTTCCCCTGCATTCCCATGCTGAAGTGGGATCACATGATGGAGTACCCGCCCATGTTCGCCCACGTCCTGGCTGGTCCCTCCTCCTGCTCCTCGGGGGGAGGGGTCAACAAGATTCTGCTGGGCTCCCAGTGTTCACAGGAGCTCACTCTGCTCCAGTATTCAGGTCTGTGCTTACCGTCCAAATACAGCACAGCCCACCTCACTCAGGTGCCTCATGCTAAAGCCATATAAGGGATGCTATTGGAATTGGAAGGGCGAGGCAGGGGGGGGGGTCAGGTTCTTGGCTCTTGG
Source organism: Aplochiton taeniatus (assembly GCA_017639675.1). Lineage (NCBI taxonomy): Eukaryota > Metazoa > Chordata > Actinopteri > Galaxiiformes > Galaxiidae > Aplochiton > Aplochiton taeniatus. The sequence continues at coordinate 7,167,896 of CM030172.1, forward strand.
CTCTCTGTCTATTTCCTAGCCTTTAGTCGTATTTTTCCGACATGATTTTACTCATACCTGTCTCTTTAAATCATGCTCAGACATGATTTCACTGTCATAACTTATGCCTTAGAAATGTACAGTTCTGCTTGCCCCAGTGGCCTAAACACCCCACTGGAAGGATGACATCAGCAACCTAAAGCTCAAATAGTGTTAATGGGTAGAAAAGGACATTGCAGGAATGTTATCCCAACTATTTTGAGATGAACTTAATGGATATGGGCATATTATTATAATTATTTTTCACTGGGGTTCGTAGTCAGTAGTTCCCAGAGAAGTTTCCTGCTTATCGTAAGACCTTCCTCCAGACCTGGCCTTTTGTTTTGGGTTGTGCCCCAAAGAAGTCTTTAAATATTGATGTATTTTCTTTTTGAAGTAGAAGAAAAATGAAATAAGCAGGCGATTCTCTTATTTTCAAATTCATCTCACCTGTGGTCTGATCTGTAGTGCCTATATTGTCAAAGTAGTCCACTTTATATTGCGTAAATGAGTCTTTCTGTTTCAATTTGAATACCACAATTAGCACAAATGCTGCACAGGGAGCCAGTGAACTGCCTGTTCATTTCTATTAATGTCTAGAAGAAATAGTGTTAGAAGAAAAATAACACAAAGCTAGAGGGGCCTACATTTGTGACCACGGCTCCACCTAACGGACCTTCTGGCCCCTCTGTCCCCCACCAGGTGGTCGAGAGGTGGCTTGCTGCTCCAGAGGGCCACCTCAGGCTCTGCTGAAGCCCAGAGACAGCCTGCACCACCTGCCTGTCCAGCTCCCCCACAGACTCCACGCTGCACAGCAGAGACTGGCCCAGCCTGCAGCTGGTAGGTTTTGGAGCCCGTCGGAGAAAGCTTTCGTTAAAAAATGCAAAAATAACGTTGTGAGAAAACAAAAGTATGACTTGGTTGTGCGTGAAGTGGCGTCCTACCGATGTTGCCCGAAACCTCCAAGATGAGGTTTAGGAGTCTTAGTTTCTATTTTTCCTCCTTCCCAACTCCGTCTCTCGCTCACCATCCTCCTAACGCTTTGCCTCTGCAGGCCTGACTTGCATCCAGCAGAAAGGCGGTGAGGAGTGTATCTGCGTGCTGCAGCTAACTGACGCAGGGGATATATTCTACCAGACGTTGAGGCCACAGACCGTTATTGGCGTGCCGGAGGAAAGGACAGCGGAACACGTTCTTTCACGGGCAAGACCAGAGTGGCCGTCAAAGGGACCTTTGAAACATGTGAGCAGAGCCAAAGAGAGGACTCTGTCGGGCATGTCTTTGGCGTCGAGGGATGATTCAGGGTCTAAAGTGCTGGAGGTAGTGATTAATGACGAACCGGATCCGGCAACGATGGATCTATCAGACGCAGAGATAAACTGCAGTCAGGAAGTTCCCATCATATCATTACCTTCTGGCCCCTCTGTCATTAACAGACCACCCCCTCCCAAAATGTCTGGCAAGACCCTCCGCAAGTGGAAAAGATGGCTCCTCAAATTGGTCCAGCAGGGCAAAAAAAAGCAAGGCCTCCAGCACTGCACCGTTGAAACCAAAGGCCTCCTTAACCTGCCTGGCAACACCGCAGCTGTTACGCAACAGAAAAAAGTACTGGGCGAGGACCGCCGTCAGGGTATGAGGATTAACCTGAGGGAGAGCATGAGGAAAGGGGAGCTTCTGGTTCTTGGCACCGCCTACCTCCCACCCCTAGACCCCGTTGCTGTCCCCTGCTCCATTGACCTCTTTGACTGGACCGACGATCTGAGTCAGAGGCTGGCCGCTGGTTGGGACGGCGGTTGGAAGGGCTGGTGGGAGGAGAAGCTAGGGATGAACAGGGAGGAGAAGGAGGAGGCTCTGAGGAAGAAACGGAGGAGGCAGAAGCAGTCGAGGGCTCACCGCCGCTCGGATCTCTCCGGAAGCTTCACCAGCTCCGTCAGTTACCAGTCGAACCTTGACTTTTCAGGGGGCTCGGGCTGGTCTTCCGCTGCTAGCTATGGGGCTTGGTCAGACATAGATGTTGACAGCAGGTTCTCCAACTCTCAGGTGGACAATTGGTCTGAACTATGGCCTCCTACGGCTGCATCTCCACCACCTACGCCACTGAGACGACAGCAGTCTACAACTTGCAATGAACAGCAGCCATCTCAACAGACTGTACCCCACAAACCACAACCACAGCAGCAGCAGCAGCAGACACCCATGACCTCCCTGGCCCAGCCCCACAGGGCTGAGGTTGAAGCGTCCCTAGCAGCTGTTTCGAGGCCACAGGGCCCGGCAAAACCCAAGCGTCCATCTGAGGATTACCTTAGCTCATTGTTTGGAAGCCAGGAGGCCTCTCAGTCTCATGTCCTGGAGGACGGAGACATGGCTTTTTCCGGTCCTCTGGCAGCTTCCAGTCAACTGTCCAGACTCTCGGCGTCACAGAGCACCCCGAGACGGGGCCTGTCACTCTCCCAGTCCTCACAGCCCAAAAGGAAGAAGTCTCGCATGGGTTTCTAAGTTTGGTTGATGGATGGAACTTGATAGGGCAAGTGAATCTTTTTCCGTTAGTGTTGTGAACATCATAAAGACCTAGTGCTAGTTGCATATCTGAATACAGGCCGTGTACTGTTTAAGATTGTTTTATTTGAAGTCATTGTGTGGCCGTTTTCTGTGTATTATAGATAGCTATACAGATTTAATAAAGCTTACTTCAAGCTTATGTCATTGACACTGGGCACTATAGTCAAAGAAGACAGTCAACAAGATTAAAAATAATATTTTTATGCGTTTTTCATATTCATGTAGCCGCAGCAAAACAGAATAAATAAGTTAATATCTACAAAGTACTATTCACAGTTTTTTGTTTAACATTATAAAATTTACAGTTTTTTGTATTAACATTTTTTACATTTTGTGGCATTTTTTTGTCTTTTTTTTTCCTGACAGACATCAACATTATTTCTCCCATACAGTACAGCATTAACTCCATACAAACCAAATACTCTAAATCCTACATTGGCAATTTAAGAGTTGACCAGATCATACATGAGAACTAACTTGCTGTTCAGAACACCATGCAAACAATAGCTTAAACTATAATAACCAGGGATGGTTACTAAAATGTCCAGCAGGCACTCAGGTAACTTCCCCCTCTGCCACTTAACACTTGTTATGCAAAAACTGGGCAAAGTACGTTCCAGGGTCAACTCCTTGGGACAACAACAGTCCTTGTTTTATAACAGTCAAATGGCTGTGTTCTATTATGTGGGCTGGAATGTGACAAATCCAAACATGCACCACCAACTATCAAAACACTAGATCTACTAAAATACAATTTTTAGGAGTAGATTTTTTTTAAGCTGCCAGTCTTGTGCCATGGTATTTCCCGTACTTGGAGAATTTCATAACAGATACAGTATTTTGATAGTTTTTTTTTTTTGTTTGTTTACAGTCACACTAAACCATGTTGTAAATGAAAAATAAATTAAGATGAAAGTATAAATAGGATAGGTTCTGCAATCAAAACATTGAACCTAGGCACAGTATGTAGCGATGTGTTTTTATGAGGCATAATGTTTTTGCTTCTGGCACCGGAAGTGAAGGGGGAAGTAGTGTCCTTCGGCGTCACTCCCCAGCGAGCTACTCAGACTCTCTTCCCCAGAACTTATGTCTTCGCATGAATCCTCACTGACAAGACGAAACAAAACATTTGTTAGTCACAGTTGGACGTCATACTAATCCACTGGGCTACTCAAGTCATCGTCTGTGTTCCAGTCTAACTTTAAGGCTTTCTCTGGTGTGTCATTGGCAGGACACGTCCCATGTCCTTTTGTGAAGGTGTGTTTGTGAGTGGGGGCGTTGCTGTTAGCTTTTAAAGACTTCATGCTTTGGAAACTGGTTGCTAGGTAGGACGTAATCAAGCAATTGTACACCTGATAATCACAGCAATACAAGAGCAGCAGACAGGCGTGTTTCGCCTGACAGGCTTGGCTTATTGTGACGTAATAGGCTATGTTGTGGAGTTGAAACACAAACTCCCTGCAATGAGTTGAGTAAGAGGATTGACGCCTGTCTGTTGTAAGAACTGAAACTCAGGTCAGGGAATATTTCTAAACTGACACACAGGCGTGTCTGATGTTTCCTTTTAAAAGCCTTGTGTTAAATCAGCTAGGTATTTTCCAGTTTTTTTTTCTTTCTCTTTCACTTTGCTTCAAAACAAGCTCATCTAGTCCGAAGGTTTCTCCCTACACAATAATACTTTGCTAATCTCACAACTATTTGTGTGTTTCGGTTGGACGGGTTGCCTTGTTTACCTTTCGCTCTCGTCCCAACCCCCCTCTGGGATGGTGGGCAGGTCAGGGACGCTGTACTTGTTGTGAAGGTTCTGGGCGGTTCGTCGAGACACAATCCACACCAGCTTCTTGTTGTTGGGTTTGCTACATTCAGGAGAGGAGTAGTCTGACATACACTTGGCCACCAACTCGTGCCAGTAGTGCAACTCGCTGTCTGTGATCTGAAATGCCCAGAGAGAAGACGTCACAACACTGGACACCCGGTTACATAAAGTGACCGCCGCAGCAGTAACATTTAGGTGTTGAGTGTCAAATGGAGCTTTGGACTGAGCAAAGGGAGTTCAGAGTTTTGCTTCCACAACTCTCAGAAGCAAATATAAAAAAAGAAACTCAACACGTATTTCAAATAACTTAAATCGCTACAAATACGACACACTTGACGACAGAACCCGGATTTAGAAAAAAGTGACAGGACAAGTCGTAGACATTTGAAGGTTTTCAAATCTAGTGTTTACCTTTAGATGTCTTTGAACATGATGTGCTAATTCCAACATGTCCTCGGACTGTGTGGCCTCAATCTCTTGAGTAAGCAGTGATAACGCCAACACGGACGGCTGGAGGGGACAGGTGACAGGCAGAGAGGAACCAATTACAGGCATGTCTATTGCCTAAGTGGCCTTGGTAAAAGGAGTTGTGTCCAAGACCATTTTCATACCTTTGCTTTAGAGAACACAATCCGGCACAGGCAGGCTTTTAACTGCACTTCAAGTTTATCAAGGTTCAATGCCTCCGTCCTGTTAACAGATTTAAAGGAACATTACAGTATGTGAAGTTTCGTTATATAATAGCAATTGTGAAAGCATCTTTAAAAAAAAAAACATGACGCATATTGGGTTAGGTGTCTTTGCTTGCTTTCAGTATAGCTTGCAGTATATAATTTCCCACTGCCCTGTTATGAGAATCCATAAACATTTACTGCAGGCTATGTGGAATATATCACAAATTATTTTACCTATTGCCTTGAAATGTAGGTATTCTTAGTGGCATCTGTTGTGTTCTTACCTTTCAGAGGTGTGCAAAAGTGCTATTTTGTGGAACAAGTGCAAATATGTTAAGGCAGTAATGGCTTTGGACTGGAAGTTCAGCTTCTCAGCAATGATCTTCTCCATGCGACCGAGGTCTGAGACGGTGAACTTGAACTGGCTGATGCGGATAAGCTCATTGGAAGAACACAGGTTACACTCTTCCTCAATCACTTTAGCTGCAATGTGGAGACAGCTGATACTAACGCAGGCCAGGTGCTTTGGCAAAATCTGAAAAGATAAGAAGCATTAAACAATTGCTAATTTACTAATTTGCGGCTTATACGTTACACAATGCTCGTTCCTATAATTTGCTCTTATGTTGACTCTCCTTACCCTTATCATGGCCAAAAACCTGTCCAGTAAATTGACAGCCAGAACGAAGGTATGGGTGCTGTATCCAAAAAAACTGGTCAAACTCCAGAGGTCCTCGACTTTGGCATCTCTACATTTCGCAGAGATTCGACTGTCATCCTGTAATGGAAATATATTTTTTTAAATAATCAAAAATTTACATTTTTTATTGCAATTTCACTTTGACCATTGTTTAATCACCGATTTAATTGTGCTATATTATTTACCTGGGCTGTAGATTCAATCAGACTCAATCCCATCTCTTTTGGGAGATAGTTAATCTCTTGTTCAGAATGTGCCTTCAGCTCCCTCATCAACTTGTAGGCGTCCATACTGGCACTAGTTGTATTCTGTTTTACCACTGTAAGAATGGACAATATACACCGTATTATAACATAGGGTTATAGACGGCCTAGTTACAATTCCCCCCCACCCCACCCCCCATCCACACCCACCCACCCTTCTCTCAGTCTCAGCTGGGATTCGGTGTCAGATTTCCGTGGTTAACGCCCACTTACTCCAGATCGACAAACAATGCATTTTTCAAGACTCGAGTGTTCATAAATAAAAACGACATAAAGTAACTTGAAGAATGCATTCTATTAACAAGGATTTTCACTCCTCGTATTTGCTTAGATTTAAGTTAGCTTCTGTATTGTAATGCTAACCTAACGTTACTCCCTGTTCAATGCAATAGTCGACGGCTGGGGGAGGGGTTGAATTTCGCCTAAGCTAACGACGTAAGCTAAATGTAGTGCAATCCAAAACAGCAGCATTTGATTGAGATGTGAACAATAAAAAGATATACAGATGTAACAAATACGGAATTGGCTTTGCGCCGAGAAGAACGCCAAACTCCACCCTGCTGCTCGAGCTAAACCATCGCCAATACAATGACGTTAACGTCGTTAGTCAACAAAACAACCTTAACCGAATCGTAACGAACACGAAAAAAAAATAGCTACACAAAATTGCTAACGGTACAACATGAAGCTTAATATCAAACAGTATTTGTTGCTATTTATTTTGTAAAGATGGCTAGGCAATGTAACAGTAACGTTACAATCCAACTAATTGAGAGGAAATGTACAGAAAGAAAATACCAACCTCATCTCATACTAAGTAATGTAACGAACGAATGTTTTAATGTATTTTAAATGTGTATATGTAAGATGTAAATAATTACCTGAAAATAGTATTCGCAATTTACACGGACATGATCAAATTCCTACTAAGCTCTGTTGTCTGCCTATTTCTCTTTTCCGTGAGCCTTCTTCTCTCTTTTGTTGATGTTGAAATTGTTCACACCCAGATACTGACGCACACAGATTGCGGTGGCCAATCACAAAACATGTCTCTTCTTTTTGAGTAGTAGAGAAGGACTAAACTTCAGTGTAGTTTATTGATACAAACAACTGAATATATATATAAATGTATTAACAATTAGGCAGGACTATTGTTCTTACCAAATATCTAAATGCTATTGTCATGGATTACATATTTTTAAACAAGAATTAAACGCTTTACAGACAACCCGGCTTGCATTTAAAGCCTTAAACTCACTAGCCAATCATTGTTCTCCAATTTTGTCTGTTCAAAAAGTCCGCCCAAAATTGTAGGTTTCAATTGGCCTCTGGCAACACTATGAATTTACTTGATTCTTTTTGATTACGTGCTTTGCGTGCCTTACTGCCTTTGAGCCTGCTTTTTGTTTAGACATCTGACATATTAATCTGCTCACTGTTACCACAACTAGCGGCAGTAACGCTGTTAGTGTAAAATATGGCAGTAACATTTAAGACATTTTGTTATGTAATCTACCAGATTTCAGTTGATATTCAGATGTGGATATTTAGATAGAAAGTCATCATAACTAGCCTATTCCAGACGGATGATATGTATAGGCCAAAAAGGGGGTAAATCCTTAAAGACAAAACAAAACCTTATTTGTTTGTGAATATTAAGGTAGGCCTAGAACAAGGCTACATAAGTGATTTTGCACACACTCAGCACAAATATTGAATGTTTGATGGGAAATTAATCTGTTAAGAGTAAATACTTTCACTCGACTAAAGTCAGGTCAACGTAGGCTATTAGGCTATATAACATCTCACCATAGATACAGTAGACTATCTATGTAAATTCGCAGCAAAAAAAATGGCCACAACAAATTCCAAAATGATATGGACATGATTCATTTAATTATTCCCAATTCAATTGTTGCGCATTAAATATTGGATCAAAGTAGATCCTCTGGCATCAGTGGAATAATGTGACCTCCTGGCCGCTTTAGTTGGAGGCGGACTTATCTTCCTCTCTTCCCCAGTCCCTCCTCGACGGAAGTAGACAAATCGGTCTATTCCGTTCGTTTTAATACATATTTTAATACCAATTTTCCCCTACAAGAAATAATATGAACGCCAAAATGAACCAGTAACTAAAATACGGGACCCGATTCACCCCTTTGTTTTTCATAAATTTAATGGACCGGATGATTTCCTTCTGTGGTTCTCACAGCTTTGCAGGGGAGGTAAGATACCGTCTATTTGCTGGGACAAGTGTTGATTCGTTCCTTATAAATGTAGGCTACATTACCCCGCAAAAGCTAGATGTCGAAAGTATTATTTTTGTTCTTCAGACAAACTTTGTATAACACGTTGTTTATAATTATAAAATGGGTATTTAAAAAAATGTAAAAAGCATTTGAACATCGTCATTTCTGTGGATATCTTCATTGTTGAGGGACATGGACTACTCATATATCCCAGAAAATAGTCAAGTCATGATCCACGAATAATACGTCGGAGTCTACCGTACTACTGCTGGCAAAAATGGCTAATTCTAGTCAGTAAACGTTAGCTAGCTAAGAAATCAGTGAATGATACACTCAGTAACTATTACAAAATAATGAAACGATCTCCAAACATAATGTTTCTTTGACGTTCAAAAGCTGGCGTTACGTTGGCCAGTGAATAAACACTATTGTCAATGAAACATATTACTACTACCCTAATGTCACTTGGTTATAACGTAATTCACCAAACTAGGTGTCAACAATTCGCTAGTTAGATATCCGTATCCTCTTAAAATAATCTTAGTGAATGTAACATCACTGCTGACTAACTCTTGATTTATTTGATCATTGCTCTCTCTCACATTAGCTAGTTTACTAATGGCTGACGTTTGTTTTGCCATTCTCAGGTAGCTGTATCCAGTGGGGAGGTAGGCGCATCCAAGGGTCGCAATGAAGTTTGCAGAACCCTTGGAAAGCCAGAGGCTGTCTTTTCTTCTGGAAAAGGCAGCCTCTAGGGAAGCTAAGATGTGGAAGGTGTACGTGCCAAAAGCCCCATCCCAACAGGTAAATTCTTCCTGTCCTTCAAGATGATGACTAAATCCACAGTTATATTACATTTCTATCACACAAACAAACTGCCAGGGATGTTAATGAAGCATAAACATACACAGCATATCTACGTTAACGCACATTCATTTCTGATTATTCATAATTGGTAGTAATACGCAAAGCCATAGTTCAATCTATGTCATTTGTGGGCTGAACATAGACTGGTTATATGCATGTTGTCTGATTGTGTTTTAAATACATTACATTAGGTTTGTAAATAAATTATATTAGGTTCACAATTGAGAAAAAAAGCCCTGTTGATATGAAACGTGTTTCTGTTGTTGGTCTAGTTTTTCCTTGTCTTGGTACTTCCTCTTCCAATGAGTTAGTTACAAAGCTTCTGGCTCTGGTCCTCTCTTTCCCAGACAAGGGTTTCTGTAGTGTGCTGGAAGTGTTGCTAATCAAGTTAACAGAATTGGATTGTTAAGGGAATCCCTGACTGTTAATCTCTGAAATTTGCTGACTCACTGCGGCACACTTAAATGTCTTCAGATCAATGTATTGTGGTGTCATGAAAGCTGCAGTTGAGGGGGGGGGGGGGGGGGGGGGGGGGGGGGGGGGGGGACGTGTTTTACGCATAGCGTTAGTAACCGACTGTGAAAAAGGCTTAAGAAATGCCCAGCACTTAAGTCCAATTGATATATATGCATTTTTAGTACTGCAGCTGTTTTTCAACTGTAGACCAAAGGCCAAGGCCCTATGATATGGAGTCCTCAAGCATACTGTAGCATTCCATAAGAGAATACCTTGCAAGCAGCTGGCAAAGTAAACCAGGCAATGACTCAAAGATCTTAACATTTATTGCTCAGAACAATGCTATCAGTAATGCTGCCTTTTATAGGTTGAGGTCTACATGCATAGACACAAAGACTTATCTTTTTAATGAGGGCCATATCAAAAGGCCCAATGGTCTTACAGTAAGAAAGGAACTGTCAAATCGGAATTTTTGGGTGTCTGTACCTTCACAAACCAATTGCATTAAACTGTAGCCTCAGTATATTAGGAAAGTGAACAAATATCCAACTGCAAGACTATGAAGTTTCCAAGCATTGGAACTAAGGATTCTTAAGGCTGATTCATCAGCTGATTTGGCTGCTCACGTAGGCATTGCTGCTCTGAAAATAAGTTCCTCTATTAACAAGACACACAGCTGGATGTTATCGTAGAATGTCTTGCTGCTGCTAGTTAGGTTTTTTTCTCAGGCAAAAGGCTCGGCTGTCTCTAGTTTGCTACAAGGGCTTTAGACTAACTTATTTTGTAGATGTAGCTGGTTAAACAACAAATAGAAATAGCTTTGGTGGGGTACAAATGTCTCGGAACCTGAGGCTTTTAGGCCTTAGGTTTTGTAAATGCTCATGCCAAGGACCCCCAAATACTGCATACTTATAAAAGAAAGGAATAATCAATCAAATTAACACATTGGTCATTCTGCTGAGGATTTTCTTGGAATTGCTCAGGGGGAACCCTGTTCCCCGCTAAACAACTAGTTATTCCAGAAAAAGCAGGAATGGTGTCAAGTAACAGGTCAACTGGTTTACAAGGAAAAAAGCTATTAACCCTGCTGCAGTCCCACTGTTAATACAAAACTGACTGACCAGCTAAGGGACTTCACGGTGGGAGTAGTATTCCACTTCTCAGTAAAACCCTCATAAGCGAGAGTTAAGCATTTGGAAAATCTCTAGCCCCTCCAAAACTAGGCGTTTATTTTCAACGAGTTCGTGTATATGTTAGATAAAACCCTTAAGAATGTGGAGGGCGAACGACACAGGTAATGAACAGAACGGTATGCTCGCTCCAAAGGCAAACGTTGCGTAGAGCTCCTGCAGTGCTCTGACTGTGACTGATCCCTCTGTGGTCTGTGCCGACGTTGTTGTGTTTGTGTACAGGATACAGATGTCACCCCAGTTCAGCGCGATGAGGCGGTCCGCTGGCTCACTGTCCTACACAGCAAGCTCCACCTCTACCCAGAGACCCTCTCCTTGGCCATCAGTACTTTAGACCGGTTTTTATCACTCATAAAGGTAAACCGACAAGACCAGCACACTCGATCAATCAATTGGTGGCATTCAAAGTAATCCCTAACAGTCATCGCTTGGACTAGGGTTAGCATTTTAGGTTGCCCCTTGGTTGCCTTTGTAAGTAGGTCACTTGTAGTGTACTTCTAAAAGTATAATGAATTGAGTTTTTGCCAAGGTTAAAGTGATTTCAGAAGTAGTTTCCTCTGAGAAAGAACTCTGCAATAAGACTTATTCGCTTCCAATTTGTTCAATGACTACCTGTCCGGGTTTGCCCCAGGTCACTGAGCAAGCCAGTAGACAGGGATGTATTGCTTGAACATTCTACGCTTAGCGTTATCCTCAGTAACTTAATCTCAAGGCCACGTCGTCCTAGTTCCTAGGAGCAGGACAAAATATCCCGTCCTTATTCGTCATCTGTGATAATGTGAGCCGCCTGGTGTGGGGAAGAGGCACATTCAACAGAACATTCCGTTTGTGTTGGGAACAGACGCAATCACGTCGCGTCCCGTAAATGTTTTACTTCCCTATCTCACTTCATAAACCCTACAAGCAGAGAACTGGTAACCCAGTTTTGAAAACAATGCGCACACAGATAAACATTACATCAGTTGATTCAGACAGTAAGTGAAAAGGTCATGTGATAACACATTGCGAATGCGATAGCATTCACTTTATCACAATAATAAGTGATACTGTTCTGCACAAGAAAACATTTTGGACCTGTGAAAGCAAGTCTGGTGACAATGTACAAATTATTGTTTTGTTCTGCACATTTCAGGTCAATGGATGTTTAGGCTGTCTTCTCATGACTAATAAAAAATGACTTTGAATGATTTGGCAAATTTCGAGGATTACAGAATATTAAAGGAGACTTATGTGGATTCAGTTGAGTTGGTTTCCTTTTCTTAACAGAATGAGCTGTAAATACTTGACCAATGGATTTGTTCTGTTATCCATACATAGGCCCGTCCAAAGTACCTTCGCTGCATCGCCGTCACCTGCTACTTCCTTTCTGCCAAAACCAGCGAGGAGGATGAGGTGAGACTTAAAGCAAACTGTTGTTGACCTCAAATCTGTATTTATTCAGTTCAGCACATAGTTGAGTTTCAAACCAGAGGAGGACATCTGCTTACACCCATCCCCATAAAGAAAAATCAGGTGATAGATCACATGATCTTTGTTTTTGTAAATAAATAATCAACTCTTTGCATTTGAATTCAGTCCGGATAAGGAGTTTTTTTTTTTTTTTAAACACACAGCCTTTGTTCTGAGTTGCACAGACTAGTCGTGCTTTAAAGAGTCTAAAGTCTGCAAAATTTTCCCTCAGGAAGTGGGTTGACCTGTGGTATTGTTGCGCTTACCTAACTTGACCCGGCCTAATCTTTTGTGTGAGCGTGTGTGTGTGTGTGTGTGTGTGTGTGTGTGTGTGTGTGTGTGTGTGTGTGTGTGTGTGTGTGCGCGCGCGGCGCCCTGCCTGCTCCGCCTGCAGCGTGTGCCTTTGCTGCGAGACTTGGCCAGCACAAGCGAATGTGGCTGTTCTCCCTCTGAGATACTGCGCATGGAGAGGATCATCCTGGATAAGCTGAACTGGGATCTGCACACTGCAACACCTTTGGAATTTCTCCAGATTGTGAGTTTGACACCCCCTGCTGCCAACCACCGTCTTCTGCCAACGACAAGCCCTTTCTGCCAAACCTCTTGTCTCTCCACCCCCCCCCCCCCCCCTCGTGTGCATGGAATTTTATTGCCCACTTGAGGGTTTTGTGTAATGTTTCTCCAAATATCTTCCCATGACCAAAAATGACAATAAATAATAATATAGCACAGTCTATTACACTAGTAGTTTTTATGGATCATTTTGTCTTCACCCCCCGCCCTTTTGGTTCTTTTCATGGCTTGTTTCCTTTCCCCTGATTTATTTATTAATTTACTTATTTACTGTCGAATAATAATATCTTTCCCCCATGTTCCCCTCCAGTTCCACGCGATGGTGCTGTTGTGCAAGTCCCACTTCCTGGAGTCCCTGTTGGGAGTGAACCGGTCCCAGCACATGATGCTGCTGACCCAGAGGCTGCACCACTGCCTGGCCGACCACACCCTGCTGCAGGTCCGGGGCTCCATGCTGGCCCTGTCCCTCCTCACGCTGGAGCTGGAGTCCTTCAACCCAGACTGGCTGGCCCTCACCATCGACCTGCTCAGGAAGGCCAAGGTCGGTAGACACGTCGTGCACCTACACATATAATAACAAAAAAATATACATAGTGAATATATATATATATATATATATATATATATATATATATATATATATATATATATAATCTTTGAACTCGTAAATAAGAACACACAGTCCGCTCATGATTACATTTTCCACGATTAAACTCCCACCATTAAGCTGCTCTAAAATATGCATATAGAGGCTCATATGAAAGTGCAATGTATTAGTTGCTCAGTATGACTGATCCTTATTCATTTATTACTAAATTGATTGCACGTTTCCCTCCTCCATAGATCGACAGCTCTCAGCTGATCTGCTGTCGAGAGCTGGTGGCACGTTGCCTGTCCACACACCAAGCTTCCCTACCTCCCAACACTGTGTACATCTACCAGCCCCTGCACCAAAACCAGGCTCCCTACTGTGACGGAGAGGGTACCACCAGGTCCTCCAGAGACCAGCCCCTCTCTGCCACAACCCCAGCCCAGGCCAAGTCACCTGCCGGCCTGGATGGGAGCTGTCCCCGGGTCCCTACCCCCATCACCCCTACTCTACTCTCTGTGCCCAAAGCCCACTCCCACAACCGCCTCCAGCAAGTCCGCGTCCGCTGCAAGGCTTCGGCCAAGCGCAAGGTGGAGGAGATGGAGGTGGATGAATTCTACGACGGGATCAAGCGTCTCTACAACGAAGAGATCGCCCAGGAGGGAACAGCGACGCCAGCGGGGGAGGTAGGGCCGAGCCTGGGGGGCTGTGGTGTCCTGTTGGTCCGACAGGAAGGCAGCACCTCTCCCTGCCCGCCTCTGCAGCCCGCCAGCGCCACCTAGTGAAGAGGAACAAAACAGCGCCTCTTTGTCCTAACAAGCTGCTATCAAGAGTGTTCATCTGTCATAGAAAGTCATTTATATTGTCTCCCCAGGGCAAGAAAGCTAAGAGCCTGAAAAAATATTGGAAAAAAAAGCTTCTACTATATCTTAAACTATTTGTTGAGCACAAATTTAAAAGATAAAAAAAATATATAAAGGAAAAATGTACTTTAAAAAAAAATAGGATCTTTCACCCAGTGTCTCGTTTTCTCTCACTAGTGTGTGAAAATCAACGTTTGTCATTTTTTTTTTCTGTAATACTTTCTAACCCCCTCACATGTATGAGTTTCAATCCTTTTATATGTTTTTTGTATGTTATCTTTCTATCTGGCTATCTTTAACTGCATGCTGTCACTCTTCTATATTGTTTAACCTGTTAGTCCCCTAAGAATCAAAGTAAACGTATGTGTGTGATTTTTATATAAATGAATGTTTTTTCCCCCCCACCGAAGTAGGGGAAAAATTATTTAGAGAAGCACTGTATGTGATGGACATATGTTTATAAGATAATAATATAAATATCCCACCCCCGCCCCCCCCCTTTCCTGCTTGATGTGATAGCTTAAAAAGAAAGAAGACATACTACTTTCTCCGGATAAAGCATTAAAACGTTAATTTTATTGAAAAAAAAGCAGTATTGTTTTTGGAGTTGGCCCAAAATATTTTGTGTAATGTTTGACCAGATAAACAGCTTGTATTAAGAAAAATGAAGACGACCTTAACATTTGCTGTTTACATACAACTTGCTTTGTATTTAGTTTGTTTGCATTTCACAAAAAGCTCTGTTCCTGGCCTGGGGTAGACACCATAGCTGTCTGTCTACAGAAAAATACTTTGTGGCGCCAGTAAAGAAAAAGTGTCTAAACATCCTGTTTGTGTTATGTATTTTTAACCAGACCATATTGCATATGTTTTTATATTAATATATCTTTAACTTGTCATGCATTCACAGCTGTACATACTGGCACAACCTCACCCAATTCATTTGATGCACTCATGTATTAATGAAAGTATCATTCGACATAAAAACGAAAAACTTTAAAAGGAATAGCACACAAATGGGCAAGAATATCCTAAGAGTTTTAAAGATGATATCATCTTCGTGTTACTCGGCCAGCTTATCCAACAATGGGTTTAAGGAAAAGTCACGACCAAGCTGACCTCTTCATAGGGTGCCACTTAAGATACTTAAAGCTTATACTAGGATTATTTCTGATATACAGTACTTAAAGTATCTCCAGTAGTCTAACGCTTGGGCAGTCTCTCCCCAGCAGATGGGGATGGAGAGCAGCCTCTAAATAACCCGATCTCCATGGATCACACCACAGTTATATAACTTGCTTCTTTATAATTTATTTATTTTCTTAATATTTTATGGTTTAGTTGCTCTTGTGCAGTCTTTACCTTGTGTTCATATATGTTTTATTCTTATCATTATTATTGTTAGACACTCGATATATAGGCGTAAGTGGATAGTAGGCCATCATCTGTTGAGACCTACAACAACTGACATAAGCATTTGTTTACAGGCGGCATCAGAGTTTATTTATACTACCAATTTTATTGAATAGAATTGCATTTGTAGCCTAGCCTCTTTTTGAATCAGCAAATACATTTAAAAATGCCCATGTCACGTCTAAGCTATTTGGATATATGCTAAAAGACAACCTGGCCTCAATGGATGCGATGACTCCTCAGGTGGAATTGCAGGTGCAAGTGGGGTTAAAATTGCTCAGGGGTGGAGTTATAGCTGGCGCACAAAACATCTGACAGACTGACTCGAACTTTGAAACTTAGAGCAAAGAGTCGGAATGGCTACCGATTTCAATCAAGATTCCGTATTGTACTTTATTCAGTGCAACGGTGGCCGTGTTAAAAACTCAGAGCTTTTGTTGCACTTCAAAACATTCCTACGTGACCACGAAGACCAGACGCATAACAGGGAACTATTTAAAAAGTTTGTTAACACCTTAGCTGTCGTGAAGCAAGAGGAGGGCGTTTCTTTTGTAGTGTTGAGGAAGAAATTCAATGGGCTGGCCGGAGACGTCGGTGGCTGGCACTTACCAAAAACACCCGGGCAAAGAACCGACCAGACTGCCAGGCAAAAAGAACAACCGACAAGGGCGCCGGTTAAACGAAACCAGGAGAGGGTACGCCTGATTGCTGCCGATAGTCCGCAGGGACACCAAACGCAAAGGGAGTTACACGTTCAACATTGCGACGTCACTAAACCAACAGAAAACAGTAAAATACTGCTACCTTCGGCCGGAATAGTAAACAACAATTTTGAAGTTGCCAACTTTGAGAAGCCTATCCAATCCTCATCTCCTAACGCGCCAGTGCACGCACAGCCGCCCTCACAGGCAAACAGGATCAGTGAGAAATCTCAATTCACCGATGATTCTAAACCAAATGGATCTAATGGTGGTAGGAGCAGACAAATTACTGAACAAAAAAAGGGGGAGAAACAACCAGTGATATTACCCGAGCTTAACGCCAAAGATGTTTACAGCTTCGCCGGTGCCAAACTGGGCCAGCCCAAAGAGCCAGCTGATGATCAGAGAAAGCCACTCTGTCCACCACCTGTCCCTCAACTGAAAACAGAGGCTCCCCTCCACCACCAACAGGCCCATTCACATGCCGGGCTGAGAAACCAGCACCGATCAGATGAGGCCAAAGGAACCAGGAAACCTGATTCGGTCAGAGATGCGTGGCCCTTGGACGCTGCGCTACAGCGAGCTGGTATTGAAACTTCTTCCTCATCCCCGTGTATTCCCTGTAACACTCCTGTGTTAACACTCCTCCTCCCTACCCAACTGCCTGGCTATGATGTGGCAGTCAGTGGTGTTACTGTTCCGAAGCATCAGTTGGAAGTGGTTCCAGCCCTTCCTAACCTGAATGATGGGGTGGGCGGGAATCAGGCTGGCCTCGGCCTCGGAAATATGGTTGGTGTGGGGGGCCCGCAGGCTCCACGCCGGAGCCTGCCTCTGACAACAGACTTCCATACTTCAAAACCTCCTCTACCTCCTCCCGGATATGCTGAGGCTCATCACTATGAACCCAACTACCACCAACGGGGCGACCAGCTTGGTCCGAGGCATCATCCTCGGCAGAGAGGCCCAGGAGCAGGCCTCTCCTCCAGCCAGGGCAATCTCCTGCTCTCCTCACCCGCGGAGTCCGGCAACGAGCTCCAGGGCTCCTCTAGAGCGGAGGAGTGGAACAGCAACAGCGGCGAGGCCCTTAACGTCATAGCCGGGGGCAGATCGGACGAGCCAGACATTCGGGTCAAAGTTGACAGGGCGCTCCGCCGCGTCCAGGACTATAAGATGCTCTCCCTAATGCACCGCGCAGTGAGGAAGGACACGGCCGCACACCACTCCATGGGTCACCTCCTTGGCGTCGACGAAGAGGAGCCCGCCACGCTGCCGCCGTGGCACTGCTCCCTGGGGGATCTGGACGGAGAACAAGAGTTCCCCGCCACCCGAGTGACCCCCTGGCATCACTCCACGGGCCATCTCCGGGATGACAGCTCGGAGTCCAGCTGCGGTTCCTCCGGCGCCCTTCCCACGTCCCGGACGCCCGTCCGTCGGCTCAGCAGCAAGGTCCGCATGTCTCGCAGCCTGGGCGCCAACCTGGACCGGACGTTCCCCGAGGACGCCATCGCCGCCCGCTACAATCGCCTCCACCTCCTCTCCCACCGCCTCAGCTTCCATCCCTCCCTGTCCTCCCTCTCCCGCTCCGCCTTCAGCAGCCCCTCCCACAGCCGGGGCGACCTCACGGGTGCCGCCTCGCCCGGCGCCGGGAGGAGAGCCGGCGCGTCCTCGCACCACGACAGCCACTACTTCCACCGTCACGCCGTGGCCCCCCTGGACGCCAAGGAGCACAGCTGGTTGGTGCAGGGCGCCGGGGGGAACTGGACCGACGTCTACTCCCTGTTCCGGGACGAGCCGGCCCTGCTCACCAAGAGGGACTTCATCACCGGCTACACGGTGCTCCACTGGATAGCCAAGCACGGCGACCACCGCGTCCTCAACACCCTGTGGTACGGGGTGAGCAAGGTCGGCCTGACGCTGGAGGTGGACGCCAGGACCACCTGCGGCTACACGCCCCTCCACCTGGCGGCCCTGCACGGACGCAACAAGATGATCCGCCTGCTGGTGCTGAAGTTCCAGGCCAACGTGGCTCTGAGGGACAACAGCGGGAAGAAGGCCTGGCACTACCTGAGTCAAGCGGGGCCGAAAGACCTGCTCCAGATTCTGGGAGCCCCGCAAGGGCTCGGCGGGGCAGCACCGGGCAGGAGCGCAGACAGGGGGCCGGGAGGAGGAGACCAGCTCGGACCCCAGTACTCCCCCTCATCAATGGCCAAGTTTTCAGGGAGGGTCGGGTCACCTGCGGTGAAGAGGTCCACGTCCATCGCTGCTTTCCTCAAAAACAAGACTATTTCCTGGACGCCACGCTGAGACTGAGTTGTAAGTCTTTTTTAGGAATTACCCCTTTTTCCCCCCAACTGATGGGTCTCTCAAACTGTTAGGAGCCTCTACTGCACTCTAGTGTAATGTATTGTGCTGCCGACTGTAGCTGTTTGTGGTCCTCTCTTTTAATGTTAAATGAAATTAGCCTACCACTGAAACATGGATTTGCTAGATATTTTAGTTCATTGTCTGAAGTGAAACCCTAAAAATATTTAGGCTGCTGATATATCAAAATAGAATTTGAAAAGAGCCTGTGTTACTATAGTTTCAAAATTGTTTTGAACTTTACTTTGATTATTTATTAAATGTATGTAAACCTATTCAGTCAACTTGTTGAAGTTTTTACGTCACAGATTGAAGGCCATGTTTGACTTGCACTTGCTCTTTTTGTTGTGCTCACAGGTAAAATTCTCCTCTTGTTTTTCGGTGTGTGGTTTCAGTTGTGATCTTCCCTCCCTGGAATGTTGCCGTGCTTTTGGAGAGAAGGAGAAAAATAGGCCTCCCAAGGAATGCTCAATCCCCACTGTGTTCTGTACTAAGAGGTTGATGTCACAGTCACAGTTAAGCTTCTGTTTACAACTTTGGCTACAGCTTGTATTATTAAAGTTGAAAGTAAAGCCATGGCTTTAGTAGAGTGTAATGTTTTGTACTATAATGAGTTTAAATCCACTATCACTGTAATCACTAAATGGATATTTACACTGGATTTGGGGCTTTACTATATGATATGCTTAACTTGGTTACGTTTATACAGGCACCTAATGTAACATGATGAACAACTGTCAGACAATAGACTTCCCTTTCCTTAGATGTTCTGGGTTTGTGTATCAACAA
The DNA here is from genome assembly GCA_017639675.1 of Aplochiton taeniatus. Lineage (NCBI taxonomy): Eukaryota > Metazoa > Chordata > Actinopteri > Galaxiiformes > Galaxiidae > Aplochiton > Aplochiton taeniatus. The sequence continues at coordinate 7,187,426 of CM030172.1, forward strand.
CTACAGTCCCTTGTACTAGTCCAGTACGAAATATTTGGCCTACCTCTTGAAACAGTGTCGCAGATAATGTTTTACAGGACAGGCTCTAGACTTGACTTCCTAAACCTGACCAGATGCACTCGTAATGGGGACAATAGCCGGGAAAACTTCAAAGCGACGGACAAACACTCTCGCTATGAGTCTATAATTCCATAGTCAGTTGGACTGGAATGGGGTAAAAAAGCTCTGTTCATCTGCCCTTTTTCTCCTGTCTCTCTTGTGCTAGCCACTCTCATCTCCCTCCCTCCCTCCCTCCAACCCTCATTCCCCCTGTCGGGTCCTGTGCCCTGGCTTGGTATCACAGAGAAGCTATCAAAGGGCCGTTGTGGAGAGCGGCAGGACTGCTCTGTGGCACTGGATGAGGCATGTCCCAGCAAACGTGTCCTTTTGTGTTTCGCTGTCATGCTCCCGCCAAGCCTCCAGCTCTGAAGGCTTGATGGCGTCCGGCCTGTTAGCCACTACACCGTTTAAGCACAATGGGCCACACCCTCACACTGACTCCTGCCTGACACTGACACTATCCTCTAAATAAGGACTTTTCCAAAACTCTGTTGTGGTCGAATCTTTGTGTTCACTCTTCGAGCTTGGTTGCCACGTCAGGCGGACAAGTCTGCTCATGTATTCTTTTTTTAAGCAAGTATTTATTCTGTTGTATAACCTGTCCTGGCCATTTGTGTGCCACTTACACAACGCACTGTTAAACAGTGACTGTTTTATATCATACCAGTAACTACTGTACATCGTTGTCTTTTGTAAGGATAATAAAAAAGTGTCAATGATTATGACAGAATTGCTTTGAAATGTCTCAAGGTCAGTGAGGGCTGTCTATCTGAATGGAATTTTACCGAGTGAATTGCTTCTGGGATCGTGCTGTATATTGTATTAGAATGTGTGGGTATATTGGATCATGCGTAATATACATTACGAAATATAATGTAATAATTATATTTAATGTATTTTCTCCAAATAGGATTTTCCTAATATACTGTGTATGCTATTTTATATATATATATATATATATATATATATATATATATATATATATTATAAGGCTCCCTGGTACCACTTTGCTACCTTTAAATCTGGTAAGTGTGCCTTGACAGGACTGCAATGCCTACAGGCTCCACACCCCCACCCCTTACCATTTTGTAACTATGGTGCATGCTCTTATCTCTTCAAGGCAAATAGTGACTGAGTTACTAGGACACAGAGCCTACATACTTTTCAAACAAGTTCTGGAGGAACCGGTAAGATATGCAAAGTTTGAAGTGGTTTCATCAAGTACATACATATATTACACTCTATAGAAAAGTTATCTTATGTCTGGCACACAATATGTACAGTGTGAATCGATGGTTTGGTAGAGGCACCAGCTATTTGTGACAGACAGCAAAGTGAACACTCGTTGCAGAACAAGAAATGCTCCATTTCAAAAATAGATTTATTTTTTTTAAACGAGGACCTCCTTTCCAATCATCACCCCTCATATGTTTTGTAATGTGAACACTGACATTGATAAAGAAAAGGAAACATGTTTTAAAGTACATCAAAACATACATCTGTTGCACCTCTTTTTGGAAAGCCATGAAGAATTGGAAAAATCATCGCGTTATAATTGACAAATATGTTCATCAAGTGTCTGCTAGACTGTAGGGATTAGGTGAATAATGAACGTGAATAATTTGAGAGGTGCTTGGACAAGATGGAACAATAACAATGTATCTATAAAATGGCCACCCAAGGAAGGACAGCCGTGATACAGAAGTCGTCAGATTTGAGGTCAAATAAAAACGTTTGATGCCAAAACAGCAGATTCTTTCTATTTTGATTTCTCGCTTTGCATGGTCAGTCATTGTTTTAGAAACACCAATGATACTCCTGATTCATCCATGTGACTTGAAACACAACTTCACTTTTCTCTTAGAGAAATTCACTTCAGAAACAACCTTATTTGACTTTAAAATATATAAATATAGACATTCCGTTTTTCCTTCATTGACATTTAAAAAATCTTATGAGTTTATCATACCCAATGAACATCTAATAATGTTAAACATTTTCTCCAGTATAAATAATTGCTGTTGATGTAGCATGGCATCTTTTGTTCAACCATTATTTTTCAGTTGTGCTTAGAAATATTTGAAGCTATGAGTGTCGACGTCTGTATAACATTCTCAACAGCATGCTTGAGTGAGCAGGTGCATGACGGGTGCAGAATGACAATGAACAAGTAAGTGGGAACCGTGAATTAGCGTGAACAGCATCTGCAAAATCAATAGTGAGCTTGTAGCTTAGTAGTCTGCTATTTAAATCAGCCAAGTGCCAAGCAATTCTTTTTCTTCTATTTGATTTAACACCTTTTTGTCAAGATTGACTTAAAAAAATCTTTTTAAAGGCAAATGAGAAGATATGGTATTTCAGTACACACATATCGTATCCATAATAATTTTCTGTGATTAAAAACAAATGCAATCTATATTTGTGGCAGTGTTCAATAAGTCGTAGGGAGAAATACAACACTACGGCTACAAATGTTCAGGGAAGTCGCCGCAACTCTCACTGCTTTTAAGTCCCCAATGAATACGGATCAGTAGTCAGACCGCAGCAAAGTTTGAAGCTGTAGTTAGTGAACCATTAATCGCAGTAGTAGTGTTTTCCCCCCCTTAAAACTGTTGACAGAATATTGTGATATAGATGTCTTAGTACTTCTGCACATTCAAGAAAGTCTTCACATACCGAGTTTCCTCCATATATAGGAATTAGTTGTGTCGAAGACTGAACTGACAGCTTTTTGATATTCAGAAGCTTTAGAAAAATACAATACAATAGGTATGAATACAGGTGTAGGCACAGTGAAGTTTTCCAACCAGTTTAGTGTCTGCAGTGTGCATAGACATTTCACCACCTGTAGTGTGACTTGAAGCATAAACAATATATTTTGGATATTGTTTTGATAGACATTTAAGCCGAGTCTTATAGGGGTGACTTTCTTGATGAAAGCTCCTTTCCTTTGCTATGTGTTCAAGGGCAGCAATCTCTTTCCATCAAGTACTGTTTGTCCCTCATCGTGACCGATAGTAGTGTCAAGGGCAACAAGAGGTCAGAGTGACGTCACAGTAGTGGAGCGGGTTACATGGACGTCGCAGCCTGACGCTGCCACAGGAGCAGCACCACACTGATTTGGGTTGGAGCTTGAAGCTGACTGACACCCGGGTGGTAAACTCTCAGCCAATCGGGACAGTTGTTCCTCCCCCTTGCGGATGAGTTCGTCGAGGTGCCGCTGGCGAATCAGCAGTGGCGGTTTGGTGCGTACAAAGTGCTGGTAGTCTCGGAGCTCCGCGGCGCTCAGGTAGCTGCCCAGGATGTCCATAACCACCCGTTCACGGCGGTCCAGGTTCTCCTTCAACTCCCGGGCATCCTCCTGCTGACTGCACAGCTGGCGACGCTTCTGCTGCAAAGACTCCTGGGAAATGACAAAAGGAAATACAGTTTTATTTTTATTATTTCTCACATGCTGTAAATTGCATTTGCTCTCATTATAATGTCACATTACTGTTCCCTTCCTTCAATGTAATAGGGCAATGCAAATATTCTTCTAGACAATATTAAGTAAGCTGGTGACAAAAGGTGATAATATTACATCAGTGTTGTACAGTCATATTGGCCATGTGGCCCCACCTAGTGGCTCATAGGAAGCTCCCACTTATTTGGAGGGCTAAAGCTTTTGAACAGAAACCATGACCTATGGAGACTCACCCCACCAATGGACAAACAGTAGTCCTTATCTCCAAAAGACAAACTATGATTCACATGCAGCACACTGAATACTGAGAATAAACATCTAAGAATGGCAGACTGACGTCACCTAACCGTAACACCCAGCACAGTGAGATCACTGTGTGTGTGTGTGTGTGTGTGTGTGTGTGTGTGTTTGTGTTTGTGTTCGTATTTTTGTGAGTGTCTATTTCGCCTTCTCTCTCCTCAGTAGTCCAAGTTTTCTCTCTGGTGCAGTGAATTCCTTGTGTTGGTTGTGTGTGTGTGTGTGTGTGTGAGCATGTATGGCTTGGTTTCCTCAAACATGCCTATCCTAGCACATTATGTATTGCACATGTACACAAAAAGTCCACGTGTCCCTCACCCTCTCCTCTGCACCGTCTTCTGCCTCGCCATCTCTCTCCAGAGCAGCCAGGGCGTTGTCGACCCGGGCCAGTCGACCGCACAGCGACAGCAGCAGGTTGACTATCTTATCCAAGTCTCCTATGAGCACGCGGTACTTGTCTTGCTCGTTGGGTTTGCAGCGCTCCTGGACCAGCAGGTCGATTTGGGAACCCAGGGCCCGGTACTGCTTCTGGTCCTCCCCTAGAGCCTCCCTTTCCTCCCCCAGGGCAGCGACACTCAGCGTCAGTGTCTGCAACAGCTCCATCTGCAGGACAGAACACAATTAATTTCAACAATAGATCAGCACATACTGTACATTGTTTTTAAGCTACAGGTCACTTTTAATATGGACTTTTACTATAGCTCCGTTTCTGCTTCCTGCTTGTGAAATGAATAAATAGCTGCAATGGCTGATGGAGGGAGGAAGACAGTCCTTTTTTAAATATTTTATTTCATTGTACCTAACCGAGTTAACATATGTAACAGTTATGCCACTCCTACCTTTCTCTGGTTAAGGTCTGATTCCTCCTCATCCAAGTCTGTCTCAAGCTCTTTCCCTAGATGCTGGATCTGAGCATGCCCAGTGGCGCGATCTCCATCTTGCTTCCTATGACAAAGCAAAAAAAAGAGAAGAGATTCGACATATGAACAAACTGTCCCTTTAATAATAATAATAACTTTATTTTTAAAGTGCCTTCCTAAAAACCCAACGTACAAGGAAGCATTGACAAATAAAAAAAACTATTTAAAGAAGTATGAGACAATAAGCAGATTAAGAACAGTAAAAAATCTGTCATAGGCCTGATAGATATGTTTTTAGGGGTCTTTTAAAAGTTCCTAGGGACTCGCATTATGGATCTCTATTGGGAGAGAGTCCCAAAGGGTAGGGGCAGCCATTCTGTATGCTCGGCCCCCGGAAGTCCACAATATGGCTTGGGGGAGGGTGAGCAATCCCATGTCATCAGACCTGACATTCCAGGAGGGGGTGTAGGGGAGTAGGAGGTAGATATTGTGGGTCTTGGGCATGGAGGGATTCGAATGTGAGGAAGAGGATTTTGTAAGTGACACAGGACTTGACTTCACACAATCATGAGTGTTCTTTCACATAGTCATACAAAATGGCTGTTATCGTCTGAATGTGCTGATTAAGTGGTGATTAATTTGATGTTTCTATTGCAGTAATCGGTGTTTAAACAGTGACTCAGTGCTGATACAGTATTTAGCCACCCTCAGAAACATCACCTAATTGCAGTTGCATTCATGTACTCTACCACAAAACAGAATTTTGTATACCGTACTAGTGTTTGTACTTTGATTCTTTTTGTGTTTCTGCTAGTTAAACTGCCTTTGAAAATGGGTGCCGTAACATAAGGTGAGGCCAAAGCCCAAAAGCTTGTTCCTCTCAGAACAAAGACTGGGAATGATGAAACGAGGAGCTACAAGCTCATATTCTGGGAGTGTTGAGGGGACGGACGTGACACTTCTCGCTCTTTCCCACCACACACACTAACACACACACACACAAACACTTCGCAAAAAAACACCACTCTTCTATTAGGAATGCATACGGACTGGTGTCCGACTGGTTTTCCTTTCCCACTGACTGGTGTGGCCTACTTAACAGAAGAGGAGGAATGCTGCAAACGCATTCCTCCAGAGAATCAGGCCAGACCCAATCAACCTCAGTATAATCCTCAGACACAACACCAGGACTACTGGAACAATGATTGGGCTGTCCTACCACCAGCAACAACCCTGTACCCACCAAATCATGGCCGTGGACCTGGTCCTGGGTATGGCATCTAATGGGCCTCTGGTAGCCAACGGCTATGCTATCTTATGTTAAAGTCAGTGTAAATTGTGCCTTTCCTACAACCAGCAACACCACACAACCATTTAACAGCCAACTCAAGAAGAAATGCAGTGGCTCTACCCGGTGTGGCAAATAGTAATGGGCATCGGTTAGCTTACACGTGTATTATATTATGTTGAAGTTAATGTAAGAGGCTCCAGAGGATTTAGAATGATTATACTGTTACAATAGTTGGCAGTCTTTGAGATGAGCTGCCAAATGCTGGGCTGTCTTCTTTTACTGCCACAGATATGGATTTATATTTAGCTCTTTTAAAGCATAGATTTGAGCTTTTATATACTAGTAGGCCAGACTTTTGTATTTTATAAATATATATTTTAAGAATTATACTGGATTCAAGGGTGTGGCACCTTAAATGATTTGAAACAATGACAATGATCCTTCAGCTGCCTCACCTTCACACTTTTTGCAGTCCTATTCTCTATTTATTATTTGTTTTGAATGATTATATTAGGCTTTCCTGCCAAACATTGTTTTCTAGAGTCTCAACTAAAAAACACACACACAAAAAAGGTTTCACGAATCCTTGCATACATTGCATTGCAGTGAATGGACTCCAACAATATACTCCTGCTCTAAAATGCAATCCTAACTTCTGACACTAGGAGGAACTGCCGCTCAACTTTCCTTATCTCATCCATTGAAAGGCTGTCTCACGCTAATTTCTAAAGATAACTACAATATCACGGAAAACCACATCTACATTTCCATACAACCAACTATAACAGTGTTGCCAGCTGCAAAAAGGAGCAATATTGGACTAGAACAAATGTCACCTCAACCCAAAAGCAATTTGCAGGATGAAAAGACAAATCTAAAATGAAATGCTTAATGGCGTTGGTATGGGGAGATTACCTCAGACAGTTGGTTGAGTTTGTGTATCGTGGCCTTAGGCCAATGTGTAATCAGCTGCAACAATGCACCGTTGTGTTCTCTCTGTGTAAATGGACTCTGACCTAATAGTTCAACCTATCATTTACTTACACAACTGACCACCGCCATATAAAAGAAACATGGAGCTCCTTCCGCATTCTTAACAGGCTACCAGGGCACCTTGACCTGCCCCTCCCTCCCTCCTCACCAGTGGTCCTGTCTCGCTTGACCGGTTTAGCTCGCTGGTGACAACACCGGGGTTAAATATACACTGACATCCCGGGGGAACAAAAAACCAAACAGTGGGTCTAACAGCTTACGGTGCTGTAAGTTGATGTGGATCTCATGTGATGACACGTGTTGGTCAACAGGGATCTATATATAATAAGCATTCCTCGTTTTGTCAAATCGGCCTACATTTCGTCGAGCCAGCCGCTGGCTCTGTGTTGACGTGACGACGCTCCACCGCTGGGGAAGATGTCCTCCATGAGATCCATGGTGCTCTTCCCTCCCCAGGTGTCCACGATGGCTGTCAGCGAGCGGTCTCTGCTAACCAGTTGTCTGGCCAGGGCCTCCACCTTTAGCTCCCCAGCAGACCTCTCCCTCCTGGGGAGAAGGGGGTACTCCAGTCCCAGGCTCTCCTCAGCCTGGGCCTGGGCCGGAGCTGGGCTTGCCGTAGGGGTGGTGGTGACAGGAGACTGAGGCTCAGGCTGAGGGGTGAGGCTGGGTCTCGGAGGGGAGACCAGGGAGGTGCGGCAGGACGATGGCCTGTTCTCTGGAACTAGTAGGTCCAGGAACTCAGAGCTACGGAAAGAAAGAGAGACGGAGGGAAGGAGAGGGAGGAACAGAGGGATCGAGAATAAGGGATACACAGACAATAGATTTGCCAAATGAACCATCTACAAAACTTTGACTATAGAAATAATACCTCCTCCCACAGATGTTTTCTTCATACCTGCTCCTGCGTTGTTTTCCCGCCTCTTCCTCCTCTTCCTCCTCTTCCGTCGGCACTGAAGGAGGAAGGAGCGGGGCCAGGAAGGGAGGCGGCGGGGGGAAGTCCTCGGTGAGGTCGGTCTCTCTGATTGGAGGAGGAGGAGTGGGGGGCGCCACTTCGTGGAGGAACACGTCGTCGTAGTCGTCCTGTGATAGGCCGAGGGGCGGGGACACCCGCAGGGCGGACTCGGAGATGCGGAGCGAGAGGAGGGGCTGAGGTCCGGCAGGGGTGGAGGGACCGCAGGGCGCAGGGTGAGGGGCGCTGGGAGCGTTGCCGGCCGTCTGAGGGGGGGATGCCCTGCCCTCCCTGGGTGATGGGGCCAGGGGACTGGTGGGGTCGGTCTTTGGTGCTGCTGCTGCTGCTACACTGGTCTCCGGGCAGTACGACCCTTCTCTGGGGAAATCCTTCAGCGTCTCCTCCGACGTGCTCCTGTCACTGGAGCTCTGTCGCCCCACCGCCTGGAACCCCCCAGCCCCTCGGCTGTCCTCCAGACTGGGGGACTGACTCAGCGACGCGCCCTGTTTCTGTCTCTCTCGACCGATACACCCGGCGCCGTCGCCTCCGCTCTGCAAGAGGCTCTTGAAGACGATGGCGTCCAGGTTGGCCCGGCTCAGCCGGTCGTCGACCTGCCAGTCTAAGGGGGCGCCGGCCCCGGTGGAGCCCGGAGGTGAGAGGGGGCACGGGAGGCCCACGGAGGCGGCCAGGGCCGAGGCGCTCTGGGCCCGCTGCCGGTCCACGTTCCGCTGCCTCTCGCGCCGCATCACGGGGGTGTTGGCCTGCGCCGGGCCCGGGTTGAGCTGGTAGCGCTGGGAGAGAGAGGCCGAGGTCGGGCGCTCTGGGTTCCCCACCGTAGCTCTAAGATATAGAACACACACACAGGCACGAGGTGAGATGAAAACCTTGTGGAGCCAGCTACATGGCCACAGGCGTTCACAACGCTCACAGCCACATGGACAAATGAAAACAACGAAAGCAATGATTGAACTCGTTCCTCTCGACAAACTCATCTATTGAACATTCCTTCCCTCCATGCCAGGCCGTTTTCCTATCGGATTCCGCAGACTGGGCATGGGCTCAAACCGTCTTTAAATAGCCCGGGAACAGAAAGCCCTGCGACTTAACCGAAGATAAGACACCGACCTATTAAGGAATAGGCCATAGCAGATTGCCTTAAAAAGTCAGTTTTGAAAACGAGTTCCCATCATAAACTGCGTCCTGCCACGGAAAACAACGGACGTTTCGGGCGGTTGCCTGGGCAGTAGCAGGGGGAAAGGAAACACACTCGTCCTCGCAGTGTGTGTGGCGTCACTGAACCACCGAGTATGAAAACGAGGAGGGATAAACCAAGAGCTGTCAGAAGAGTGATAAATGAAGGTGGGACTATTCTAAACACACACACACACACACAGACAAACACACACACATGCACGCACACACAAACACACACGAACACACACACACACACACCCGCACACACACAAACACAGACACATGCGCGCACACACACACACACACACACACACATACACACACACACACACACACACCTGTTATCGCTGAGGTTCACGAGCCCGGGCTCTGCAGAAAACATCCCCAAGATCCTTAGGTCTCCTTGTAGAACATCCTGCAGCTCAAAGAAAACAGAAAAATAAATTATAGTTAACAAAATGGTTTACGCACGACATTGTTAAAACATCCCATCATATCTGTCTTCCATCCGTATTTGATTACACTTAACTTATACTTCATTTCATATATGACCGAAATGTCATATTCAATTGAACTATTGAAATAAACACTGCTTTTATGTTCATATCCTGTTTGTCCACACCCTTTGCACCAAGTGAACTGTGAGACGTATCTAATCTTTTGTAACGATAACATATCACATGGTTCAACAAAGATCATCCACAAGATTACATCCAAATACCATGGTAATAATGGTATAATTGTTGTTGAAGGGGAAATAAGAGTAGCAAATAACTGATGCCGTGGTCAGATTTCTGCTTAAATTGTAAAGCTAGTAAGGAAAAGTAGCCTACAATAAGCTATTATCTACAGCTACTCCCTTCAATCTGGTGAACAAACAGTCCACACAAAACACACACACACACACACACACACACACACACACACACACACACACGACCCTGCGCTCCAGCCTAAATATGTCCTTGATGAGCATTTGTGTTTACGTTGATCCTGTCTGTGCTGTGAAGCGTGCCTCCCTGCTGGCGTCACCCATCCTACGCCTGAGGTGTCATCACGTCTACTGAGTCTAACCAGAGGATTCATTTTGTCCCCTGGTATGTGCTGGCCAGTAGGGATGTATTCACTGGAATCAGCGGTAGTCACAATATTCCAGTACGCTCCCTGACCGGGCTTTTTGATTACGTCAGTCTGGTTAGTGATAAGACAGGTAGGCAGAACTTTGTTGAAAACCATTTGTTGAACTACTTGAACTACTAACTGTCAACTTCCTGTGTGTGTGTGTGTGAGAGAAAATCAAACACACACGCCAAATGACCTCATCACAAACTGGGAGCGTATTCAAATATTGAGATTCTCTGGAAGGCTGGAAACGACTCCCCAGGGGAAGTTTGCAAATGTTTTATTGAAATTAGTCATAAATAAGAGAAAGGCCCAGGGGAGGAGCATCCCGCGTTCTCGCTTGTTTCATCTCAGCAACACTTTCCGTTCTGCTAACAAAATGGCGCCCCCACCCCTGTTCTGTGTGAAGCATAGTGTTTACGTGAGCCAGACAGCGCTGTAATCTCCCCCAAGGGAAGATAACTGGCTGAGTGTTTTTAGCCATCCTCTGCCCATGGTTTCCTCCCGACAGTCACCGCTAGCTAACAAGAGGTGGGCTATCTTTGAATTCTGTTGAAGAGACACACACACTAACACAGGCACACACACACACACACACACACACACACACACACACACACACACACACACACACTGTTCTGAGGAGGAGGGGGGGGGCTGTTATCTGGGTGTTATCTGTTTCATCTGACAGCGCCCAGTGTTCTGACCAGGCTCATTGGAACACAGGAAGTCGCAGGACTATTTCCTGTTCTGCTGTGGGACTCCAGGCCTACCGGCGGAGTGGCTCGCCGTCCTCCTCCCCCCAAAACCGTCCTCTACTCCACACTGGCCTGCGATTCAACGTCCTCAGTTTGCTCTCTCCCTTCTGTCCCCCACCTCGCGTACCCCCCCCCCCCCACACACACACACACACCCCTCCACCTCCACCCCATCACTGTTTATAATAACAATGATGTAGTCAAGCAGACTTGTCCCTGTGGATACACGTGGTGTCTATTGTGGATTGTTTCTGTGCGTTCCTCGTTGTGGAGAAAGGGGAGGGAAAAGAAAGCAGGAGGAGAAACCCGTGCCACGGTGCTGCGTTTGTGTGTTTTACCTGATTCAGTCTCTCCACAGAGGGAGAGGAGCGCGACCTGAAGTGCTGTGGGACCGGCCTCCTCTCCTCGGATCTCTCCAGCAGGTCCTCCGCAGACGCGGACTTCCCAGAGCTGCGGGACGGGGCAGCCCTTTCAAACGCCAGGTCCCGGGGCTGGGAAAGCCCCAGGCTCCGTGAGGGCCCAAGTGAAGTTTGAGCTGAGGCTGGGGCCGATGCTCTCTGACCCGGTCGGTACAGCTCTCCCTCCAGGGGCCTCTCCTGGGTCCTGTGGCTTGAGGCGGCAGGCTCGGGGTAGGGGTCCGCGTACGGGTTAGGGGCTTGGAGCCGAGGAGCGGGGCCCCTGCCTGGGTACGGGCAGCTCTGGAGGCCGGAGCCAGGGGGCAGGGTGGAGCACAGACGGCCCCCGGCCGACAGGCTCTCAGGGCCGGGCTCCTGCAGCGACATCAGGCTGGAGGTGGAGGAGAGACTCCGGGTGTCATGGTTGGAGGAGGAGGACAGGGTGGGGGTGGAGGTGCCAGGCTGCAGATAAGCGCTCTGGGGCCGCTGGGGGCGTCCTCCCGCCCCCCCTCCTTCGCTCCTCCGGCCCCTCTTCCTCTCCACGTAATCGGCCAGAGCGTCCTGCTGGATCTGACGCAGGTCCGAGCGCGACGCCGCGGAGGTCAGCGGGGCCCCGGCGCCGCCGTGGCCGGCCGCCTGCTCGAAGATCCGCCGGCGGTCCGCCACGCTGGTCTCTGGGAACTGGAAGGGCTGTGTTTTGGCCCCGCCCCCGCCCTGCCGAAAGAGGGCGGCGGTCTCCGGGTCGGACACGCCCACCTCGTGCATGCTCTCCGGCTCGGAGTACGAGCGCTTCTTCTGCTCCAGGGTGAGGCGCTTGCGCCCGCCGATACGGGACGGGGGGCCCACGGGCGGCACGGCGGGAAGCTCCGGGGGGCTGTAGCTCCTCGAATCGGGGCCGACCACGTGCCTCTCTTTGGGGGCGTGAGGGGAGGTGGTCGTAGCCGGAGCCGGGCCTAGCTCCGGGGCCGGAGCCTGGTGTGGAAACTGGGGTTTGGGGCTGGTCTTTGGACCTCTCCTCTCCAGGGATAAGTGCTTGGCGGGCACGGGCGGCGGCTGGCTGACCACGCAGACGCTGAGGTCCTTGCGTCGGAAGGAGGTGGAGCGGAGGACTTTGGACTGGGCGTCCTTGACCGAATCGCGGTAGGTGCGGTGGAAGGAGGTGTCCTGGATGGTGCCTAGCAGCTCCTGGAGGCCCTCTCCCCAGGGGAATTCCCGGGCGCTCTCCACCTCCTCTCCTTCACCCAGATGGAAGGTGCTTCTGCTCCTTTGCAAAGCTGAGACAGGATCCCTAGAGAAGATAACGGTATTGAACTATTATTTATTTATTCAAATTTATATGACAGAATACTATACAGATCTATTGGTTGACATGTTTTTTTTCAGTTTTTAATCTTTAAACAGCATAAAAACCGGTATGATGATTACTTATTGATAATAAACTGAAAACAGCAAACATATACGGTCCAAAATGTTTGAAGTTATTGTCTCAATACTGAACAGGGTAACAGGAGTAGTTTTATTCCACTGAACAAAGAACAAAACAGCCCCAATCACATCCAATGATATTGTGTAAAATACAGTCAACCAGTCAGGTTTTCAATATCAATAACAAACAAAAGAATTTATGAAAACAACACCTATTATAATCAGTGTTATATTAAATATCCTCAATATTACCTGTTATGGTCCTGATCATTGCTCCCCCGCCTGGACATCAGTGTTCGGTTGCTCCTGTCCAAGACGCCCTGTAGGTCCTCCGAGCCAGAGAGGGCGCTCTTGGTTCGTTCGTGCAGCTGGCTGGACCTGGAGGGGCCCAGACTGGCGTGGCTGGTGCTGAGGCTGCGAGGCTTGCCCTGCTCGCGACGCTCAAAGCGGCTCACCTTCTCCAGGACCGAGAGGCTGCGCCCGCTGCTTGGCCCGCCGCTTGGCCCGCCGCTTGGCCCGCCGCTTGGCCCGCCGCTTGGCCCGCCGCTTGGCCCGCCGCTTGGCCCGCCGCTTGGCCCGCCGCCGGTGGCGCTGGTGGCGCCGGTGCCGTCAGGGCTGGCACAACGCTGCACCTCGGCCAGGGCGTTCTCCAGACGAGTCAGAAGGTGCTCCTTGTCTCTCTCCCGCTCTCTCTGCTCCCTCAGCTGGTGGTGTGAGGCGGCGGAGTCGCTGTGGTGCCTCGGGCTGGCAGTGGCAGGGGGGGCGAAGGCCTGAGGCTGCTGGGACTGGGGTGGGGGGGTGGCGGCAGCGTGGCTGTGACTCAGGCCTCCTCCTCGGGGTACCTGAGCCACCTGGCCCTGGGCTACTCTCCCCCCATCCAGGCTGGGCTGTCTCTCCATGTGTAGCACCTGGCCCTGCTGGGAAAGAAATATAAGAATCCCCCCCAAAAATGATCAGTCAATGCAACTGAATACAGAGAATGGTTTGCCTCCTTGATATAAGTTGAAGGAAAACAGGTAAATAACTGTTTATTATAGTCCAGATTCTCTTTTGTTAAGTAAAGAAACATATGAGAGAGATTTAAAATGCATATTAAATACATGTAAAAAAATAAATAAAGTCGCCACATTAACTTCAATATAAAACAAATCAGTAGGAAAAGTGACTAGAAATGCTAACTGCTTACCTGGCATGGCTCTTCTCTGCTCCATTTGCGGTGGTTAACTCTCTCCATATGGTGCTCGGGACTCTGGCAGTACTTGTCTCTCTCCCCTCTGGACTGCACCGGGGTGTAGGGGTCCCGCCTCTCCTGGCCTATGGACTGGGCAGACGAGGGCCTGAGACCCTGGGACGCCTGCTGGAGGCTCTGGGAGCCCTTTGGGCCCTGAGGCCCCTGGTGGTTGTGCTGCCTCTGGGCACAGACCTCCTGGTTTCCTCCTCTCTCTCCCTCTCCCCCTCCACCAGCCTGGAGGTGGGGCCTATAGAAGCCAACCTTCCCCTCTTCTGGGGCTCTGTCTGTGGGCTGGCTGGGGGGCCTGGGCAGGGAGTAGAGAGGCTCCCTGGAGGAGGGGGGGGCATGGATGGAGGGGGGGGCATGGATGGAAGGGTAAACGGAGATGGACGCGGGAGGAGGCGAGTTGCTTTGGTACCCGTTCTCCAGGGCAGTTATCCCTCCGTCCGTCCATCCTTCCGTTTCTTTACCTCCATCCAGACAGTACACTCCTCCTCCTCCTCCTCTTCCTCCATGGAGCCCGTGGGGGTTGTGCTGCTGCTGCTGCCTGCTCTCCTTGGCCAGAGCCGGGTACACCCCACTGGAGCTAGGGCTGGAGCCAGAGCTGGGGACCTGGGCGTAGTGGGGCTCCGGTGGGGGCACGGCATAGACGCCGGTGGGCAGCAGGAGCCTGCCTGACTGGGCGGCAGGGCCGGAGGACGGAGGGTAGCTCCCGGCATTGCTGCCCCCCTGCCGGGGCTTGGTGGTGGGGCTGCTCTCGGGGCTCTTCTCCACGACGGTGTGGAGCTCGGCGCCGTACGAGCCCTTCGCCGCCACGGAGCCGCTGGAGTGGTGCCAGGAGCCCCGGTGGAGCGAGCGCAGCGACCGCGCCTGCTCCAGGCTGGACCAGGAGTTGGGCCTCTCGTGGTTCTTGATGGCCGCGTAGCTGTCGCTGCGGGCGGGCGGCGCCGGCGCCCCCCGCAGGCTCTCGTAGGAACTGCGGCTGGCGAACGGGCCCCAGGTGGGGCCCCCGCTGTGACAGTTTGGGTTCCCGCTGCCCGTGCTGCTGCTGTTGTTGTTGCTGCCGCCGCAGTTACCACGGTGACAGCCCCCGCTGGCCAGTGGCAGGGACGCCCCGCCCCGGGCGGAGGTGGAGCTGAGCTCTTGTTCCTGGGACACTCCCTGCTGGCGGTCGTAGACCGTGCGGACGTAACGGATGTCGGCCTGCTGCAACCCTTCTCTGTCTCCTCCTCTTTCTCTGTCTCCTCCTCTTTCTCCACCCCCTCCTCCTCTTTCTCCCCCTCCGCCTCCTCTTTCTCTGTCTCCTCCTCTTTCTCCACCTCCTCCTCCTCTTTCTCTGTCTGCTCCTCTTTCTCCACCTCCTCTTTCTCCGCCTCCTCCTCTTTGCGGCACCGTCTCCATGGAGTACGAGCGCTCCTGGCTGAAGGCGGCAGGCGCCGGCGCCAAGTACTCCGGGATGCTGGAACTGGTGGAGAAGGAGGAGTAGGCGGAGTCCCTCTTGCTGTGGAGGTGGTCGATGCTGGAGGAGGACTTGGCGGAGGAGAGCTGGTGGCAGGAGCTGTAAGCCGGGTGGGGACTGTGGCCGTGGCCGTGGTGGGCATGGTGGTGGGGCTGGGGGTCCAGACTCTCCATGCTGCCTCGGGAGCTGTACTGGTCGGGGCTCTTCCTCAGGTAGCCCGTGGCCTCGTAGCCCGACAAGTCTGTGATGGAGGCACTGGGCCCAGAGAGAGAGAGAGAGCGAGAGAGAGAGAGAGAGAGAGAGAGAGAGAGAGAGAGAGAGAGAGAGAGAGAGAGAGAGAGAGAGAGAGAGAGAGAGAGAGAGAGAGAGAGCATGAATACATTCAAACGCATTCAAGGCATACAAGAAAATACTGAAAATCAACTACTATTTCATTTAAAAAAAAAAGACAAATGCATTCTTATGTATAAGAAGTTGACAAACGAATTATTGCTGGTGAAAACCAATGAAATGAAACAAACAATGCAAAAGAGAGCAATGTAACAGGTCGTCTGACAGGCGAGGAAAGACGCAAGGAACCAATGCAGAAACTCGACTTTTCGACGCTGTATACACAACAAGCCATTGTATGAGCACGCAGTAAAAGATCTATCGTGCCAATATCAGCCTGCATTTCATGTCGTTAAGTTACTAAGTCCACTGCAGTGACGGACATCAGATGTCCTTGATAAAACCTTCACCCGTATTACAACTGTTGGGTCTTTTGTTTGGAGAGTGACATCAATAAGAGATAGGTGGAATTACTCTCAAGTATAAATAGACAACCAAGTGTTAAAAGATACAACAAAAGCACACAGTGACATCTTTATAACTAGAAAGAAACTGTTGTCCCTTGTCAGACTACATATCATATACGTAATTTCCTGGCACAAGGAAGGTATTTATTAAAGCTTCCTAACATAATAAACTAAATGAAGTCTGCATTATACAATACAGACCTAAGATCTGTGTATAATTATCACAATTTAACAAGAAGAAAAAGACCCTCTTTAATAAAATAAGTCAAATACCATCCAGTTTTGCCTACAGAGTACTGTTTGGAAACCTGTCTAATAGAATAGAACTAAATCGGATGGAATATAATAGAATTGAAAAGAATGGAATAGAATGGAATAGAATGAAACAGAATAGAATAGAATAGAATAGAATAGGGGTGCTGCCAGCTAGTGAGTCAGGCATCCTGCTAAGGCCCTAAACCAGACGTCCTGTTAAGAAGCTGGGCCCGATGCCAACTGACCTTCTATGGCTATGTAGGTACAAGAGAGAGGGTGGCGGCTGGCTAGCGGGTTGTTGACACGTGTGTGCGTGTGTGTGGGTGAGTGTGTGTTCATGTGTGTTTGTGTGTGAGCGTGTCTGTATCCTGTGAGTGACTTAAAGTGTTTGTAAGTGCTTGTGCATCCATGCATTTGTTACATGGGTTTCCGTGTTCGTGCGTGTGCACCCGTGACTTTGAGCATGTGTGTTTGTGCGCGTTGCGCGTGCGTGTGTGTGTGTGTGTGTGTGTGTGTGTGTGTGTGTGCGGAAGAGGAGGTAGAGGGGGGATGGTAAGGGCAGACGGGTATTCACACAGCATCAGTAGTGAATGTGGTGACGTCACAGAGGAGTTGGATCAGCACAGGCAGTGGGCTGGCCCGGCTCCCTCATGCATGCACAACTCAATTACCAAGTCCACCCAGGGAAAGAGGCCGCTATGTGCCTCCCCCGGGTTCCCTTTCTGTCCCTCTTCATCCCTCGCTCACTCTTCTCGTTTAATTTCCCTGTCTTGCTTTTGTCCTGTTTTCATTTGTCTTCTCTGTCACCACTTTTTCTGTCTTTCGCTCTGCCTCTCTCTCTTTCTCTCTCATCCAATGGACATCCACGGACCATTTGAATCACAAACACACTCGCCCAGTGAGGGAGGTAGAGAGAGAGAGAGAGAGAAAAAAATGTTGTTGTCATGGTAACCTCAAAGGTGTGGGGGTGTCATCAGGAATGCCCTTCCGTGGCAGACTACGTCAATGCCCACTTGACACACATACACACGCACACGCACACGCACACACACACACATGCATAACCCCTCTTCTTTGAGTACATCTGCCATCCGCGACAGGGTCAGTGCGTCCGTCTTTTAATACAACAGTACTTTAATCAATGACAAGCAGCATAAACAAGCACACTACAATGGTTGAGTTTTGACGTAAAACAACTGAGCGAATTGTGAAGTTCCTGGAACTTCTCTTGGTTGCTAAGCGACATAAAGACAAACAACTGTCCACTTAGATCTATCTGAGTCTCACCAAACTCTTTCGAAATGGTTCTTATCTAAAACGCAAGGGTTCAAATTGGAAAAGTGGTGTATTTCGGAAGTTTTGTAAACATCGTAAGATTAAAAAACGTATTATCTTTCCAACACAGGACACGTTTTTATCTAAACTGACAGTTTCGACTCGTGGTGTTCACATTTTTCACATCCAACCAAACCAGAATGACTCCTATAGCAGAACATAGGTCCCTGACATATTTCCTACATTTACAGAATTATACATGATAAAGTGGTAAAAAAAATAGATCCTCCTCCACATCCCGGTTGAAAGCTCTAGTTTAAAGTATAATTGAACCACAGAGCTAATGGCAGAGAGCAAAAACAGAGAGGTAATTCTTCTGAAATGATGTGGGAAAATAGATTCCCTGTTTTCCAGTCTGGGTTAATTTGGTAATTGTGCTACACTACAAGCCTACAACCCTAAATTACCTTAATCAAGAAAAGTAGGAAAGACTTCAAATAAATAAACATTAATAATAATAATTCTAAACCCCTTTCAGATTGAATAAATGTAAAATGCAAAGAAAAATGAAAAACAATATTAATATAATAACATACAGTATAATTTTTGTATAATTATATGAAATAAAAACAATTTCAAAAATATAATTAAAATAAAAACATGTTTTTAAACAAAACACCCTCACAGTTTCAACAGTTCTTCAGCCATGTTTTTCCCACTTGTACTACAGTATCGTCAAACCACGTCCAGTATGTTCTGTGGCTCTGATTGGGTAGTAGACTGGAGGTCTGTCTAGACAAAGGCCTGCTCTACTGTGCTCTACTGTGCTCCATTCTGCTCTGTTCTGCTGTGCATGTGAGCTGACTGAATCTTTCCGTTTGATCTACTGCCTTTGTACCCAACCACCACATCCATCTCTCTTTCAAATCAGCCAGAGAAAGAGAAAAAAATAAGAAGAAAGAAAGAAAGAAAGACAGAAAGAATTAAAAAAAAGTGTGAAACAAAAAAGCAGGGAAGACAGAATTAAAAAGACAAAAACATGATTGAGTAAAAAAGAAACGAGGACACAATCAAATCCAGAGAGAGGGGAAAGAAAGACAAATATATTACCCAGTATATTCCACATACACTATTAGAGCTTGATTAGGTAACTTGTCTATAGAGTAGAGGATAGGTATTTAACCGTACACAGAAAGGACAGAGAGACAGACAGAAGACAGACAGACATTGAGGGACCTTGTTGGTGGTACTGACCTGGCCTGGTAGTTGTGGTGCCAGGAACTACCCATTGTTCCCTGGGATACCTGCATCATGCCGGGCTCCGATTGGCCCTCGCCAAGCTTGGTGGAATGCCACGAGTGGGGCCGCGAAGCAGACTCACCCCGTCTAGAAGGAGGGGGGCGGGGGGGCACAGGGAGGGAGGGGGGGGAGACACACACACTGGGTTAACTAAACACAAAGGAAATATACTGTACATACGTTACTGACAGCTTGCTTCTTCCATGGGAGCAGGGGGAAATCACACTCAGGTCAAGTCAAGACAAACTGACATGTCCATCGAAGTAAAAGTGTAAGTGTGTGTGAGTGTGTTACTGTAAGTGTGTGTGTGTGTGTGTGTGTGTGTGTGTGTGTGTGTGTGTGTGTGTGTGTGTGTGTGTATGTGTGGAGGGGGGTACAGGCCTGCAGGAGAAAGAGAACAGAGGGTTAACAGGGGCAGGGCTGAGACAAAGAAGTCTGAAGAAAACAGAGGCAGCAGGGGAGCTGCAGAGGGGGCATGCTGGCGACTGTACCGTCCAAACGGGGCCAATTTGACCGGGGCACTAGCGACAGGCACACTCACCAGGCATAAACCCATTCAAACTCAGTTCATAGTCTGTGACAATGGGACCAAAACAATACGAACACAGCATAACATTATCCTTTGGACTTTGACAATCCTAATGTTGTCAACAAGTTCTCGGAAATGTGCTTTGGTATTTGACAAAAGTGCGAAATGATATAGGGGAGGTGGTTATCTTTCCAATGAGTCTGGTCTCTATCTATCTATCTATCTATCTATCTATCTATCTATCTATCTATCTATCTATCTATCTATCTATCTATCTATCTATCCATCTATCCATCTATCCATCCATCCATCCATCCATCCATCCATCCATCCATCCATCCATCCATCCATCCATCCATCCATCCATCCATCTATCTATCTATCCATCTATCTATCTATCTATCTATCTATCTATCTATCTATCTATCTATCTATCTATCTATCTATCTATCTATCTATCTATCTATCTCTGTTACTGTAAACACTCAAGTTACTACTCCTATAAGTATGGAATGAAAAGGAGCTATCAGCTGAATCAGATAAACATTCACTGCCCTCCTCATTCCAATCCTGTTATTCATTCCACATTATGAACTAACACAGCACACAGGCCTTGGGAGCTGTCTGCTCTTAACCATGGGTCACTTTATGAGCTAAGCTGAACACAAGGGATCCCTCTCTTCGTCTTGATATCATTCTGCAAAAAAACATTTTCTTGAAATATAGGTTGTTTTTTACTGCATTCATCTAAAAAAAAAAGAGGAACATTTGTCTACAGCACATACAACCAGTTCCGATGCCATAACCATGTGTAAACAACATCAAACTGTAACGTAAAATGTAAGCTCGTACAATAATATGAGAAAATAAAGCGATAGCAGACAATAGGACAAACAGAACTGGGATGTGTTCAACACAAGGAGAAAGATATCCCTGGGGAATCCACACCGTGCAGAGGAACATCTGAATTGACTTAGTCACATTAGATCTAATTGTAATGCCTCACACAACGTTATGAACAACTGGCTGAGGATTCACGCAATGTGTCTACCTCTGTGTCTGTGTGTGTATATGTGTGTGTGATGATGACAATTGTTTTATGTCTTAGTGTGTGTCCGGGACTCTGGAGATGACACAGTCAGTTAAGAAATAATTTGAAGTGGTCTGTGAGACACCAGCTGGGCCTGCTCCTTGTGTCGTAAAAGACTGGATTCCAATGTCCAGAAACTCCCATGTTCGATACAAAGTTCACACAGACTGTACAGAAAAAACATATGGAGCATACTGTTGAGAAACTTTTTTTTTTTCAAGTGCCAAAGCTGAAAAAACTAGAACTATTCCTGGAACATAATCATCCTCATACTGCACTCCGCCTCCTCCTCACCCTCCCTCATTATCATCAACACCACCGCTACCACCGCTCATCATAATTGTCTTCTTCATCATCATCATTATCATCATCGTCGTCATCATCATATTTTGTGTTTGTAAAGTCCAACTGTCCTGTCATTCCTGGGAGCGAGCGGCGGCACCAGCAGCAGCGGAGCAGTTAGCAGCGGAGATAAACAGGAAGAGCGATGCTATCTGGATAACGAGCGTGGGGGGGTGGGGGGGGTGGGGGGGGGGGACATGAAAGCGGCCATGTCTCCTCCACCACACACCGTCCAGTCTAATCACAGGACATGGCTAGAATACCTCAGCTCTTTATCAGGCGTCTCACTTCCCTCCCAAACGTTTAAAGGACGAGACCTATCAAGACCTTGTTTCCTGCCTCGTTTTAAAATAGATAGGCAGGCCAGAATGTTAGCGCTGTATGAGCTGTATAAGATAGCCCAATGCATCACGCCAGAGGAGAATAGGGAGTAAGCAATTGATGCTGCAAAATCAGTTATAGGACTCGTTGTCTTAATAAAAGACAAACCTAACTGAGCAACCCAACAGCCCTGAGTATATGTACACACATAGACAGCTCTAAGCTGGGCCTTTAGGGTTCAGTGTTAATTGTGTGAAAAAGGCCACTTTGACGTTTGGCTCTCGGGTCGAAGAGTTTCACTCGCAGGGCACCAGCCACATGTCTCCTCATCTGACCTATTCGGCGTCGGGTTACAGATTAGGTCAGATTACCGAGGGATCAGGTTCTCTCTGAGTCACCTTTGACCTCTTAGTTAGCTGCTTTCTCAATGGGCTGTTCTCATTGACCGTTCCCTCTCGTTAGAACAACAACAACAAAAAGGTTTGTTTCCGACACAGTGAGCAGTGATTAAATATGAATAAATGTATTATTAACTTCAACATCTGTGGCCCAGAGGTTCCGAACTGACCTCTGAGGTCACCCCTCAGGTCGTTAACAAATATCACATCTCTAGTCTGAAAATGACTGCTGAAAGATTGATCACAAAAGGGCTATACACCTATGGGGGGTGGGGGTGGGGGGTCATTAACCATGTTAGGAATATAAACATTGGGACCAACAATAGGCTTTGGGTCCGCGTTCAGGAAAAATCTCACTGTGTACTGCCTTATAGCAGCCGAACAGGAACTCCATGACTAACACAGACAGACTGTTTTACAGGCCAGCTCGTAACAGACGTACAGAACTCTCTTTCTCACTAATCTCTGCCGTGACCCCCATCTTGACTACCCCCCCCCCCCCAGCTGACGTTGAAGGGACCCCCCCCGGTCCGTTCGCGTTACCTGGAGGTGAAGCCCAGCACCTTGGAGATGAGGCCCGTGGCCAGGCTGTTGACGCTGCTCTCCGACGGCGACTTGCACAGCGCCCCGCCCGAGCGCCGGCCCGGGTCCACGTCCTTCTTCTGTTTCCTCCGCAGCTTCCTGCGATAGAAGGCCCCTAGCAGATCCATGGGGCGTCTCCGCTGCTCGGAGCAGAGCTGGTCCCGCTCCACGCGGCCGCGGTCGGCCCGTGCGACAGGCGGCGGGGCCAAAGCGGACGGCCCGGGGGGGGGCTTTGATAGCAGCGGCACCGCCTCGCTCGTTAAGCCGCGAAGCAATTAAGCGCCATTGTCTTGCTGTGTATCGCGCGGAGATGAACGGCTGTCTTTGACTCTTTGCCTGTTTTTCTCTCCGGTTTTTTGTCGTCGTCGTCGTCGTTCGTTCTTCTTTTCTGTTTTCTTTTCTGTTACGCTCTGTTTTGCGCCGCTCTGCTTTGCCTCTCTGAAGCACGGACTGAACGGGACGGCGGGAAGGGAGGAAAGAAGTTGAGGGAGGGGGATAGAGAGAGGAAGGAAGGCAAAGAACAGTGGGAGGATGAGGAGGAGGAGGAGGAGGAGGAGGAGGAGGAGGAGGGCAATAGACAAACAGAAAGATGGGACGGATGGAGGGTGAGGGATTTAGGCAAATAGACAGAGGGAGGGAGGGGTGGTGCAGGAGCGGAGGAGAAGAACCGATTTGACTGAGAGTTTCTTATTTAACGTCCTGGGCCAGAAATGGTTTTGGAATGCCTGGGGGACACAAACACATGATAGCATGTGGTCACAGCACAACAATGGCCGTCTCAATGCTCGATGGCTAACCTTTCACTCCTGCACTATTCCAACCGTCTTTTCTCCTGCTCTTTCTTTCACCCTTCTTCTGTCCTTGTTCTGCTCTCACACGTCCTTCTCTATATACTGTCAGCTTTACACACACACACACACACACACACACACATAAAGACACACCAACACACACACACACACACACACACACACACACACACATACACACACACACACACACACACCAGGCCAATTAGCCATGTGCTGAAGAGCCATAGGGAGGATGATGACGGCCTATTATATGTCATTATTTTGGGTGTGTCCGTGTGCCTCCTCCAGGGCTGGTTGTCGACAGGCTGTCTTCAGCTCCTGTGGATCCCTGAAGTGAGGGCCTGTCCTGGGCCACTTTAAACTAGGGCACTGGGGGAGGCTTAGGGATCACTGCAGGCACCGGGTGTGATGAAATGCTCATAGAGAGGCATTGTTTCCACATTCAAACACATACACACACCCACACACCCACACGCACACACACAGTGCTATAAAGTAATACACATACAAATAAAAAGTAGACAAACTAATGTGTGCATTACCCCCCCCCCCCCCCCCCCCCACACACACACACACACACATGGAAACCAACAGAGGCCAACTCTCTTTCTCTTTCTCCGTAGCCAAAGGGCTAGTCCATATGAAACCGCAGGAAGTGTCCGCTACAAAGCACCTGTCAGAACGGCCCTAACACCTAATTCAAAAGCCACAAAAGGGGGGCCGATTTCTGTGCTGTCCCGTAATCCCCGCCTCCATGATCTCCCCCTCTGGAGTGAAAATACTCCGGAGGACACTCCCATGGACACCTGACCCCCGGGGAAGCCACCGGAGGTTCGGGAGCAGAGAGGTGCTGTCAAGGCCGCCCGGGAGGAAAACCTCGGGAGGACCAGGGAATTGCGGTTCAAACGGGACATGAAACCCGTCCACCACGACACGCAAACCAGCTCCCGTTACGCTTGATCTGCAACTGTCTCACCCTCTTATTTAGCATCGCTGTCCGTCTCTTGATCTACCCCTTACTCTCTTTCTTTCTCTCTCTCTCTCTCTCTCTCTCTCTCTTTCTCTTTTTGCTCCGTCACTTACTTCCTCAACCTGCTCTCTCTCTTTCTCCCTCCCTTTCAGTGTCCACCGCCTTTCTTTCTCTCTACCTCCATCTCTTCATTTACCTCTTTTTCTTGCCTGTTTCTCTCCCACCCTCCTCCTCTCCTTCCTTCTCTCACTTCATCTCCTTCCCTACTGCAGCCCCCCCCCTCCTCTCCTTCCTCCTCCCAGCGCCTGTCTTTGTGATGTATGTGAGGCCCGGACAGACGGACAGGGTGTGTCTCCCAACAGGAACCTTATCTGTCGCCGTGGGAACGCAGTCCGCTGGACACAATCTCTCAGATCACGAAGGAAACTGAAATTGGAGAGAGGATTAGAGCAATAAGAGGGAGGGGAGGAGAGTGTGCGTGTCTGTGTGTGTGTGTGTGTGTCTCTCTGTGTGTGTGTGTGTGTGTGTGTGTGGGTGGGTGTATGTGTGTGTCCATGTGTGTGTGTGCCAGGAATGTGTC
The DNA here is from genome assembly GCA_017639675.1 of Aplochiton taeniatus. Taxonomy (NCBI): domain Eukaryota; kingdom Metazoa; phylum Chordata; class Actinopteri; order Galaxiiformes; family Galaxiidae; genus Aplochiton; species Aplochiton taeniatus. Next base: position 7,212,212 of record CM030172.1, read on the forward strand.
TGTGAGGGGTGTGTAAGCTAGACGAACAGGTCAGCAGGTCAGTGTAAGGGGGGTTTTTCCGTCGTGAAAATTGATTCAACAGGGACTTTCAATGGTTTCCAACGTGCTTGGCAATGGAAGCTGTCCCACCAGTGATTACGGACAGTGACTGACCACCCCGAATTCTCTTTAAACGTATGTCTCTGATGAGCTCTGTCAGCATCAAAACAGCCAATAGGAAGGAGTGGGGATTATCCAGTCATTATAGGATGAACTTGGGACGGTACAATCCGCCCTCTGTTGATCGGGTGGGCAGACGTGAGGAATGCGTTTGAGAGAAGAGGGAGATAGGCGGTTGATGGAGGAATGGAAAGAGTAGAGGAGGGGAAATGTGTAAAAAAAGGAGGCCGGATCAAAACTATATTCCAAATGTCCTGCTGCTAAAAACTAGAACCTTGAAGTCTGATAGTCCGTTAACAATATATTGGATAGTATTGCCTTAGAAGGAGGGTGAGACGGAGAGAGAGAGAGAGAGAGAGAGAGAGAGAGAGAGAGAGAGAGAGAAAGAAAAAGAGAAAACAAGTTATATAGAGAAGGTAAATGGCGGAGAGCGGGCGTTGTGTGTTTACCCATCCTATCTATATTACACTCCCACCCAATCACCAGGAGAATCCAGCAGTTCATTTCCTGCTTCTGGCCCAATCAGAGGCCAAAGGGGCCAGATAGCAGGCTGGATTGAAAGGAGCAGTTACTGCTGTGACGTAGAGACAAGACAAGGAACATCTCCTTCCCGGAGAGGCAGCGACATCTTGGGACTGCATGGCAGAGTTCCCGGACAGCATGACCGGTGGAAGTTCTTGCTAGCTTGTCAATGGCATGCAAGATCCCGACTGGTGGAATAAAAAAAATACTAATAAAATACAAAAATGTCTCCAGTTATACTTATCAATTAGGGTTAAGGCTGACATCTTCTGTGTTTCTACAGCAATGTTATACCGGAATGAATCTACAATTAGTGCCAACTCGACTCTGGGATGTCCGCTCAGAATGCGAACCCACTTGCGAAAGGGTTAAACGGTCTTAGCGATTACGCCATGTCTTCGTCCACCAAGTGAAAGTGTCCCCTCGTTGACGAGGCACAGTACGCTGTCTGTCCATTAGCCAGGCATCGTGAACCTCCCCGGGGGGTAGCCTCCTTCCCGACTCCGTTGGTCGACGGCTCAGCCCATCTCTGAGGCAGCGTTCCCGTGCAGTCCGAGCCCTCCATCTTGGCCCGCTTCCCAACAGGAGTCTCAAGCCGCTCTGATCAATGGTGTTTTCTATCAGCCTGACAGCCTCTTAAGATGCCGTAACGAGACTTGTAGACACAATGTCCGCTAAATAAATAACCGCCGCAGAGCTCCCAGACGATATTTAAACTGTGAGACGATTGGGCAATCCTTGGGGAGGTCGAGAGAAAGCATGGCCCGGAATAGAAATATCACTGCTCTGTTCTGCACCGTCTCGGAACGGAACATTGAGTTATTATAACACACTGCTAATACATGGCATGTAAAACAAAATGTATGCAGCGATGAGAGGAAATCCATTCCATTGGATCTATTCTTACCTAATGAAATATCCTCCAAAATGTTCGAACACAATTGAATATGTCTATGCATGTGTGTGCTTGTGTGTGTGCGTGTGTGTGCGTGTGCGTGTGTGTGCTTGTGCGTGTATCCGTGTGTGACTGCCTGCGAGCCTCTATTGCACTGTGAGAGTCCAGCATAAAGCCTGGGTGTCATTTTTAACCCTTTCCGTCGGCCTCTCTGACGACCTCTCGACAACGGCAACTAATAACGTCCATCCATCTGTCAAAGAGTCCCAGAGAGGAGGTCGACAGCATGCCGAGTCCCTCTGTTAGCTTTGAGCATTCCTTCCAAACGGACGGCTCTTTACGCCCCCGTCAGGGGGCCCTTTCCATCGGCGGCCATATTAGGTATAAAAACCCTATTAACTGAGTAGAGCAGCTGTATTTATAGACTGTTTGTGGGGAGGTTTGTTTTTATAGACGGAACATACTGAGCGAGAGACTGATCGAAAAGGAGGAGGAGTAAGAAAGAGCTGCCACAGTTCCTCCCGTGAGAAATAACCGGGTTTTCACACCGGTGCTGCTTGTAGATTTACATTTCCACCGAGCCCAACCTGTTCATATAGAAACGGCGCGTGAGAATAACATAGAAAGACTTTCATGTCAGTGACCCCAGTTTGAACTCCTATTCTCTCCCGCGGAAGACCTCCTCTTGCTCACACCAACGGGAAGGATGCCGTAAAAAAAGAGTCCCCAGAACGACTCCTTTCACAGAACTGTCATTGACAACACTTCCCGTGTAAAGCCCCTCCATTTCCTGTTTCTGCGGGGGTGGGGGGGTGGGGGGGGGGGAGGTGAAAGAGAGGAAGAACAGGAAGGGGGACATGCTGAGATGACCAGGGGTGTTCCTGACCAGGGCAGGAAACAGAAGAGAGATAGAGAGAGGTATACATAGACCTGTGACCTTTGCCTTTTTTTTTTTTTTTTTTTTACCTCCTTCTGATTCACACCAAAACAAAGAGAGGTCATCGTAAACACAGTGTTACTCAGAAACTGTCCGCTACACAGAGTTTAAGAGGGACCCGGAGAAATGACACCGGATGACATACTGTAGTCGCAGGTGAAAGTTGTATACGTAGCCTGCATACACACACGTACACGCACACGTACGTACGCACGCACGCACGCACGCACACACACTAACAGTAGAGCTTCAATTAGACAAATGCACACTTGAAGAGCACTACTGAATCTAATTGGTGGGTTTTAACAAAGTTATTTTAAGGCATATATTACAGTGTTTTATTACTGTATTACTGTGTCTGTGTGTGTGTGTGTGTGTGTTTGTGTGTGCAAAATGGTATTTACAGTAAATTTTAGGTCTCTCTTGTGAAATGGCCGTACTGTCCTACCAGGTACCTGTTCTTGATGCGAAGTTTAACGCCTCCGGAGCATGGCCTGCTGTTGGGAGCAGGGGGGCCAGAGGAGTGGGGGCAGACGGTGGGCAGGGTGTTAGGGTCTCCACAACACAAGCCTGGACAGCACTCTCTGAGGGAAGATAGACGTGGAGAAAGAGAGAGAGAGAAGGGAGAGAGAGAGAGAGAGAGATAAAGAGAGGGGGGCGGGGGGCAAAACACAGAAAGAGGAAATAAATAACATGTTACATATAAAAAATCATGTTGTAAATGTAAAATATTTACTGTTTCATAAAAAAAGAGGTTTCCTCTGCATTTGGTTTCATGGACATTTGTACATTCGTGTCAACATTATACAAATATTATCCCAACAGCTGCAGTTCAGAGTGAATCTGCTATCGGTTATTGAAGAGCTCATAAAACTCCGGTCAGGTGCATTGGCCCTGGCATGGGCACTAGCATTGGCATTGGCACTAGGGTTGGCATTGGAACAGCATTGTCAAGAAGTTGGTCGGCTCACAGCCGGCCTAACGATACAACCCCAACGCCCATTGTCATGAGTTCCATCTGGTCGATAGGAACCACCATGGTAACAGTAGCAGTCTGCCTGTGACTCTACCAGGTGGCGCACTGTTTGTGAAGGGAGGTTCAGCAGTGACGGGTTCAGACACCACTCCACTCTGTTGGCTTGGCTGAGGTTAACTTTGGCTTGGGGTTGTGTGAGAAAAGCCCTCGCTTAAACACGCCTATACCTCAGAAAGACTTGGCATGTCACCTGTGGGAACTACAACCGCATGTATGTAGAGAGTCTTCACTGTTTGTGTGTGTGTGTGTGTGTGTGTGTGTGTGTGTGTGTGTGTGTGTGTGTGTGATGAGGGGAAAAATGGGGGGGGGGGGGGGGGGCAATGTTCTTTTAGCCTTCAATTAAAGTAACCCTCGCAAACACACAAATGCAAACAGAAGCACCCACACCCACCCACCCCCCCACACACACACACAAATACACAGTTTGACCTCCTACTCAGACACATCCCTACATTCCAGACATACCACCCCACCCCCCCTTCCACCCCACCCTTGACAACAGCTCGACCGGGGTGGTATCCATGACGACAGAAACACCAGGCATCCCATCTGTGCGTCACCCCCTCAGACGGTTGTGTGACATGATGTCACGGAGGACTGGGGGGTCCATCCATAGAGCCGGTAATGACATGACGATGATGCTGAAGGATGACGATGAGGAGGATAGTTTATGTGTGAAGGGAAAAAGGTCAGTGACTGTGGAGCGCTCTGCATCTTGAACCGGCACAGAGCAATCTGGTTTGGAAGGACGGCAGTGGGCCGGAGTTCAGGACATTGGAAACATTGACAGCCATATACGGCAGTTGGCTGTTCGTCTCTGAATCTGATGGAAAACAACGGTAATAACCCATTGCCTTTGAATTTATTTATGTCGATTTTTCTTGTCAGTGAACACACATGTCCGCTTGAGTCAGCTTGACAACAAAAGAAAAGTCAATGTCTCTCAACCTCGATCAATTTTTCCTGATGAATATTTTACCAGCTTGCACAACAAGCACGACCCCTTTATTCACCACAAAATGCTGTCCCATCCCGTTTAGAGAAAGGACACTTAATAAACAATCACTGCCTGGCTGGTGTGGGTCCAGTTATTATAACACATTGTGTCGAACTTTAAAAGGGAACGTCACACACCCTGCTCCAACATTTGACACATTCAGGTCCTCCCCTTCGATGAATGGCAGATGAATTTCCCCGGGGGCAAAGTGAAACGGGAGAACAGATGATCCAGTGGCACGACTGGAATGCTGTGAGCCATGACTCATTAAAAGCTGAGATGGAACCACCACGCACGCACGCACACAGCCGGGCAGGTAGGCAGACACACACGTCCACGAGCGCATACGCACACGCTGGCAAGCGCGCGCACGCACACATTTGTGTTCGCCCTGTACGTGCAGGCACACATGAACGTTCCCTCCGACACGTACGGACGTGCCCTTTCACACGTGCACATACTGACTTGCGCTCAAGAATATTGTGATCCTGGCACACCGAAACACACCAGGGTTCACACACAAACTCCCGAACGCCCGAGCAAGCATACACAAACATGCCAAGTGCATTAACAATGGCAAACTAGAATTACTCGTTACTCTGTAACTGCAGGCCGGGTATGATGGAACTTTAATATTTCTGAGGTTCTGGGAAAAAGGAGGATTATATCAGCAAACACATTCCTGACCTCTCCTTCTGGACATTAACAGACAGAGAGCAAACTGGATTTCTCTCTGCAGCAACTTAAGGGGTTCTCTATGGAAAACCACAGTGAGGCCCACAACACACACACACGCACACACACACGCACACACGCACACACGCACGGACAGACACACAGTGAGAGAGAGCGGTTGTCAAGGAAGCAGCATTGTAATGACCCAGTAATGACTTCTTCAAGCAGAGAGAAACACATTCTAGAGGTTTCTCTGTGTAGACAAAAGACCACCATGAGTGAGAGGAAATGAAGAGAAAGAGAGAGAGGGAGAGAGCGAAAGAGAGGAAGAAAGAGATAAAGGCAGAAAGTCAGAAAGAGAGCGAGCATGTAACACTGTGAGACAACAAAAAGCTTAATTTAAAAGGAATGGCAAAGCACGCCTTTTATTTCGGGGAGCGTTGTAGATAGTTAACATCGCTGGGTAAGTGGTGTCCATGCTCCAACCTGGTATGAACTGCAGCTGGGTATTATACCTCCTCTATCATTAACCTGACGAAAAGACGACAGGTCAAGATGGAAAGAAGAAAGAAAGAGAGAGAGGGTCATTAAAGAGAGAGAGAGAGAGCAAAAGAAACAGGTGAACACTAAGAGCCACAAAGAGGTAGTGGGGGAGTGAATGGAAGGGTGAGCCGAAGGAAAGCAACCACCTACAGACTGATTTAAACTCCACCCGTTCTGGTGCGGTGCAGCTCGTGGATCAAAACCTCGACGTCAACTCATCCGAAACCAGAGTGAGATCGTTACAAAGTCACACACAGACGATAACTTCTGGCTACCATGCTACATGCCCCCCCCCCCCCCCCCACACACACACACACACACACTGGGTATGGAACCACCGGCGTGTCTGCATGTGGGTGTGTGTGTTCCTGTGTTTGTTGCTCTTAGTGTGTGTGTGTGTGTGTGCGTGTGTACATATATGCATGTTTGTACTGTATGTTCCTGTGTATGTGTGTGTGTGTGCATATGTGTATGTGTGTGTTCTTGTTTGTGTATATAGGCATGCTCTGTGCATGTGTGTGTGTGTGAGTGTGTCGGTATCCGACCACACTCCAACACCCCTTAGCTACATTCTGTGCAGATGACTCAGCAGCCATTCTGGTTCATCATCTCTCTCCCTCCTATCTGCTCTGTGCCTCCCTTATATCTCACTCCCCCCATCACCTCTCTCATCTCCCTCTCCCTCTCCCTCTCTCTCTCTCATCTCCCTCTCCCTCTCCCTCTCTCTCTCTCATCTCCCTCTCCCTCTCTCTCTCATCTCCCTCTCCCTCTCTCTAATCTCCCTCTCCCTCTCTCGCTCTCATCTCCCTCTCCCTCTATCTCTCTCCCTCTCTCATCTCCCTCTCCCTCTCCCTCTCTCGCTCTCATCTCCCTCTCTCTCTCTCTCTCTCTCTCTCTCTCTCTCTCTCTCTCTCTCTCTCTCATCTCCCTCCCATCTCTCTCTCCCCCTTTTCCCTCCAATCATCTCTTTTTTTGGGCTTTCAGACTTTTTTTTTTGGTCATTCCATTTCTGACCCCTTTCAGCGCTCCTGGCCCTCTATCTCTGTTTCCCTTGCCGCTTGTTTTTCTTTTGCTATTATTTTTGCCTCCGTTCCATTTCCCACTCACTCACCCAGAGAAGACTGCTCCCTCCCCAGTCTGTCAGCAAACACCTTCTGTCTGTTGTCTGCTAGCGTGTGCATGTGTGTGAATGTGTGTGGGTAGAAAAAACAAAAACGAGAGAGAAAGAGATAGAGAAAGACCAGGGTGCGCGTGCTGTGTATGCATGAGTGAAACAACAGGGGCAACACAAGGGCATTTGAGTTCATACACAAAAAAAATGCAGCTATGAGTCCAGAATGCGGAGCTAGTCCTAGGGGCGCAGAGAGAGGCAGCGTTGCTCATTTAAAGCCATGTGTTTCCTCGGTGAAGCCCCTCTGCCTAAATCCCTCTAAAACCTGCTGTGGTTTCCTCTGTCGGCTGGAGGGCCGACACAGGGGGGCATTTTAGAGCTCAAGCCTTGGTTTCGGGCCTCTCGGCCTGGCTGGGCTGAAGAGAGGGAGGAAGAGAGGGAGGGAGGGCAAAAAGGAAAGAGGACAGGGGAGCGGGTGAAACAGGAGGAGGGGAAAGAAAGAGGGGAAATGAAGAGAGAGAGAGAGAGAGAACGAGGGGGATAGGTAAGAGCAGGAGAGGAAAGAATGAAAAGAAAGTTGTGTTATTAGGGTGCGCTGTGGGCCATTTCTCTGTTGAACCCTCTTGCCCCACTGTGAGCACCGGCGCTGAGCAGCGGTAAGCTGGATCAGGATCTGCACTCCGTTGACCGTGACCCAGCTCTCCAGCATTCCCCGCACTCCTGAGGGGATCACAGAGGGATGCTCATGCTGACCACAGGAGACCCCCCCCCCCCACCCCGCCGTCGCAAAAAAACGAAACAGAGCACACACACACGCGTATGATGTCTCTCACCCACACACACACACACACACACACGCACAAAGCAACGCTTTTCTGAACTACATAAAACATGATATGATGTACATCAAATACACTTATTTGTGTAAATGCAAAAAAACAACAACATTTCATGATTTGATCATTTGATTTGACGGTTGATAACTGCTTATTAAGAATGACTAGAATGAATAGGGCACTTTCTCTATGGCCACCAACCAACCCTTCATCACTGCACACAGGGACAAAGATTAACCCTCAAGCAAAACAGATGCAAACAAGTAAATAGCAAAGCCAGATGGAAAAGCATAGGCAGTAAACTAACCCCAGCCAAGACGCAGTTGGTTGTTAATACATTTGGACTCTCACAAAACAACAAAACACAACACAAAGACACACACACACACACACACACAAACACACACACGCACGCACGCACGCACGCACGCACGCACGCACGCACGCACGCACGCACGCACACACACACCACTGAGCACAGGTGAGCTGCTATAATCTTACCTTACTCTTGGGAGGAGCGTGGAGGTATCGGGTATCAATCTACAGACGAGATCCTTCCTAATACACCCACGCCTCTGTAGGAGTCCTTTGCCTCCGACCAAAACAAGGGTTCCCCTCTCCGCTTTCCTCCATGGAAACCAACCCAAACCCAGCTGCTCTAGAGGGGCAAATCCCTCTCCAACACACCCCTTAACAGACACTTACACACACCTGCTGCATGTAGAGTGGGCTGCGGCTACTCAACTCTCACCGCCTTGGATAATAACAAGAAGGCTGTTTGCACCGTGTTGCAACGTTATTTGCTCTCTTTCTCTCTCTCTCTCTTTCTCTGTTGCTCGTTCTCTCTTTCACTCTCTCTTTTATCCTGCACACTCTCTCTCTCCTCAACTCAGACACACACACAAGAACGGAGGGGCACTCGACTGCTACTAGCAGGGAGTTCAAATTACTTCCCCGACCCCGACCAATCAGAGGAGCCCTCGGGGCTGAATGGAGCCTATGGGAGTGATGTCACAAAGCAGGTTCCTCTCGCCCTTAGCTCTCAGAGAGGGAGGGATGGAAGGAGGGAGGGAGGGACTCAGGTAGGGGTTGATAGAGAGAGAGAGAGAGAGAGTGAGAGTGAAGGACAGAAGGAGGTAGTCAGGGAGGCAGAACATTTCAGGTAAACTAGAAAGGTGGAGAGACAGAAGGAGAGTGCCCGTGTTTCCGAGAGAGATAGAGAGAGAGAGAAGAGAGAGAGAAGAGAGAGAGAGACGGAGATAGAGATAGAGATAGAGAGAGAGAGAGAGAGAGAGAGAGAGAGAGAGAGAGTGAGAGAGAGAGAGAAGAGAGAGACGGAGAGAGAGAGAGAGAAGAGAGAGAAGAGAGAGAGAAGAGAGAGAGAGACGGAGAGAGACGGAGATAGAGAGAGAGAGAGTGGGAGAGAGAGAGACAGTTGGAGGGATGGGTGGGGAAGAGAGGGCAGGATTGTCTCAGTCCTCTGCAAACATTCTTTCTCTATCTCTTTTGCATCGCTTAGCAGGCCCACCATCTCCAAGGTGAACAATCCGCTGACAATGAAACATTTACCACCAAAACCAATTTACAGGATCTGCTTTAGGTTCCCATAGGAGGTGTGTTACACAGTCGAGGAAGCGCAACAACATCCCAAAAAAACAAGAATAAGAATGCAGTAATTCTTCCACAGTCAGTTAGGTCATGTGGTTCTTCAAGATAACAGAAAAGATAAGAGAAAAATAAACATATAAAAACCGTGAACAGAACATTCCCAACTGTGGAGCCAGAGACTTTGTATCTGCTTACATTACTCATGTTCAATATATGAATATATATATTTATTTATGAACACTATATTTATACTCTCAGTGTAATATTGCCCTGACTCAGATGCATGGAGAAACTTGGCACATGAGAGAAGGTCTATATAGTTTAAGCACCTTCCGAACTGAAGGTGTGGTTGCAGAGACCAGGAGTGTGTGCTCCCTTACACCCATCCTGTTAACAGGTTGAGAGGACGCTAACCACATCTAACACCTGTTCCATAGGGGTTAGCCTGTTACAGACACACGCACACACACACACACACACACACACACACACACACACACACACACACACACACACACACACACACACACACACACAAACACACAAACACACACACATTCACCAGCTGCTTCTACTGTATAAGGTCGAGCAGTAAACATGACTACGTCAACTGTTTTTCCCTTTCTTCTCTAGTTGTTTATCGGAGCGATAAACAACTAGAGAAGAAAGGGAAAAATGAGAAAGGGGGATGAAGAAGAAGAACAATGTTAGACCTGTTCAAGCCTGTCTCTGCTTTTATTCTGCCAAGGAAGCAGTGAGAGGACCTGGATAAAGACACCAAAAGAAAAACACAATTCATAATAGCTCGTTTAATTCCTCAATGTGAAGTGAATGTGAAATGTGTTTCTCTCTGAATTGCGTAATAGCGTACGATTGCCGTGGCTCAATGTTCTCATTGTACCCATTCAGACTTTGGAGTTCATAAAACAGGTGTTGAATGCGCAGCCAACCTGCCAAATGGCCTGGCAACTTAAACAGAGATGTGAGGAATCAGACGGGACTCATGTTTGAACCCAGTTTAAAGGGATAGTTCGGCTTTTTAGGGAAATAAGGTACTGTATGTTCCAGCCAGTCAGTCAGACGAGATGATCGATTATGTTATGTTCCTATGTGCAATAATAAGTTCTTTAGATAAGCAGGTCAATAAACGTAGCTGAGCTTAGCATAATGACTGTAAGCCGACAGCACTAGCTAGCATGCTATCATCGACATTGACCAAGCGTCAATAGTTGGATAAGCTAAAACCTTCCTTTCTTTTCTATAACATCTTTTTAAAAACCTGTTATTTAAAATAGGACATTTCATTAGTACCAGCATTACATAATCAAAAACCCACAGGCATATTTCAACTATTTATATACCGGGTGAGTGACAGTCAATATGAGGAACAAACTTCAAAGGATATGAAAAGAAAAAAACAACTTCAAAACAACCTCCTGTAATCCAACAATTACCATTGAACCTAAATTGGCAGGTCACAGTTATACCTGGGGCGGGGTTACATATCAACGTTTAGGAGTGCTGCACATCTGCTGCCTTCAGGCCACTAAGCTGAACTGTCTGTCAGGTTCACACCCTTTAGAAAGGTGTAGGGCTGAAACCTTAGCGTGCCCATTTCAATTAGGAGAGCGTAAGGATACCTCGGAGGACTAAGGCTCTACGCACCAGTGCTCCTCGCGCTGCCATTGGGCTCTAATCCTGGCACGTGCCTTTCTGTTGTTTCAAATATCTCTAGCTAGCTCGATGTCATTAAAGAGAGCCCCCCACCTATGTGTTTCCCTGTCAAGCTGTGCCACATTGAGAAGGTACCAGAGCTGCCCCCTCTCTTATAGGATCATTGATGGGGTAATGTTAGAGTTACTTTCACCCATCCTTACGGTCCCTGGTCTTTCGAAATAGGTCTGTAGACACACACCCATAGCAGCCTTTTGTAATTAACATGCAATTTGTTGTGCCCTCTCATTGTAGATCTGTACATTTGCGTAAAAAGGCAGTACACCTCTGATATAGTCTTGCCAACAGGTGAGAGGCAGCCCAGCAAAGCACAGCACCTGACGGACGTCTAACGAGGCAATATTAATTATTGACAGCATTCTGCACAGTATGCATAGAGCTAGCCTCGGCCTCAGTCTCCATGGGGCTCTACAGTAAAATGGCGATCCAGTAGTATTTTTTTCTTCAGTCGCAAAGTGTACACAGCCACTGAGGCAACAGGTAAACTAACTAGAATCTCTGAATGGCAAACTCACATTAAAAGTCAGTTTCAAAATAGAATATATATACTGTATAGAAACTAGTGTGATTAAGATTAGAGAACAATGAGTTCAAAGGATCGGAACAGTAAAGGGGAGAACAGGCAAAAATAAAGAAAGAGCATAACAAAACAATAATGAAACAACAACAAAACAACAGCATAACACAACAATAACACAACAGAACAGAATACAACACAACAGAACAGAACAACAGAACCCAGAGAACAGACACTGCAGAGCAGAACAGTGTGCTATACATAGTTTAATATCTGGCTTACTGAATACCCAGGAGAACTAGGTTGGGTCCCCCTAAAAAATGTGATGCCTTACAATTCAAATTCCATTCACACAATACAGGGAGGGAATTTTCAAATACGTGTAAAGTATTCAAGTATTTAAGTCTTAAGGGCTGAATGAGCGTGTGTTTGACCCCTGGGCTATTAAAATCAATCTCATATCAGACCCATGTTGTTTCAAAAGGGTCAAAGGTCAACCCTTAAGGTCATGTTGTAAAACCACTGGGACCACATATTTTTAGATATCATAAAATGAGAGAGGGAGAGAAAGCGGAAAAGAATACACTTGAATCGACAGACAAATAAAATTCGAAATAGGAGGTATATAATGAAAAGAACGACAGATGAAAGGAAATAGCAGACACTACCATACCTTTCTGAATCACTGCTAGAATCAGAAGTCTGTTCCATCCTGACAACTGACAGCCGTCTTGCACGGTGCTCATGGGAAAATGAGTCCACTACCAAGTACATTCACTAACAATCAAACACACGGCTAAAACAGGCGCATTGTGCATTGTGAATCGACTTGCCATGCTTCTCTCTCTACATCCATCTGAAAATATGAGCTGGCTGGACTGAAGGGTTCTTATTATATTTTAATATCACAATTCCCGTACCCATTTACAAAAGCATTGCCCGCAAATAAATGCCGGTGCTCCCAACGTCAGACTGAGTTGGAAGCCCTTTCAGCCCTTGAGTCACTCTCACGTCTCTGCGGTTCTTCTCTGAACTCTGCCGTCCCAGGATGCAGCGTGCGTCTGAAGTCCTCTGTTGCATCACAGCCGTCACCCAAGGAGCACCTGCCGCGCTGCGAACGGTCACGCCCCTGCATACCTGAGCTTACGGCTACAGTGTCGACCTAGCTCGCTATCTACTGTACTGCAACCCTGCTCACTGGGTGTGTACTCACTAACGTATGCAGTCACCTGCCATCTACAAATCAGATGACCGACCTTATTTTCTCTACCTCCGAAAAGTCGGTTCAACGTCATAGAATGAGTCTGTCTAATATTATTGTTTGACTAAGATAGGTCTGTTCAGTCTGATGTATTCACCTTTTGTTATTTACCTATTTTACAGAAACAATTGATACAGGGTCCCTGGATTTGCAGAACACTATTATAAAGACTGTTTCAATCATTCAAGCAGCTAGCTACTAGCTACTTGAACACTTCATGCAGATTTCTGTCTCCCAGGCGATAGTTGTTTGATCAGGGCTTAGCGGAGTCAACACAGCCAAAGAATATGACTTCCATAAAGAGTATTGGTGCACCTCTCTCTAGCCCAACAGCAGAATGCACACACAGAGACACACATTAAAATAGACAAAGGCACACAGACAAACACACATTCAACACGCATACACGCCAAATACACACATATCCAATACACGTCTCACGCGCACGTACACACGTACGTATACACACACACACACACACACACACACACACACACACACACACCACCTAACCCAGCAGCGTCGTCTGAACTCTGGACCTGGACGTATTGTAAATCAACCACCCGTCCAGAGCTGTCTGTCTGGACAGGGATTTTCCCTCCTCTCCTTCCTACTTCCTCCATTTTCCCCTTCATTTCCTGTATTTTTTCCATAAACTTTACCCCATTCGCCTATCTACTACTAAATCGGCTTGCTTTGATATTCTCATATGTTCACTAAACATAATAATTTTTTATTTGATACAATAAATTGTGGTTTCAGGCTATATTATTAATATGACTGAATATGAAATTAAATTGTGCCCAAACCTAAAGCCCAATCTCAATCCATCGAACCAGAGAGAGAGAGAGAGAGAGTCAGCCATTCAGTCAGCCAGCCAGCCAGCCAGCCAGTCAGTCAGTCAGTCAGTCAGTCAGTCAGTCAGTCAGTCAGTCAGTCAGTCAGACAGTCAGTCAGTCAGCCAGGGAGGCAGTGTGAATGGGAAGACAAGTTAAGCTGAGCTATACATTGCTCCTCTTTCACACAAAGCCAGGTGTGGGACAATGACCACCATTATGGCCTTTCATTAGACAAAAGAAAAGACCGGTCTCCCTGGCTCTGTGGTATGGAGGTTTCTGTTGTTAAGGCGGGGTCTTTCTCCTTCCCTCCCTCTCATTGTCTCTCTCCCTCTCTCTGAATCACGTCCATTCTCATATATGACAATCCAAATCGACTGGGCCTAATATCATCTGTCAAAAGAGGCTCCAATTGAGTGTGCCCTCTAGGGGATAAAGCTGGGCACTGCAGTGGAAGGCTGCCTGACACAGAGACCTATATCTCACAACTAAAAAGAAAGAGGGCGTATGAGAGACAACATACGTCTAAACACAACATGTAAGGCATTATAGAATCTGTTACCATGACAAAGGTCGATTTGCCCGGACCAGGTGTTAATACTTTCGATCCCTCTGGCGAGGCGAAGACAACATCCCCCTACTCCCCCACCCACCAGTGTTATCTGTAAGTGCTGGAGCATGACCAGCAGACCTGACTGTGACTAGGATATCAGGGAGATATGGCAGAGGGCTGGTTAGAGGCTGCCAGGGAGAGAGGGGGCTGAGGTCATGGAAACATCCCATAACTATTCACGCCGCATCTGATGGGTCAAAATCTCAAAGTCTACATCTACCCAAAAACCCCCCGCTGTGAAACGGTTTAATATCTTATTAGAATTCGCCTTTTCTCTCTGTTCCTCCCTTTGTCTCATTAACACACAAACGAACACAGTCATGCACCTATCCCCGCCCTCAAACAATCACAAACTAACACAGTCATGCCCCTATCCCCGCCCTCAAACAATGGCAAAAAAGCACAGTCATGCCCCTATCCCCGCCCTCAAACAATCGCAAACGAACACAGTCATGCGCCCTCTTCCTGTCCGTTCCTCAGACACAAACACACGGGTGTGTATGTGTGTGTGGCTTACCTGCGCACGGTGAGTGCCAGGGTCTTGTAGGAGCCTTTGACCAGGGATATGGCCTCCTGTCTGAAGCCGCTGACCTCCACCTCGTTGATCACCACCACTTCGTCTCCGACCAGGAGAGGATGCTCCAGCAGGTCCGCCTTACCGCCCTCCTCGACCTGCGAAGGCCAACGTGCACACGCGCACACACGCGCGCACACACACGCACACACGCACACACACACACACACACACACACACACACACACACACACACACACACAAACACACACATACAGGGTAAACAAACATGATTTCTACACCGGTTCTATGCTTATTTAATGTTGCGTACCTCTCTCTGTAGTCATATGCTCAAGCACAGTAAAGCTTAATGGAGTGAGTCTAGGATATCCGGCTACTGAATACTATACAGAACATACATACAGGGCCGCACTGACTACGAGTGTAGTTCGGATCCTTTTTTGGGGGGGGGGGACCCCACAAAGCAAGCCCTCCCAGATCCTTTTGACTTGTCCTTTCTGGACAAAAGGCCGACTTGCGACAATACGGTCTAATCGTCACTTCCAGCCAGGCCTATACAAACCCCTTCCGGAAGAACTCAACTAAGACTTTAACCCAATCTGAATAAGCCCTCCAGAAACACGACAAAACCAGGACATATTTTGAATAATCGGAAGAGCAAGCATGGCATTTAGACAACCTCCTAACCATGGGCGGTTGAAAAGAAAAGAAAAGGCAGGGGGTGAGGGTGGGGGTTGTGGGGGTGCTGAGATTTGCTCAACTCGGTGGCCAAAGAGTCTGAAAAGAGGTCTTTGATTACAGATGTGTGTGTTGCCAAGGGAGTGACAACGGGACTGTTAGTCTGGACTGGCGCACAGAAAGACTAATTCTCTTGACCTTCGGATGACCTTGGCTTCGACGGAGTCACAGGTCAAAGGGACGGTTTCTCCCAACACTAATTGACTACAGCTACAGTAGGCCGTGCTCTGATCAACGGACAACTGGAGAGAAAAGAGAGTGTTTCAAAGAACATGAAAAAAATGTGGATTGTTGTCTGTTAACCAAATGGTGTGTGTCGGATTTAAACATCCTATTACATGTGTTGTTCTCTAAATGCTGCCTTTTGTAGACTCACCAAGTTCTTGCAAATTCCGTAGCTTACATACCTCTCCCCTTACTGTTCAATTTCTCTCGCTCTATCTATCTATCTCTTACTCTTTCACTCTCTCTCTCCGTCTTGGATCCCAGCCAGAATCCTATGCTACATTCTCCAGTTGTGCTCTTCCTTCGCTTTATGAGTAGTGTGTGAGAGTGTGTCTTTTGGATGAGAGCTTAGGGACTTGGGGATTCTCCTTACCCACACAGACCCAACATGAACATCACTGTCTAGACGGCTGCAAAGGTCCTCCACACAGACCAGCCGGGCCTATCACTGCTAGGAGGCCATGTTTCCCTGCAGACTTGTAGTATGTAAGGGTGATCTCTAGGTTGAGTGTGCCAAATGGAATATAATCTTATTTATATTAACTTGTGTGTGTTCTGTAATATTCAGGGCAGCAGGTGTTGACACAGCTCCCCATATCATTGTGACCCTGTTTGTGTGTGTGCGTGTGCATGTGTGTGTGTGTGTGTGTGTGTGTGTGTGTGTGTGTGTCTGTTTGGGTTTCCTTGTACAAAAGCAGATCTCAGTGCAGCAGTAGCAGAACCGCTTAGGAACACTTCCTCTGTGTGTGTGTGTGTGTGTGTGTGTGTGTGTCTGTTTGGGTTTCCTTGTACAAAAGCAGATCTCAGTGCAGCAGTAGCAGAACCGCTTAGGAACACTTCCTCTAGCACACCACAGGCCTCAGTCACACCCTTCAGCTAACACACACAAACACATCTCGCACTCTCACACACACACACACGCAAACACACACACACACACACACACACACACACACACACACACACACACACACAAAGTGAGACAGACAACAATCACACATAACTAGCCCACGCACATTACTGACACACACAGACACACACAGTGAGATGGGACATAGGCACACATAGTCACAACTCTACAATCACTCACACACACACACGGTTCCTACACATCTTGACGGAGACACACCTTTTCTAGAAACTTTCTCTTGCCTTCCCACTGGACAATGTGAGTGTGTTGAATAAAAGAAAGCTGGTGTCCCTCTGTCTAATCAGGTCCTGTGGTTAACGTTTCACAACTACTCCAGCTAAAGTTAGCCTGTATGTGTGTGGTATGGTTGGCCTCTTACCCTCACATCCCAGTCCCTGCTCCATATGGGTGGGTGAGTGGGAACAGGGGCAGTCACATTCTCTTGGCATGGCGTTCCTTCATATGAACATAGGTGCGCACCACGCTGTTTCTGGCTCCCTTTTCTTCTTTCTTACCTTCCCTGCATCCTTCCCTCCCTTCCATTCATACGCTAACGTTCGTGTTAAAGGACCGGGACAAAAAACCTGTGGAATGAATCCTGTCTGCAAGACACACTAAGAGACCATCGACCCAGTTTAGCCGTGTGTCACAGCAAACCAGACGGGTGCCAATCATGAGGTACGAGATGATTGGTAGCCCAAGTTTTGTCTGAGAAGGAGAGATTTACCAGGGAGGGTGGACACAAAACCGAACAGCTTCAGTAGATGAATGGAGTCTTTCGCCATAGAGTCTGCATGAGGAGGACATGAAGTCCAGGGTTGACAGGATCTAGTTATTGGATCGAATATGAACTTATTGGGTGAATATGAAAATATTATCCCATCCTGTTGTGGTTGAAAAGGCTTTTATCAGGCTATTGCGGGAATATTATTTAATTACAACCATAGACTCAGAAATGAAATAACATGAATAAAGCCTACACTTTAAAATGAGAGTACAATAGAATAAAACAATAAAAGCTCTCAAACGTTTGCTATGTTTAAAAAAAAAAAAAAACACACACTTTACACACACAACAAAGGGGCGAGCTGCAATTGAAGATGGTGGGAACAAAGTAGCAACTTTGCCCTGGATGGTCAAGGGTTGGCGTTCCATCATCGTTTTGACAACCGTGACCCACCGGTTGGCCTATATGACACTAGAAACAACCCACAATGGACAAACAGCGAGGCATTTTGCGTGGGCCTGTGTTGAACCCACATGATTTCTCTGCACCTGACACCTACCTTGGAAATGATCAGTGCCTCCCCGTGCTCGAGGCCCCCTTTGAGGGTGAACCCCCAGGGCGCCCCACCCTGGAGCTGAGCCTCCACAAACACAGTCCCTCCTCGCTGGATCACTGTGCTGTAACTGGACAGACTGCTCTCCATGCCGGGGGGAGGAGGCTCCGATACTCCTGTGGTACTCCTGTTCAATCCATATGCGACTTCCAAAGCCCAGGGAAATGTGAAAGACAGGTACCAAAAAGGCCTTTATCTGTATCTTCCCACTATGCTAATGTATGATCAATTGTAATCAAGCATGGTGAGATAAGGAATGTTCGATCTAAACTTTGAAATCAGTTCCAGCCTTCTGCCATTCCTGAATAGAGTAGGACACAAAGGCTTTGCCAGCGAAGTTACTTTGGATGTGTTACTCCGACAGTCTCCAAAAGAGAGAAAAAACAAACGGTGCTATCTTTCCAAAGATTACGGAACAATAACAGAAATTAGTTAACTGAGCAAGGATAACGAATCCCGAACTTCACTCCCAATGGCTTGTCACCCAGTCTCCCTCTTCCGAGTTCATTTTACCATCACAATAGAATTTGCTCCAACCCAGTGCGCCGGGAGAAAGAAGAGCGCTCTTTCCTCGCTGGCGGAGAGCTATAGTTGCAGCAAGATTAGGTCAATGTGCCTTGTCAAAAAGTTTAGCGCAACACATTTCAGAGCCTAATTTTTCGTCAAACTTTTTCTAAGTTTCTCTAAAGGTGATAGTCCACAATGCAACAGGTCCTGCATCCAACAGAGTTGCTCACTAATCCTCGCCATCGTCTTGAAATCCGTTTCTCTTGATGCCTTTCAGACCACTTCAACAGTGGATGCGAGTTTTTCTGTGTGCCTCCCCCTCCTCTCCTGACGGTCAATGGACAGGACCAAACGCAGTGCGCATGCGTTCAATTACATCGCTTCCAAATTGATAAGAACTTCATCGTTGTCGCCGTAATCTTTGACCATAGCTGTTTAAACATTAATAGTGGCTTATGTAACGATCAGCCTCGACACATTTCATAAATATATTGGGGAGTACTAGATTTCTGGGGGATTTATTTGTTTGGAACGAATTTGAACAACTACACTTGCATGAATTGTGATAGGACTACCTGTCTTTCATTAACTCTTCACCTTAAAGTACGTGTGTGTGTGTGTGTGTGTGTGTGTGTGTGTGTGTGTGCGCGCGCGCGCGCGCGTGTGCGTGTGTGTGTATGCATGGGTACGGGTTACCTCATCCAAGTTCCATTCCAGATCCAGGGGGGATAAGTTGCATCCTCATGACTAACTCCAGTTTCTTTTATTGAAGCCTCTGGAAGTGTAAAGATACCTACTGCGGAGAAACAAACTGTAAAAGGAATCAGTCAACAAAACCTTTTCCTGGGTTGCGATTGAAAATTATATCAACCCCAAGGCCAAAATTGTTATATTAAGGTCAGTTATGGCGAACGGTAGCCTATGTTTTACCGTACTCTCATTGAGTTAAGAAACAAAGGATCGACGAAACAACGTTACAATGAGAGAGAGTAAGGGTTTGAGGTCTTCGTAGCTATTTATAGTTCTTTGTGTTGAAGTTCTCGGCTGGTATCTTCTAATTACCAGATATAGTAGGCCTATTAAAAACTGTCAGCATTTCAGTGCCTCAGCTTATACCATTAAAGTGTTAATTGAAGTGGGTGTCTGTGGTTGAAGCCTACCCTCTGACAAATACTCTTCTACATCATCTGTTAATGAAGAGTACCACACCCCTGGAAAATTCCATAACTCTATTGCATAGTCTGGCTGTCTCCATCAGGAATCGCATAAACATTACCTCGAATGTTTAATTCCCGTCAGATAGTGAGGCAGGCATGCATTAAGACAGACAGACAGACAGACAGACAGACAGACAGACAGACAGACAGACAGACAGACAGACAGACAGACAGACAGACAGACAGACAGACAGAGACAGACAGACAGACAGTCTGACAGGCAGACAAGTAGGGTTCCCATGCAGGCAGATACATCAAGCGGGACATGGGAAGTTTTGTACTCTCTGCAGACCGCTGACAAACCTTTGTGTTCTTGTTGACGCGCCACCATCCAAATAAACGCGTTTGCTGATATCAAAGAAAATGGACACTGGACAGGAGGACGTTTACTTATCTGAGATGATCAAAGAGGAATCATGATCTCATATGATTCTCTATTAGTTACCAGATGCAAGCGTCATGTGATACAGACGGGCTGCACGAGCGTGTTTGTAAGCAGACCTACTACCTCGCAAGATGACTGTATACAGTTTCTATTAAATTGCATTATTCAGTCTCTGCTCCTAAGATTTCCAGTTTGGGGCGTGAAATCAAAGTGAGAGCTCCGTGCTTCCCTGTTTATTAGATTTCAGGTTCCGCCAGCAGAGGAATGTTTTCACAGTCAGCATGACCGTTTGTTTCTCTTGTCTTAGCAGCAGCTGGGGTGAATTTGGGAAGGGGGCAAAAGCCATGTTTGGATTCTTTTCAAGTCCCGGGGCGGAGGGGAGACTAGTCCTGGAGAAAAATACACACGTTACATCAGGGCGGGCTATTGCACATCCTTCACATACACTCAGTACACACTTTTGTTTTTCCAACCAGGAGGTATACATTTAAGTTTGGCTCCAAGCTGAATATATTTGCCCTGTATCGATGTGAAAGGATTAACAACGTGTGACATGTGAATGCTATAGCTGCCGTCTCCAGAGACAGGTTGTATTGGTGCATGTTTGTGGATAGGGTCTCTACATCTGTTTTCTGATTGTGCAGGTCTTGAATGGCCTCACTACTCAACAATAACACACAAAAAAAGAGAGATTACCTATTAAGAATGTAGATGGAATCTATACTAGTTTTGTATTTGTACGTATTTTGCACATCTATGTGAGGACTACCAATATACATTGTAGGCCTTCATATGTATCTTCAGAAGGCCAACCTCTTGGTTCAGAAGGCTCAACTGTGGGTTGTGCTGACCCAAAGGAACACTAATAGTAATACTGCTCACAAGGACTGATATATTTTTACCTCGCTAATCCACACCCGCGCACACACACACACACACACACACACACACACACACACACACAGTCCAATTATACACTCTATTAATGACAACCTTAAAGCTATGTTGGTTCACTCTAGTACACCACTGTCAGCAGCGTGTTTCAAATTGTTCCACTATTTTTTATCTTTTGTCATGTTTTTTTAACCATTGGTGTAGTGCTTTGAGATGTTCTTGCAACGTAAAGCGTACTACAATAATGTTTTTATAATTTGATCGTGGGAACTTTCTAAGGAAACTGGTCCAACACGTGAATAAATAGTGTTCACTTTTTTATGACTACCTGAAAAAAAGAAGAAAAGAAAAAGAAACCCGACACAGCCACCTAGTGGAGAGATGTGGCAAGCTCAAATATGGAGGAGCTCAACACAAGGCTGGAGAAAAATGACAGCATTCTCTTATAACCAGGAATAGGAGGGAGAGCACTACACTGACTCCCACTAAAGACACTAAAGACTTCTCCTCGCAGGAAAGGTGTGTCAAATTGGTGGGCAGTGTTGAAAGAATCATATATTTACATGTTAGGATTTGTATTGTTTATGGATTGCCATATCAGTTAGTACGGTGACGTAATGAGATTACACATGTTCTAGGAATACGGTTACATCCATGTCTAATGAGATACTTTGGAGATGGGTCACCCAGTCCTGTTATCATCCATTTATACTAGACAAGGGCCATCTCAATACAGTATCAATAAGTATTCTGTGCAGATGCTGGTGCGGGGCTCTCAACTTTTATTGAAACACAATCATCCTGGAAGTGTTGTGCATCGGAAAACCCATCAACAAACGAGTTATCTTTGCTTTGTCCATGGTTGCATCCTGTACCGTGCTGAATGAATTCTTACAACCCGATTATACATGCAAAAGAACCTGACTTTGTTTTACTTCCACAGCAGGAAGATGAGAGTAAGAGGGAGGACAAAGAAGAAGCAGGAGGATGGAAAAGGCTCCTACTCTTTCAAATACCAGGAGTTCAGAAAGGAATTTGAACTGCCTGTAGGAGTGAATCCTGAGGCTGTGATCTGCTTGCTGGATCAGGATGGGAAGCTCCATATTCAGGCAGCAGCAAAGACTCCTGTTATTGCAATGTGTTCAACAAATACAATATATATTCAAACCTCATCAATTTCTGGGTCTTGTTTCCTCATGTTCTCATGTCGTTTGTGCATGGTCATTTCTCGGGTCCACGACATTCCATCTTATGAGGAATCAGAGAGAATTGTGCCCATCAACAGGAGTCAGGATGAGAGGACACCACAGTCCCTCAGCTCACAGAAAGAGGACAGCACCAAAGACTCACAAGCTCCTGACAATCAGGAAGACAAAACGGAATGTACTGAATCAGATAATTGATTTAGTATTCACAGACTTTTTTTTTTTAATGCCTTGAAATGTATTGTTGTTGTTTTTAACTTCCACCAATTGAAATTACCTCAGAAAGTGTTCCTTTTAGTAGTTGATTGTGATCAATAAAGTGAAGAAACATGTGTGTGTCTGTGTGTGTGTGTGTGTGTGTGTGTGTGTGTGTGTGTGTGTGTGTGTGTGTGTGTGTGTGTGTCTGTGTGTGTGTGTGTGCGTGCAATATCCAGGCAGCAGCAAAAACTCCATCTTATGAGAGTCAGGATGAGAAGTTGGCAGAAAATAAATTCTTAATACCCAAACAAATTTTAGAAAGATTCTAGATGCGTACTTATGGAATGGGCCATAATCTCATACTGGGCCTGTTAGCAACTCCATTACAAAAGAAGTGGGTGCATGCAGGGCTAAAAATAAACACATTAGAAACTACAAGCAGACTAAACCCCATCATGAAACCCACTGACCTGCTATTGAGGACACTGAATAATAACAAATCACAAAGTGTAAGAAAATACTTTATTGGCAAAGTGAAGGGTGAATGTGCAAAATCTTTACGTTCCTGGTTTTTATGCTGTAAATAAAACGACAAGAATCCCAGCTGAATGTTCAGATGTTTCCAAAAATTCTGTTTAATGTCCAACTGCATACTTGTTTCAAGCCATAGAAAACAATACAAAAAAAGTCTGTATTCAGTCCTTCTTGGTCTCGGTCTCTGTAGATGTGTTGCTAGTAGTAGCAGTACTGCTCTCAGCTCCAGGGCTCTGTGCCCCAGTGGAGGTAAGGGCTGATGATGAGGTAAAGTTGATGGGCACCACCCTCTCCTTCCCATCCACCACTGCTTCCCTGGGGGCCTGGATCTGTAGCTGTCCCCCTGTCAGAGAGCAGGTCACAGTCTCAGGATTCACTCCTTCAGGCAGATCAAACTCCTGCCTGAACTCTTGACATCTGTAAGAGTAGGAGCCTTGTCCATCCTCCTGCTTCTTCTCGGTCTTCCCACTGACTCTCAGTTTCCTGCCCACCTGTTTGACAGACAGCTCCTCAGGGGAGAAGTCTTTAGTGTCCAGAGTCAGGGCAAACCTGCTCCCTTCCTTCCCCATCTGGAAAGCAATTGGCTTGTACACGGCTGACGAAGCTGACTGGTCGATCTCCTCAAAAATCTTTTGATGGAGTCTCTCCATGTACTCCATATTGTGTCTTATCTCCTGCATGTGCCTCATCATCTCCTGCTCCATCTGATAGAACAGGGGTCTGGTCTCGGGCCACAGGCTGCGGATGGGCCAGTGGAAGTCCATGAAGGGACTCATGGTCATGTTCATGGGAGAAGCCTGGAATACGTTGGGGTAGAGCATCTTCTTGCCTTCTTGATGTGCTTCAGAGTTGTCTTATCCAGTAGTCTCTCTGTTGGTTTATCTGTCTGTGTAGTTCAGTCCCAGTCTTTTATACCCTGACAGAACGTTCCAGTAGAATTCCTCTGCTAGACGGGAGTAGGATATGACCATGACTCTGTGCTCATAATCCAAAACAAGCCCTCAGGAGAATTCCTGCAACCACAGACTTACACACCTCCCACTGTATATTCCCACTACATGAGCCCTGGGCTTTATTTGGACCAGAATGGCTTGGGCAACATACTGCGCTTTTCAGTGGGATCTTTGCTATAGTAAGTCATCAAGTCCCACCAAAAAATATTATGTATTTATATTTTAAAATTGATATTAACATAAATATACATTCTTCCTGTAATATATTATTGCAATCATTTTGTAACAGACTTTTAAAGTGCATGACTCGGGTAAACTATTTCTGTCAACTGTACCTCTAACTCTATGATGACTCAAGTGGAAAGCTGCCAACCGTTCCTGGTCTTTCTTTTTTAGATCAGAACAGTGGCATCACAAATTCCTAGGCTGCCATCTAGTGGAACAAAGTAGAAACGACTGGAAAGTTCCTGAATACACTGGAAGTCATACAGACAATATAAAGAAAGGAACAGCTCCACTACTGAGACAGAAAGCTAAGAAAGCTGCAGTCGACAGATAAAGATCACGCACAACTTGCCATCACAGAGAGAATAGACCCAACTCTAAACACCTGAAGCTTTGCTCTCTTGGATTCAAGTGTTCCTTTCCAGCCTGCTCAATCATGGACGTCTACTGGCCTGTACTCGGTCTCTGGTCAGAGATCCAGCCTCTTCTCTGCCAGCGAGAACTACTGCTGAAAAACATGGAGGAGCTCAACAGCAAGCTAGAGGAGATGGACAAACTTCAGCATATTAAGGAAACAGACCACTCTGTAATCACAGAGGCCATCCAACCAGTCTCACATAACCTGGAGGAGAAGGGAGAACCCTTTGCCCTGACTCTGGACACTAAAGACTTCTCCCCAGAGGAGCTGTCTGTCAAACAAGTGGGCAGAAAGCTGAGAGTCAGTGGGAAGACAAAGAAGAAGCAGGAAGATGGAAAAGGCTCCTACTCTTTCATATACCAGGAGTTCAGAAAGGATATTGAACTGCCTGTAGGAGTGAATCCTGAGGCTGTGACCTGCTTGCTGGATCAGGATGGGAAGCTCCATATTCAGGCAGCAGCAAAGACTCCATCTTATGAGGAATCCGAGAGAATTGTGCCCATCAACAGGAGTCAGGATGAGAAGACACCACAGTCCCTCAACTCACAGAAAGAGGACAGCACCAAAGGCTCACAACCTCCTGACAATCAGGAAGACCAAAATGAATGTACTGAATAAGAAAATGTATTTAGTATTCATTGACTTATTTTGTTTTAATGCGTCCAAATGTATTGATATTGTTTTGAACTTTTATCAATTGAAATGGCCTCAGAAATTGTTCTTTTTAATAGTTGATTGTAATCAATAAAGTGGAGAAACATTCTTCAGGTGTGTTTGTTTTTGTGTGTGTGTGTGTGTGTGTGTGTGTGTGTGTGTGTGTGTGTGTGTGTGTGCGTGCGTGCGTGCTTGCTTGCGTGCGTGCGTGCGTGCGTGCGTGCGTGCATGTATGTGTGTGTACAATATCCAAGCCAGCAGCAAAACTCCATCTTATGAGCAATCTGAGAAAATGACGCCCATCAACAGAAATCAGGATGAGAAGATGGCAGAAAATAAATTCTTAATACCTAAACAAATTTAAAAAAGATTCTAGATGCGCACTTATGAGATGGGCCATAATCCCACACTGGGCCTGTTAGCAACTCCATTACAAAAGAAGTGTGTGCATGCCAGGGCTAAAAATAGACACACTAGAAACAACAAGCAGACTAAACCCCATTGTGAAACCCACCCTGCTGGTGAGGAAACTGAATAATAACAAATCACAAAGTTTAATAAAATACTTTATTTGCAAAGTGAAGGGTGAATGTGCAAAATCTTTACATTCCTGGTTTTTATGCTGTAAATAAAACGATAAGAATCCCAGCTGAATGTTCAGATGTTTCCGAAAATTCTGTTTAATGTCCAACTGCCCACTTGTATCAGGCCATAGAAAACAAAAAAAAAAGTCTGTATTCAGTCCTTCTTGGTTTCGGTCTCTGTAGAGGTGTTGCTAGTAGCAGCAGTACTGCTCTCAGCTCCAGGGCTCTGTGTCCCAGTGGAGGTGAGGGCTGGTGCTTTGGTCATGTTGATGGGCACCACTCTCTCCTTCCCGTCCACCACTGCTTCCCTGGGGGCCTGGATCTGTAGCTGTCCCCCTGTCAGAGAGCAGGTCACAGTCTCAGGATTCACTCCTTCAGGCAGATCAAACTCCTGCCTGAACTCTTGACATCTGTAAGAGTAGGAGCCTTGTCCATCTTCCTGCTTCTTCTCGGTCTTCCCACTGACTCTCAGTTTCCTGCCCACCTGTTTGACAGACAGCTCCTCAGGGGAGAAGTCTTTAGTGTCCAGAGTCAGGGCAAACCTGTTCCCTTCCTTACCCATCTGGAAAGCAATTGGCTTGTACACGGCTGACGAAGCTGACTGGTCGATCTCCTCAAAAATCTTTTGATGGAGTCTCTCCATATACTCCATATTGTGTCTCATCTCCTGCATGTGCCTCATCATCTCCTGCTCCATCTGATAGAACAGGGGTCTGGTCTCGGGCCACAGGCTGCGGACGGGCCAGTGGAGGTCCATGAAGGGACTCATGGTCATGTTCATGTTCATGTTCATGGGAGAAGCCTGTAATACGCTGGGGCAGAGCATCTTGGTGTGGTTTTCTTCTTTGGATAAGTTTAAATAAAATGAACAACGCTGGTTCTCTCTTGCTGTTCTGCTTTCTCTTCTTCTGACGTTTATGTCCTTGCCCTCACAAGCCTTTTTATACACTGTTGGAAAGTTCCAGCAGCATTCTGCCTGCTCGGTGTGTGTGTGTGTGTGTGTGTGTGTGTGTGTGTGTGTGTGTGTGTGTGTGTGTGTGTGTGTGTGTGTGTGTGTGTGTGTGTGTGTGTTAGTGAGCATGTTATGACTACGCCACTTTGCTCATACTCCAAAACAAGCCGAGGTTGTATTACCGAAGCCTGCCTGCCAAATGCCTACGGGAGCACTGCTTTGTTCTATTTAGAGTCTAAGGACACCAGTGGCCATGTCACCATGGCCATGTCATGGGTTTATTAAAGGGGCTGAGACTGAATCTAGAGCACTGAAATAAGTAGCCTCTAGCCTGGACCAGTAGAGAACACGGGTTACTTCTCACTAACCTTATGGGGGTTAGTCCAGGCTTCTAGGAAAATGTAATGATAATAATAATAATCAATGTAATTTTTCATAGTTCTTTTCCAGGTACTCAAAGATGCTTAAGGTACATATTGTGACTGTGAAATGGAGATGGGTAACAAACAATCTTAACAATTTTCTAGTCTTAGGAAGTGATATGTTTTGAGGCACACACAAAAACGTCTAACAACTCAAATTAATATGAAGCAACGAAGTCCCTGTGTGGACCAATTGGAAGTAAAAAAAAAATAAAACAGTGGACTGACATACCGTCCGCCACCAACTCACTATTTAAAATAGAAACAATATTTCAACTCACCCTCCAGTCATAAAGTGGCTGGCTGCAAGTAAGTGAGGAATTTCTTACAGCAGCTGTGACAGGGAGGATGCACTCACAGCCGGCGATTACAGCCAATGCCCTCAGACATAGTCCTCATGTCATGGCTTGATACCAACAGTTTTGAGTACAGTTTTTAAAAAAGTAAACCCCAACTTTACCAACAAGGTAAAACCAATGAGTGACATTACTAGAAAGTCTCTAGTAATCCGATTACCGAAAACCGTTGCCCCAGACTCTGTTGACTAACCAGTTTGGCAGAATGCTGGCATGAACCACGAGCATTAGATATTGATATTATCAAACCATCGCTTTGGCCCTGATTTTTAATGTCCCATTTAAAAAATGTATATCAAACCAGCTCTTATTTTTTATGTGTGGACACTTAGTTTGTGTAGTTTAGTTGGTAGTTGTTGTTTTGAATGTGTTGCCCACACATTATTTTGCTTAATATGAGTGGTTTGTAATTTGTATTTTCATTCATGATGTCTATGTAATGTGTCTATTTAGGTGGTCTACTGTGAGTGTTCCAACTTCCCCATGGTCTATGCTATTGTGAATGCTTGTGACTAATACTGTACGTTATTGCTGTAATAATATCTAAATATAATATATGGTAAAGTGTCCAAATGTGTACCACACTCACCTGACAGGATCATGACCAGCAAATTACCAGTTTTACCATATTTTATTGTTGGCGGAACATTTTTGTAAAAAGCAGAATAAAAAACAATCAGTTATAATTTCTCTCAGTAAGTTTGATTAATTTGGCATGGTAAGATTTTAAAATGTATTGAATCGACAGCAAAATCTAATTTGTCATTAGATATAACTTGTAGTGTACAGTATAGTAAAGGTTAACATATTATACAATATAAAATATATATGTTTATTAATTGATTTCTGAGTCTGCTGAGTGCTTCTTTCAGTTATGGTGACGGTGAATGTTTGTTGCTGTCCTCATCCTGTGAGCTGAGGGACTGTGGTGTCTTCTCATCCTGACTCCTGTTGATGGGCATTATTCTCTCTGATTCCTCATAAGATGGAGTCTTTGCTGCTGCCTGGATATGGAGCTTCCCATCCTGATCCAACAAGCAGGTCACAACCTCAGGATTCACTCCTACAGGCAGTTCAATATCCTTTCTGAACTCCTGGTATATGAAAGAGTAGGAGCCTTTTCCATCTTCCTGCTTCTTCTTTGTCTTCCCACTGACTCTCAGCTTTCTGCCCACTTGTTTGACAGACAGCTCCTCTGGGGAGAAGTCTTTAGTGTCCAGAGTCAGGGCAAAGGGTTCTCCCTCCTCCTCCAGGTTATGTGAGACTCGTTGGATGGCCTCTGTGATTACAGAGTGGTCTGTTTCCTTAACAAACTGATGTTGAAGTTTGTCCATCTCCTCTAGCTTGCTGTTGAGCTCCTCCATGTATTTCAGCAGTAGTTCTTGCTGGGAGAGAAGAGGCTGGATCTCTGACCAGAGACCGAGTACAGGCCAGTAGACGTCCATGATTGAGCAGACCGGAAAGGAAGACTTGAATCCAAGAGAGCAAAGCATCTTCAGGTGTTTAGAGTTGGGTCTATTCTCTCTGTGATGGCAAGTTGTGCGTGATCTTTATCTGTCGACTGCAGCTTTCTTAGCTTTCTGTCTCAGTAGTGGAGCTGTTCCTTTCTTTATATTGTCTGTATGACTTCCAGTGTATTCAGGAACTTTCCAGTCGTTTCTACTTTGTTCCACTAGATGGCAGCCTAGGGATCTGTGATGTCACTGTTCTTTTCTAGATCAGGAGGATCAGCAACGAGTTGGCAGCTTTCCACTTGAGTCATCACAGATTTAGAGGTACAGAAATAGTTTACAGGAAGCAAAACTACTGAGCAATGCAATTTAAAATTCTGTTACAAAATGATTGCAATTCTATATTACAGGAAGAATGTATATTTATGTTAATATAAATTCTAAAATATAAATACAAAATATTTTTGGGGGGAGGATGGCTTACTGTAGCAAAGATCCCACTGAAAAGCGTGTATGTTCCCCAAGCCCAAATCAAGCCCTTGGTTCATGTAGTGGGAGGTGTGTAAGTCTGTGGTTGCAGGAATCCTCCTGAGGGCTTGTTTTGGATTATGAGCACAGAGTCATAGTCATAACCTACTCCCGTCTAGCAGAGGAATGCTACTGGAACGTTCTGTCAGGGTATAAAAGACTGGGACCGAACTACACAGACAGATAAACCAACAGAGAGACTACTGGATAAGACAACTCTGAAGCACATCAAGAAGGCAAGAAGATGCTCTACCCCAACGTATTCCAGGCTTCTCCCATGAACATGACCATGAGTCCCTTCATGGACCTCCACTGGCCCGTCCGCAGCCTGTGGCCCGAGACCAGACCCCTGTTCTATCAGATGGAGCAGGAGATGATGAGGCACATGCAGGAGATGAGACACAATATGGAGTATATGGAGAGACTCCATCAAAAGATTTTTGAGGAGATCGACCAGTCAGCTTCGTCAGCCGTGTACAAGCCAATTGCTTTCCAGATGGGGAAGGAAGGGAGCAGGTTTGCCCTGACTCTGGACACTAAAGACTTCTCCCCTGAGGAGCTGTCTGTCAAACAGGTGGGCAGGAAACTGAGAGTCAGTGGGAAGACCGAGAAGAAGCAGGAGGATGGACAAGGCTCCTACTCTTACAGATGTCAAGAGTTCAGGCAGGAGTTTGATCTGCCTGAAGGAGTGAATCCTGAGACTGTGACCTGCTCTCTGACAGGGGGACAGCTACAGATCCAGGCCCCCAGGGAAGCAGTGGTGGATGGGAAGGAGAGAGTGGTGCCCATCAACTTTACCTCATCACCAGCCCTCACCTCCATTGGGGCACAGAGCCCTGGAGCTGAGAGCAGTACTGCTGCTACTAGCAACACATCTACAGAGACCAAAACCAAGGCCTGAATAAAGATGGAAATGGTCCTGTGTCCTGGTACAGGAACAACTTGACAGTTGGACAAAACATACAGCATTATCGTATTATTAACAGCAGATCCTTTCCAGAAAAAAATTCTTCAAACCAAATGTATTTTTTTACACAAAAAAATTGAATGAATCTGTCAATCATCAATTTTTATTATTTTTACACACAATATTAAGTAATACTATATTTTAGTACATTCTTAGTGTCTATCGTGATTTTTTTGTAATGTAGACAAAACTATATGGTTTTACTATTTACGGCTGTACATCACGTTCCTGACTTAGGATTATAACTACAAGATACAGTAGAACCGATTTCTTTTTCATTTTTCTTTTAAAATCGACATACAAGGTAGTTGATTTATCCTGTGGTATATACTATTACTCTCTGTATTGTATTTCTGTAGGTGATGAGATAACAATATTACACGATATCTCGATAGTGTATGTTAACTCATAAGGATTGTTTAACGAATGCATTGTGTGCATTGATACAGTATAACAGAATAAACCAGATGTTTTCATTTGTATTCTTTCTTTTTTATAATGTGTTGAGAGACGGTGACTACGTCTCTCTTGTAGCAGTGCCCTGTTAACAAGGAAGGTATTGAACTATAAAAAATAAAATAAAAAATGAAGTCTATACACCAGGCCAGTGTATTCAGGAACTGTTCTAACGTTGCTACATTTCTTGTCTGGCCAGCAGCCTGGGAAGCTTTGATTTCACTTTGTTTTATTCTAATACACCGAGCTCAGGAAATATTATTCAACATTTCCAATGCCAGTCTACAGTCATCAGTCAAGAAGGAAATAGGAAAGTTGCAATTTATTAGATACTTGAGCACTAAATGATTACATTAAAATGTCTGATTCAAGAAAAACCTGAAAAATACCCCATGGATGGTTGTCTGCAATAAATATTGAACCAGCATTACTATTCTTAAATGTTTATTTGTGCATAATGTATTGGAATAGCTTTTTTCAATAAGTCTCTTTAAAGGCAATGTATCTAATGATTAATAAAGTGGCTGCTGGAATCAATGGATAAATTATTGAACACTACAAATACTACAAACTAACACATCTTTAACAGTAAATGACACATTTCAGTACTGTTTCTATTAGGATATAAAGAACACAGAATGCTAGTATGAACAAAGACTGCCTACAATAAACATTATACCATCATAGTTGTCTATTAATATGATTGAAAGCAGCTTGATTTTCAATTTGTATCAATAAAGATTGTAGAATGTGTCCAAAACATTTGACAGTGTTTATCTTTTGATTTTCTAATTCTTGCTCTTTTTTTCCTATCACAAAACATGTGAAATTACTATTACAATCATATTTCCAAGTCAACCTGCACTTGCCAAACGATGGTGAAATCATAAAGCGCCATTCCATCCTCGTGTAATGTAACTTACATACTATATAACGTGCCTCGGTTTTATACTTGAAACACGTTCTGATCTCTTTGTTTAACTTCATGCTGATAAGCATATTCGGAGGAAATTCTCTAGAAATAGGGGGCATGTGGGTGGAGGAGTTCAAGTGGACTGTTTCAAAGTTTTAAGTGTGACTGTGGCAGGGTCAATAAGGCTCAAATATTGATGAAAGATAAGAGTATTGAAGCAAATCCATCCAAAACCATGTGTGAATTAAAGTTAAATTCTTTTTTATCTAAC
Organism: Aplochiton taeniatus; assembly: GCA_017639675.1. Taxonomy (NCBI): domain Eukaryota; kingdom Metazoa; phylum Chordata; class Actinopteri; order Galaxiiformes; family Galaxiidae; genus Aplochiton; species Aplochiton taeniatus. The sequence continues at coordinate 7,244,330 of CM030172.1, forward strand.
TGCAATGTATTCATTTAACTTGTGAGCATGGCCTGATTTGAACAAATAAAACAATTGTTTCCTATGGAAGTGTAACACAAGGACCACAAATCCAACGGTTATTGGATCTGTGTCACATCTGCATTGACTGTTAGTGCAAATAAGTGTGCTTGTGTGTGTGTGGCTCCTGTTGTTCCTCCAGCATTGATAGATAGCATATGGAACATACAGTCATACAAGTACACACTCTGTACACATACAAATTGCACCTAATAATCTTGTGAAGCAGCTCCAGCTCTCTAAGACCTCTCGTCTTTTCACATCGGTTAACAACATTTACCACACCAGTCATCCTTGTCCATGGGCATTTGCTTTACGGTGGAAATTATGATGCTTGCTTTATCAAAGTCCTTCTTCTGAATTTAATCTTTGTTTAAATTGCATGATAATGATAATCATTTTGGGCCAAAGGTGTGTTTGGTCAAAAGGGGTGAGAGTGGGATACCACTATGAAAGGGGAAAAGGCTGATTGCTGTACACTGCTCACCCATCCTGAAAGAAAACAAACCCTTCCATTTCAGACCAGGAGTTTGCTGAAGCAAAAGAAAATAGAAAGATGCAAAGGTGCACTTACCCGTTACAAGGAGGAACCAGGCTCGGCCGTGCCACGGAACTCCAGGCAGATGTCATGGTTAACACCAAAAAGTTAGTATCTTTCATTTTTTGACAAGCACATTTTTTACTAAGACTATCTACTGGTCATAGAATAAGCCTTTTTACAACGGTGCTTAGTTTGGAGACAACGTAAATATGGAATGCTGGTCTAACAGGACTACTCTCAAAAACGTTTCATCTTTATTTCTACATGTCTAAGTAGTCTCTTTGTGACTTGGGTATCATTTGGGAAAGCAGCTGCCATAACTTTGAATTAAGGCAGCATTAGCTGATTGTTGCATAAGGGAAATTCTCCTGGAAGCATCCCTATCCTTTCATTTACTTTCAGGGTTTTACAGAGCTATTAAAACCCCCAAAACAATATTTCTTAAGGGTCCTGCACATTGCATCAGCATGCACTTTGAAATTGTATTAGTGTTTCAAAAAAACAATCTTGTCAAGGCTTTTTTTCTTATTTTATTTGGTCAAAAATCATTAAAGATGTAATATCTTCCCACAGAATTGACGTTATCCTGAACCTGTGCTACTGTGCTGGAGAAGTAATTCGTGAGGTCATCAAATTCAGGTTCATCTTTGGAGAGAAGAAGTTGCTGATGAACAACAAACTTATCACACCATATGGTATTGAGGAGCGTGAGGCCAACCCATGAATCTCCAGCTTGTGTGTACTGACGACTGTTACTACATTATATGTAATGACGTTTTGGCTCATAAGTATGTGTACCGCAACAAATATTTTGTCAATATCAACCAGCTGATTGTGTCAGTAGATTTGATTGTGGGCAAGGTTAAGCCATGATAGAAGAGGTTTCCCAACTGAAAGAACAGCTTTTGTAAAATGTTTACAATCTATATTCAATTCAAAGAAACTATATTGAACATTTTTATTTGACTGTACAGTTAAGTTGCAATGAAGTAAAATTACATACAACAGCGTGATACATTTACCAAAACATTACCTTTATACTACATATGTTTATGCAACCTATTGACATGACTTGAAATGTAACAGAACAAAACAGCAATACAAATAAATTACTAAACTCAGTGGGAAAACGTGTGCAATAGAATTCTTTGTAAAATGTTTCCTCTTGTCCCTCACAAACTATAGATGAAAGCAGATTCTGGCTTAAGTGCAACATAGGACACACCAATTGCAACTAACAGTTTCAAACCTTTGACACATCAACATATTTCTAGGTGTGTGAGAATGTGTGTGTTCCTCGACCTCTTCATGGTTCCATTATTAAGGGCTCATCTCCACCAGCCTGTTCCGCAGCTCTCACCTCCACAAGGTCACAGAGCGTTAAAGCTCAGAGCGTTACTGCTGTTAGCCACACCTTGACAGAGACTGAGACAAAGAACTGAATACTGACTTTTATTGTCCGGTATCCTAATTCATTTAGAAACTTGGACAATGTGTAGAAGGTTATTGAACATCAGAACAAGGCAACAATAATTTTGTGAACTTAAAATAAGTAAACAAAAAAATGCAAGCGCACACACACACACACACACACACACAAACACACACACACACACGCACACACAAACACACACAAACAGACACAAGCATCTGAACAATGTTTCTCCACTTTATTGGTTACAATCAACTATTAAAAAGTTCCTGAGGTCATTTATATTGATAGAAGTTCAAAACAATATCAATACATTTGGACGCATTAAAACTAAGTCAATGAATACTAAATCAATTTTCTTATTCAGTACATTCATTTCGGTCTTCCTGATTGTCAGGAGGTTGTGAGTCTGTGGTGCTGTCCTCTTTCTGTGAGCTGAGGGACTGTGGTGTCATCTCATCCTGATTCCTGTTGATGGGCATTATTCTCTCTGATTCCTCATAAGATGGAGTCTTTGCTGCTGCCTGGATATGGAGCTTCCCATCCTGATCCAGCAAGCAGGTCACAGCCTCAGGATTCACTCCTACAGGTAGTTCAATATCCTTTCTGAACTCCTGGTATATGAAAGAGTAGGAGCCTTTTCCATCTTCCTGCTTCTTCTTTGTCTTCCCACTGACTCTCAGCTTTCTGCCCACTTGTTTGACAGACAGCTCCTCTGGGGAGAAGTCTTTAGTGTCCAGAGTCAGGGCAAAGGGTTCTCCCTTCTCCTCCAGGTTATGTGAGACTGGTTGGATGGCCTCTGTGATTACAGAGTGGTCTGTTTCCTTAATATGCTGAAGTTTGTCCATCTCCTCTAGCTTGCTGTTGAGCTCCTCCATGTTTTTCAGCAGTAGTTCTCGCTGGCAGAGAAGAGGCTGGATCTCTGACCAGAGACCGAGTACAGGCCAGTAGACGTCCATGATTGAGCAGGCTGGAAAGGAACACTTGAATCCAAGAGAGCAAAGCTTCAGGTGTTTAGAGTTGGGTCTATTCTCTCTGTGATGGCAAGTTGTGCGTGATCTTTATCTGTCGACTGCAGCTTTCTTAGCTTTCTGTCTCAGTAGTGGAGCTGTTCCTTTCTTTATATTGTCTGTATGACTTCCAGTGTATTCAGGAACTTTCCAGTCGTTTCTACTTTGTTCCACTAGATGGCAGCCTAGGGATCTGTGATGTCACTGTTCTTTTCTAGATCAGGAGGATCAGCAACGAGTTGGCAGCTTTCCACTTGAGTCATCACAGATTTAGAGGTACAGAAATAGTTTACAGGAAGCAAAACTACTGAGCAATGCAATTTAAAATTCTGTTACAAAATGATTGCAATTCTATATTACAGGAAGAATGTATATTTATGTTAATATAAATTCTAAAATATAAATACAAAATATTTTTGGGGGGAGGATGGCTTACTGTAGCAAAGATCCCACTGAAAAGCGTAGTATGTTCCCCAAGCCCAAATCAAGCCCTTGGTTCATGTAGTGGGAGGTGTGTAAGTCTGTGGTTGCAGGAATCCTCCTGAGGGCTTGTTTTGGATTATGAGCACAGAGTCATAGTCATAACCTACTCCCGTCTAGCAGAGGAATGCTACTGGAACGTTCTGTCAGGGTATAAAAGACTGGGACCGAACTACACAGACAGATAAACCAACAGAGAGACTACTGGATAAGACAACTCTGAAGCACATCAAGAAGGCAAGAAGATGCTCTACCCCAACGTATTCCAGGCTTCTCCCATGAACATGACCATGAGTCCCTTCATGGACCTCCACTGGCCCGTCCGCAGCCTGTGGCCCGAGACCAGACCCCTGTTCTATCAGATGGAGCAGAAGATGATGAGGCACATGCAGGAGATAAGACACAATATGGAGTACATGGAGAGACTCCATCAAAAGATTTTTGAGGAGATCGACCAGTCAGCTTCGTCAGCCGTGTACAAGCCAATTGCTTTCCAGATGGGGAAGGAAGGGAGCAGGTTTGCCCTGACTCTGGACACTAAAGACTTCTCCCCTGAGGAGCTGTCTGTCAAACAGGTGGGCAGGAAACTGAGAGTCAGTGGGAAGACCGAGAAGAAGCAGGAGGATGGACAAGGCTCCTACTCTTACAGATGTCAAGAGTTCAGGCAGGAGTTTGATCTGCCTGAAGAAGTGAATCCTGAGACTGTGACCTGCACTCTGACAGGGGGACAGCTACAGATCCAGGCCCCCAGGGAAGCAGTGGTGGATGGGAAGGAGAGAGTGGTGCCCATCAACTTTACCTCATCACCAGCCCTCACCTCCACTGGGACACAGAGCCCTGGAGCTGAGAGCAGTACTGCTGCTACTAGCAACACCTCTACAGAGACCAAAACCAAGGCCTGAATAAAGATGGAAATGGTCCTGTGTCCTGTTACAGGAACAACTTGACAATTGGACAAAACATACAGCATTATCGTATTATTAACAGCAGATCCTTTCCAGAACAAACTTGTGTTTCTTCAAACCAAATGTATTTTCTTTAATACAAAAGAACTTTAATGAATCTCTCAATTATCAATTTTTAGTATTTTTACACACAATATTAGGTAATACTATATTTTAGTAAATTCTTAGTGTCTTTCATGATTTTTTTCTAATGTACACAAAATTATATAGTTTTACTGTTTACGACTGTACAGCACGTTCCTGACTTGGGATAACTGCTACAAGATATAGTAAAACTGATTCCTTCTTCATGTTGGTACCTTTCAGAGATTTCTCTACCTTTACATAGTAATAAATTCATTGGCCAACGTGTAGCACTCCTGAGAGTCTGTAAAGTAGAGAAATAAGAGAAGGCACAATAGGAAAAGTAAAATGAATCTTTGGGTCTTCAAAATGTGCTGAATTTTTTATATCAATAAAATGTATTGTCATTAATAATCAAATAATAGCCTAATAATCTTTTTAAAGATTGGACCCCCCCCCCCCCCGATTAGCTCGATAATGAATGTTAACTGAATAAACCAGATTGGGTCTGTTTTCTCTGTGATGAGAGAACGCAAGTTGTGTGTGATCTTGATCTGTTGAGTGCAGATTTCTTAGTTTTTTTTCTCAATAGTCGACATGTCTCAGGGTTTTTATACCGTCTAGGCCTCTTTGAGTTCCAGTGTTCAAAAACTTTCCAGTTGTTGTTACATCTTTCCACTAGGAGGCAGTCTGTGAACTCGGGATCTCACTGTATAATTTATCTCTCTAACTATAAAAGTCTTACTCACCCCCCCCCCCCCCCCCCCCCCCCCCAAAAAAAAATCGGACATTGAAAAATATGAGCCATATAAATACATATATATATATACCTATTCATTTTTTTCAGTCAGTAATCATATTTGCACTAGCCGGGGGAACGTGGAAAGTGGGCAAAAAACTAACCAGAGGACAGTAAAACATTCCTGCTCGGAGGGGAACGTATCCTACGGGAGATACCTAACCGACAGGACAGTGAGACAGGAGAGGGCAGTTAGCGGGAGAGTACACAAAGTGAGCCAGGCCTTATTATAAAGTTTATGGAAATCGTTAAAAGAAACAAAAATGTATATTATATGACCGACCATTAACCATTAAGAGTTTAAGAAAGTCTTTAAGTTATGAGCCTATGTACTTTGTTGACCGGAAGTTCGATATCCCCGTCCACAGGAAGTTCTGGTAGAAGTGTTTGATTCGTGTTGTTGTTGTTAACACTCAGTGGGGACCGTTCTATTGCGAAAAATGGCGACGCCTCGTCGCTCCCCTCAGCAACCGCAGTCGAATATGTCCTCTCCGCCTCGAAGTAGCTGTTTACCTGTTACCTCTCCATCCTCAACTCCGATACCCGGTGGAACGATCTCACCTCCTGTGGGTGCAGAGCCAGATAGCCCCGGGGATGTTGAACTATCACCGGCGTCTCCTGACGTTCCTTCCCCGGCCCTTTGTAGTACTAGCAGTGCTAGCTCCCCTAGCTCCCCAACTACGAGTGGAGATAGCGGGGCTAGCGCTGGCTCCACTCCCGAGTCGGACAGCTCCTGTCCGGGTAGCAGTTGTGGAGCAACCGTTGCATTCAGAGAACTGTTTGAAGCCTGTCGAAATGGGGATGTGTCGCGGGTGAAGAAGCTGGTGGATACGTTAAATGTGAATGCAAAGGATATGGCTGGACGGAAATCTACTCCGCTGCACTTTGCTGCAGGTAGCTTAGCCAGTTAGCAGTACTTAGTCTAACGATAGGCCGAATTTGCAAACATTTTAGAAATTTGGGGGCCGGTTAGCCAGAGTGGGTATTTAGACATCGGCAGCTCTGTTGAAAATCAAACATCATACAGTAGAGTACTTGCCAATGTCGTATATAATATGAGAATCTAATATATTGCAGAAAAAAAATGTTGTATTACAGAGAGAATATACAATTTACTCTTGGGTCTAATATCTTGGCCGCGTTTTCTATTTGGCTGATAGTCTTCATAGTGAACTTTGAGGATCAGAATCTTTATTTTCAAATTCAGATATTTAGTTTTACAACTGATGAAACTATGTAAAGTTTAGGTTAATGATCACGTTAGACTGAGTGTTGGTGCAATAGCCTAAGTTAGGTGGTTGCCCATGAGTTACAGATTGTCAACATTTCAAGACAAAACTGTGGTTCATTCATAATTTGTTTGATACCCATACATTTCATCAATAAAAATATCAACTACAATTCATCTGCAATTCCTGAAATTTAAGTCTTATGAGTAATTCACTAGAAAAGTACAAAACGTGCTATGTCTCTGCATGCCTAATAATGTTGGTTTCTAGTTACGTCTAGATTTTCACAAATTTGACCTTAATAAAATCACAAGAGTGCAATTAAAATATTTACCGCTGGACAATTATACATTTTTTTTATGGGGCAAACAAATCTAAATAAAACTGTTTCAGACAGTTTTTGGTAATCTCCTCTCTCTCTAATTGAACCCCCCCTCCCTTTACTCTGATGTGGGCAGGTTTCGGTCGTAAAGATGTGGTGGACCACCTGCTCCAGAATGGTGCCAACGTGCATGCACGGGACGATGGCGGTCTGATCCCACTGCACAACGCCTGCTCATTTGGCCACGCTGAGGTAGTCTCCCTGCTGCTCGTTCAGGGAGCAGACCCCAACGCTCGAGACAACTGGAACTATACCCCGCTACACGAGGCCGCCATTAAGGGCAAGATTGATGTCTGTATAGGTATGTGGTACAAATACATACGTACATGTCCATTTGTTATTCAACATGTGATCGAAAAAGATGAATGCTTCCAGGGTAAGCTTTGGTTTGCCAATGATTGCTTTATACATTTAAGAAGATTTTTTTGAGATTGCATGCATTAACTGCACAACAACATATTTTGATCACAACTTTTATAATAAAACAAATTCCAATAGCAAGGGGAATTAATGCTAAATATACATTTCCATGCATTTTTTTTTGGTGCCAAAAGAGAGCAACCACCCATTGTTCCAGTGCAGGTCTTGGTTCAGTCTAAAGTGTCCAAACCAGTTTTCTCTCTCCCTGAGCCGCTGTAATGGGATTCTGCTGACGTGATGTTGTCAGACTTTGACTAGTCTGACTGAATGGGTGGTAAGATTTGGGAATAAAGCTGCCATTGGCGGCGACTCTTTCACCGTGGTACAGTTTTTAAAACCTGGCCACTAAGTGAAACGATAACGACGACTTCCGATCGAGCAGCCTACACGCTGAAAATGGCACGTTTTGAACAAGATTTGGACCGTCCAGTAAAGCCCGGTTCAGACCAAAGATTAGATTAAGGCAGGCGTGTATGGCACTTTCGATGAACTGTTACAAAGAATGTGTTTAGAGAATTTGCTGTCTAATAGGGAGGTGCTTGCCTGCCCACCGGTTATGGAAAAAGTTTTGTTTCAAGTGAGCTCATCCAGAGCTAAAGTATAGACACGTTTCAGCTGTAGGGGACCTATGATTAAGCTGTGCTCGTTTTTTCATCAATAAAAGTTGTATCACAGACTCGACATATCTCATTTATTGTTTTATGTGGCCTTCTCTTAAGAAGTGGCTTTCTCTTATGTGGCCCCCCTATTCCACAATGTTAACCTATGGTGCCAGACCCTTCTCCAGCTCAGGCACAGCGTAACGAAGTCTGGAGGTGGGTCTGGCTTTGCGAGACTAGAGTTTGAATGGTTATAGACCACACCATTTCTGGGATGTCAGGCTCCACTGGGGTTGCCAGTCTGCTTACTATTTTGCTGATGAAGTAGCACCACGCTAGACAACACTTGATGCTAGAGCGGTAGAGTAATGTCATCCTCATCAAACCAGTCCAAAATGAAAATCATTTTCACACTTTCAGACCTCCGCCAAAGCCAAAATGTGTGATGTAATTATCTTTGGGCTAAGTTGTCAACTTCCTTGTCTTGACGTGATTTGACTGGCTCTTTGCTATTTGAATTACTTTTGTTAGTACAAGCTTGTAATCAGAGTTCCAAAATTCTGAGGCTTTAGGTAACCAAATCGTTTTTCTGTCATGGCATTGGAGACTGTTGCTTTTGTGGGTTTAACACCTATGAGTGTACAGAATGGCTAGCATTCAAGTCTCACAAATGCGCCTACAAAGGCAGCCTGGCTAAAATGTTAGGTCTGCTTTGGAAAGCAAAGGCTAGTTGTAGACACACTATGGTAACTAGCCTCTGGTCAAACCTACCAAGTGCTCCCCTCTCTCAGATTTGATTCCCTCTCTGCTCCCTTTCGCTGCGCCGTGCGTTGTGTTTTGGTGCAGTGCTAAATCCTGTTGGTGTTGAGAGGTGTGTGGGTGACTTGAGCGTCCACGTCGAGGTGCCAGAATGGAGGCAGACCGAGACAGACGCGCAACCGCGCGCATGTTTTGCCGCTATCAAAAGTGACGTGTTCGGCCAAAGTGGAGAAAGCAACTAAGGCCATCTGCGTTGGCAACTTCACAGCAGTCAGACAGAGGGACAGGGGATGCCATGTTGGCTGTATGAGAAAGAAAGAAAGAAAGAAAGAAAGAAAGAATGAGAGAGTGTGGAATAATATGGCACGGCTTCACGTCAGCATTGAGATAACATGGTGGTTATGTTTTGGTGTCCCCTGGGAGCTCCGGCTCCTTGAACAGAGATGTTCCTTTCCACTCCAACAAGCCCCTCAGCCGAGGGAAATTAGACCGCTGTTCTGCGCCGGCGAGCGCCCGCCTTTGAGAGTGTGACACTCTCTCTCTCTCTCTCTAGTTGTTCTCTCTTTAGCTCGTCCTTTTCCCCTCCAGCACTCTGATGTGTGTGTGTCTCTCTCTCTCTACCTGTTATTCTCCATACGGATGCCACTGTGAGCCCTTTTTCTTTCTCTCCCTCTCTCTGGGTCTCTTCTCCGTTTTGTTTGACTGCTATCTCTCCACCTTCTCTACCATTTATTTTGCCCTCCCTCTCCTCCATATGCTTTCCTATCTTTCCGTCTCATCTCTCTCTTCTCCCTCTCTGTTTCCGTGGCCGTATGAAGTGCAGAGTTTGTTATTCCGCTCTCATACCTGGAGTCACATGCCGATCCCGCTGCCCTCTCTCTCTCTCTCTCTCTCTCTCTCTGTCTCTGTCTCTCTCTCTCTCTCTCTCCCTCTCTCTCTCTTTCTTCGTCTAACTCTGTCTCTCACTGTTCCCCCTCTCTTTACCTCCCTTAACCCCTTTCCTCTCCTTTCCTTACCGCGGCACTCCCTCTCCCCTCCTGTTCCTCTCTGTTTTTCCCCTCTCCTGTCCTTCTCTCCTTCTCTCCCCTCTCTCTCTCTCCCTCTCTCTCCGCTGCGTCGCTCAGTCAGAGAGCAAGGGGTCTCTCGCCCGCCGCTCGCCGTGGCTTGTCTCTGCACTTGTTATTTTCCTTCCTCCTCTCCGTGGCTGTACTGCGTAGAGACTTCCAACGGCCGTGCCCACGTTGACAGTCTGCCGTTGCGTAGCCTGGTCACCGAGCTCTGCCGACCGAGGGACTGGCCGCTGTGGAGCCGGCTAGAGACTCACTAGCTTTAGCCGGCGCCTCTTCTCTGTCTGCTGCTGCTGCTGCTGCTGCGTGGCATGTATGTTTACGTCTGCAGCATGGCACGGAGGGCAGTGGGAGCCGGGGGCAGCTGTGGGAGCGCCGGGGGCAGCGCGCACCCAGGAGATGGAGGAGGAGGAGGAGGAGGAGGAGGACTTGAGGCAGGGTTAGGAGGAGCAGAACGAGGAGGTGTGGGAGTGTGTGTGTCGGTGCCCGCCGAGCTGAGCTACTGCCTGTGTCTGCCCTGTTGTACAGTGTTGCTGCAGCACGGGGCCGACCCCAGCATCCGCAACACCGACGGCAAGTCGGCTCTGGACCTGGCTGACCCCTCCGCCAAGGCTGTGCTCAACGGTGAGTGTGCATGCCCCACTAACCCCCCCCCCCCCCCCCCCCCCGCGTCAGCCGCCTTCCGTCATGACACCCCTCTACACCTCTGTTTTCTCTCTCTTGCTCTCTTTACTTCTGTTTTATATTTTTCCTGTGGCTCTCTCCTTCACGCTGAGTCTGTCCTCTCTCATTCCGTCTCTCTCTCTCTCTCTCTCTCTCTCTCTCTCTCTCTCTCTCTCTCGCTCACTCTCACTCTCTCTCTCTCTCTCACTGTCTCTCTTTCTCTCCATCTTTGCAATACCACTTACTATTATTCTCACCTCTCTCCATCTCCCCTCTCTGATTGGCTGGCTCAGTGCTATACTGTACCTCCTCTTCTGATTGGCTAACCCTAGTATCCGTGTGCTCTCCTCTCTCTTGTCAATTCCTCTTGTTGTTGCCGTCTTCCTTTTCCCCTTCGCTCTTTTTTGGTCAGGCATGACAATGTGTGCACAGGGCCGTTTTGGTACACCCCCCCTCCTCCCTCCTTTTATTGCCCCCGTCTTTCTCTCTCTCTCTCTCTCTCTCTCTCTCTCTCTCTCTCTCTCTCTCTCTCTCTCTCTCTCTTGGTCTCGTTCACCTTCTCTGTCTCTCTCTTGCTCTCTCTCTCTCTCTCTCTGTCTCTCTCGGTCTCATTCACCTTCTCTCTCTCTCTCTCTCTCTCTCTCTCTCTCTCCCCCCCCCCCCTCCCCTCTGTTGCTCTCTTTGTAGGTCTTAATGTGTGTGCCTGTCGATGTGTATCTCCTCCTTTTGTTGACTGTGTGTTACATCATTTTTCCTGCCTGTCATTCGGGCAGATGAGCGGTGAATGCAGAGGAGGATAGGGCAACACCAGTGAGGAGAACTCTTCCCTTTCTAATGCTACAGTACATTTACCATTTCCAGTCAGCTGTAGATTTGCACAGTCTAAACCTTCAGCCCTATTGTACATTTTAGAGAAATGTTCAAGGCATATTCAGAGATATTTACATAAATCTGTTTGAGTGCGTTTCAGTTTAATACAGGAACATAGCATGTGTGTTTGTGTGTTGTAGAAAGTGTTGTTTTTAGTCTGTGTGTGTGTGTGTGTGTGTGTGTGTGTGTGTGTGTGTGTGTGTGTGTGTGTGTGTGTGTGTGTGTGTGTGTGTGTGTGTGTGTGTGTGTGTGCGCGCGCGCGCCTGTGTGCGTGTTTCTGTGTAATAGACTTCCGCCGTCTCTCTTGCTGTACTGAGTTCCATTCCCAGGATTTAGAGGCTTTATTTCGTGTCCCGGGCTCCCTGTCCGGCAGCAGCGTGCTTGATTAAAGTTTAGATTGGACCATCATTTAGCCCCGTCACACGGTGCAAACAGGGGAAAGGCAGAGATCGCTCGACTACCGCAGATGTACCGGGCGGGCCGATAAAACCAGGACGTGGAAAACAACCAAGAGCCGACGCAGTGGCACAGGCTGCTCCATGCCCCTCCATCGTGCGCTGGGGGGGGGGGCGGTCGGGGGGGGGGGGGGGCGCGGGGTGTGGCGAGGCGGGAGGAATGGAGGCAGGACTCAAGCGACTCAGTGGACTTTGATCCTCCTCGTCTTGTTGTAATGCCTCGGTCTAACAGCCATAAGATCCTCCCTCCCTGCCTGCTAGTCCACCCCTCGGTCCCCAGCCAGCGTGGAGCCGCCACGCTGCATCAGGCCTCACCGCGGTGATCAGTAGCCCACTGGAGGCGCCTCCGGCTGGGCCGCTCCGAGTCCTCCGTAGGGGACCGGTCCCGAGGGACGGCTCTCCACTCTGAGAGCCTGAAGGGACTTTCGATGGAAAGAGAGTCTTTCTCAGGTCGGCGGGGTCGGTCTGCTCTCTCTTTCTCGGGTTCTCCTCTCCTTTCCTCTTTCTCTGCCCAGCTTGTCCCTCCTCGTCTAGGGCGACTGGGTTTGGACGAGAGAAGCCCGGTACTTCGGCTTCTCAACCCCTTGGCAGGCTAGCGCCGCTGTTTTCGGAGTCGGGTGTGTTGCACACAGCTGAACCACGTACGCTTTTTGTTGCGCTATAGATAAGAGAGGCTAAATGAGTGCTAAAATGCTTTTATTCGTCTCACCAAATAAAGCTCTCCGAGGAATCGAAATGGATTCGGCATCGCCGAACACAAGGCAATTAGAGTGTGCTTTCCTGCTGTTTTATTGTCAAAAGCTCCTTTGTTATAGGGGAAAATGTTCAACTTCCTTTCCTTAGTCCCTTGAGGGAAAACAATGTTATTGTTTGCCAGCGGCCCATACATGGAGGCGGGTAGTGGAGGACGGATATTTAGATTTTCAAATCCACCCATTATAATAATGGGGGAACGACTATGCCATTATCCTTCTTTGTTTCCAGATCTTCCCTTTATTTATCTATCTATCTTTCTCTTTCTCTCTCTCTCTGACGTCCACTGATCTGTTTCTGTCTCTGGGCCGGCTGTCTAACCCGTTTAGTGTCATATTACCAAGACAGTAGCAGATGAAGATCCATACTGCTGCCCTATAGGAGCCCCGTATCGACGCGGGCTAGCTTGGCTCCAATGGGACCCTTGTCGGTGTGGAGTGTGCATCGTTTCCTTCTTTTCTTCCCCTCCTGTTTCCTGCCTCCGTGTATTCGTTCCTTTTCTTTCCTCCTCCCCCCCCCCCCCCCTTTTATCGTCTATTCTCCCCTTCCTCCTCTTCCTTATTAGAGGTGGGAGTTGGACCGAGGCGCCCCTTAGAGAGGCCGATCTGAGACTCCATTAAATGCTATTAAGTACATCCCAGTGTTTGGTATTCACAGGCTAGCTGCTGCCTCCGGGGTTCGTAGTCCTCTCCCTCTCGCCGCCCCCCCCCCCCCCCCCCCCCCCCTCGTCATCAAGAGAGCTCAGTCCATATTCGTGTTCATGATAGTGTTTTTTTTTTCCTCCTACCCTCAGCATCTCAACAGCCATAAATAGCCACAAACACTCCCTTATGTAGGACTAGAGTTTCCCTAACCCAAGTCAGGGAGCGGACGTGACCTTAGACTTCATCCCCGGAGTGGGTGGTGGAGGGAGAGAGAGAGAGAGAGGGGGAGAGAGAGAGAGAGAGAGAGAGAGAGAGAGAGAGAGAGAGAGAGAGAGAGAGAGAGAGAGAGAGAGAGAGAGAGAGAGAGAGAGAGAGAGAGAGAGATTGCTTTGTACGTATGTAATCCCTCTCACATTTTCGGTAATGGCACTTCTGTAATCCCCGACTGACAGAAAGGCCCGCACGCTTAAGGGGTTTCATAATCAATTACCGCCACAGAGAACCGGGCTTTGCAACGCGTACGACTCCTCTGTGGCGGCCGGGGATGGGAGAGGGCACCGCGGCCAACAAAAGACCAGAGCAACAGACTCCTGCCGCCGTCTGACAGGGAAACCAAACGACAACAAAGATGGAAAGACAGACGGTGAGAGGGAGGGAGGGTGCGACTGTGAAAAGGAGTATCGACAAGGCGTGGACAAAGGAACGGAGAGAAAGTGTGACCAACGAGAGAGAGAGAGAGAGAGAGAGAGAGAGAGAGAGAGAGAGAGAGAGAGAGAGAGAGAGAGAGAGAGAGAGAGAGAGAGAGAGAGAGAGAGAGAGAGAGAGAGAGAGAGAGAGAGAGAGAGAGAGAGAGAGAGAGAGAGAGAGAGAGAGAGAGAGAGAGAGAGAGAGAGAGAGAGAGAGAGAGAGAGAGAGAGCTACCTATTACATCCTATTGGCCGTGGTAGCCTGAGCCCCCTTTATCAGCCGTCAAGCAGACAGACTGCTGTCCAACTGTGTGAGAGCCCCCCCCCCCCCGCCCATGTCTCTCACCGGGGCTTAGACCTCCGACTGGGCTGCCAGGCTGCTGCCACGTCCCTGGCTTACCCGTGAGAGTCCAAACGCTCCGCTCCTCTTCCTGTGAAAGGTTTAGCCTGGCCCTTTGGTTCTCGCCGCTCGGGCTGCCGGCCAGTGGACAAGCTCATAGAGGGCGGCCCAGGAGGATTGCATGTGCGTGAGAAAAGCATTCCCATTCCCATTTGCTAAACCTTCTGTGTTTGTGTGTGTGTGTTGTAATGTTGTTTACCATGAAATGTATTTACCGGTGCGTCTCCTAAAGCCAGGTGTATGCTGGGTGCGTGTTTGTGTCAGCGACTGCGGTTTTAAAGGCTCGTGTGCGTGTGTGTGTGCGTGTGCGTGTGCGTGTGTGTGTGTGTGTGTGTGTGTTGAAAGCTGGCTCTTTATCAGTGGCACTTTCATCGATTTTCTCAACGGGTGCTTTTCACTCGCTGCCGGGCTGCTAAATGATACAGGGCCACACCATGGTGCATGCCTCGTCTTCAGGTTCACCGTCAGGTTCTCTATTGTCTTCCTCGTCTTCAGGTTCACCATCAGGTTCTCTATTGTATCTTCCTCATCTTCAGGTTCACCATCAGGTTCTCTATTGTGTCTTCCTCGTCTTCAGGTTCACCATCAGGTTCTCTATTGTATCTTCCTCGTCTTCAGGTTCACCATCAGGTTCTCTATTGTATCTTCCTCGTCTTCAGGTTCACCATCAGGTTCTCTATTGTGTCTTCCTCGTCTTCAGGTTCACCGTCAGGTTCTCTATTGTATCTTCCTCGTCTTCAGGTTCACCGTCAGGTTCTCTATTGTATCTTCCTCGTCTTCAGGTTCACCATCAGGTTCTCTATTGTGTCTTCCTCGTCTTCAGGTTCACCATCAGGTTCTCTATTGTATCTTCCTCGTCTTCAGGTTCACCATCAGGTTCTCTATTGTATCTTCCTCGTCTTCAGGTTCACCATCAGGTTCTCTATTGTGTCTTCCTCGTCTTCAGGTTCACCATCAGGTTCTCTATTGTATCTTCCTCGTCTTCAGGTTCACCATCAGGTTCTCTATTGTGTCTTCCTCGTCTTCAGGTTCTCCTCGGCCTTCCCCGCCATTATCCTTACCCTGGAATCGTACCGACTTTCCAAACGGCTGCTCAACAACACTCGTTGAGTGTGTTTGGGTCTTTGTCTGTTTGCACGCGTCAGTTTGTGTTTGTGCCAGTGTGGGTGAAGGGCAACAACAACTTGAACTTGGTCCATGTCAACGCAGTGGAAAGTAATGTAGATTTGACTAGCAAATTAGGATGATGGGTTTACCGCATACTGTCAACAGTAGTTTACGACGAAGCCAAACCTCTCAAATGCAGTGTGTCCATTTGTGTTTGTGCGAGTGTGTGTAAGAGGCAGCGACCGCAGAATTTGCTTCATATCCATGCAGGAGAAGTGATTTAGATGATGGGTTTACCGCACACTGTCAACAATAGTTTACCACTCCTCTAAACCTCTGTGTGCATGTGCACGTACGTGTGTCCGTTTCGGTTAGTGTGCGTGTGCGCGTGTCTGTGTGTGCGTGTGTGTGCGTGTGTGTGTGTGTGTGTGTGTGTGCGTGTGTGCGTGTGTGTGCGAGGGGCAAAAACAACTCGAATTTGGTCCATATCCATGCAGGAGAAGGGATGCAGATTTGACTAGCTGATTTAGATGATGGGCTTGCCGCATACTGTCAACAATGGCTCAGCACTCGTCTAAGCCTGGGGACTGTGATTTGTTGTTGTCCCGACCGTAATCCTAAACCACCCTGGTCATCTGACTAGATTATCAGGTTTTCATCGCTCTGGCTCCCAGCCGACAATGGCAAGGTGTTGTGTGAAACAGCAGAAAAGAGAATCGAGAAACAAAACAACATTTTCGGTTTTCATTTAATTTGGAACATGTTTTTTTTTTTATCTATTCCAAACATTGCAGCCATTTGTAAGAAGACAAATACGATTTCTGGCAATCAAACAGTTAGGAAAAAAACATGTTTGGCCTGGGCTTGTCCCGAGACACCAGGCTAAGAAGTCTATTTGACCAAGAAACATTAGGGTTATTGAATGTTCAAATCCTCATTATCGGTTTTTAGGCTGCTGCTGGTAGTTGGCAAAAAACAACAACTGTGAGTCGACCTCACAAAGAAACCGAGCGCAGGTGACCAACAGTCCATTCAGAATTGCATCGCGTGCACGCGCACACACACACACACACACACACACACACACACACACACACACACACAAGCACACAAGCACACGGTTCTGAGTCAACCTGCTGCATGGTCTTTTAACAGTGTTATTTTGATATTGGTCTGTACTTTTTGTCCTAAGACAAAATATCACCTCAAACACACTCACACACACACACACACACACACACACACAAGCACTCACTTAGCAGTCTGATATTGTCATGCAGGGTAGCAGAGGAGGAGGTTTATAGTCATGAGCTTCAGCCTGTCCTTCTCTGTTTTTCTACGGTCAGCATTATTTTCTGCGCATATTTAGTGGTTGTGGCTGTAAATTCATAAACACTAGCCTATTTTGGTGTGTGTGTGTGTCAGTGTGTCAGTGTCAGATTTTCCATTTTTGTCCATCTAATATCATATCTCAATACTGTCAATGTCTGTCATATCTATTCAAGTAATCTAGATGGAGAGCTCTCAGTCACTCTTTTCTGGCAAACCACACACACATACTTTTGCACCATATACACACACACACACACACTTTTAAAATACAATCCAATGTCCTCGCATACAGCACACTTGCTGTGTTAGAATCTTTGTGTGCCATGCACATAAGATTAGATAGTACTTTAATGATCCCAAGTGAAATTGATGTGCAGTAGTTGCTAGATATTAGATAGAGAAAATAGAACTAACAAATATCAAACAATAACAATAGCAGATTTTTTGCTTTCTCTTTTGATATATATATATATATATATATATATATATATATATGTATATACATACAGTACTGCGTTAAAGTTTTAGGCAGGTGTGAAAGAATGCTGGCAAAAATTTGAAAGCGGTCACAGCAAATATTCATTTGATTTAGATTGTTCATTTGTTCATTCACTTTACATTTAGTTTATTGATAAAAACAAACTATTAACACTAAAGCATTCTTACTTTAAACACCTGCCTAAAACTTTTACACAGTATCAATATATATATATATATATATTTATATATATATATATATATATATATATATATATATATATATATATATATATATATATATATATATAGTGTAGATTGTGAGTGTGCGTGTGTGCGCGTGTGCGCATATTATACAGGATCGCTCACACACATACTCACAGCAGAGATCTAATTCATGACATCCATCAACTGCTATCTGGGGTCCAGCTTCAAGTCCATCTCAGTCCCTGTCAGCCTGTCAATCAACCAGCCCGGAACTCGGTGTACCTCGGTGGATGCTTCCACATCTCACTCTATTCCACCCTGAATGCTTTTCTGTGCTTGAGAAAAATAGCTTATTAAAGCTGATGATGCATTTAGCCCTATTCCGTGGCCGCCCACTATCATCCACGGTTGTAATGCTGTGAAGAGAGAAATTAAATTGTACTGACGCAGTACAATTATAGAAACATTTTAAGTAAAACTAATACATATGTGTGTTAAATTGGTGCTTGGCCATAGCATGTTGATGTAAATGCATTTTAATGAATTATCTTATTTGGAAATTTAGTAAAAATGGAAAGAAATTGGGTTTTTGTACAGCCTGACTGCATGGCAAAAGTATACTCCTTTGAAACCAGAGCTGTCCCAGTTATTTGCATGCCAGCCCTAAAAGAGCTACTCAGATTCATTGAATAATGTGAGATTATGTTTTCGACAATTGATTGTATTCATTATTATTCCAATTGATTATGCTAATATTGCCCTGTATTTTAAAGGTTGATTCAGCTGAGTGTTTGGTCTTTTGTGGTGGGTATGTTTCCAAGTCAAACACAACAGAACCAAAATAATCACCCAGATAGGATTCCTCTAGGTTGAGCTGAATGCATTGTCCCCACGGGTGGTCTCTGGGAATTACAGTATGTTTCATTGGTACACTTGTAGGAACAAAGATCTCTCTCTCTCTCTCTCTCTCTCTCTCTCTCTCTCTCTCTCTCTCTCTCTCTCTCTCTCTCTCTCTCTCTCTCTCTCTCTCTCTCTCTCTCTCTCTCTCTCTCTCTCTCTCTCTCTCTCTCTCTCTCTCTCTCTCTCTCTCTCTCTCTCTCTCTCTCTCTCTCTCTCTCTCTCTCTCTCTCTCTCTCACTCTCACACACACACACACACACAGTCCCTCTCACACTCCTTTCATAACACCAATTATAGTGTGTCAAATCCATGCATGCCGTTTCCGGATCTCTGATCCTCCTCATGTCTTTCATCCTTTGTTTCCTCCCTTCTTTTCCTTCTCTCCTGCGCCGCCTCGCTCCTTCCCTCGCTCCTTCTCCCCACCTCTTCCGTCTCCACATGCGACCCCTCTTCCTTTTCCCGCATCCTTATCTCCCCCGCTCCGTTGGCTTGCTGTCATTTTGGCTGACAAACCACATATGGTGGAGGGGGGAGGGGGCGGAGGAGAACTGGAGGGTGGGGGGGGGGGGGTCTTGTTGTGACTGTAGCCGAGGGGGCAGGGCTGAGAGAGAGAGAGAGAGAGAGAGAGAGAGAGAGAGAGAGGGAGGGAGAGGGAGAGGGAGAGAGAGAGAGGGAGGGAGAGGGGTGAAGGGAACAGGGAGGGACACAGAGAGGGGGGAAGGATGGAGGAAAGGGGGAGGGGTTTGTTTATGATTTTTTATTTCTCTTGTGTTATTACGGCCGAGCGCTCTCCTCCCCGACAGAAAAAGCAGGGGAGGAGACAGGGACAGAGAGAGAGGGAAACGAGGGAGGCGGGTGAGAGAGGCAGAGAGGAAGAGATGAAGGGTGGAGAGAGGAAAGTGCAAGCCTAGCAGAGAGAGTGAGGAAGACAAGGGGATAGAGGGAAGAAAGAGAGAAGATGTATTTGAATGTGGATCAAGGGATAGACGGAGGGAGAGTCTGCGTCAGTCGGCTGGTGGTTTCCTAGACAATGAACATGTTGTGTTCGCCGCCGGCAACAGATCGTCACGGCAACGGTGGCCAGAGGGGTGCGCGCTGCGAGAGGCTGGGATAGACGCTCCTTTCGGGAGATACGACAAGCGCGCACGCCTGTGTGTGTGCGCGCGTGTGCGTGTGTGTGTGTGTGTGTGTGTGTGTGTGTGTGTGTGTGTGTGTGTGTGTCCCGTCATATGTGCGGGCGTACGCGAGTCTCTCCTGCGGCGGCCGTGCCCCTCGTCCGCGGCGACGCTGGCTGTGTGTTGCTGGTGTGTGTCGGTGTGTGTGGCGGGCCCCGCTACCTCTGACAATATGATCTTCTGTAACCACCTAGGTGAATACAAGAAGGACGAACTCCTGGAGGCGGCTAGGTGAGTGCCACCCCCCCCCCCCCCCCCCCCCCCCCCACCACCACACCCCTTCCCTCCCTCCCTCCTCTTTGTAGGAGTCTGTTGCTCCTTTCTTTCTCCTCCTCATTCTGTTGGTCTCTCTCTCGGTCTGATTTCCTCCTCCGTTTCCATGCAGCTTATCTCCTCTTTTTTGAGTCCCTCGTTTTCTTACTCCTCTCTTAAGGCTGTTTACTTTTTTACACTCTCTCTCTCTCTCTCTCTCTCTCTCTCTCTCTCTCTCTCTCTCTCTCTCTCTCTCTCTCTCTCTCCCCCCCTCTCTCTCTTTCGTCGCCCCCCTTTCCCTCTGTTCCCCTAGACTCAGTAGACAGGTGATGGAAGAGCTTAGTGCACGTGGGCTGGGACACTGATGTATTGTGAAGGGATGTTATTGCTCCAGGCTGTGCACGTGGCCTTTGGGTGTGTGTCTGTGTGCCTCACCGCTTAGTGTTTAGAGGGGGGATGTGTGGGTGGCCCCGGTGTCTCATTCACTGAACAGTAGTGGTGTAACGGGCCGAAGTTGATCCGTGGTCCATACGGACCCCCGCCCCCACATTTCGGCACGCATGTGAGCCGCCGACAAATTGTAAAGTTGAACCATCATAGCATGAAATCCAGTTTCCCTGCTGCTGTTACTTTTTAACGTCATAATTTCCTACATTTCTATGCCGAGTTGGAGTAAAAAGACACAGACAAGACAGCGGCGTGCTGTGCTATATTCTGAAGCGCTGATGGTTGATTTGAAAAGGCAGAGCAAAAAAAATAAAATAAATAAAGATCAGGGCGTGTTGAATCCTAATAAAGAAGAAATAAGAATAAAGGGCTGTTACAGTCTAGGGGAGGAGCGGAAAAACCTAAGCCTCAAATATGGGAGCATTTGGGCTTCCCTACAAAATAGAAAGATAGAAGAAGAACCTGTTATGGTCCAAACTGTTCATGTATATTATTGTTCATGTATATTAGCCATTAGGCCACGGGAAAGCCATAGGAGAAAGGTAATACATTGAGCATGGCCACATGTTTGAAGCAACATCCCCCTGGTGTGTCAGTGACGAAAGCCAAGAGACAACAACAACTTCTCACCGCACCATTTAAGCAGCCCTTTGCTAACTAATCAGACCGGGGTAAGGCTTGTATTACCAAATCTATGGGGATGTTTATCGCTGTGGACATGAGGCCATACTCCGTTGTGGAAAACAGCCTCACTATATCCCCTCACGTCGACTTAAATATGAAAGTTATATTCGTCTCTTCCATTTTCTCGCTGATCCCAAAAAAACGATCCCATCCGCGACCCAAAACCGCGATCCCGTCCGAACCGTGAGTTCTGTGATCCGTTGCACCACTACTGAAGAGTGCCACACACACGGACAGATGCCGGCTTGGTTTACGTAAGGGCAGCTGGTTAAGCTAGGAACGCGGAGCACCATAGTTAATCGGCGGTGCTACTTAAACCATGACCCTGCTTTCAGCCCACACAGCTGAGCTACCGCGGACACACACACACACACACACACACACACCCCTTATTAGTATACATACCGGGGCCAAGCAAAGAAAAATCTCCTGGCCCATCACGATGAAGGTAATGCTTGGGTGGGCTGCCTTAACACTGTGCCATGCCATAAGGGTTGTTGGACCAAGTGACGTGATGTAGTCGTTATTTTTAAGAGCCCAGACTACCTTGGAATACCCTGGCTCTGTTCAGAGATTAGCCCAACCCTTCCTGTTTTAATATCTCAGTGTTCACTTCTCACCAAGCTAAACAAACACACGCTGACTAGAGCTGCACTCTCCACCGAAAAAAAAAAAAAAGGATCATTATGGAACCCAATTTTCCTTTAATTGCAATGTCCAGAGAATACCTGAGAATTATATATAGACTGTTTTAATGAACAACAAAGTGCTGCTGCACATAATCGTACTGCTAGGCTCGCAAACTCTCGCCCCGGAGAACCGACGTACAGGCGAGTCTTTCACAGCAAGGTTTGATAAGGCTATCGTTGCCTTACATCAGTGTTGTTCATCGTGTAGGCCTGTGCCATTTATCAGGGCATTCTTATGCTGACACCCCCTCATTTGTACAAAGCCCAACTCAGCTTTGATACTGTAGCCTGATTTGGTTTTCCCCTGCCCGAGCTAAACCTTGGGATGTTGTTTGCATCTCAATGAAGGATCTCTTGTTTTTTAATGTTGTGTACAGGGGGGAAGGGTGGAAGGGAGGAGAGAGATGGAGGGGAGGGGAGAAGAAAGGAGAGAGGAGAGGAGAGGAGAGGAGAGGAGAGGCGATGAATGCAACTTGGCTATGGGTAGTTTGGCAGAGGAGAGAAGAGGATCAAGAAAAAGAATGCTTCCTTTCTTCCTCCCTCCTTACAAATCCACAGGACTCGAGGGAGAAAAACAAACCGTCTTCTGAATGTTTAGAATCGTAGGAGCTTCTACGCTTTCTATGAAGAAGTGGTTTAAAAGTATACTGACATTTCTTTTGTTTGCTACATCCCATTAGGCTTTTTAAATTACGAGATATTTAATTCATGAATATTCATGTGAATAATCCATTTTGAAATTAATTTCAAAGAATGTATCCCTGTCAATGAGCGTTTCAATTGGATGTTTTTTTTCTTGGTCAATTTGACTTTGTAATAAGACAACAACAGCCCAATAGATGGGCTCCCCAGGTCTTTGCTTTTATTCAGTTTTGTTTTGACAGATTCTGTTTGTAGTCCCTCAGTCCCCCAGATTCAATTGTTCTGCTTGTTAAAGCAATCCGAGGAAGCTGGCCGTCTCCTCTTGTATACTTTTTGAGTTGATTAAACCCCTTGAGTTCCTCCTCCCTCTCTCTCCTCCCTATTCTTCTTTCGCTAAGTAATGTTCTTGATGTTGAGCATGGTGTCTGTGTTTTCTCCCTCTCTCTCTTGTACCCTTCTGTGTGTGTGTGTGTGTGTGTGTGTGTGTGTGTGTGTGTGTGTGTGTGTGTGTGTGTGTGTGTGTGTGTGTGTGTGTGTGCACGCAGGAGTGGAAATGAAGAGAAGCTCATGGCCTTGCTCACTCCACTAAACGTCAACTGCCATGCAAGTGATGGCCGCAAGGTAAGAACACACACACGCACACACAAACACCCACACGTAGCAGGCGCACACACACACACACACACACACACACACACACACACACACACACACACACACAAAAACACACACACACACACACACACGTAGCTGGCGCACACACACACACACACACACACACACACACACACACAAAAACACACACACACACACACACACGTAGCTGGCGCACACACACACACACACACACACACACACACACACACACACACACACACACACACACCACCACGTAGCAGGCGCCCACACACAAACAAAGTAGGCCTATCTGCTCCTAATGATGGGAATAATGGCAGACCACTCACCACATGCATTCTCTAATCCCCAGAGTATCATTTTCTTTTTTACTCATCTCTGCTGTAGCATTGCAGCTCCATCAATGTCAATATGACTGCCCAGCTCCTCCAATCAGCATTCTTTCCTCTGTCTGTTCCGATTGTGTTGATATAACATAGCACTCTGCTATCGTAGATGGCCATATCCTGCTCTGCTTTGTCTGCTCCTGCGATTCTCTGAACCCCTCCGAAGTCGTTTGTCTTTTTCGGGGTGATGACAGTTTGATCTCCCTTCTCTTAATGTTATTAGTGAGGCCACCCCTGGATTCCATCGATCTGACTCAGCTCCGCTTTCATTAATCTCCTTAATGGGAAATCGCAGATGATTACAGAGGGCGGCGACACTGATGATAATAATAATAAAGAACACAATGAAGCATTTTGGCGCCAGCGAGATGAACCCGTACGGTCGACATGACCCTGTCTGGAGACTCTGTCTCTGTCTTCTCTCTCACTGTCTCTCTCACTGTCTGTCTCTGTCTCTGTTGTCTCTCTAACTGTCTCTCTCACTGTCTGTCTCTGTCTCTGTTGTCTCTCTCACTGTCTGTCTCTGTCTTCTCTCTCACTGTCTGTCTCTGTCTCTGTCTTCTCTCTCACTGTCTCTCTCACTGTCTGTCTCTGTCTTCTCTCTCACTGTCTGTCTCTGTCTCTGTTATCTCTCTCACTGTCTCTGTCTCTGTCTCTCGCTCTCTCTCTCTCTCTCTCTCTCTCACTTCCTCCCTCTGTCTCTCTCCCATTCTCTCTCTCTCTCTCTCTCTCTCTCTCTCTCTCTCTCTCTCTCTCTCTCATTCCTTTCCCTTCTCATATGTTCACTAATACTGCAGTTCATCCATTCTCTCTCACATGCACACTAACAACCTGCTAAATCAAAGTATCTAGAGTTTAGATTTAGGAAAGTGAGTCGCTTAAAAGCACTGATCCTTTCGAAAGGTCTAGTAGCTCAATCAAAGTCATACACTGAAGTGCTGCAGCTCCGATGGTAGAGGCGTTTGGGGTGTATTTCTGCGCCTTCTGCATGTCAGAATGTGATTGAGCATTATTGTATGTGTGCGTGCGAGTGTGTGTGCGAGTGAGTGTGTGTGTGTGCGAGTGTGTGTGCGAGTGAGTGTGTGTGTGTGTGTGCGCGTGCGTGCGTGCAGACGTTCACAATGTCAGTTGATTGAGAGTCTAGTGGTGCAGGATATTATTAACACAGCTGAGTGGAGAACGTTATCAAGCTGCCCTGAAGGAAACCAATCACTTACTCTACCACACACACACACACACACACACACACACACACACATGAACACACACACGAGCACACACTGAACAGTCGTGAATCACACCACTACAGCATCAATTCCAAAAAGGATTTTTTTCATGTGTGATCCTTTCTGTAGCAGTAGAAATATAAGGCTTGCATCCGTTCCCTCGTCTCTGTGTATGTAGGCTACATGTGCACATGCATGTGTGTTTGTGTGTATGATTATCAACAGCGTGTGCGTCTCCATTCTGCCGTTGTCATAGGGACTATCGTTTGTTGTGAGTGTGTGTGTGTGTGTGTGTGTGTGCGCGTGCGTGTGCGCGCGCACGGTTATCCGTGTGTGTTTATTTCTTCTGCTCCTATGAAAAGTGTCTCTGCGTGTTATCACATCTGCGATGCGCGGATCTCGCGGCTTACCAGAACATCAAAGAGGGCTCCATTAGCACTGTTTCTGTGGAAGCCTCATCAAAGCCTTGTTTAAATGTTGATTCGGGGCGCGGGATGCTAGGGAGAGGGAGACTGCTGCTGTGGAGTAGCTCAGCCACACTGTCAATGGAGTAGAGCAGAGCTAAAAACAACCTTGTCCACGCTGCAGCATCAACAGCATGCCTGGTTACAAATGCCCCCCTCCTCCCCCTCCTCCTCCTCCTTCTCCTCCTCCTCCTCCTCTGGTGCTTGAATAGCCTGGACCCAGAAGGCTTGACAGTCCAACCCTGGAAAGTAACTTCTCTACTAGTATCCAATTATTGGAATAAAACGGATTACAGGTGTTTTCCTGAGAAACCGCACAGCTTGCTATAATTCACGTTCATAGTCACAGTTCTTTACTCCTCTCTGCTGGACGGTCTGTATATAGATAAGTGAGATATCTCAGGGCCCCCACGGTGGCTCACTGGGCTAAGGCCATGGTCCTTGACGCATGGTCCAAACCCCCCTCCCCCACTAACCCCCCCACAAAAAAAAGAAATCTTCACATCCCAGGTTTGGTGTCCATGGTTGTCCTGTCGCTGTATGTGCTTTCGAGGGGAGAGGATAGGGGGCTGGAGGTTAAAGCAGCCAGGGTTCCTTAGTACTGTCTTAACTAATTAACCAACATGTTTTGGGGTAATCGGAACCCCTCTCTGCCTCCCCACCAACCCTCTTTGTCAAAGCTGATACCCCCCTGCCTTTGTTCATAATTAGGATTGAACACCAGCGGACGGAGGGACGGGGGGGGACACTATTAGCATGCAGGCCAGTCTCCCGGGAGGGGGAGGGAGGGAGGGGAGGGGCAGGGCAGGGAAGCCGGCTCCCCGGGCGCTGGCGTGACATGATGTGTCAGGCTGCCCCGGATCAATAGCTCATTAGCACATCGGGGCTGACTGCTGGGGAGATGAATGACTCGCTGCCTGCTTGCAAGCCGAGCGGTGCAGGCACACCTTACCGTAGTCTGTGTTTTGGTCTCTACCTGCCTGCCTCTATCTGTCTGTCTACCGCTACCTGTCTGTCTGCCTCTACCTGTCTGTCTACCGCTACCTGTCTGTCTGCCTCTCTACCAGTCTGTCTGCCTCGACCTGTCTCTCTGCCTCTCTACCAATCTGTCTGCCTCTCTACCTGTCTGTCTGCCTCTTTACCTGTCTGTCTATCTCTCTGCCTGCCTGGCTGTCTTGTCTGTCTGTCTGTCTGCCTGTCTGTCTTGTCTGCCTGTCTGTCTTGTCTGTCTGTCTGTCTGTCTGTCTGTCTGTCTGTCTGTCTGTCTGTCTGTCTGTCTGTCTGTCTGTCTGTCTGTCTGTCTGTCTGTCTGTCTGTCTGCCTGTCTGTCTGTCTGCCTGCTTTCTCTCTCGTTCCTTGTCTCCGCCCATACCGCCCCTTTCCCTTTTTCATTTCTGTTTGCTGTCTGCCTGCCAGTAACTCATTGAAGTATGAGGGTGTATAGAGTGTGTTTTTTCCTGTTTAAATAGGCTACCTGTTTGATGACGATTTTTAAGATGATCCGAGACATGTAGCATATATCGTTGCTGTAGGAGATCATTTTGAAGCAGCATCACAAAAACAAAACCCTTTAAACATTGACGCTTTCACGCTAGTTATAGCATGCCCCATCTCTATGGCAACAGCTGACAGCTAGTAGTCACCGTTGGCATGGGAACAGGTTGACAGGCCCGTAAAGAGAGCAAAAGGGAAAAAGGGGGGGGGGGGGGGGAGAGAGAGCGCGCCGAGACAAAGGAATATTGCAGATGGAGGAGGTGGTACACGGATATCCTCTTTTCTATCTTTCTCTCCTCCATCCTCCTTAATCATCACCCCATTAATTAGTACCTTTTTTTCTTCTTCTACAGCCCTCTTTTATCGACCTCCCTATTCTTAACTCTTTCCATTTTCTGCCAGTGACCCAGTGTCAGCTCCTTTCACCCTCCCTCCTCTCCTATGCTGTGCTTTTAGAACGATTGACAAAGTCATTGTTATTAAGTTGAAGCGTTGGGTGTTAAGACAAGTTGAAAGGTATCATTTAGCCTGGTAACATAACTGGGTGGGTAGACCAACTATGTGTTTTCGGCCAAATGTCTCTGCTGTTCTGTTGATATTTATTATTAAAAAAATTATAATTTAAAGTCCAATTATTATAGGTGGTGCGTTTTCACACCCCAATGGTTTTAGCCCAGCTCCAGTGATGGCTACAGAGCTCAAAACGACAGCAACCTTAGATCTGTGTTGTCGACTGCCGTTGGTTGATATCAGGGATATATGGGATTGCTGGTAAATCAATGGCGATGTTTCTGCTGGTTGTCCTTATGTTGAGGTGCTGACGTCAGAGACAGTAGAGTAGAGTAAAACCGCACGCACGCACGCACGCACACACACACACACGCACACACACACACACACACACACAAACTCCCGTTACACCACGGGGCGAATTATAGTCCCTGTAGTATGTCTTCCTCAATCAAATGTTAAAGGTGCCACTGTCCACTCTCTACTCTCAAGGCCATGCCTTTCTGAACTAATTTCTTTGAACACTCAATTCTTTTTTATACCGTGGACATTGTGTGGATTATTTGCCTGGGCTTGTGGACTCAAATGCTACTATATCACAATATCGTTTCTGTGCCTTTTGTCTTTCTGTTTTTTCATTGATTTTGCTTTTTTATGATTTTGAAAAAAAAAAAATATTTTAACAGTTGACATCCCAAAAGATGCTGGTAAGTTGTTTACTTACAGCTAGCCTATCCGATTGCTGCACTCTCTTTGATTTCCGTTGGGTTGCCTTTTGATTGGTTGTTTGAGGAAGCATCCGCATCCTAGACCCGCCTCCCCGTGCACATGTAAGACGAGTGCTTGACCTTGTAAGTCATAGGATATTCAAGATTAAAATAGCTCCCAGAATTAGCTTCTCGATTCTTCAAGTATTCTTCTTATTTCTCTTTCATAAAACTATTTGTCCGCATCAAAGGAAGATTTACTTTATACTCAATCTTAATTTCTGCACAATATGTTACCATATGTTACCAATATGTTACCATATTGTGGGACTGATTCTCTACCGACTCCCCAAACTCGTACTTACAAAGTAAAGGTGGGGTAAGGGACATCTTTGTCAGCTTCCTTGCGGTTCCTCCTTCCCATCTCCCCAATAGCCTTGTCTCCCACCCCCTCACCTGTGACGTCACCAGCCTGCCGCCACCGTCCCGTAACGCTGAGTCACTGGCCCCCTGCCGCCACCGTCCCGTAACGCTGAGTCACTGGCCCCCTGCCGGTTCGCAGCCCAACAGGCCTGATGACGCGTTGCTATGACATGCATGACGGACAAGCTTGTTTTGATGCATTTTGATCACCGCTGTAAATTACGTCTAATTTTGGGTAGAGGTATGAGTTAAAACGTGTGGGTAATTATGAATGTCTCCGTAAATGAATCATTTGAACCTCCGGTCTACGTGGTGATAAGGGACGACGCTACGCAGAGTTGCCGATGGTTATGCGTTTGTTGAGTTGTCTTCATTTGAATTTGCCTGGCTCTCGTGATAACACCGCCTTTTTTCCTTTCTGTTTGTTTGGCTTTCGCCTTATTTGTCCTCCATCAGCCACCGTAGCCAGGCAGCCGAAGCCTATATTCTCTTGCTGCTTCTCTACGACACGTAGTTTGTTGTGTTTCACCTTCAGCCTCCCGCTGATCTTAGCCACACGCCGTTAGGCCTATGTTTCCCATCCACCCCCATTCTCTGCTGGACTCCAGACTGGGCCTATGACTCACCAGAATGGTAGACTGAGCTGAGCAGAGCTACGCCAACTTCCATTTCCCAAAGAGCCTGCCATTTAGCTTTTGTTTTGAGCGGAAGAGAATGCTTTCCCCCAGAGGTTTCACTCACGACCGACTTTTTCACATCTCTCTCAGGAACACACACTCACTCACTCACTCACTCACACACACACACACACACACACACACACACTCACTCACTCACTCACTCACTCAGAATGTGGAGCAGGCATTTTCCATGCCACTGACATGTCTCTCTCTCTCTCTTTCTCTCTCTCTCGTATCGTTCTGTGCTCTCTTTCTGTCTCTCTCTTGGGTTTTGTAGTCCACTCCTCTCCATCTGGCGGCAGGTTACAACAGGGTCAGGATCGTCCAGCTGCTGTTACAGCACGGGGCCGACGTTCACGCCAAGGATAAAGGGTGAGAGAGAGAGAGAGAGAGACTCCTATGTATGTTCCCAACGCTTGTGTAGATACAAAAATTGTATTTTTATTTCACTATTTTGTTTTGTTGGCCTAACAATCAATCCCTGCTGTTCCATATGAGCTAGTAAGGCCTCACCTTAATCGCCATGGTAACAATTTCATTTTTCTCCAGCGGGCTGGTTCCTCTCCATAACGCCTGCTCCTATGGCCACTATGAGGTCACCGAGCTGCTGCTCAAGGTAATGTGTGCACACACTCACCACAGATCCATGAGGGTAGAGAGAGAGAGAGAGAGAGAGAGAGAGAGAGAGAGAGAGAGAGAGAGAGAGAGAGAGAGAGAGAGAGAGAGAGAGAGAGAGAGAGAGAGAGAGAGAGAGAGAGAGAGAGAGAGAGAGAGAGAGAGAGAGAGAGAGAGAGAGAGAGAGAGAGAGAGAGAGAGAGAGAGAGAGAGAGAGAGAGAGAGAGAGAGAGAGAGAGAGAGAGAGAGAGAGAGAGAGAGAGAGCATCAAATATTTGACTGTGTGATTCTCCCTATTGCTTTATATGGAAGGGAGGTTTGGGTTCCAACATTCAAATTAGACAACACCAAATGGGAAAAGCATCCAATAGAATCCCTGCACACTGAATTCTGCAGGAACATCTTAAAAGTTCAAAAGAAAGTGCCAAACAATGCGTGCAGGGCAGAACTTGGAAGATTCCCACTAAACATTAACATTGAAAGAAGAGCCTTGAAATTCTGGGATCATCTTGAAAAAAGCTGCCCAAATTCCCTTCAGTACAAAGTACTGGAGTCCCTACAGCTGAACCCTGAAAAGAGCCCACTGTGCCAGCTAGTGCTGAAACTGAACAGCACAATAAATCAAAGCCAAATTGGAATAAACCAAACTATTAAACAGATCAAAACGTCTTATTTGGAACATTGGAATGATCATACTAAAACACAACACAAACTTAACTGCTACCTGTCCCGGAATAGAGAGTATGAATTGGCAAAGTATCTCTACTCCGTCAGAAATGTAAAGCAGAGACAGATCCTTACCAAGTACAGACTTGAGTGACCATCAATTGGCAATTGAAAAAAGAAGACCCAAGACACATGGCTACCCAAGGAGGAGCGAACACGTGTTCACTGACAGACGGGGGAAGTAGAGACAGAAATGCACTTTCTCCTCCATTGTCAAAAATATTTAACATTAAGAGAATCAATTCATACACAAATTAGTGAATCAATTTCAAATTTCCAAATGTTATCAGATGAAGAAAAGTGTAGAATACTGTTGGGTGAGGGAGCAATGGCCCGCACTGCCGCCAAATATGTATCTGCTTGCCCTGGCCTGAGGGACACTGAGTGATCACATCTAATGTCACGGCCTAATCTGGTAGTGGTCATTAACATTTTGTGTTTTACTGTCAATATTTTGTTCACAATTTATTTATTTATTATTATTATTATTATTTTTTTTTTTATATGTGATAATATTATTATCACATACGATATACAAATGAATTGAATTATACTATAATTTATGAATTTTTATATTAATTGTTGTCATAGTTGTTGTTATTATTGTTACCATTATTTTCCTACATGTATGCTTTGGCAATATTTACCTTTGTTTATTACCCATCAACTTTCTCCATGTCAACCCCTTTTACAACATTGTAAGGTTTTATACATAAACACATGAATGCAAATATTTGTTTCTAATGTCTTCCGTCTCTCTTCCTCCCTCTCTTTCCTCCTTCCCTCCCCCTCTCTCTCTCCCCCTATCCCCCCTCCCTTCCCCCTCCAGCACGGGGCGTGTGTGAACGCCATGGACCTGTGGCAGTTCACGCCTCTCCACGAGGCTGCGTCTAAGAACCGCGTGGAGGTGTGCTCGCTGCTGCTGTGCCACGGGGCCGACCCCACGCTGCTCAACTGCCACAGCAAGAGCGCCGTGGACATGGCCCCCACGCCCGAGCTCAAGGAGAGGCTCAGCTGTACGTGTGACCACCACACACACGGTGAAATAGGCCCACGCTTCTGGTTTTGTTGTCATATTAAAGTGTTTGTGTGCGTGTGCGTGCGCCTGTGTGTGTGCGCGTGCGTGTGTGTGTGTGTGCGCGTGTGTGTGTGTGTGTGTGTGTGTGTGTGTGTGTGTGTGTGTGTGTGTGTGTGTGTGTGTGTGTGTGTGTGTAGACGAGTTTAAGGGCCATTCCCTACTACAGGCAGCGCGGGAAGCCGACATAGCCAAGGCTAAGAAGACGCTAGCTCTGGAGATCATCAACTTCAAACACCCGCACACACACGAGACTGCACTGGTAAGACACAGACAGACACACTCACACACACACACGCACACACACACTCTCTCTCTCTCTCTCTCTCTCTCTCTCTCTCTCTCTCTCACACACACTCGCACACACCTAATTAAGAGTCATCAGAAAACATCAGAAAAAATGATTTGTGTGTGTGTGCAGCACTGTGCAGTGGCGTCCCCCCACCCTAAGAGGAAACAGGTGACGGAGCTGCTGCTGAGGAAAGGAGCCAACGTCAATGAAAAGAACAAGGAGTGAGTGCATCATTACTGGACTACAACCACTAACACCAGCTCAGGGATTTGTCCAATGACAGGCTAGCAAAGAGCAATAATGGGAGATGTAGTTTTTTTGTCTGCTTGACTCAGGTCAGATTGATTGATTAGTTGGTCAGTATGTGTTACCTGACCTGTTCGCTGCTCTTTCTCTTTTCTTTGTACTGCTTCTATCTCTCTTCTCTTTCTTTCCCTCTATCTTCTCTCTCTCTAACCTCTCTCTCTCTCTCTCTCTCTCTCTCTCTCTCTCTCTCTCTCTGTAGTTTCATGACTCCTTTCCACGTGGCGGCAGAGAGGGCTCATAATGACATCATGGAGGTGCTGCAGAAGCATGGCGCTAAGGTACCCCACATCACCTCCCTCTCCCCCCCTCACTTCATCCACACACACCTCCGTTCAGCCATCCATGCGTTCAGCTATGAGAAGCTGTGTGTGTGTGTGCGTGTGTGTGTGTGTGTGTGTGTGTGTGTGTGTGTGTGTGTGTGTGTGTGTGTGTGTGTGTGCGTGCGTGCGTGCGTGCGTGCGTGCGTGCGTGCGTGCGTGCGTGCGTGCGTGCGTGCGTGCGTGCGTGCGTGCGTGCGTGCGTGCGTGCGTGCGTTTGCATTGCTATTTTTGTTGCATCTGGGGAAAGTGTTAATGATCAAATAGTACATCA
This sequence comes from Aplochiton taeniatus, assembly GCA_017639675.1. Taxonomy (NCBI): domain Eukaryota; kingdom Metazoa; phylum Chordata; class Actinopteri; order Galaxiiformes; family Galaxiidae; genus Aplochiton; species Aplochiton taeniatus. The sequence goes on from CM030172.1 coordinate 7,276,629, forward strand.
GCCTACCGTGTGTGTGTGTGTGTGTGTGTGTGTGTGTGTGTGTGTGTGTGTGTGTGTGTGTGTGTGTGTGTAGGTGAATGGTATAGACACACTGGGTCAGACGGCGCTCCACAGAGCGGCCATGGCGGGCCACCTCCAGACCTGTCGCCTGTTGCTAGGCTACGGGGCGGACGCCTCCATCGTATCGCTGCAGGGCTTTACCGCTTCTCAAATGGGCAACGAGGCCATCCAGCAGATCCTCAACGGTAGGTTGAATGCTGTGGGTAATGTGTGTGTGTTTATGCGTGCGTGGGTGATATGTGTGTGTGTGTGTGTGTGTTTATGTGTACGTGTGTGCGTGTGGTGTATGTGCTTGTTTGTGTCTGTGTGTGTGTGTGTGTGTGTGTGTGTGTGTGTGTGTGTGTGTGTGTGTGTGTGTGTGTGTGTGTGTGTATATATGGAAGTTATTACACTGTGTAGGAGTGCATGCAACCTCTTTTTATTCGACCATTAAAAAAGGTGGTGTGGGTATGACCAAATATATCAACCATTTATATGTTTATATTCAGATCCATTCTGATCCATAGTGACCTGTGTCTGGTCTGGTGGTAGTGTGACATTGTGTTTCTCTGGGCTCTCTTAGAGAACGTGCCGGTGAGGAACTCTGACGTGGACTACAGGCTCCTGGAGGCCGCCAAGGCTGGAGACCTGGACACCGTCAAGGTACGTACCGCCGTCGCCACGGCCACGCCATTCCCGATGCAGGCCGCGTAAACACGGGGTAAATGGAAGGGGCCTAAGTACCCCACAGGTCTGATTCAATCCAGTAGATACGTTTAACGTCCTGTAAGACCAGGAATCGGTTCTGTCAAGGTCGGGGCTTCGATTTAAATCGGGTTCTGAGAACAAACAGAGCCGTCTGAGGGGGTAGTGTGGTGTTGTGTTGTGGTGTGCGTGCCCGAGTGGTTCAGGCTGGTTAGTCAGCCCCGTCCAGACCCATCACTTTGATGTGAGAGGACCTGGCAGCTTGACAGGCCCGGGTTCTGAGGGGGGCTACTGGGGGAGCCCAGCGGCTGTCTGTCGGGTTCCTCCCTTTTTCTGTCTCTGTTTTCCTTTCTTTCTTTCTTGCGCTCTCTCTCTCTCTCTCTCTCTCTCTCTCTCTCTCTCTCTCTCTCTCCCTCAGTCTCTCTCTCTCTCTCTCTCTCTCTCTCTCTCTCCCTCAGTCTCTCTCTCTCTCTTGCTCTCTCTCTGTCTGTCTCTCTCTTTCAGTCTCTCTCTCGCTCTCTTGATCTCTCTTTCTCTCTCTCTCTCTCTCCCTCCCAGTCTCTCTCTCTTGCTCTCTCTCTCGTTCTTTGTTTGTTCCTGTTGAAATGGACTAGCCATGGTACGACTATTTTTAATTTCTCTCTCTCTCTCTCTCTCTCTCTCTCTCTCTCTCTGTGTGCAGTCGTTGTGTACGGGTCAGAATGTAAACTGTCGGGACCTGGAGGGCCGTCACTCCACCCCGCTGCACTTTGCCGCCGGCTACAACCGGGTCACAGTGGTGGAGTACCTGCTGCACCACGGGGCCGACGTGCACGCCAAGGACAAGGGGTAGGTGTGTGTGTGTGTGTGTGTGTGTGTGTGTGTGTGTGTGTGTGTGTGTGTGTGTGTGTGTGTGTGTGTGTGTTAGAGAGATGTATCTGCCTAGGACAAGGGGTAGGCGCATGTGTGTCTGTGTGAAGCGTATTCTCCAAGAACAAGGGGTAGGAGTTTGTGTGTGAATGTGTGTATGTTAGGCGTATTCGCCAAGGACAAGGGGTAGGAGTGTGTTTGTGTGTGAGGCGTATTCGCAAAGAACAGGGGATAAGAGTGTGTGTGGGTGGGTGATTTTGTGTGTGCGTTTGTGTGTGAGGGACTTAAGCCTCAAGAACAAGGACTAGGAGTTTGTGTGTGAGTGTGTGTTGGTGTAACAAACAAGGGGCCGACTTTTAGTGTGCTTGCTTGCTCATGTGACTGGGAGTGTGTGTGTGTGTGTGTGTGTGTGTGTGTGTGCTTCCCACCGCTGCTAAATAATGCTAAGCTAGACGTGGCCTAGCCTAACTACTCCTCCCCGTCCCGCCCCTCCCTGCAGCGGTCTGGTGCCCCTCCACAACGCCTGTTCCTACGGCCACTATGAGGTGGCCGAGCTGCTGGTCCGGCATGGGGCCTCCGTCAACGTGGCCGACCTCTGGAAGTTCACGCCTCTCCACGAGGCCGCCGCCAAGGGCAAATACGAGATCTGCAAACTTCTGCTCAAGGTACTGTTCTGTGTGTGTGTGTGTGTGTGTGTGTGTGTGTGTGTGTGTGTGTGTGTGTGTGTGTGTGTGTGTGTGTGTGTGTGTGTGTGTGTGTGTGTGTGAGAGAGAGAGAGAGAGTGAATGAATGAGTGAGTGAGTGAAGCAGGCAGTGTGTGGCAGTGTGTTTTTAGATTTGTGTGTCTTGGTGTATGAGTGAGTGAGTGAGTGAGTGAGTGAGTGAGTGAGTGAGTGAGTGAGTGAGTGAGTGAGTGAGTGAGTGAGTGAGTGAGTGAGTGAGTGAGTGAGTGGGTGTGTGTGTATTTGTAGATGTTTCTGTGTGTGTGTGACTGGGAGCGTGAGATGGAGCACACACACGTTGGTCACATGCCGCTGCCCTGCTGGGAGTGTGGTTATAAGATCACCAGACCCACGGTTTCAAAGGAACAGGACACAGGAGGGAAACAGGGACTCAGTCTTCTGCTGAGCCCACACAGCCCCTCAGGCAGGGGGCGAACGTATAGCACCATGCACTAGACTAGCTAGAGGACACGCTCAGCCATGGAAAGTCCCCGATCGAGCTCTGTACTTCCCCTCACACCAATCCCACTGTCTGGAGAAAAGCAAATGAAACGGAGAAATCGCACACAAAGTTAAAGACACAATCATACGTTTATTTCATAACTTTATACGGAGGCGATGTACTTAAAACACTTCCTAACATGGCGGGGGAAAAGCGATAAAGAGAAGTGATAAATGGAAAGGAGTTGTTAAGGGTAATATTTTTGGTTCGATAAGTAAGAACAAAGTGTTTTTTTTTTTATTCTATGTATGTTTCTGTGCCCGCACACACACCTCTAGACATCATGACATCACCGTCACATCCATAGTTACCATCTGGGTTTACAGGAGCTATTATAAAGTAATCATCGCACTCACAAGTCACGACACACACAGGCACTTAAACACACACACACACACACACACACAGCGTGTCTGTGAGACATGTGCATCTGGTGCTCCAAGCTGGTGAGGTTATTCAATACGCTGTTTTTACATCAGCCAACCGTTCCCTTCTCACCTCGCAGACACAGATAGAAGACGGGCAAGAGAGATCGAGGGAGGGAGGGAGAGAGAGAGAGAGAGAGAGAGAGAGAGGGAGGGAGGGAGGGGGAGAGAGAGAGAGAGAGAGAGAGAGAGAGAGAGAGAGAGAGAGAGAGAGAGAGAGAGAGAGAGAGAGAGAGAGAGAGAGAGAGAGAGAGAGAGAGAGAGAGAGAGAGAGAGAGAGAGAGAGAGAGAGAGAGAGTGAGTGAGTGAGTGAGTGAGTGAAAGAGAGAGGGAGAGGGAGGGGGAGAAAAAAGAAAAAGAAGGAAAGAGAGATAAAGACATGAGACAGGGAGTTCCATATGAATAAGCCCGAAGCTGTGTCTGTGTGTGTCTGTGTCTGTGTGTGTGTCTGTGTGTGTCTGTGTGTGAGTGAAAATTGTAACATTCTGTTCCTCCATCGTAGTCGTACTGCAGGACCATCTGGTGATTCATAATTTAAAAAATAGAACTGGAAGCTCATTAGCAAGTTATTATCACACACAACAGCAACATGTCACTCTGTAACTCACTTCTCTCTCTATCTCTCTCTCCTCATCTGTCTCTCTCTCTCTCTCTCTCTCTCTCTCTCTCTCTCTCTCTCTCTCTCTCTCTCTCTCTCTCTCTCTCTCTCTCTCTCTCTCGCGCACATTTCATACCCACAGGCAATTCAATTCCCTCTACATAAGACCAGCATGAAACACACAAACCAAGAAATAAAGTAATTATGAAATAAACGTATAATAATAAAAAATAAAAGAAATTGCTCTCTCCCTCCCTCTCTCGCCCCAGCACGGCGCCGACCCCAGCAAGAAGAACCGGGACGGGAACACGCCCCTGGACCTGGTGAAGGACGGGGACACGGACATCCAGGACCTGCTGCGAGGCGACGCCGCCCTGCTGGACGCCGCCAAGAAGGGCTGCCTGGCCCGCGTCCAGAAGCTCTGCTCCCCGGACAACATCAACTGTAGAGACACGCAGGGACGCAACTCCACGCCGCTGCACCTCGCCGGTAAACACACACACACACACACACATAAAGACAAACACACACACGATAAAACACACAAAGACACACACACACATAAAGACAAACACACACACACGATAAAACACACAAAGACACACACACACATAAAGACAAACAAAAACACGCACACATGCAAACACACACACGCGCAAGGTATTTTGATAGTCACTAATTAAATACTTCTTTATTGTGGGCCTCAGTTTTAACAACCTCCACCCATTTTTTGTCTCTCTCTGTTCTCTCTCTTTCTTTCTAAATGTTCCTTGTCTTTCTCCTTACCTATCTCTTTCTCTCTTTTATTCCCTCATCTCTATTCTCTCCCTCAGCTGGCTATAACAACCTTGAGGTGGCAGACTATCTGCTGGAACACGGGGCGGATGTCAACGCTCAGGATAAGGGAGGGCTCATCCCCTTACACAACGCTGCTTCGTATGGGGTAGGTCACACACACACACACGCACACACACACACACACACACACACACACACACACTGCAGTGTTCTCCCTCTTACACTTCACCTCTCCTCCTGTGGAAACACCATGGGGTGCCAGGTGTGATCGACACCTCTCCTTTGCTCGCCTCCCTCCCTCAGTGTGAGGTACTATGTGGTTTAAATATGCCCCCGAATCACTGCACCTCTCTCCTCTCTCCCTGGTGGTCTCCTGCCATTGACACGGTGTCAGACACTCTGTTCCTTTCTCCAAAGTGTGTGTGTGTGTGTGTGTGTGTGTGTGTGTGTTCGTGTGTGTGTGTGTGTGTGTGTGTGTGTGTGCATGGCTCCTATTGAGCCAGCTCATAAAGTTTTCATCCTATTGTGTTGTTTCATGATTCTTTCAGTAGCAAAGTCTGGCTGCAGGGCACCGGGGAAGGAGGTACAACAGCACAGACTGATATGGAGAACTCAGCAAAGGAGTGACTGATAGACGGACATAGAGAGGGGGGGGGGACAGTCAGAGAGATAGAGAGAGAGTTGGAGAGAAGGGAAGAGTGGGAGAGAGGGGAAGAGTTAGAGTTAAAGATTTAATGAGAGAGAGAGAGAGAGAGAGAGAGAGAGAGAGAGAGAGAGAGAGAGAGAGAGAGAGAGAGAGAGAGAGAGAGAGAGAGAGAGAGAGAGAGAGAGAGAGAGAGAGAGAGAGAGAGAGAGAGAGAGCATAGTGCTTAACTATTATCCTCACATTACCATTATCCTAGTCTTCAAAGGAATAGTATTGCTCCATTATCATATCACCACTTACTTCACCCAGACTTCTTTGTCCTTCGTCTCCCCTGTTCTTCCTTTTCTCCTCCTGTCTGCGTTCATCCCTCCATCCTACCGACACCCCTCCCCGACCCTCATCCTCTGATCCTTTACCCCCCCCCCCCCCACCACCACCCCAGCACGTGGACATTGCTGCCCTGCTCATCAAGTTCAACACCTGTGTGAACGCCACGGACAAGTGGGCCTTCACTCCACTGCATGAGGCGGCTCAGAAGGGGCGGACCCAGCTCTGTGCCCTGCTATTGGCTCACGGGGCTGACCCCACCATGAAGAACCAGGAAGGACAGACGCCACTCGACCTGGCGACGGTATGCCGGACACACACACACACACACACACATACACACACACACACACACACACACACATGCACATGCACATACACAAACACTCACACAAACAAGCTACTAGAAATGGAAGCGCTATAAACACTCACACCTCTTGAAGATGAATAAATCATAAGAAAAAACAACTAACCCACATTAACGTCTTCTAGAAAACAATAAAAAAAAATGTTGCTGTCTCCTCCGCGTCGCAGGCTGATGACATCAGAGCCCTGTTGATCGACGCCATGCCACCAGATGCCCTGCCCATCTGTCTGAAGCCCCAGGCCACCGTGGTGAGTGGAACAGTTGGCCAACGTGCAGGCTCAGGACCGGAGTTACACCAGTGTGGAGGCTTCCTAGGAATGCCCCCTTAGCTAGCATTTCCTCAGGGACCCAAATAGTTCTGATTCAGACATGCATAAACTATTCGCTTGTCAATGTTTTATACAAAGTTTTATACTTTTGAAAAAAGTTGTTTGTATGACCATCGGGTTTCTGTTATCGACTGAATAGTATTTCAATAACATTATTATTATAGTAAGTGGTATTTTTATATAAAGGACCTATCCTGTAACCATTTTGTCCTTGGTTCAGGTGAGTGCTGGGGTGGTCAGCACAGGAGCCACAGGGGGCGTGGTCATCTCCCCCTCCCCCTCGCCCTCCTGCCTATCAGCAGCCAGCAGCATCGACAACCTGAGCACGCCCCTCGGTGACATCACGGCGGGCGGGGCCACCGGGCCCGCGGACGGAGCCTTGGGACAGGACAGGAAGGAAGGAGAGAGTGAGGGACACACACACACGCACACACACACACTCATCAACTTTCTCCATGTCATCGTCTTTTACAACCTTCTAAGGTTTTTACACACACAGATATTGTGTTCAAATTCCGTTTTAATAAGCCGGTTAACCTATCGTTTTATCTCTCTGTCTTATCATATATGATCAAGCTGTTGTTTTAGTTGTGCGTTCTTGCATCGTGTATGTTTGTGTTGATGTACTGTAAATGTGTGTTTATGTTGATGTACTGTAAATGTGTGTTTGTGTTGATGTACTGTAAATGTGAGCGTGGGTCTCCTGATGCACATTCTTCTCTGTCACTCTAACTCTGCAGCGCTCCTTGACATGACCATCAACCAGTTCCTGAAAAGCCTGGGGCTGGAGCATCTCCGAGACACCTTCCAGAGAGAACAGGTACACACACATACATACACACACACACACACACACACACACTCACACTCACACTCACACTCACATAGGTACACAAAGGTACACACACACACACACACACAGGCAGGGCTCCAGCCGCCAGCCCAGAGCGGGATGGACGGTAGTTGAGCAGGGGAAGATATCAGCCACTGTCGATTAGCTTTGACTATTGGACGTCGATCAAACTGTCCACTGTAATTAAGCGATAGTCAGTTTTGTTCCAAACAGTTTGAATTTTTGCACGGTACGCTTTCATTTGCTCCTCTGATTGGTCCGGCCGCTCTCTTTGTTTCCGGGCAGATTTCGCTGGATGTACTGGCAGACATGGGTCACGAGGAGCTGAAGGAGATCGGCATCAACGCCTACGGCCACCGCCACAAGCTCATCAAGGGCATCGAGAGGCTCCTGGGGGGCCAGCAAGGTCAGGGGTCACGCCCATTTCACAAACACCGATGCTGCTTTTAATACGTTTGAATGGTTGTCTGAAAAAGGTGCATTCCTGAAGAAATTCAAAATGGACGCGAACGCTTTGTCACCAGACAGCTTTCTAGCGTTGGTATGAAGCAGGCTGGGACAGTCCATGACTGATATGATACTGTTTTGGATTTGCTATGCAGAGCTGTGCAGCTGTCGGCACGGTGAAAAGCAGCCACAGTCGCTGACCAGTGTCCCCTCTGCTGTGTCTCTCTCCAGGTGCCAACCCTTACCTGACCTTCCACTGTGCCAGCCAGGGCACCGTGCTCATAGACCTGGCCCCGGACGACAAGGAGTTCCAGTCTGTGGAGGAGGAGGTTGGTACACACACACTTATCAAAGTCAAAGTAGCTTTATTGTCAATTTCTTCACGTCGAGACATACAAAGGAATCGAAAAGACGTTTCCCACACTCTTGCGGTGAACATATAAAGTGCACATTCAAAACACAGATAAGACATATATACTAAAGCTAAAAGATGGCCAATAAAATTATATATAAAAAATATGCAGAAATGTATAGTCTACAATGTATTGCTAGGGGTAGCAGCATATGTTACTGTAAGTTTGGTTGTAGTATGTATAAGTTATGTATAAGTTAGGTTAGCAGCATAAGTTGATGTATAAGTTATGGTTGTGGTAGTGCAGAACTACCAGTGCAAAACGGCAATATGTTAAAGGCAGCAAAAACATCCAGTATATACTCACACACACACACACAGCTCCCTCTCCCTGATGTTCTGCAGAAAGGTGAAATGTATTATCTCGGCGTTGTAACTGTGTGTGTGTGTGTGTGTGTGTGTGTGTGTGTGTGTGTGTGTGTGTGTGTGTGTGTGTGTGTGTGTGTGTGTGTGTGTGTGTGCGCGCGTGTGCGCGCGTGTGACAGCTGCAAAGTACTATCAGGGAGCACCGGGACGGAGGCAACGCAGGCGGGGTCTTCAGCCGGTACAACATTCTGAAGGTAAGGCTCCCACGCCTCCGGTGTACGCACACACACACACACACACACACACACACACACACACACACACACACACACACACACACACACACACACACACACGCCCCAGTTACCGTGTTATCACCCTTTATTCCCTCACCGCCGTTGTCTCTCCTTCTTTCCCTCCCTCCAGATCCAGAAAGTGGTGAACAAGAAGCTGAGAGAGAGATACTCCCACAGGCAGAAAGAGATTGCGGACGAAAACCACAATCACCACAACGAACGCATGCTCTTCCACGGTAAACAAACCACGTTCACCCTCCTCTCTCTTAGAAAAGAGGAAACATTTGGGATAAGGAGTTCTCTTGGCAGCCTGTCTCTTTCACTCTGAAAGAAACACCCGTTTGCTGCCATCAGAGAACGTTAAGTCTGTTAATGTCTCTTCTGTCTTGCCAAAGCCCGGGATGAATGGAGCTCTTTTCTCCCCCCCCCCCAGGCTCTCCTTTCATCAACGCCATCATCCACAAGGGCTTTGACGAGCGCCACGCGTACATCGGGGGAATGTTCGGGGCCGGCATCTACTTTGCCGAGAACTCCTCCAAGAGCAACCAGTACGTCTACGGGATTGGTGGAGGAACAGGCTGCCCCGCCCACAAAGACCGCTCCTGCTACATCTGTCACAGGTCAGAATATAAACGTTCAGGAAAGTGTGTGCGTGCGTGCGTGTGTGTGTGTGTGTGTGTGCGTGTGCATGTGTGTGTGTGCGTGCGGCTCTAGTAGAGTGTGTTGGTGCGACATGTTGGTTTATATTGTACATATGTTGTACGTATTCATACTCCTGAATTTTTTTTAAAGGCATGCAACCTCTAACTTAAAGGTAAGCAGTATTGTAATTTGGGAGTGTGTGTGTGTGTGTGTGGACTTGCAGGCAGATGCTGTTCTGCAGGGTGACCCTGGGGAAGTCCTTCCTCCAGTTCAGTGCCATGAAGATGGCCCACGCTCCCCCTGGCCACCACTCGGTCATAGGCAGGCCCAGCGTCAACGGCCTGGCCTACGCGGAATACGTCATCTACAGAGGGGAGCAGGTCAGGACACACACACACACACACACACACACACACACAGACACACACACACACACACACACACACACAGAGACAAACAGTCCATCTCTGTCTCTCTGTATTTCTATCCCTCTCTTTCTCTGCCTCTCGGCCTCTCTCTCTGTCACTAAGGTCAAACATACTGTCTTACAGAGTTCAGACACACATACACACCAAAAAATCTGACAGGTCATGCCTACACTAATTGAACCCCCCCCCCCCCACACACACACACACACACACGTCTACAGTCTCTGTTACCATGTGTCTTATTTCCTTCCAGGCCTACCCAGAATACCTAATCACCTACCAGATCCTGAAACCGGAGAGCCTGGCCACACCCACAGCCCCTGCCGAGCAGAAGTCGTAGTCTCAAGCTCGACTAGAATCGACTGGACCAGAACCACGTTGAAACCAGAACTGGACCAGACCTGGACCAGAACCACGTTGAAACCAGAACTGGACCAGACCTGGACCAGACTTAGACTATGAATGCCCTTTTGTATCAGGGACTTTGTTCCAGATCCGTAGGTACTACCCTCACTGGCCTGAGTTGGATTCAGGCCGATCGAGACCAGGCCGGATCGGAACCCCCTCACCCCACGTAGACCACAGATGACCTGGTTTGGACCAGAACCCACGAAACCAATCAAGAATGGACCACGTAGCCCTGGGCCAGGAGTGCTGAGCAGAACTTTGAGCCCAGACCCTGGGTGCGGCAGACTGTTAAACTTTAGACACTTCACTTGCATTCTGGCTGTCTAGCCTTTACTGAGTAATCCCCCCCGCCCTTCGCCCCCCCACTCACAAACCGAGAGAGGAAAGCCCCTTTTCAGACAAGCACACCCAAACACACCAGCCCCTTCACTTCCCTTCCATTTCCATCACTCTCATCGTCATCTGCGCGTCTCGTTTTGACTCGTGCTGTTTCATTTGACGGTTTAGTATTTTGGTTTCTCCTACCGTCGGTGTTGAAGCTTAAGAGCCGGAAGAAAACACCACCTCACTGATGTTGCTACAAACCTCATAATAATAATGAATACACTCCTCACGTTTATTTAAAACTATTCCTTTTTATTTCTTTGACATTGTTTCATTGCTGTATTATTATCATGATTTATTATTATTATTTTGATCATGTACACTACTAGGGGACCATGTCACAGGGAGAGATCTTCGTAAAAGAAGTCAACGAGAGCAGAATCGTAGACGTTTGTCACAAACGTATTACGACCCCGTGGGTTTTACTGTCTGACGAGGGCCAACTCAGAGCTGCTTGGTGGTTCTACGTCTCCTCTGGGGGCCTCTGGCTCTGTGTGTGTGGAGCCGAATGTTGACGTGACCGAAAAAGATGGAGGAGAACAATCTATAAACAAGCTATTTTTACTTTGCACAGGAAAACATGAAAAAAAAACAATGTACTGTCGTCCTTAATGCCATCGGCCCGCCGTCCAGCTCAAGCTGTTAACCGATTTGCACTTTTTTGGGGGGTGGGGGGGGGGGGGGGGGGGGGGGGGATCTTTTTTTTTTTTTTATCTGAGGGCGTTGTCTTAAGTTATTTTAGTGGGCTTGAGATGCAACGCGGGTGTAGGATTGTCTCGGATCAGGTGGCGTAGAGGACGTTGCCTTTTTTAAAAGCTCACTGTGTCATGTACTGTCGAAAAGTGGGCTTTATTTCAAATGTAAATAATGTCATATGTTTGCGTTGGTCTTATAGATTTTTTGAGTGAGGGATGTATTTAGTTTACTCTTTATAATTCTTCCGCTGTAACTATAATGTTTTATGATATGAACTGAGTCCAAACCGCTCCCTCTTCATTCTCATCCTTGGAGTGACACTACAGGCTGTGTAAGTGAAGGACCAGTCAGCCATTTGTCGATCGAGGTTGGACATAGCAGAGAAATCTTGGCATTGACAAAAAAATGTGCGTGCGTGTATATGTGCGCATGTACCTGTTTCTTCTCTGCCAGCTAACTGCCTTTCATGAACACAGGTTTATCAAATAGATCATCTTTTTCTCTGACGAGTGCGCACACCCTCAAAGTTTTGACGGATGGGTTCAATGGATGATTAGTACTATATGATGAATTATGAACTGTCTGAAAAAATTGAACAAAACATTTTTTTTGTCAACAAACTCTCCCAACATTACATTCTTGTACAGAAAAGAACGTCTTAATAAATAACTCAACTGCTCTTATTTGACTTCTTTGTTCTTCAATTTAACAGGATGTTTACTTGGGAGATCCTTTACTCCTCTAGGCTATGGATCCAAATCCAATACCGTTGAAAGATTTTGAAAAGAGCCTTGCTATAATGAAAAGTTATGTCAAGCTGACTGTGTGTTCAGAGCCGTCTTGAAACCACAATGTGATACGGGGTCTAGCCTTTAGCTAAGATCATCCGTACTTCACGCCAACGGAGTGTTTTGGATCTTTATGTGTCTCCTGGAAGAGGACGCTGTAGGTAAACTGTAGCTCTTATGCAGCCCCTGGCCACTAGGAGATGCTGTAGGCTTACTATTTCAATGCAAGAAAGTGAAGGTTTGACACAATGGGTGTAGGTGTTGTTTCATGGTGCTGCAGCTATTCCCTCTTATGCACTGGTCTTATATATATGTATATATATATATATATATATATATATATATATATATATATATATATATATATATATATATATATATAGGTTGAATTTTTTTTTTTTTTTTCAAACATACACAAAAGGTTTGAATTATTTAAAATCATTTCATTTAGGACGTTTCGAGCACAAAGCCTTTTTTTCTTTCTGCCCTGCTGAAGAAGGGGTTTGTGCTCGAATCGTCCTAAATTAAATGATTTTAAATAATTCAAACCTTATGTGTACATCTATTTCTTTTGTTCTCAACCTTCATTTGTGTACACCGCAGTTCACCCTTTTTTGAAACCCCTCTCTATCTATAGGAAAATATACGGATAGTTCAAGATGATCTTGTACCAATTGATCTATGAATTAGTTATGTAGCCATTCATTTAAAAACCACTATGGCTAATTTGGAACATACGACTAAGAGACAGGTTTAAGAACATTATTTTATTCAACAATGCCATTATAAATAAATAAATGAACAGAACATTCATTTAACAATAGGGTATGGTTGAGTAGAAACGTTCATCTTAATCTTCAGTGATTTAGCGTGGATGAGACGACAGCTTCGACCGGACACACACTGTACAGACACGCAGACGGATGGGTAGGAAGTATTGCATTTTTTATAGTGTTTTCGTACACCAAAGACAGACCTCTCTCCCTTCTATTTTACTCCACAATGAAACGTTTAGTCGGCACAACGCCATAATAATGTGCAAATCAATTCTAAATCATAATACGGTATTGCATTATTTCAAAGTGCTGCCAACATTCTTCAAAACATGAAGGGCAAGAATTAAGGATCGGAAACCATGTGTATGTGTGTGTCATACCTGTCTGTTTGTCTCTCTGCTTGCATGTCTGTATATTATTTTTTGTGCGTGTGCCAGCGTGGTATTATTGTGCATTTAGATCTGACCAATAAGTTAAAAAAAAAGCGACCAGTCTAAAATTATACCCCAATGGCACAGTTTCAGTGGTCAGTGTCTCTCCCCTGGTCTATTCTTTGATTACTTGACTAGGACATGGGCTCTGCCCGTTTTGTCTGTGGGACAAAAGTAAATCACGCTTTAGTAGCCCCCAACATTTGAAGGCGATTCCATGAACACCGATGTTTACCGTAAAGACATGTTTTTCATTGGCCAAAGTGTCACCAACCGTACTCTTCAAAGCCAATGATCACATAGGAAGCAACACGTCACTTCTTGTTCTCAGTCAGAAAGTGACAAACTCTACAGCAGATTAAGAAAACGTGTGTATTACACTGTCAAAAATATTGCTATAAGACTAGCAGCACTAAGTGATTTGCTATTTATCAATGAGAAGAAATACAGAGTTAAAAAAAGACAGAGAAAACCACATAGACAAACTCAGTGCTTTGGTGGGGATGGTATGTGTGTGTGTTTGTGTACATGTGTGAGGAAAAATAAAGATCTTATTGCTCAATTTAGGCAGTGAAACAGAGTGAAATTCTTCCATCAAACTCATATTGCAGTGTCGAAATGCTTTAGTACTGTCCATTTCCAGGTTTCCTTTGTTGTTGTTGTTCTTGTGTTTTTTTTTTTTTTCAAGGAGAGACATTTGGACATTTGCCGCAGGAGAATTCAGGGAAGCCTAAACCCATATGGTACCTTAAAGAGCAAGACAGCGGGCCTGTCCTATTGTCCAAATGGACTGACTGACTACCGTCCATTCTACCCTCTTTACCAAAACAAAACAGGGGTTTCTGAGTCCATGATTCAGGGGCACGGTGGAGGGGTTTCTCAGTCCATGAAGCAGGGCCCGTATCTTTTTTTTGTTTGTATTTTTCTCACAGCTCGTCTACGCAACCGTCTTTCTCACTAGGAGGGAGGGGGCTTTCTCACTCCCCCGCGTCTCACACACGCTGGCAGGAGGGAAGGAAAGGAAGAGGGGAGGGGGGGACGGAGAGATCAGGCGACAGGAGATGAGAGTGGAGGAGAGGTGGTGGGGGGAAGGGGTGGGGGGGTGGGCGAAGGGGATGAGAGGCATGAAAGGGAGAGGAGAAAAGAGGAGTGAAAGTGCGTGGGAGAGAGGAAGGGGATGTCAGTGAGGCAGGAAGCTGGACAGGACGCCAGCCGAACACCTGTCACCGAGGACACTCCTGCTCTCTGTCACAACACGACCTGGCACACTCTCTCTCTCTCGCTCTCTCGCTCTCTCTCTCTCTCTCTCTCTCTCTGTCCTTTTATCTCTGTTTCTCTTCCTCTCCCTTTCTCTCCGTCCCTCCAACCTTAAGCCCCCCCCCCCCCCCACACACACACACACAACCACACACACACTTTTCTCCCGCTCTCCGTTCGCAGCCATAAAAGTAATGGCTCCTCAGGAAATGAAAAAGAGATAGCGAGAGAGACAGCGTTGGAGCCCTTCCTTCCTTCCTGCGCTCGCTTTCCAAAAGTGAAGCTGCCGTGTCCATAGCAACAGGGCCTTGGCGCTGGACCCTGTCTCTTTACTGAACGTGGTCAGAAAGGAATTAAGCTGTGTGCCTGTAAGCGTACACAGATGTTAAGTCAGTCTGAATCAGGCATTGGACTGAACGGCCTTTGGTGAACTTTGTCAACCGTTTATCAGTTATAGGACCCCCCCCTCTCTCTCTCTCTCTCTCTCTATCGGTCACGTCTAATAATTCAGGAGCCTTGGCCTTCCAAGTCTCTGTGACGGCTACCTCGGGCCAATGGCCGCCAGTCCGTCCGCTCGGCGCGGGGCCAGCCCTCAGCAGCTGGAGGAGGTGGCGATCGGACTGTGCAAGTAGGCGGGCAGCCCGCTGGGCGGGGTCACCACGGAGACGGGGAAGCTGAAGATGAACGGGGACGTCGGCGTGGCCGAGGCCGCCGCCGCCGCCGCCGCCGCCGACGAGGAAGACTTGGGTCCCGGCGGGCTGGCCGCCGCCGCCGCCACGGCCTCGGCCGCGCAGGAAGTGGCGAGGAGCTGCGTCTCGAACTGCAGCAGCTGTCCCATGAAGCTGAAGTTGGGCGAGATGATGCTGCGCCGCCGACGCACAAACTCGAAGGCCTCGTCCAGTCGCACGCGCTTCCTCTTCATCAGGTACGCCAGGCAGATGGTGGCAGAGCGGGAGATGCCCGCCTGGCAGTGCACAAGGACCCGCCCATTGGAGTCCTGGATCGAGTCTGCGGGGGGGAGAGGGGAGAGAGAGAGAGAGAGAGAGAGAGAGAGAGAGAGAGAGAGAGGGAGAGGTTAGGGATCAGCGTGAGACTTGGAACAACTCGTGCAAATCGACGCGCTGCACCAAAGATACACAAAGGAATATGAATCATATCTCTGGCCCTCTTCTGTCTAAAGGCCTTTCCCTGCATTTTTCCGAGTAACACACTCGTTATAACATTAATTTCAGACTACACTGTGCGCCATACACAGAGGATGTACATTTCATAATGTCATCTCTGAGTGCTTATGTGCCATGACGTCTCCTCCTTGCTTTTATACTTGACACATGCAACCCCCCCCCCCCCCACACACACACACATACACACACACACACACACACACACTCGCACACACACACCACCACCACCACCACATATTGGAGGTATCTGAAGCACGGCGCACCCAGTAACAGTGGATGAGTCAGACTCTGGTCTCTAAGCAGCTATGACGCATGCCTGCACCTATGCACATGAAAACACACACATATGCACACTTCACCACGCACAGACTAAACCTCTCCATGGAGTATTTTACCCAAAAAGAATACAGGGTGCCTGAAGCGGTGTGTGTGTGTGTGTGTGTGTGTGTGTGTGTGTGTGTGTGTCATATGATCGGTGGTTAGGGGACTTCCTTAAAGACATTCCCTCCTCCTCATCTTTTCTATGGTATGTCTCATCCTCCGCCCTAGTTTGCTTGATGCAGCAAGGAAATAATGAACGGATGAATTTCCTTGTCTCTCTCTCTCTCTCTCTCTCTCTCTCTCTCTCTCTCTCTCTCACACACACACACACACACATACACGCAGTCACTCACTCTTAGCCAATTTTCACATTGAGAAAAAAAAATTGCCGAACACTCACCTATGAACTCAATAGCCTCCAAAAACCAGGAGCTGATGTCCTCTTTGTGGTTGTCCTGAACTGGGATGCACTTGTACTGGTACGCCCCTTCAAAGTGGTTGGGGCAGTCCGATGACACGTTGAGCAAAGCAGAAATCCCCATGCTGTCCAGCACCTCTTTCTTTGATGCGTGGAGGGCACTGCCCAGGTAAAGGAAAGGCAAAATCTCTACAGGACCAGCCTAGGATTAACAAGAAGAGAGGAACGGTTTGGGTTGAGATATGGATCCATTTTTAACATTCATTTACACAAGAAGAATATGTTTATATAGTTGTTGTTTTCCTCTGGTGGTATAAATGCACTTATATCAGTAGGTTATCAACTTAATCGATACATGCTATTCAGTATAGGAGTTTGGCCTATGTTCGTTTCCGACCCGTCACCGGTCCAAATCAATAGCCGGACGGAGAGCGTATTGATAAGAGAGTGTTATGTCACTGTCGGCCTTCACTTTGACATACAACAGGAACTGATCGATACTGACCAATAGATGTGGACTGTGTAGGGGCAATGTTCGTCACAACACATTTAAAGTACAAGGGTTTTTTCTAGGTCTACCATTCATTACTAATATTAAAAAATCAAAAAATCGCAAGCGAGCCTATTTTGAATTATTAGTTTCGGATATGGGCCTGCGCCGAGGCTAACATTTTTTCCCAATATAATGTTTGTTTTTCCAAACTACACAGGACCACACGATTATAAACATCAGTTTCTGTACCTGGTAATAGTGTCAACGTTTAATCGTTTTCTAGCTCTAAGCTAAAGGCGAGTTCAAATGAGATGGGGAAAAATAAATTGTTTCTTTGAGTGAATTGCAGGGCCACGCGATCACTGCAGATATTGTAACGAATAACGTCTGTTTTATGTAGTTGATGCCGTAAATGTGTGAATGATCCATTAAGCCTACCTGGTCGTTATGAGGTGTACCACAGGAGGAGCAGCTGGATTCTGTGCTGGATTGACTTGACAAGGACGGCAACGTCTTTGTTTTCTGACAGAACTCTGGATAATCTGTATAGAACGTGTCATATCCCCCTGTAAAATGACAAAAATATATTTAATTCAATCGCAAATAAGTACAACAAAAATACAATACTCAATCAAATTTTAGTAGGCTATTGGTTACATTTTGCACATATGACAAATGGCAGACCAAAATACGAAGTTGTTTTGCAGAATAAGGACTAGTGCATTGTGTGTGCTAATTATAAGAATTGTAGGCCTATAAATGTTGCACTATTTTTAATTAAGGGTTATGTTCAACATTCATAAACACATTTTAATATGGGACATATTCTAAACGGACATTGGGGGAGGTGGAGGGGGGTTGGGTAGATCATGGTCGGGCCAATTTCATGAAATGCGTCTGCGTCATTAAGATTTATTTTAAGCAAGACGAATGTAGAAACTATACTATAAACAGCACATTGCTAGTTTGAGGGTAATACTGTTCTTTACGTGGACACCTGCTCTCGAATCTGCTGCAAATGCCCTGTCCTCGTTGCCAGATGTTGTTCCTCTCTAGTGCGCTTCTGCATTACCTCATTGAATTGGCGAGAGCTTAGAAATAGCCTGCCACAGTAATACATTGGCTATAGTCAGAACAAAAATAGCCTATAACCTACCTTATTAAAAGTATGCTACTGATCTAAAATCCACTTTATAAACAATAACTAAGCAGTTAAAATAAGACATGATATGTGGGTCAATTATCATGCCAATGCTATAATTTGAAGTTGCGTTATGCTACGAATGAAATAGACAGCCCACCTTTTAGTAGGTATGTTTCTGTTCCAAAAGAGTCCACTCTGTATAATGCGTTGAGCACCAGCGTGATCGTGCTGTCATCTTTGACTGCGTCCATGTCTGGTGTCCTCTCGTCGTATAGCACCACAGCGGAATATAGACCGGACCTCAGGCGCGTCCGAACCTCTTCATCCCCGGCCAGAATCTGGTCTAAGCTCACGAAGCCTTTGGCCCTTCTCCGGACAATGGTGTTACACCGCACATTCACTGCGCCTCGGATATGCCCCGCGCTGAACGCCAGAAACGAGCGACAGTCTAAGACCAGACACTTGGCACTGTCGTCTTTCAATAATCTTTTCAAAACATTACATTCCATCTCGCATAATTCGTCCATCATCATCACCATGTTTTCCCCCATAATGAGAGAAGAGAATTGTATTATGTGCACGGTGGCTGCAGGCCTAATCCTGAGAGGGAGCTCGAGACGACTGGCTCCTCTGTGCGCAGTTGTGCTCCTTATTCCACTAAGAACATTACTAGCTATCACGCGCAGTCAGTTGGTCGGTCACCTCTTTTTTTCTCCTTAGTTTTATGAATGGGGGCTTCACTGCTGCTGCTGAGAGCTCTGTGAAAACTGGTAGAGTCACGATGGAGTGACGTCAACCACGAGAGCCATTCATGAAACAGTCTGTCGTCTCCCCCCTCACTCTCGGTCCATTCACAAAAAAAGTCAACAACCATCGATTAAGGGCGAGGCCATGCGTGCATATCAATATGCAACTCTATGAATAGAAGACTTCCTTCAGAAATTCCTTGAAGGCTGTTATACAATTTTCTGTTGAATTGTAACTGACCTATACAACGTAGCTGTTTATATAGCGATTTAGATTATATTTGGGTCTGAAAACTACAAAAAATACTTAGTGGGGTTTAATCAAAATACAATAAAAAACACATTACCATTTCCCATGATCTCCTCACACAAATCTATCAGGTTATGTAATTTTTCTCCACTTCCTTGCTACAACATTGTATTTCCAAGACAAGTGCTTGTTATTTAGAGCTGTGAGCTGCTGCTTCAGTTTTTTCAGCTTGGCTTTTTTCCCCTCTACAAAACCGAACAATGGTGAATTCAGACTGTAACGCCTCGCCACTCTCTGGTCTCCCACAACATTCCCGAGGCGGCGCCGTTAATAGGCTGTCAACAGTCAACTGTTAGCAGGGTGCTTCAGCTTAGTGCTCGCCATTGAGAACAGCTGAGAGCTATCAACGGACAGATGCACTTACAGTGCAGACGATTGTATTCTTCCGATGCAGATTATCAGGTGTGTGTGCGTGCGCGTGCGCGCGCGCGCGTGTGTGTGTGTGTGTGTGTGT
>CM030172.1:7298629-7448629 GCA_017639675.1 Aplochiton taeniatus
TCTCTCTCTCTCTCTCACCCTGTCACCCTGTCACCCTGTCACCCTGTACCTTCATTCAAACTTTCCAGTCTGTTTTGAATAGTCAAAGTATGTTGGGGATGAAGCATGAAACTTAGATAAAATGCAAACCCAATTCCTCTCTCACACATTGAGCTGATATGTTGGTGTGTGTTTAGCTTCCGTCAGCTTTGAGGCTAAACGGGGATTACCCAGAGAGATAAAGAGGAGAAAAAGAGGGAAATAGACAGATATAGAAAGACTGAGAGAGATAAAGGTGGGAAAGACAGACAGACAGACAGACAGACAGACAGACAGACAGACAGACAGACAGACAGACAGACACACAGACACACAGACACACAGACAGAGAGAGACCTAGGGATGAAAGGGGGGTAAAGAGAGAGAAGGAGGGAGAGATAGAGAGAGGGGGGGGGGGGAGGGAGGGAGGGAGGGAGGGAGGGAGGGAGGGAGGGGGGGGAGGGGGAGTAAGAGTGGTAGAAAGAGGCACGTGGCAGGCCTTGCAGACTCGTTTGGATTATAGTCAGGAAATAGACTGATACGAGAGAAAAAAAAACATGTGATTCATGACCCTGAAAGAAACAGAGACACACACTCACAAACACAGATGCACACACACCCACACACACACAAACACATTAAGAAACAGTCCCAGGATCACATATGGATGGCTGCCATACATCTGTTCATGCAGGATATATTCTACTCATAGCCAGGCCACAAAGGAGAGGGGTTAACATGAGTATTATTATGATTATTATGATTACTATGATCATTTTGAATATTATTATTATAACTGTATTTGGATTTGTGCTAAGACTTATCACACTGCTTCACAAGAGGGACAATAGAAGAATCACATCCATTTTACTCTATTAAAAGCTACATTGAAAAGCGTGACTATAAGCATACAGCAACAATCAGGAGATACTTTCAAGGCAATAGTTCTGTCATGTGATGGTTTAAGACACACACATAGAGTGTTTGGTTGGTTGGTTCCCTTGGAAACTGGTTTCTAAGACAGGAAATATGTCTCACACGCTTCCTGTTACTCTCTCTTGTGTTCAACAGCAGCTACTTATCTGTGTGTCCAGTGATCAGTGAGACAGCCACAGATAAAGCACACACAAAACGCAAAAGCTATTTTTTTTTTTTTTTTACTGTTTCCGAAGGTTCTCCTTATTCCAAAAGGTAAGAATGACTAGGATTCACTTACAGTAAATACAACCAATGGGAATGGAGAGGACAGAGAGAGGGAGGGAGAAGAAGGAGAGAGTGGACATAGAGCAGAGGTCAAGGAGAGGAAACGCTGTCATCTTGTTAATGTGACACTTTGTCAGATTAGAGTGGCTGAACTTCCTGTGAGCGCGCGCGCGCGCGCGTGTGTGTGTGTGTGTGTGTGTGTGTGTGTGTGTGTGTGTGTGTGACTGACTGTTTGGGAGAATGAGTGGATAAGTGAATGATCTATTGGATAGATATCACATGTATACACTGACTGACTGATTGACTGGCTGACTGACTGACTGGCTCACTGACTGACTGACTCACTGACTGGTTGACTGACTGGCTGGCTGGCTGGCTGACTGACTGACTGACTGGCTGACTGACTGACTCAACGCAGGACTAGCTGCAGCGGACAAGAGAGGCCACACTCTTACAGCAAACACACCTGGCTGCAACACTTGACAAGCACCTTACAACCAACTAACAACTACATGAGCAAATCTGCACGGTGCAAACTGCCTAAACATTACACCCCCCACCCGCACACCCTGAGCCCCCCCCCCCCCCCCACCTCTTTCTCTCTCACTCTCCACTTCAGTCTACACTCTCTCTCAGGGGAACAGCAGGTGAGGCATCCACCATGTCACGTCCTGTTTGCAAGACTTGCAGCAGCAGTTGCCATGGCAACACACGGGTGAAAATACGAACGCCTTTAAGGCACGACGAATGAGCAAACGCCTCCAAACAAAAGGGACAGGTATCAGCCCTGGACACAGACCACCGATCCACCCTCAACTCAGATTTGACTTCAGTATTCTGAAGCATGCGTTCGGCCTGGCATTCTCAGATCAGAATGTCACGACACTGGCGTGGATCAGCCACAAAATGTACGCCTGTTCGTGAGATGAAAGTGAGTCATGCGAGTTAGAAAGTCAAGAAATGAGTCAGGGAGAGTCAGCGAGCGTGTAGGCCCAGTGTTGTAATCATTGCATGATTCTACTTTCTGTTAGCTAGCTGACCATCAGTTTCGACACCAGATTTATGTTTTGAGGGAAGGCTTTTCCGTGCTAACCGAATTCCCGGTCCAACCTACGACGCCGGGCCAGAGTCAGGAATCTTCCTCTTGCCTCCTACACCAAGTTACTGCCAAGTGATCTGGAACTGACGCCAGCCGCTCCTGCTTCAGCTGAAAACACCAGAAATCCTGTCTTCACTTTTCCAAGGAAAGTAACACGTGTGATTCAGATTCTCAAAACCACCAAGTGATGAACAGATTGATATACCGTATATTTTAACATCTCAGAACATGTAGAAGTGCTGTAAGCTGTAGTCGTAGTACAACACCTTGTTAATTGTGTGTGGCAACAAGAAAAAACAAACCTAACAGAAGATATTGAATGACCCATTTGACATTTTTCAAAGAATATAACAACTTGACTAACGCATTTAGCAGGCTACATACACAGAGGTACTCCTTCCACTGTGTATCGCGGGCTCCAAGGGCAAAGGAGAACAAGAAGGCCATTGTTGTGTCTGTTTGACGGCCTGATTCTGTACACCAGCTCCGGCAAGGACCAAGATCTGCTGTCCTTCAGTGACCCGCAATAGTGCTTCTCAATGATAGGAGAGTTAGACGTGGGACACACATATGGTATATATATATACAGTGGGGCCAAAAAGTATTTGGTCAGCCACTGATTGTGCAAGTTCTCCTACTTAGAAAGATGAGAGAGGTCTGTAATTTTCATCATAGGTAGACTTCAACTATGAGAGACAAAAATTAGAAAAAAAAATCCAGGAAATCACATTGTAGGATTTTAAAAGAATTTATTTGTAAATGATGGTGGAAAATAAGTATTTGGTCAATAACAAAAGTTCAACTCAATACTTTGTAACATAACCTTTGTTGGCAATGACAGAGGTCAAACGTTTCCTGTAAGTCTTCACCAGGTTTGCACACACTGTAGCTGGTATTTTGGCCCATTCCTCCATGCAGATCTCCTCTAGAGCAGTGATGTTTTGGGGCTGTCGCTGTGCAACACGGACTTTCAACTCCCTCCACAAATTTTCTATGGGGTTGAGGTCTGGAGACTGGCTAGGCCACTCCAGGACCTTGAAATGCTTTTTACGGAGCCACTCCTTCGTTGCCCGAGCGGTGTGTTTGGGATCATTGTCATGCTGGAAGACCCAGCCACGTTCCATCTTCAATGCTCTCACTGATGGA
This sequence comes from Aplochiton taeniatus, assembly GCA_017639675.1. Classification (NCBI taxonomy): domain Eukaryota; kingdom Metazoa; phylum Chordata; class Actinopteri; order Galaxiiformes; family Galaxiidae; genus Aplochiton; species Aplochiton taeniatus. Next base: position 7,302,096 of record CM030172.1, read on the forward strand.
AGGAGGTTTTGGCTTAAAATCTCACGATACATGGCCCCGTTCATTCTTCCCTTAACACGGATAAGTCGTCCTGTCCCCTTTGCAGTAAAACAGCCCCAAAGCATGATGTTTCCACCCCCATGCTTCACAGTAGGTATGGTGTTCTTGGGATGCAACTCAGCATTCTTCTTCCTCCAAAAATGACGAGTTGAGTTTTTACCAAAAAGTTCTATTTTGGTTTCATCTGACCACATGATATTCTCCCAATCCTCTTCTGGATCATCCATATGCTCTCTGGCAAACTTCAGACGGGCCTGGACATGTACTGGCTTAAGCAGGGGCACACGCCTGGCACTGCAGGATTTGAGTCCCTCTCGGCGTAGTGTGTTACTGATGGTAGCCTTTGTTACTTTGGTCCCAGCTCTCTGCAGGTCATTCATCAGGTCCCTCCGTGCAGTTCTGGGATTTTTGCTCACTGTTCTCATGATCATTTTGACCCCACGGGATGAGATCTTGCGTGGGGCCCCAGATCGAGGGAGATTATCAATGGTTTTGTATGTCTTCCATTTTCTTACAATTGCTTCCACAGTTGATCTATTCACACCAACCTGCTTGCCTATTGCAGATTCATTCTTCCCAGCCTGGTGCAGGTCTACAATGTTCTTCCTGGTGTCCTTCGACAGCTCTTTGGTCTTGGCCATGGTTGAGTTTGGAGTCTGACTGTTTGAGGCTGTGGACAGGTGTCTTTTATACAGATGACGAGGTCAAACAGGTTCCATTAATACAGTTAACGAGTCGAGGACAGAAGAGCTTCTTAAAGAAGAAGTTACAGGTCTGTGAGAGCCAGAAATCTTGCTTGTTTGTGGGTGACCAAATACTTATTTTCCACCATAATTTACAAAGAAATTCTTAAAAAATCCTACAATGTGATTTCCTGGATTTTTCTCATTTTTGAAGTCTACCTATGATGAAAATGACAGACCTCTCTCATCTTTCTAAGTAGGAGAACTTGCACAATCAGTGGCTGACTAAATACTTTTTGGCCCCACTGTATATATATATGTGCTGCGTCTGGCTCAAGGCATAAGGTAGGGTGAGTGGAACAGGTTACAGTACTAGGGACTCTGTGTGGTCTGTGGAGGTTCTCTTTGCAGCCCCGTTTGCAGCATACAGGGCAGAATAACACTGACTTCAGCCATCGACTGAATCAAAGATGGAGGGGAACTGGAGAGAACCCAGGATGGTGCTGGGGTAACAGTAAGACGTGACACTTTTCTCCTTCTCTCTTCTTTCAGTCCTACCCCCCCCCCCTCCTCCTCCTCCTCCTCCTCCTCCTCCTCCTCCTCCTCCTCCAGGCCACGCGGAGAGTAGAGAATATTGAGACGCACGGTGGAGATGCCACCGCCAGCGTAGGAACCATTAGGGGAAGGAGCTCCAAAAATAGCTCAAGTGCTGTTGCAATTAACGACTGCTGTGAGGAGGAGAGGGGAAGGGGGGGAGAAGGACAGAGGGATGTGAGGAGGAGAGGGGAAGGGGGGGAGAAGGACAGAGGGATGTGAGGAGGAGAGGGGAAGGGGGGGGGGGAGGACAGAGGGATGTGAGGAGGAGAGGGGAAGGGGGGGAGAAGGACAGAGGGATGCTAGGAGGAGAGGGGAAGGGGGGGGGAGGACAGAGGGATGTGAGGAGGAGAGGGGAAGGGGGGGGAGAAGGACAGAGGGATGTGAGGAGGAGAGGGGACGGGGGGGGGAGGACAGAGGGATGTGAGGAGGAGAGGGGAAGGGGGGGGAGAACAGAGGGATGTGAGGAGGAGAGGGGAAGAAGGACAGAGGGATGTGAGGAGGAGAGGGGAAGGGGGGGAGAAGGACAGAGGAATGTGAGGGGAGACGGACGATAGGAAATGAAGGACAGCTATTAAGTGTAAAAGAAAGAGGTAACACAAAGAGAGAAGGCAGCCCAATGATAAGGAGCAGAAAAGAGAGAGAAGTAGACACTACGGGAGACCGAGAGAGAGAGAGAGAGAGAGAGAGAGAGAGAGAGAGAGAGAGAGAGAGAGAGAGAGAGAGAGAGAGAGAGAGAGAGAGAGGAGATAAATGAGACAATTAACAAGTGGCTGATGGCACCTCTGTGAGTAATGGTCTGCTCTTCCTGCCTGAGCACAGACAAACACCAAGCAGTAGGCAGAAGTGTGTATGTGTGTGTGTGTGTGTGTGTGTGTGTTTGAGGTCCCCACACTGGTCACTTACAGCCCTTCTCCCAAAAGGAGATAAGTAACAGAGCAATGTTAGCTTATGTTGCTATTCAATTTAGTTTATTACTCACTTAATCACAGTTCTGAATTATGCGTTAACCTGAAAAACCAGACAATATTATCAACATCAATTGACCCAACTGTTTATAGTAGGTGAGGCTCTATCCCCTTAATTTCACCTATGCTAAAGATCTCCCTCATCAACATCTCCAGCCGTGTATGTGTGTGTGTGTGTGTGTGTGTGTGTGTGTGTGTGTGTGTGAGAGAGAGAGAGCGAGCGAACGATCCACTCTGTCTCCTACCCCAATCCAGTTTAATAGAATGTGAAAGGAGAGCTAGCGAAATAAAAACCTGATTATCTCTCCGGGTCGCCGTGATGACGGAGACAAACGAGTTGTTTTCCCCCGGGCGCTGATGCAGAACTAGCCCTCCCAGGTAAGGGAGGTAAAAGGAGCCCCCCACCCACCCACCCCCACCCCCCACCGCTGAACCAGGCTCGGCTGGCCTTGGATGCAAAACCACTGTGTGCTCTGGAGCCAGTTTAGGAGTGTGTACGTGCCTGTCTCCGCCATGTCATTTGACTAAGGTTGGGCAAGTGCATGATGTCTTGTAGGGAAATACGTCTCCGTGAAATTCTAATAAGCAAACCCAAATCATCACGGCAACAAATTAAAATGCATGTCCACTCAAAAGAGCCTGTGTAGATCCCGTGTGTTCACCTGAGTGTTATGAACTGTGAGTCTGTGTGTGTGTGTGTGTGTGTGATGTTCCTCCTCTCCGTTGCTGTCTTCCTGCTGGTATTACCATGTGAATGGCCGTCCAGTCGGCTTTGAATGGGAGAAGGGCCGCTTGTTGCCTCACTGTTGTAATTAGTAGTGGTCATTAAAAACAGGCCTGGCTCTTTGTTCTACCATCTGGAGCGCCTGCCTGACTGCCTACCTCCTGAAGGAGGTGTGTGTGTGTGTGCGTGTGTGTGTGTGTTTTAGGGTTCGGAATATGACATCCTCATCTTTAAAAGAAACGTCAGGAAGGAAGGAAGGAAAGAAGGAAAGAAGGCAGGCAGGAAGTGAAGAAAGGGTCTTTTTAACTCGGGTTTCCTGACGGACCCTGTCTCTCCTTTCACCGCGCTGGTTGGTTGGAGAGAGAGGGCGTGGGCGTCTTGCCCTTGAGCCTACTTACAAATCCCCTCAAGTATGTTTGTAATGCCCCCCCCCCCACACACACACACACACACACAATCCTACAACAACTACCTTCATAGTTCCGCTGAAAACAATTGGGTTCAGCGTTACGTAAAACCCGAGTGCACTCAACGGGGCCGGTGTGGGAGAGAGTGAGAAGAAGGTTTTGAGAAATCCATAATGTACAATGAGAAAGGAGTGAAACACAGGACCCAGGCGGGGTCACAGGTCAAATTCCCTTTGGACAGAACAGGCCGTTCGTTCATCGGAAACGAGAACGCTTCACTCTTAATCACGTAGCTGCGTTGAAGACGTTATCTTCTTTTTTTATCTCGGACCTGAGATGATTGTGATCGCCATAAGATTACAGCAATGACATATTCACTGTCTGTCTGTCTCTCTCACACACACGCACACGCACACAGTCCAAAAGGCCAGTGAGTGTTCATTCAGGATGTCTTTTAATACCAAGGAAGGAGACGTGAGGGAGCAGGGCTCGCGCTGCAGATACCGCATTCGACGCAAAACTCCAAAGCAGAACAGTGGCAACAAGAATGAGTCACACACCAGCCTGACTGTTTGAATGGTGCTGTTATTTACTTCAGCTTCTGCGCTGCTTCTGAATCCAGAAAAGGACGTGTGTGCGCGCTCGTGTGTAAGGGGGAAAGGGTAACAACACATAAATCTGCATGATTTTTTTAAATGTATTTTATGAGTGTGTGCAAGAGACAAATTGTACCCACACGTACATTGGTTTGGTTATGTTTTATTTTGATTTGAGTGTGTGTGTGTACGTGGGGGACGTGCTTGGTTGCAGCAACATAACAGAGGACTGTGCCAGGCCCTAGTGCAGGACAATAGCATCTTTCTCACAGTCACAGATGGTTATGCATGAGTAGAGTGCATGGGCAGCATAGCTAACTTTACACAGCGCACATTCATTCAGTAAACCAGGCTACATCATTCACAAACAAAAGTGCTAAGGAACAAATGAGGTTTCACAGACATCCACTTTATGGAATATGAATAAATGACTATGCTTACTCTATGAGTAGTTACTATTCAAACAGAATCCACTCCAAAAATGCTGCATATTATTTAACGTATATGTTATTGTCAAAGCAGCGATTGCATCTCTTCAGCTAGTATCATTACATTAGCAATGTGGCTCTTTATTGGTGGGTACATTCAACTGGTCTGGCAGGAATACAAGACTGACCAGGAATTTTTGTGAAACTCTAATTTGCATAAATACATATTTGGATTAACATTTAAAATTGTTTATAAAATGTCTGACTAAAATTCGAATCACAAAGAATGTATAATGTATAAATTGTAGTATTTGAAAAAAGCTTGAAAGGTACAAATAATAAACTTCAAAATTCCACAGTCAAATAAAATGCATGATCAATACAATATTACTGTTTGAGTGTTACATGCTCCTTAAGGTTAAATATATAAGATAAATTGTATAAAAGTGTTTTTTGGTATCTATGAAATCTCCAAATGTGTGTGTTTGTGTGTGTGTGAGCTGCATGTGAAAGCAGTTACTTCACTATCGCTATGACAAACCGTTGCTAAGCAGTAACGGTTGCTATGTGATGGGGGAGGTGCATATCAAGTTTTTCAGTCAAAGGAAAAAAAATCTTTGGCCCTTCCAAATATTCCTGTTTGTCTGTGCGTCTGCTCGTCTTGTCTGAAAATGTGCACGCTTTCACACACTAGGACGTTTGTGAATATCTCTACAAAATGGATGCTATGTTCAGAACTCACAGTGGCATAGGGGTAAAGACAATGTGTGGGTCTGTGTGTTGGTAACAGTTGGCTTCCATTGTCGAGTAGAGACTCAAACCGGTGTTATAATGTTTAGTAACCGGCCAACCCCTAACCCTAACCAAAATAACCCGTTACTTATCGGTGGTGATAGCAAACCATGGGTCCTATGTGGGTTCAGCTTGGGATTCTTTTAGCTACTGGTCCATTGGGGTCCGGACGGCTCCCGTCTGGTGAAGGACACAGCGGTGGGGTCGGAGGGACGAGACACAGGTAGCCATTTATACTGGAGGTTCTGGGAGGGGGGATCCAACACCCAGTCATAGTGCTGCACGAGGTAGGTACATGCTGCCTAGAACACACACACACACACACACACACACACACACACACACACACACACACACACACACACACACACACACACACACACAATATGAAGGCAATAGTTTATAGGTGGATTCTTTTGCCATTTTTCTAGTTCCTGTGGCACAAAAACCCATATCCTTATGTCATTCCAAACACACACACACACATTTCCCATAACCATGAACACTATTCATCTATTTCCACACGTTTCAACATTCAAAACTCGTTCTGCAAAAACATATGCAAGAGTGGCCAAATTAATCATTCATTGTACTATATTTTCTCAATATGCTCTCAATAGACTTAATTCAAATCATCACATCCTAAACTTAAAGTCCAAACTTTTCTCCGGGTCTAAGGTTAAGTTTCCACAAAAAAAAAAAAAAAAAAAAGATGCAAAAGGAGTCGTCACATCATTTTTCCCAACGAGCCATGATCTAAGTTCCTGGCCAGAGGAGAGGCAGCGTCCCCCTGTATGCAGAGAAAAAGGTGAGATGTTCCAACTCTAAGTTGGGTTATGGTGTCATCAACAAACCCCTTGATTGGCTGAAGGACATCTGGAAATGGCCAATCAGATACAGACGAACAAGAGAGCCGTTTGTTCTGGGTCTGGCCACTTTATGAATCAGAAACCACTGTCAGGGTGGGTAGAGGGAGGGAGGGAGGAAGGGAGGGAGGAGGAACAGAGAAACAGATTATTAAAGGTGTTTAATAGATGGGATGGGAGTGGGAGGAGGTTACGGATGGAGGGAAAATTACGGGGGGTGTTTCTGAAAGAAAAGGAAAGACAGAGAGGGAGGAGGGGAAGAGAATGAGAGAGAAGATGAAAGAGGGAGGAGATGACTCATCTCTGACCTAGATCCCCATGGTCTTCTCCTTGCTACCACGCCACGCCCTTTTTCCAAACCCATTTTTGTGTGAGTGTGTGTGTGTGTGTGTGTGTGCGTGCGTGCGTGCGTGCGTGAGTATGTGTGCTCTAACAAATTCTAACGATTCTAACAAAGCACATAAAGAGAGAGTGAGTAATCCCTTTGAATTGTGTTTGTGTTGTGTAGGTGTGTGTGTGTGTGTTATTACTAAACACATGTATGGATTGAGAATGATATGGCAAAGAGAGGCAAAAGGAGAGAGAGAGAGAGAGAGAGAGAGAGAGAGAGAGAGAGAGAGAGAGAGAGAGAGAGAGAGGAGACAGACAGAGAGAGTGTGTGTGTGTGCAGCTGTTGTTGTTAGAACAATGCAGTCGTTACCACATTGGTGTTATTGTCAGAGACTCAGGGACTGAATGTCCTTTGTGAGCACCACAAACATGGGACACCATGCCCTTAGCCTTAGACTCAACACACACACACACACACACACACACACGCACCTGCGTCCATAGGGATTACTCCCACACAGGAAACAATCGGACGTCTACTTCCTGCAATCAACGTAACGCACCTGTCCTGTTCACACCTGCCGCCCACTGCCTGTGTGTGTGTGTATGTGTGAAAGAGAGAGACGGAAAGGGAAAAAGAGAGAGTGAATGCGAGATGTAGAAAGTGAGAGAGAGAAAAAAGGGAGAGGTTGGGAAGGGGGGCGGAGGGAGAGGTTTTGGCTGCAGGGAGTTGGTTTTAGTCGTGGTGAGCGTTGCCGTGGGGAATGACAGGTGGTAGGGACTGGCCAGCTGTGCGGGGGCTCTTCCTGGCGTCACAGTCTGTGCACACACACACACACACACACACACACACACACACACACACACACACACACACACACGCATGAGAGGGTTCCGGTCCATCATCGCGCCTCTTGGGTACTGTTCTACTTTCAGAGAAACTAGAGGCCATTGGATCACCCCCCCCCCCCCCCCACACACACACACACACACTGACACACAAACTGTGTCATTTTGCATGAACCAGGAATCTTTAAAGGATGCTTTGACGATACAGATTATTAGAGGGAGGAAAGGAGACAGCAGGGAGGAGTGGTGAGCAAAGAGGACAGGAACAGGAAGACAGCAGAAAGAGAAAGAGAAAGAGAGAGAGAGAGAGAGAGAGCGAGCACGAGAAGGAATGATGAAGAAATACAAAAGGAGTCACCTTCAGGAAAACATCATTCAGCCGGGCCCCGATGCAGTTTCTGGGTCCGTTACCAAGGGAACAGAGGAGATGCTCCTGGCCTGCATTCCTGAACACAAAACAGTCACCATTATTACCACATATCATATTAACTCTCACAGAGACAAGGATGAAGATGCACAGCAAGACAGTAACATAAATGTCAAGCTGTGAATTTGAATTTTCTTAAATAACTAAATCGGGCACAATCCAAGCTTTTTCCCCATTTTAACCATATACATTTAAACAAGTCTCCCATGTTAGTAAACCTTCCAACACCGCTGCAGAGTTTCCATTCTAGCTAATGCACGTCGGCTTCCAAAAGTCTCCACTAAAAAGATTTGTTTTGTTTGTTTTCAGCATTTTCATTAACAACAAACATTTTTGATTGTGTGTTTTTCCCCCAATAATATCCCATAAAACACTTACAATATATATATATATATACACACATATATATATATATATATATATATATATATATATATATATATATATATATATATATATATATATATACATACTGTATTTAGACGCTGTGTGGAAAAGGATGGAATTAAATTGAAAGATCAGTAAATATGTATTTCTGTGGCACACTGTTTTCAAGCTAATGCATGCACACTGTCACAGTATAAATTGTTTCACACAGACCTGTAGGCCTATGATCAACAAAAGCTCAAGGGAAACAGTGGACATTTATATTATTGAGCAATGTTGATATTCTGTAACTATTAGCTAAATGTGTTTGACTTGAGTTGATTCATGTGATATTATTTCATATCTAAACCATTTTTAGCTTCTTATTTATCGATAAAAAACAATGTATTTAGTTTACTATTTACAAATAATTAGAAGCTTGAATTACAGATGTAAAAAACTAAATGCAAATACACTACCTTTAGGTTTCAAGAGTGGAAATCAATTTCACATCTGCTGCTGCACTGTCTGTATGTGTGTGTGTGTGTGTTCATCCATCCATCACATAGATTACCCAACACTGTTGATACAGTCCATCTCCCTTCCTGTGGTTAGGTTACAGGAAGGAGGGCAGTGCAGAGAGGAAATATTAGTGGACTCTGACTCTGTGTGTGTGTGTGTGTGTGTGTGTGTGTGTGTGTGTGTATGTTTGTGAAATAGAGAGACAGTATGATTGTGAGTAAGTGTGTGTGTCTCTGAGAGGAAGAGAGAGATACAGAGAGGAAACATTAGCGTTTCCACTTTGTTATGAGAAATGAACAGCTGTTCCTAGACGGTCATGCTGCGATGGATTCGGGTTGAAGTCGACTGGCTAATGATGTCCCGTAGAAACCAGGTAGTGGCAGTTATCTGTGCCGTGTCAAATATAACGTATCTTTAATCTGAGGAAGCGTGGGTGTTTGGGTCTGGTGCACTTTGAATTCGCGAAACAGTTCTCACATTACAAAGCTGCTTACCTCTGCGGTTGCCAGGCAACACTAGTTCATTGGAATAAATGAACGTGGGATTTCTAAAATAACTGTGCATTTGGACTCAGACCTATTTTGGCCCCGTGGGGATTCAAATGAGACGAGAGGTTTCTGGCAGCGGTTGTGTGGCGCAATGTGGAATTACAATAATTACAGTTAGTTTCAATAACTGTTTCTGTTTTATTAAGTGAGAGGTGATTGCATTTTAGGAATTTAGTGTACACTATTAGTACAATGCTCTGTATGTAACTTTATATTCTATGTCTTGCTGCAATTTTGTCCAGGCCTGTCTCACGAAATAACTGTAGATCTTAATGTTAATACCCGATTAAATAAAGGGTTCGTAAATAGATATAAGCGTACGAGGCGATCGGCCGATATGGACATGGGCCTGCAGGACGATTGTTTGCTTCCTCCTTTGGAAAACCCACACAAAGGCCGTAGTGTGACAGTACTGGCCAGGGCACACGGCCGACAGCAGCTTACCGTGTGTGGGTTGAAAACCGTCCGGTGGTTACGTGACTAATCCAATGTGAACCTTCAGAACACCCACTTTTTTGACTTGACCAACCGCTAAATAGGGAACGGCTCTGTTCAGCCGTTTTGAAGTGGACAAGGCTTGTGTTAATTAGGCTAGAAGATGTGGGGACATTATTTGTCCTTCTGTTTTGACTTGATCTGGGAGTCCAATCACAACAGGCCTGGGCAAATTTCATAGATAAAGGAAATATTAATAAAAAAGACGGCGATTAGGACAGAGTATATTTTTTCCGGGGCGAAGTGCTTTGTTAATTGATTTACTCAGTTTGTTGGTATTATATGAAGGTCTAACGTGTGTGTGTGTGTGTGTCTACAGGGTCTTCTGAACTCGAACGGGAGGGGGGTTCGCTCTGACTCATTCCTGATTCCCCTCCCCCCAGGAGATCATGGGGAGAGTCAGAAAAATCAGTTTCCCTTTACACGCACAAACGCGCACAATCACGTATCGACAGACACGCCACTGGCACTGGCAGGAAAAGTAATTCACAACACAATGCATGCAGGTGATAAGCACACACATCCAAGTACACACACACACACACACACACACACACACACACACACACACACACACACACACACACACACACACACAGAGAGATAGAGCGTGCACGCACGCACACAGACAGACACAGAGAGAAAGGGAATCCCCATTGGTAGAGAGGCTGTCAGGTGATCAGCTGCCATGGCAACAGCAATCTATCCATCTCCAGACATAAAGAGAGAGGGAGATGGACAGAAGAGGGAGGAAGAGAGAGAGAGAGAGAGAGAGAGAGAGAGAGAGAGAGATCATAGGTTCATTCATAGATCTCCAGGGCTCAGTGGACTGAATGAAGGAATTCCAAACAGCATGAATGAAAATGAAGTCCCCTTGCGACAGGGGGAAGGGAACAGGGAAGAGAGAGAGAGAGAGAGAGAGAGAGAGAGAGAGAGAGAGAGAGAGAAAGGATGAAAGATGGGGAGAGACAGGGATGTCGAGAGGAGATAAGCCGGGTAACGGGTAAAGCCTGGCCCTATGCAGCACTAACAACAGAATACTGTAGAATGAACATATCTATAAACACATACATGGCTTCTGTTTTATGAACACAATCCTATTATTATTACAATACACACCACAATGAACTAGTCATATTTACCTGTTCAGAGGTGCGTATTTGTATGAGACCAACGACCAAAACAGCATACTTTTGTGTCTGGGTTTAGTACGTGGTGTATCAACATAAAACCTGATCTAAAGTATGCAAAGAGGTGAGTGTCCTGTGGTTGATCGAAAACAGAGGATGATGGCGAGGTTATAAATTCTTCTTCTTCTACTCCTCTGTTATACCTTTTCCATTCCCCCCACCCCCCCCCCCCCACCCCCACCCCCGCCCCCGCACTCCTTGCCTCTACATCATTTCCATCTCATCCGCTTCTCCTTCCTTCAGCCATCTTAAGCAGTGCTTTTATAAATAGTCATGGCTAATGGACAAGCTGCCCATTTATGAAAAATGCATTATTTCCTCTGGTTCTTATGAAAATGGACTGCTTCTAATGTATTTCCTTCATTCTTAATGTGACGGAGAGGAGCAAGCTTCCTCTGCAGACCTTAGGATACACTGTAGAACGGTGTGTGTGTGTGTGTGTGTGTGTGTGTGTGTGTGTGTCTGGCACTGCCTGGGGGCCTGCCGGTATAAGGGGGGTAGATAGAGGGAGCAGGGTGAACACAAGAGCCTGTTTCGTGTGAGGTGGGGAGGAAGAGAGCGTCGCGGCCGTGGAGACTGGAGGGAAGGCTGGTTCTGGTCATGCAGGATGGGAGGGAGGGAGGGCGAGAGGGATGAGCTGAATAAGAAGGGAGTTACGGTGGAGAAGTCCTCCAAAACATGGCAACGTATCACTGGCTCAACCTCCATCACACACACACACACACACACATATATATTTTTTTATTATATATATATATATATATATATATATATATATATATATATATATATATATATATATATATATATATATATACACACACATACATATACACACACACACACACACACACACACACACACACACACACACACACACACACACACACACACAACACGCTTGTGTTAATGGATTTATAAACACATTTTTGCAATGATCCCTTAAATGTGTCAAAGCTTGTGTCAAACAAATGTAATTGCATATCATTGTAATTTCCTGTGATATGTTTTAATGTTTCATGCTGATGTGTTCCTTTTGGCCAAGGCTCCATTTTAAAAGCGATATCTATCTCAACGGGACTTGCCTGGTTAAATAAGGGATAAAAATAAAGAACAAACGTAATCACCCATGAATCGTTCAGGCTCTGGTATCTACTGGAAGCAAATACGAGGTATTGATGAACTTGGCACTTAAACATTGCTTAGTTAAGCCTTTAGTTTTACACCTATAGCTACATCCCCCCTTCATGCCAGCCCCCAAATCCTCACCTCCCACTCCACCTGTCTGGCAGGAAATCCTCTGGCTGCTGGAACACTTCTGGGTCACGATGGACGGAATGGCTGATGTACATGGCAGCGTGACCTTTGGGAACGTGGAAGCCACCTAGTGTTGTGTCCTGTGGCGCACATGCACGCACACACGCGCACACACATTAAATAGACAAAGAGAGCAATTTGAAGAATGTTAATTGCACTCACTCAAAGTGTCACGGTGACTCATGACTCTCATGAGTGGAAATCCTCCAAAACAGCCCGTCTGTCGTTGGACCGAGTTAATGTTCTATTCAATCAGCAGTACACACTGACACTGACACACAAACCCACACACACACACACACACGCAAACACACACCCGACAACACGGCGGGCCGCTTAGAATGCAGAAGCACATCTTGGTTCCACCTGACAGGTTTCCGTACTCTTTCCACCTGCAACAGCATACTAATCTAATCTAATCTCTCTCTCTCTCTCTCTCGCTCTCATTCCCTAGCCCTCTGTGTTCACACTATTCCCCTCCTTGTCATCCTCTCTCCTGAATACAATGTCTGAACCCGTGTCCTTCTTTCCTTAACATCTCTCTCTCTTTGACCCCCTTCCCCCATCTCTGGGATCCTCCTCATCCATCAAGCGTCACACACACATCCCTCTCTGACGCTCCCTATCCTCCCTGGCCTCCCTTCCCTCCCTCCATCCATCACTCATGTTCAGCTCGGCACCAGCACCCGTGGCCACATCAGTTACCCATCATAACCTTGGATTCGGGTTTGTGTGTGTGTGTGTGTGCTTCCGTGTGGATGTATTATTCATACCATGGCCAAAGGGAGGTGAGGTTGAAGGTGTACAGCCCATTCTGAATATTCAGCAAACACGTACGCACGCACACAGGCACAAACACAAACACACACACACACACACACACACACACACACACACACACACACGCCCTCCAAGTAAACCCTCTATAACACAATAGCATAGGCAGCTCGATATGAAGCTGTTTCTCATGCATTTTCAGTAGATATGGACGGCCAGGAAAGTGATCGTTTGGCATTTACATAGCTGATGTGGTGTTCCAGCAACCATTGTCCAATCAACAGCTTGACCAATCAATCCCCCAGGGATCGATGCCTCTCATTGGCCGTTGCACAAAAACACACGATGAGGTCACAGATAGATTCGAGATGGATTTTGATGGTGTGCTCCAGTTTCACTCACTAGGTAACCCACTGACCAATGAGGACATGGGGCAAAGTGTCAAACAAGTTAAGATAATAAAAAATTAGCTTGTATTTCGCACGGCCCCAAAAAGTTACTGCAAGTTATTCAATTTGGAGTCACACACGCATAACTACATTACTGCTCAACTATGAGATGCTTTTGAAGAGCTTATGTGGGTAACATATAACGTTTTACTCATATAAACTGTGCATGTTTATTTTCCACTAAACCAATTAACATCTTAACCGATCATCATTTACGGCTTAAATGTGAAACAGTGGTTTAAAAAATAACAATAAAAATGGCTCTGTGCAAGACTAAAGACCGTATCCATGGAAATAATACACAGTGTGTGTCCACCCTACATTTAATAGCGATGGCAGGAGTGGATAGGCTGATGCACTTTAAGGTAAGAACAAAGGTACATGGCGCCACCTACTGTGTTTAAACTGAACAGACCTAGAAACCTGAACATTGCCTCAATCTATATCTAAATGTTTATTTCATCCATGTGAGGTAGGTTGGCTGTCAAGTGTATTTTTTTGGCAGAGAGGTATATTGTGAACTCCAAATAATTAAAAAGTAAAAAAAAAAAAAAAGAAGACATTTAAAGACTGAGTTCTCACTTCATTGGCTATCCTTCGTCCACCAATGAAGGGAGGCCATAACCTCTGAACTTCCAATAGAACACTGTGGAGGTACTCCGGGTTTTCCCTTGCTCTGGAAAGACTCTCCTCCTAACGAGAAAGGAAAAAAATGGGAACAAAAGTATTTGTTATGGGTGAAAATAAGAAAGTACCAGACAGACAGGGAAAATGCCAGACATAAAAAGACGAACAGACAGACAGACCGACAGAGACATACAGACAGACCGACCCACAGAGACAAGCAGAAAGAGAGACAGACAGTGTGTTGTCCTACCTGGTGCGGTGCACCCACAGCCAGGGTGAAGGAGGTGAGCAGAGAAACAGACAGAGAGAGAGAGAGAGAGAGAGAGAGAGAGAGAGAGAGAGAGAGAGAGAGAGAGAGAGAGAGAGAGAGACAGACTGTAGTCCTACCTGGTGCGGTGCACCCAGAGCCAGGGTGAAGGATGTGAGCAGGGAGGCCAGGGCTTTGGGAATCAAAGCGGAGATGAACAGCAGCAGGTGCTGCGAGGAACTGCTGGCATCAGGGAGAGGCAGGGAGGCCAGGGAGCCTACAAACCTACAGCCAGAAACGAGGACAGAGACAGACAGAGAGATAGAAAGAAAGAGGGAGAGAGTGAGAGCGATAAAGAGGGAGAGAGTGAAAGAGACAAAGAGAAAGCAAGAGATAAGAGAGAATACATAGTATAGTCAAAGCATGGAGAGGTTTTTGCTTATTGTAGGATAGTCGCGTAATTTTTTAGGTATCGCTGTCCAACTCAGGTTGCAGAGAAGTGAGCTGGGACATTTTTGTTCGTTTACGTATCGCAGTTCATTAGCAAACATTAAAAGGGAGCTAACATATTGAATTGCATGTGTGTTCTCCATGGTGTAGCATTCTTTGGTGAAACCCCAGCGGTTTCAAGGGTTTTCATAGGCTAGTGAGCTTCATATGGGATGGATAGGAATGATGTATGCTTGCGAGAGAGAGAGAGAGAGAGAGAGAGAGAGAGAGAGAGAGAGAGAGAGAGAGAGCATAGAAGCAAAAGGTGGCACACATCCACAGTAATGTTGGAAAGAAACGGTGGGATGACGAAACACTTTGATTTTACATTTTTTATTGGAAGCGGACATGAACCAAAACAAAGGCTTACGCGTTTCGGTCTTCCTCCCTGCTTTTGACATTGTACCAGAGAGAGAGTGCGTGCGGTTGTGTGTCTTACCCGTGTTTCTCATGCTCCAGTTTGTCCTTGATGATGTCCATCAGTTTGTCCCTGGCCTCCAGGGCCGTGCTGAAGCCGGAGGACCACAGGGGAACCCTGACGTTGACCGGCGCTGAGATCAGACCTGCATCCCAAAGAGACATCCAGGGCCGTGTCCCAATAGGGTCAAAGCAGATCAGTGACTAAGCAACTCCAGAATGCAGGGGGGGGGGGGGGGGGTAAACGTCCTCATAGGAACGAATGGACTATTACAAGAAACTGCATAGTGTTTCAGAAATGTTTTTGGTGCGTGTAGCGCATGTGTGCGTGCGACTTTGAGCGAGTGCGGGAGAGAAGAGTAGGATGAGAAATAGATCAGAGACTATCATGCCGGGAGCAATTCACAAATTAAAATCCATAACTCTGATCCAAATGTGCCAGCACTAATGTGTGCACTGCCAAGCCGGTGCCAAGAGTGTGTGTGTGTGTGTGTGTGTGTGTCGTACCGTGCCAGTGCTGAGTACAGAGCTGGGATATTTCCTGGAAAAGCTCTGGCTCCTCCTCTTGGCACACATTGAGAAAAAGACCCAAGACCAGCACTGTGCCTAGATCTTTAAACACAGTGTACACACACACTGGCTGTCCACTAAACACACACACACACACACACACACACACACACACACACACACACACACACACGTTTAAAAAAAAAAAAGGTGGGACTTAAAATCCGTAAAACAAATTAAAAAACATTTCACACGTTAAGTAATCAGCATATTTTCAAACCCAGGGCTAATTTACCTGTCAGAGAGGTTGTTTAGGTAGCGCTCACACACACTGTTAAGAAGAGAAAGAAACAGATAGCCTTTTTCAATCTAAAAAAAATGTCATGCTGGCATAATAATTTTGAAAATAAGCAGAGGTCTATTAAAAGTTTGAGTAAGCCCTACAGTAGCAGTTAACAGGAGAAGAGAAATAGGAGGAAGGCACATGGGATAGGGCTAAAGATATCCGTCTCCTTGGAATGAACCTTGTTTCCCACTGGAGTACTTTATTTTCACAAATTCGTAACGATAGCTGCAATGTGACCCTTCCTCTTTCATTTGCCTTTTATCATGAGTAAGGCCCCGCACAGGGTGCAAAAGATAATGGGCTGACTTGTGTTGCGGTTTGTTGAGCAATGTGGCTTGAAAAAGACCTTACAAGTTCAAATGTTTCACAACAATTCACACGGAAGAAGAATGTGCATTTCAACACATCATTGATGCTTTCCCCTAATGAATAGGACGAGTATCGCCTTAGAAACCAGGCGTTTGTTTTTTTAACACAAATTAAAGAACACACAAAATATAGCCAATATAAAAACCAGGTCTACTTTTTTTTTTTAAACGCAAACCGTTGTGCAACACTGACTTCTAATTTTAAGCACCTATCCCAATGTAGAATCGTTGCAGATGAACAGTTTGTCCTTTGTTTACCTGGTGATGAAATCGTTGCACGATTCCAGGCAGGGGCCGGTAAACAGGTTGGTTAGTGACAGGCGTAACAGACATGCCTCCTCACCTAGAGCAACATGGATCAGAAAGCATGGACTCAATTTATTAGGTCTAATGTCTGTCTTCCTGGTTCAGAGCAATAAATGTCGGCGCCTCCTACTTCCTCGTGAGAGCTTTAGTTCTCAGGGTCGTTACTTTGATTAAAATATGTTTGGTTTGGCACTCAAAGGGCTCATCACCAATGGGCTATTCAAAAATACAACACACAACCACCAGAAGCTAGGGATAGTGGGTGAGAACCTGTACAATAGAGGCCGTGTATCGTTTGGGCCTTGGGCAGACGTGTCCAGTGTCAGGGTTAGTGTGTTTTACCGTTGGCAGTGACGATGGTGTCTCCGTACATGTTGGTCATCACATCCGCTGGGTCCTTCTGAAATGCAGAGGACTTCTCTGAAACATAACGGCATTGTAATCCCTTAACGTTGTTGTGCCATGTATTTTGGTGAAAACGCAACACGGTCAAATACATCACAAGACGATGAGGAAGGTGAAAGGTGATACGTTGAGGAATAGGACACTATCGTAAACGAGGTGTCTGGCAAAGCTGCTGTGAAACAGCAGACTTAAAGGTTTAAAGAATGTCAACTGTCTTACAAAGAAAGGAAGTGGACTTTATGTCCAAACAAAGGGGGTGCTCTATTTGAAAGACTGCATAGTTCATTTTATCCCAATTGCTTGCTTAACAGCAATGCACCTTACTTGTGGATCTGACCAAGGTAACACTGATTTTGAATATTTATTATGGAATGAGATTTGTGCCAAATATCTGGCAAACTAACTGTAGTTCAATTTCAAAAGTTCAAATGAACTGACAATTTTGTTTTAATAACCAACAGAACAACTATATCAAAATATATATACTGTTATACTTTCTAAAATAAGGCCATTTAAGAATACCTTTTGATTTTGCGGATGACTTTGAGAGAACGTTGTGTAGCCTTAAATGTGTTTTTAAGCAGAAGCCTACAGGTATAATCAGATGTGGTAGTGGTAGGCTATAATATATATAACAAACGAATAAACATGCCGACTGTAAAGGATAATTGAAAGTTTGTGAGACGTAAATTAAGATAACATAAAACGAATTAAGAATATGAATGTATTTGAACACATCATCATCAGTTGACTGACCCCATGCATTTCACAAAATCACGGGTTTATCGTGTGACACGGTCCGACTTGAGACTTAAAACATCCTTGAATGAAGCAGCCCACTGAGCCTATTGATGTATACTATGTATATGATCTGTTATCAAAATAATTATGAAACAAAAAATTTAAATAATCTGAAGAATAGCATTGTGAAAATTTGGAAAACTATATTAGAGGTTGTTATTGGAAAAGTTTTTCAGATATTGCCAAAGATACATCATACACCTGCCAAGAATGACACACATGTACAAGCAAAAACACGTAGGCACACAAGCAAGCATCCCAAAATTCATACCACAGAGTAATTCTTTCATTGCTTCCACGGAGCAGACGAAAACCGTGGGTTTGTTCAATAGTCTGGACTGAAAGATTCTCGACCCGTGTTTCTCTATTCGATGCTCGCAAAACGTCACCGGGTCTCTGTAAAACTCCACCGATTTATCCCCTAGCAATGATACCCCGGTCGTGCCCAGTAGTTTATTCATGATATCGAATATCCTCCTCGGTTAAAGTAATCCAGAAGTAATTTTGGTAATAAAATCAGAGGTGAACTAGTGTCCCTCGTCTTCTTTCCGCTTAGACTTTAAACCAAGCAAAGTGACTAAACAAGCTTCAAACTACGAGTTGATCTAGGCCGATACAAATATCCATAAGCAAATCCCAACTGGATTAAGCGGAGAAAATTGTTTGTCAGAAACGTCATGCTTCAAAGTAATTCCTGTAGACTAGGTAATATATTACGCTTGTTAAAAGCCATGCCGTCCGAGAAGTAAGTATTTACTGCTTGATAGATAGCAAATAATTCAGTTGAGTCAACAAAGTACGTCTTTGTCTTTCAAAGCCCCGCCCCCGTCGTCAGGTGTAACACAATTGACAGCAGGCTCTAACTGCTGACAGTTTGGAACTGTGTAGCATGTTGCAATTTGTTTATCCATTTATATTTTCGCAAGCAGAAATAGAAAAGTATAGAATATGAGATTATATTCTCTGGAATACATTATGGAATCTAATCTGGGCTGTTGGCACTTAAACGTTTTTTTTTTAGCGTAGATTAGTTTTGATGGAGAAAAAATGACAGAAAAAACAACTGAATTCCAAAGTGCATTCGATTCTTAAAATGCCTGGACTGAGGCTGAATTTATTGTAGGATTACACCTGCAGTTTGACGCGGCTTTGAAATGGTTTATTCCAGCAATGACGCTAAAATTCTACATGCTCTCTTATTTTATACCACACGGTGGCAATGTTGTTAAACTCTTTTTCACTTCAGCTCTACCTATACTACACAACCTATTCAAACTGACACCCACCCACCCAAAGCACTCCCACACAGACATTTATCAGAAGGCACATACAGTAAGGCAACTTGATCCTCAGTTGGGTTTGGCTTGTGCTAACAGTAGACCTACAGCTCCCTTTGTCTCCTCATTTTCCCCACTTCACATTCACATTGTGCAATGGCACGGGATTCCCCCGCGCCCAATGTACTCGGCTCCCAGACAGTACGGGTGTTTCTGAAGGAGGACAAGATTGCAAAGGAATATGTGAGTCCCTAGCTACCCCGGGCGCCTTCACTGGAACCCGGGAACGAAGGGGCAGAGCCTGACGCAGGTGAGGAAAGTTTATTCGAGTCATAAAGACGAGTTTACATTTAGTCTGTTTCATATTGTTAGATATGGGACGGAATCCGGTAAAATGTATTATTTACAAAAACACTACCTGAAATTTTGGAATTCTCGGTATGCTTGTTTTACATTTGCCTCCCTTCCAGTTTTAATTGTAAAAGCACGTGAGGTTTATTTTGTAATTGAAGTAGTGAAAAAATATTAATTAAGATGCATTAATTGATTGTTCCATTTATCCATTTCACATTTTATTTAATACCAATGAATGAAGTTAATGAATTAATGGTATTAAACAATATAATTTAAAGTTATGTTTTAACGACTAATTGAAATGACCAATTACAGGACACCATTTTTAATTTACATTTATGTAAATTTTACAGAATTTCTTAACTCGAATAACTAGAAAATACCTAACCGTACATTAGATTAATATCTAATGGTTGGTTCTTATATCATGCTTAGTTATTGTTTGTACTCCAAATATATAAGAAATACTTGAGATAATGGAGAGCTAGATACACTGCATATACCTGTTGAGAATCTGTCAATATGGCATAATATGCCTTATGATACCCTAGACTACAATAAAATAATACTTTTTTTTTTTAATACAGCTTACTGTATATATTTTTATTAGCTGTTTCATGATATTCTTCAATTTTTCTGTAATTTATTGACCCCCGCTCTAGCTGTTCAAGAACATTTGCTGGTTACAGTGTCAATAGCCCCCCCAGTGACAGTCTATTTACAAGGTGCTGAGATGGGACTGCTGGCCCTTGTTCAATTGCACCTAACACAGGGACAATTGCTGGCATTAAGACTGCAATCTCTTCTTCCTTTGCTGCTTTATTATATGGTCTGTAAAATGTCCATGGACTCACACACACACACACACACACACACACACGCCGCGACTTGAGTGGAAACCATATCTTACTCCATGCATTCCATTTCACATGCTTGGTTAAGGGTATCGTGGCCACTGCCATAGATGTCAACACAAAAAAGCATAATTATTGCAACTGGATATATGAACTTTCAAACTACCAGAAGCAAGCCTGTCTGTTTTGTCCCTGTGCTGGGAGAGCAGTATGCAGATTAGCTACGAGGTCTGTTAAACTTCGTTTTTCCCCTTCTGGTTAGGATGTCTACCCGAGAGCAAACAAAAAAAATACACATTCTAACAATGAAGTGGATAGTGTGTGTTTGGGAAGACTACATTTTGTCTATGACCTTTGTGTGTGTGTGTGTGTGTGTGTGTGTGTGTTTGTGTGTGCGCGTGCGTGCGTGCGTGCGTGCGTGCGTGTGCGTGTGTGCGTGTGTGCTTGAGAGAGCGAGTCGGCTCCTGCTGTTTGGGTTAGCCATGATGGTGATGTAACCACAGATTCAGCTGCTGCCGCTGTGGGACCAGGGCTCTCTGTGTCCACTCTCCGGAGGAATGACCTCTGGCTGCTGCAGCTGTCGGCTCGCTACGTCCCCTAACCCCGCTCAGAGTCCTGTACTCCCTCCACCACACCGCCACCTGGGCTTCACGTCGAAGGATTTGTCCAATGTTTGTCATAGAGAGAGGGTGAGGAGGGGTTATCACTACACCGAATTAGGTTCATCCCTGGGTAATCTGTCTGGACTCAGGTGCGAGAGAGAGAGAGAGAGAGAGAGAGAGAGAGAGAGAGAGAGAGAGAGAGAGAGAGAGAGAGAGAGAGAGAGAGAGAGAGAGAGAGAGAGAGAGAGAGAGAGAGAGAGAGAGAGAGAGAGAGAGAGAGAGAGAGAGAGAGAGAGAGAGAGAGAGAGAGAGAGAGAGAGAGAGAGAGAGAGAGAGAGAGAGAGAGAGAGAGAGAGAGAGAGAGAGAGAGAGAGAGAGAGAGAGAGAGAGAGAGAGAGAGAGAGAGAGAGAGAGAGAGAGAGGATGAAAGGATGAAAGGATGAAAGATGGGGAGAGGCAGGGATGTCGAGAGGAGATAAGCCAGGTAACGGGAGAGAGAGAGAATACCTGAGGATTACGGAGAGAGCCAGAGACCATGTTGGAACAGTGCCCTGAGCGTGCACGCGTACGTGCTGATGGTTGGGACTTGCCTGCTTAGCCGTTCCAGAGGTTGTAGGTGTCACATCCCGGGGGAGTGTGTCGGAGCCAGGTAAACTCTCTCTGCCCTGCAGCGAACCCTACCGAGTTACACCTTGAAGGCTCCTCTGTCAGGTGCGGCCCTACACCAACGTCTCAGCCAGGGGCCACGGTGTGTGTGGGGAAGGGAGCTGAGCGCTATCGATGCAGACAGGGTCACCATGAGAGAGTGGAATGTCGATCCCCTCCGACTGAGCACTGAAAAGCCTGAGGGAGAAGGAAGGAAGGGAAGAAGGAAAGCGCACGGCAGAGGATGGCTGGAATAGATGGCTTTGTTTTCCGTGTGCCGCTCTGTCTCTTTTTTTCCTCTCTCCCTCTTTCTCGATCTCTCTCTCTCTGTCTCTCTTTCTCTCTCTGTGACACTCTCTCTCCCTCTCTCTGTCTCTCTGTCTCCCTATGTCTCTCTCTCTCTCTCTCTCTCTCTCTCTCTCTCTCTCTCTCTCTCTGTCTCTCTCTCCTTCTGTCTCTCTCTTGCTGTCTATCTTTCCACATCTCCCTTTGTCTCTTTCTCTTTCTTTCTCTCTCTCTCTCTCCCTTTCCCTCTCTCCCCCTCTCTCTCTCATTCTTTCTCTGTTTCTTATGTACACACAAACACCTCCACACATACTTGAGAGCAACTAAGACAGGCTGTAACTTAAACCATGCTAGGTCTCTCTCTGTCTCTCTCTTTCTTTCCCCCCTCTTTCTCCCTCTCCTTCAGTCCAATCTCTCCTTCAACCTCTCCTCTCCTCCTCCCTCCGTGCCCCTCCGTGCCCCTCCGTGTGTGTTTTTTTCCATGTAGGGTCCATTGTTCAGACCCGACCACTGCCCCTTTGCAGCACGCTGGCACAACCGTTGTAACTTGGCCCGGCACGCTCAGCTACCCTCTCCCCACCCATTAGCCTCACCTATACCAGCCTTATTCCTACCGTGTGCCGCTTTGCGTGGGCACGCCCCCTGGTGCCCGTCAGGCATGTAGCGTGGGGCTAGCGTGTTACATGGAAAAGCCACGTCTGCTCCTACGCAGCCGATTAGATGACGCGCAGTGACTAGGGAGGCCGCCGTGGTCGCCCTTAGACCCATGTAGAAAGATCTCTACGGGGGGGAAGTCCAGTCTCCGTGGCTGAGGTGATTGGCTCATTTTCAACCACTACATCGCGCGGTCAAGACGTTCAAGTGAAAGGGTTAAGGATCTTTTATTTTTTGGCCTGGCTCTTGGGGAGGAGATTTTACGGTAGTGGTTTAGAACCTCACTCACGTCTCCGGGCTGCCGGCAGGACACCGCTTTGAACGGGAGCCATGTCAATTTAGTTCCTGAACGCAACTTTCAAGGATGATATTTCTCCCCTTTCCCTGCTTTTCCTGTCTTTGCTGCCGGTTGTTGTTTGGACCAGATCTGTGGCCATGTGTGTGAGTGTGTGTGTGTGTGTGCGCGTGCATGTTTGTGCTTTGTTTGTGTGTGTGTGTGTGTGTGTGTGTGTGTGTGTGTGTGTGTGTGTGTGTGTGTGTTTGCGCATGCTTTGTAATATGTGTGTGTGGGTGTGTGTGTGCGTGCTTTGTTACGTGTGTGTGCGTGTGTGTGTGTGTGTGTGTGTGTGTGTGTGTGTGTGTGTGTGAGTGAGCCTGGAGGCCAGTCAACTGGATAGTGGTGTTTCTACTTCCTGGCTCCTCAGCGCTGGAGAATGATTGGTTAGTTAAACGGCAAAGCGATCTGTTTCTGCTCACTCTGAAGTCGTGCTCTAACACCAAATAATGGCTAAACTATCCATAATCTCTCCAGCATGACTCTGGCAGGTAGACAAGGAACGCTGCCAACACTATGTTTTCTGTATACAGACTCTTTGTTTACAAACTTCACAGCTTTGGAGGAAAGTACAAATGGAGGTCTCCTTCTTTGACTTAAATACCCTGATTGGATCCGCATGATAGTCACTTTTAAAGAATCAAGAGGCTTGCCTGGTCTCCCATAACTACCCCCCTCCCCACACACACACACACGCACACACGCAGTGACAAACACACTCACGGTTTCAAAGAAAAGCAGCGTTTTTCTTGTCAACGTCACCAGCCAGCATTTCGCAGTATTTGTGTGTCAGTGTGTGAGAGATGGTGGTTCTCCCATGGAAACCCATGGTTGACCTCCAGTGCATCTTACCTCTGGATACACCCGTATTCAGCCTTGGCTTTTCTCACCGTTTTCTGACCACTGTTCAAGACGTGTGCATGTTCAAATAAAGGCTTCTATAAATAGATACATTGAGGCAGTTTGTAGCTGAGGATCTGGGGACTCAATTTACACTCTGAGAAGAAAACAAGACCAGGACAGAATTGCAATTGAATTGTAATGGTGCGGATCAACGCTTAAACTGCAGATACCTTTTGTCTATTCAGTAAACAACAGATGGGCCACAGCACCAATCAACGACTATATTATTACTGCAAAACGACTTAGTAAATCAACAGCTTTACCGTTCAAAACCTTTCCACTACTTTCGGATTATCGTCGACACCGAGCTTAGCTTGTTTGTTTTCCATGCAAACACTCAGAAACAAATTCACACCTGATTTCACACCTCTTGTCGTGAGAGGACTGTCATCATGCCTGTACAGTTTGTGTAGGTGGTAATTTTTTGTTTGTGTGTGTGTGTATGTGTGTGTGGTTGAGGACTATGTGTGTGTGTGTGTGTGTGTGTGTGTCTGTGTCTGTGTCTGTGTCTGTGTCTGTGTCTGTGTCTGTGTGTGTGTGTGTGTGTGTGTGTGTGTGTGTGTGATAGTGAGAGGAGTGTGTTATCCCCAGCCGAATAGGGAGTCTCCCAGATGGCAAACATCTCGGAGCGTCGATGTATTTGCCCGCTCTCAGCTCCGAATCCTCCCACCTCCTCCCTCGTAGCGCCTCTCTTTATTCTCACTCATCCTCTTCCTTCTCAGACCTCTCACCTTTCAATCTCTCTGGATTATCACACCCTCCTCTTTTATTTCGCGCCCCGACCTGTTGCTCAGGCCTCTTTGTTTATTTCAGTCCTCCGTCTCTTTTTCTTTACCGCTCTCCTCTGACCTCTCTCTCTCTCTGTCTCTGTCTGTCTGTCTGTCTGTCTGT
Organism: Aplochiton taeniatus; assembly: GCA_017639675.1. Lineage (NCBI taxonomy): Eukaryota > Metazoa > Chordata > Actinopteri > Galaxiiformes > Galaxiidae > Aplochiton > Aplochiton taeniatus. The sequence goes on from CM030172.1 coordinate 7,326,778, forward strand.
CTGTCTGTCTGTCTGTCTGTCTGTCTGTCTGTCTGTCTGTCTGTCTGTCTGTCTGTCTGTCTCTCTCTCTCCCTCTCTCTCTCTCTCAAATTCAAATTCAAATTCAAATTCAAAAGTTGCTTTATTGGCATGACAAATATTACATTCGTATTGCCAAAGCTTGGATACATACTTCGAGAACGCAACGGAAAGAGAACAAAAAAAAAGTCTGAGTCTCTCTCTCTCTCTCTCTCTCTCTCTGAGTCTCTCTCTCTCTCTCTCTCTCTCTCTCTCTCTCTCTCTCTCTCTCTCTCTCTCTCTCTCTCTCTCTCTCTCTTCCTTTATTCTCCCTACTAAATACCACAGGCTCCCTCTCTTCCACGGCTGTCCGTCTCTCTTCTATAGAGTGAGTTCATGCTGTCCACTTCCTCTGCTTGCCAGGCCCATGTGAAGTGGACACAGAGAGAGGGAGCAGTGGAAGCATAACCCTTCCTGGAAGGAGATCAGAAGGAGTAGCGACCCGTCGGCATGTTTAGAAATATGGCTTTGCAGGCTTGTCAAAATCCAATTTGGGCAAATATTGTCTCGGACCATGGGGTTGGAGTGTTTCAGTGAGGGAGTGAGTGGGTGAGTGAGGGAGAAAAAGAAAGTGTGTGTGTGTGTGTGTGTGTGTGCGTGTGTGTGTGTTTATATGTGTTTCAGAGTCGGGGAAAGAGATAGACCAATATTATAAAAATAGAGTCCGCACGCTAACTACCTCTTTTCGTTTTCACATGTTCTTCTGTCCAGCACCTAACATTTAGCGTTTGGATGTGCATGCTTTTGTGCTTTTTTTTTTCATAGGCCAATATTATGTCTTCAAAAGTATGTTCTTTGTTCCTACTGACATTTATATGAAAACCGCAACCGCCATTTTGACCCCATTCCTATTCCTAATAAAATAACCGTCTCTCCTGGTCTTCATGGAGTCTTTCTCCGTCGTCAGACAGTGGCGGTGTTGTAGCCAGTATAAACCCATAGCCGAGCTGTCTCTTCTTACGCCGCTTTTCAAGGAAGTTCGAAACCTCTCAGAGCTGTTTACGAACATGTCAGGTGACGAACTACTCTGTTGACACGGAAAACAAGATAGCCGCTGATAGCGGCCATAAAGAGCTGCAGATACGGCTGATAGGGCCAGCTCAGGAGGGATATCAACGGGTGTGATCGCTAACCATGTTGGAAAGTGTCTGACCCCGATCTGTTCTCCTTCGTTAAGACCAGAGTGTGAGGGCGAGGGGGATTCTCCTCCGCTGAGGAGGACTGGGCGCTGATGACCAGTGATGGCCACAGCATCGCCGCCAACTCTACAGTAAGACACCTCACCCTGAACCGACCCACACCGAGCCCCCTGTCATCATCACAAATAGTCAATAACAAATAGCTTTAGGAAATCACAAACGCCGGGCTGACATGGACAGCCCTCTTCAAAATGGCGACTGCCATGTCTGTCTGCAAGGACTGGTGGTGAGGTGAGAGTAATCGGGATGTGATGTTTTTGTAGTTTGGTCGATGAGGCGGGGAACACGGGACACCACCGAGAGCAGCAGCAGCAGCAGCAGCAGCAGCAGTTCCACGCCCCCAGCTCACTGGAGACCATTCTTCTGGCCATCTTCCTCTCTGTCATCATTGTCATGACGGTGCTGGGCAACCTGCTGGTGATGGTGGCACTCTGCAACGACAGGCACCTGCGGTGAGCTCACTTCCTGCTTGGTCTGCAGCTGTTCTGAGGTTACTTCCTGCTTCCTGGTGCTTCATGTTACATTCTTTTTGTATTATCGGAATCATTTGTTTAAAATGTATTACCAGTGGGTTTTTTCCCCCCCTCGTTCCGCCATATCCCACTTAGGCTCTGCTGACAAACTTTTATAGCATAGGAATGCTACTCAATGTCCCTTTCTATGTTCTGGGCTCATTAACATTTTGTCATTAAATATTTCTCAAACATCACTGCCACAATAGAGCAATACTCAATATTTTCTTGCAATAAAATATATTATAAAGCATAAGCCATATGTCAAGACATGAACAGGTGGAGATTGTGCACTGCACTGCCCTGAAGACCAAGGAGAAGCACTGTGGTTTGTCTGGGGCTCTGCCATTGACCCAGTTGCTTTGGTCTCTGCTGCAACAGGCGTCTGTGCATATGAAGCTGCTAAATAAAGCATGACTGAGAAGAAGAACCACCTCTCTCAAATCCCAAAAGATGGGCCAAAAATTAGACCCTAGAAAAGATTTTAGACCAGACCAGAGACCCACTGTATCTTACTTTGACGCATACAAAACGTCAAATGTCGCTGGAAATATTGTCTTTAAAAACATAGAGACCAGAAATGTGCATGTCGTTTGTGCTACATGTTCTGTAGTGTTAACCACCAGAGGCAGAGGCCTAGAGATAGATCCACATCATCTTTGGTCGACTATTTTCCGCTCACCAAAGAGCGTGCTCCACATAAAATAATTGCTGGACAGAGTTCAGTTGAGGTAGGACACGTTTGATTGGCAGGGAGAGAAATAGGTCAGTTCCTGGCCAGTGGGTTGCGGTGAGCACAGCGGTGTAGCCCAACGTCGATGCTGCCCTGGGGAAGGCACCTCAGTGTGGCAGGTGAACGGTGCATCGCAAAAACCCACCGTTTTCATGCTGGATCAAAGTGCACAGGAATGGTTTATTCATGCGCTCGCATACTTTCCGAGTACAACGGACAGTTTGTGTCCACCTTTATATAACAGGGACATATAACTATATAAATAATGTACAGGCTGTAGTGAATGAAACCATAAAAATTCAAACGATCGTTCAGAATTCAAATTAATTTAAAGTGCATTGCTCAAGGATGGGTCACAATGCAATGTTTGAATAAATAAGGAAATATAATACTAATTAAATACAACTGACAATCAGATATGAATTGAAAGCATCCTTGTAGTTGGCAGTGCAGGTACAGACAGTTGGACCTTGCATTGCCACGGCCACAGCAAAAACAGAGTAACAGCAAACAGATACCTGTGGTTCCTGTTTTGCCTAAGCGTATGGGTCTCTGTAGTCATCGACTGGTCAAAAGTGCCTCCAGTGCAGCTGCACTTGTTAAATTAGCTCCCCGCATTTGCATGTAGGTGTACGGGCTATCTAGGACAGGGCCCACAACAATTAATAGGAAAACACACTTGGGAGATTGTTTTAAATCCTAGCTGCAAATTGAAATGTAAAGCACACCAGAGATCTCCTTGAGAATTAGGACAGGGAGAGTGGCCATAACCTAGTCTTTATTTGACTAAAACTAAGAATGAATGAAAAGATGCACACAGACTAAAGCTGCTAAGTATTTCAATTTAAAAACTTTTGCTAGAAAATATAAACTGCTACTGTAGCATTATTGTAATGCTGTGATAGCTAGGGAGGCAGACGTAAAATTGTTAGTCAGGCAGTCGTTATCTTTTACAATCATACTATGGTTTAATATGATTCAACTATGATACTTGAACGTGCGGCAGAAGGGGTTTAAAATAAATGTAACGTAATGTCCATGTAGTGACCACGGTAGAGATCCCAAGAGGATGTTTTTTTTTCCCGGGCTCCTCTCCGTCTGATGTTGCTTCTGTGCCGAAATGATCGCCCTGGAAAAGTACACAGTGCTGGGGAGAACACAAACAGGGCCGTCGGGGAGAGGAAATTGGGGAGCACGGATCCAAAGGAATTGTGTGTGCGTGCGTGCGTGCGTGCGTGCGTGCGTGCGTGTGTGTGTGTGTGCGTGCGCGTGTTTGTCTTTGTGTGATGTGGAGCACGAACTCTGCCCCTTCTCTCTTCTCATCGTCCGTCGTCTTCCGTCCCCTCCCCTCCTCCGTGTCCTCTGTTTTCTTCCCCGCGTCGCTGTCTTAACACACTGGACTCTGACCTCTCCCTCCAGCAAGAAGAAGACCAACTACTTCATTGTGTCGCTGGCGTTCGCCGACCTGTTGGTGGCGGTGGTGGTGATGCCGTTCGCGGCCATGGAGCTGACCACGGGTCAGTGGCGTTACGGGGAGATCTTCTGTCTGGTCAGGACCTCCCTGGACGTGCTTCTGACCACCGCCTCCATCCTGCACCTCTGCTGCATCGCTCTGGACAGGTGAGGGCTGCTGCTCTGGGTCTGAAGGGGGCAGTCGTTGTTCCTGCTTAGGGTAGTGTTATGTACAGCGTGTGTGCAGTTACGGTGACGTGAGGTATACAAAGACATTAGATGACTTTGTTTGTCTCTTTGTGTGTGTTTTTACATGTATGTGTGTGTGTGTGTGTGTGTGTGTGTGTGTGTGTGCGCGCGTGCGTGTGCGTGCGCCTGTGCGTGTGAACCCCTGCGTGTGCCGTGCATCCCCCAGGTACTACGCTATCTGTTGCCAGCCCCTGGTCTACCGACACAAGATGACTCCCGTCCGAGTGGCTCTGATGCTGGGAGGCTGCTGGCTCATCCCCACCTTCATCTCCTTCCTTCCCATCATGCAGAGCTGGAACGCCATAGGCATCGAGGACATCGTAAGTGCCCCGTAAGGCTGACAAAACACAGCGGGGGTATTGTAAGCAAACTGTGTAAACGGATCGTTTGTTTTGGAACCCCGGCCTGTAAGCCCAGAGAGCCAGCCTCCCTTTGGGGACAACTCGGTCGGCTTGCTCTGCTCTTAACCGACTGGGTCTTTTGGAGCGTGATCAACGTCCGATCCTCAAACGTCTCAAAACTAATAATTGTGTTTAGCCTCAAAGTCAGGAATAGCCAATATTTTGAGCAAAATTTAATGAAAAAGAGCGACCAAACCTCTTCTTTGCCTCCCCCAATGGCGTGTCCAATCTGTTAGATAATAACACGCCGTAGCAATGATGGCCTGTTCACACAGCCTAATTCCCTTGCTTTTTTAAACATTTTTATTTTCTGGCTTGGCGCGGATCAAGAGCTGCCCAGAATCCTTCCGGAGCTCTCAAGGGGGAGACTTGATAGATGGGCTTGGAGGACTCACGGTGCTCCAACAGTAGACATGACTTCTTATGTTTAGCCCATGCGAGAAGTTCATGTGTATGTATCTACAGCCGTAGCCAACAGGACTTGCATCTAGTTAAAGCGGTTGTTGCGGTTGGAGGAATTCAAGATATAATCAGTTTGATTGATCGGTCTGATCCGTCAGACGTCCGAGAAGCAACTAGTCCTGCTAGTAGGTAACCCCTGTTTTGTCTCCTCTTATGATCTCCCTTACGCCTACATTCGTTCTGATGACGGGCCATGGGAGAAAGTAACACCCGTTTAGACTTGCCACTCGGAGAGGACCGATCGGTGATGTGATAGTCTTTGGAACTCGAGACACAGACGACTCCTTTGGGTTCAAAGCAGACAGAGGGGTTTGGGATTCTCTCTTGACCTTTTTTATTTGTTCTTTTTCTTTCGTCTTTCCTCTTGTTTTTACATTTTTTATTTGACACTATGAGTCTGCTATGAGTCTGTAATGTACAATGTATTTTATTGTAACATGATCTGTAGATAGTTGAAACTTAGCCAAGTGTTTTCATCATCTATAAATCTTGGCCGGGTCATAATACTGCTTTTTGTCACCGAGCGAGCCATATTTGGCCATAATATGTTCAGGGTGAATAGGAGATTAGGAAGAGGTAGAGTGGCTATGTGCGTGGAAACCTGATTAAATATCAATTTGATTTGGTCTTTCTAAACATAAGCAGTTTGCTGTAATTGTGGAAAGCATAACTGTGTTTTCAACACTAAAGTAAGAGTAAACTACCTGTGAACTCCAAACATTGATTTATTTTTTTACATCCATTTGTTTTTAGTGACGTAGCCTACATGAGTGACATCTCTGACCCTGAAATGTGTAAAAAGAATGGATTCCTCATGGTTTTTGATTCCGTCGTTGACAAAGATGGCGATCTTTGTTCTTGACTCCCTTACAATAAACATTCAATTGAATTGACGCTAACCACATGCTTTTGAGCTGCGAGAGTTTAGAATTTAGTGGAACTGGATCAAACCTTCAAAAACTTGAAAGGAGAGGGCCTAGTCTCTGGTGGTCTGTCATTATTTGATGGGAGGATTATGGTGATGTATTCACCAGTTTGTCACTGTTAACGTTGTGGGTGTGAACAAAGTAAAATGTCCTTGTTATTAATGAGCTGTCACGATTGTCACGAAAATAACTAGGAGCGTTTGTTGTGCTCTGTCAAGGCACACTCATGACAATAGCGCAGTTATTATGTGTGAGTTCCATTGTTTTCTGGGGTCCAATTGAAAAATCGATTATACATCAACCAAGTTTCCCTCTTTAACAAAAGGTTACAAAAATAAGTGAGAAGGAGGGAAGTGTTAATCTCCCCCACCACCCACACGCACACGCACACACACACACACACACACACACACACACACACGTCTTCCTGTGGTGGCACCATATGGGAGTCACACTCGCAAACCTCGGGGGGAACAGACAGAGCCGTGAGTTTGAGTGAAATTAATTATGGGTTACTGTAGATCTAGAAGTGTTAAAATGTCCCTACCTTGGAAATGAACCCTGCTGGCCTATTTTAGACGGGGTGCTACACAAGTAACACAATTTCCCTACTTGATCCTGTCATCTGATAATTGCAGCGATGCAATGTATATATTTTTCCATGGTTCCCCTAAATAAAAGCTCAGATGTGGGCCAAGCTTTTAATCTCTTTTACAATGTTTCCTGCCAGACCAAAGTTTGTACCGGCTGATAAGGTAGGTAAGAAAGATAAGAATCACTTTGGAAGGTTGTTGATTGGATCCTTGCTGTTGGGGGGATATTTAAAAAACTGGCCAACTACATTGTACTTCATATTCTGTAAAATGTTCACAGCATGCGTGGTGTTTCTCTGTGTGTGTGTGTGTGTGTGTGTGTGTGTGTGTGTGTGTGTGTGTGTGTGTGTCCAGATCGAGGAGCGGCGCAGCGCGGCGGGCTCCAACGACACCAGCTGCGTGTTCCTGGTGAACCGGCCCTACGCCCTGGTCTGCTCCGCCGTGGCCTTCTACGTGCCCCTGGGACTCATGGTGCTGGCCTACCAGCGCATCTACGTGACGGCCGTCACGCACGCCCGGCAGATCGGCAACCTGCAGCGCGCCGGCTCCGCCCCGCTCTCCGGCTGCCCCCCCGCCTCCCCGCCCCTCTCCTCTGAGCCCTACGCCGTGGGCGGGGAGCCGGCCCCCGTGGCCACCAGCCGCATGCGCGTGGAGACCAAGGCGGCCAAGACGCTGGCGGTCATCATGGGCTGCTTCTGCCTGTGCTGGGCGCCGTTCTTCGTCACCAACGTGGTGGACCCGTTCGTGCGCTACTCGGTGCCCTGGCAGCTGTGGACCGCCTGGCTGTGGCTGGGCTACCTCAACTCGGGCCTCAACCCCTTCCTGTACGCCTTCCTGAACCGGGCGTTCCGCAGGGCCTTCCTGGTCATCCTGTGCTGCGGCAACGAGAGGTTCGTCCGCCAGCGGAGCTTCCCGCACGGCCACACCCGAGCCTACAGTGCCTCAGGCAACGGGACTTCCATGGCGCTCAGGTAAAGGGCAGGCGGGCTGTACGGGGGAGGGTGTGTGAGACTCTGGGTCTAGACGTGTTCGATCGGTACATTTGTACGTGTTAACGCGGATGCAGGATGCAGCCCGAGTGTGTGTCTGGACAGGTGCGTGTCTGGACAGGTGTGTGTGTGTGTGTGCGTGTGTACGTGCGTGCGTGCGTGCGTGCGTGCGTGCGTGCGTGCGTGTGTGTGTTTATATTATTAATAAAGAGTCTCTTGTGTTCTGCTGTCCTCCCTACCTTAACTCCCGTCCATCAAAGAGGAGATAGGAGGAAGTGTCTGGGGCCGCACTGTTCAGAGAACCAGGTTCATCTCTGTGCCAGGCAACAGGAAGGAAACATTATGCTCTCCATAGAGCATTATCTGATACATCCGCAGGCTCTCTCTATTTGAGTATAGAAAACCCTTTGTTGTTCTGCAAGAGTTGTACGAGAACTTGGAGTGACGTGTCCTTTGTTTGAGTGTGGAGCAAACAAAAACATTTAAAAATCGTAATTAAACTTAGAGTGAGTGAGTAAGGCCCATATTCTCTTACTTTGATTCCCTCATTCCTTCATAGTCTGCAAAAAGAAAGCTTTATAAAAGGGGTCAGGGTTGGGGGTGGGGCGGACATTTGGCTTCTGGTGACAACTGTAATTACTGCTCAACTCTCTATTTGCCTGTTGTTCAAATTGATCTCGAGTTGATTGCATTGATGATGACACAAAGTGAGTGAGAAAGTGAGAGTTGCATCCAGTTCTTGCTGAATTACCACAACGCCTGTGTAGCCTGCTGAGGAAAGTGTCATCGTTGTCAATCAAGTGAGGTTATTTTACCAGCCTTGGCTAAGTTATGTTAGCACAATACCAGTGAGGTTATTATTTCACCAGCCGTGGCAAAGTTATATGTTAACATAATACCAGTCTGAACTGTCCTCTATTTGGCTTGGTGCCATCTCCAGTCGGTTGAGAGAACTGTCTCTTTCTCTCCCTCTCTCCCTCCCTCTCTCTCTCTCTCTCTCTCTCTCTCTCTCTCTCTCTCTCTCTCTCTCTCTCTCTCTCTCTCTCTCTCTCTCTCTCTCTCTCTCATATTCACATACACACATACACAGACATAAACACACACACACAAACACAGTCGGCCGTGTTTGAGGCAGACACTTAGACCTCTGGGCACGCGGCCACCGTGTGTGGGCCACAGTCCGGTTACTTAATTTATAGTAACAGCAGTGACAGTGCTACGAACACGTTTCTACAGACATGCACACCCACACACACACACACACACACACACACACACACACACACACTAAAATAAATAAATAAAATTAATCGATGCAGGAACTTTAGCCTGTTTTTTACCACAGTCATTTTCTCTGTATGAAGTAAAGACACATCGCTGTGTGTGAGAAACTAGAGCTATTCTTCTTAATAGAAAAATTGGAAAGTACTGTACCTCGTGTTAGTATGGCAGATGAAGAGGATGAAGAGGATGAGTAAGGTGACCTGTTGTGTCAGCCCTGTTTATCTTTCCTCAAAGTGCTTTTCACTGGCTCCTGGAGAGAGGGTTTCTCTTTTTGGACATCTCAATCACACACCCACGCACACACACAGACACACAGACACACACACACACACACATACACACGCACACACACATTTAAAACACTGTTCTCGCCTTTTACTGCTTCTAGTAAAGTAGTCTCGAGTGGTTTTAGTTTTAGTTTCAGAGTATGGCTTTCCCATGGGCGTGATTCTGTGTTATTTTATTGTTGTTTTGTGTGTTTTTTTTTTTCAGGTTATGACTTCTTTCCATATGAGGATGCTATTACGAGTCGCTCCTCCATGTGTTTTTGATTAAGGCTCATGGAAAAGGAATATTTAATGCGTAGCTGATAGCTTTGCGGTCGGACTCAACTGCTGTAGTGATTACTTAGTATTTGGATTGATGTGTGTGTGTGTGTGCGTGTGTGTGTGTGTGTGTGTGTGTGTGTGTGTGTGTGTGTGTGTGTGTGTGTGTGTGTGTGTCTGTCGGTGTGTCTGTGTTCTGGTCTTTGTGTGATAAGTGTGTGTAGGAAGTAGAAACGCAAACAGTATTAAGGCCAGGCTAATGTGCTGCTGTTAAAACTTCCCGGAGACAAAAAGCAGACATGGGGAATTCAATTACTGCGGAGAGAGAAGAGGAGGGTGGGATGTGACAAGTGAGAATGAATGGTGTTTAAAGTGGAAGGTGTGTTATCAGCTCTTCAAAACTCTCCCTCTTTCTCTCTCCATCTCTCTCTATATTCTGTCTGTCTCTCTCTCCCCCTCTCTCTATATAAATGTGTATATATATATATATATATATATACGTGTGTGTGTGTGTGTGTGTGTGTGTGTGTGTGTGTGTGTGTGTGTGTGTGTGTGTGTATGCCAGTCTTAAGTCTTTTCACATAGTAATGTTCTGATAGAATCCACCAGTGCTTAACACGGTCAGACGATGAGTGCTGTGTCCAAATCCGTTCTCCTGGAAATGGAGCTGAAGCCCGTTACCGTACTGTAGGCCAGACAACCGGATAATGGGGTTCTTGAATTTAATCAGGAGATTATGAACATGTGTTGTATCGTTGCTATTTGTGTTTGAATGTATAGTAGAAATAAATCTAGCACTATGGTGCTAGCTGAATCCATGTAAAAATGATTTTGTGTGTGTGTCTGTGTGTGTGTGTGTGTGTGTGTGTGTGTGTGTCTGTGTGTTGTAGCTAAGCTATTAACTAAGCCGAATCCGTCCTCTAAAGCCGCTCTCAGCAGCTGAACAAAGTGAAGATTGTAAGTGTGAGAGAGCAGTGTAAATGTACCCCGAATCTATTAGAACAGCCATAATCTGCCTGTCAGAAACAATGGTTACGGTCTGATAAGGAGATAACCAAAACCATGAGGGAACAATATCTATCATTCAGATCACTATTTCCTATAGTGGGAAAAAAAAGTTCTGGTTTTGTTTTTATTTTTGACTTTCACAATAATCCTATAGCCTTGAATAATGAGCATACCTTGTTTTATGTTTCTTTTTTAATAAAGAGAGCGGCCTTTTCATCCTCCTGTAATGTTACTTATTTGAACATATTAAGTTCAAAGCAGAGAGGGGTGAAGCCAAACCACACTCACCCCTGTTCTCAAGGGCCCCATGCTTTAAACAGGCATGTAGGGGCTAGATATGAGGGAGAGTTTACAGTTTTTTAATACCTTGTCCACGTAGCTGCCTTCCATGTTGTCAACCAATGGAAGCCTACAGCCTTTAGCCTACAGTGATAGCAGGATTTCTAGTGTGAAATCTTTTTTATTGGTCGCGTACACGCGGTACTTGTTATTGTGCCTGAAGGTCATGTCTGTAATGAGAACAACGTGTTACCTGTTTCTACATCCTCCATGGTGACTTGTTAACGTCTGATGAGGTCCACTACCACCAGCACTTTGGCTTTCTCACAATCTATTTGCAAGATGGAAGCATATAGCCGATAATGTTGTTCCTCGTCTGTTTTTCAGGGCCCAGAGAAAAGCTTGTTGTTGGCAGAGATCACTGGGAGAAATGTGTGTGTCTGTGTGTGTGTGTGTGTGTGTGTGTGTGTTGAGCGTGTGTTTGTGTGTGTGTGTGTGTGAGTGTGTGTGTGTGTGTGTGTGTGTGTGTGTTGTGCGCGTGTGTGTCATGTCCTCACCTAGACCACTACACTTACCATAAATGTCAGATGATGTGTTCACTGGGAGAAACGTGTGTGTGTGTGTGTGTGTGTGTGTTTGTATGTTATACAATATATTCTTCACCTAGACCCCTACACTTACTGTAAATGTCAGATGTTTCTCAGTGGTGCTACCAGCTTCTAAGTGGTGTTTTTCTCACCTCTGTTTATTTGTCTGCCTAGTAACACTAGCTGTTACAAATCGCGGTGTTTTTCAATATAGCAGGAGCAGAAATAGCGACTCAAATCTGTGAGTTTGTACAGCTGTAGCTGAATAAACTCTTGTCAATGGCAGGTTGAACTAAGGTGTGGATTGTCAAAAACCATCCAATGTGATGTTTCTCTGTGCTTCATTCCAAGTCCAGCTTTGGACTGGGGTGGATTACGCTCCCGAGGGGCCGTTTGTTGCTAGCACTGATTCTGAGAAGTTCTGTGTTATAGCGCGTGACAGGGCTGAATGTAAAACAGGTGACAGTCTGTGTGTGTGTGTGTGTGTGTGTGGGGGGGGGGGGCTGTGTGTGTGTGTGTGTGTGTGTGTGTGTGTGTGTGTGTGTGTGTGTGTGTGTGTGTGTGTGATAAAGAAATGGGTCCACAAAATATTCTACACAGGCATACTTACAGAAAGGTTTCGCACTAGCTCCAAACCCAAAGCATCGATAAGCTAATGCAGTCGTAAGTCGTAAAAAAATCTCTGTGCTTTCTGGAGCTTAAGAGGTTCCTTGGTGTTTTATTGGTTCGGGGAGGAAAATTCCACTCCATCAATTGTTGTCTGAGCGTTCCTCTGTTGTTGACACCTGAGTCCGTGACTGGTCTCTGCCGACCCCTCCGCTCATGTAGCAACGCCATTAATGACAAACAGTTTATGATGACTTGTTATGGATTATCAACAAATGTGTGTGGGTTTTTGTGTACGTTATAATCTGAACAAATTGAGACTATCATATCAAATTGACTTGAAAGTAACATCATTGCGATTATTTCATGGTGGGTGGAACCGAATAAAATCTCCTTATGGTACATTATAATATATACAAATATTAACGAACAAAACTTTAGAAGACCAAATCCATGTTCTTTTTTGGAGAGAGCAAAGTCTTATGGTACATCCACTGTCACCATGGATGTGTGTGATAGAGCAATGACCATCCATATGGCATTCCATTCACACTTACACACACGTAACCGAGTCTCTGCCCATACAGGAATCCTCCAGTAGACACATGCCAGCCTTGACTGGACCCGCAGGTCCACTACAAGCAGACAGAGAAAATGAAAAAAAGTACAAAAGATCAAAATAAATGAGGGGAACAAATCATAATAGAACAATACAAGAACAAATACAACAAAACAAAAGAAAACCGAAGGGAATCAGACACCAGATGCCATTTACAGGTGGCAAATGCGGTAAATACTTATGTCAATAATACATGTACACATACAAACATGTATTCATAAACATAAGCCAAGATATGTAAACTAAAGATTTGTAGTTTCACTCATGACCTGTGTCATAAGATGTATGTGCCGCACAGCAAGAGAGAGAGAATCTGGCTGATTAACCTGCTGTATACATAACAAATGAAAGTTTCACACTGCAGGATTTCACCTTTTCCCTAATATCACCGGAAAATTTTATAAAACACTTTTGTTTTTGTAACTTAAAAGGCTTTTCTGTTCCTCACGCTCATGGATATATTAACACCGAACAAATCACACCAGTAAAAAAAGATAAATGGACAGGCCCCACGATCACAGATGTTCTTGAAATAGCACCGAGACAAATCTCGACTTCCAGTATCAGCCACCCCATCTTGGAAAATGTTGAATTTCGAGTATGGCTGGTTCAACATCAGTAGAAAGAGGAGGATCAAGCTTAAGGCAGTATTTGATGAAATATTTTGTGTTTCTCTTAAAGAAAACGACCTACCAGAAGATTATTTCAGACTTGAAAAAACAAACAAAAAAACTGCTTATAGGTTGCTGATGTTTCAGAAGTTCGTCTTTTTGCATCTACGACTGGTTTAGTTTTAAGCTGCTGTAGCTCCTAAAGTTAGTTTGTTCATTGAGGAGGAGGGATCTCGGCCTGTCTTTATGTGGCGCAATCTCCCACTGACCTCAGGCTGTACTCGGGCCTTTCATTTGCTCTATTGAGCTCTCTGTGGGGCATGATGGAATAATAACCTTTTTAGCTAAGTCCTATTTAGCTTTAATGTCGGCCTCCACTGAGTTCAAATTATTACAGTAATAATTGGATTCTGATGTTTAGACCCTGCTGGCTTGTAAACAAAAAAGACCACGACAAATTTCCCCCAGTGCTCCAGGGTTCCTATTTGAACAAACTCGGTTCATATTTTTCATGTCTGCTTTTATGACTTATAAGCTATTGTAGAGCGCAAGTGGAACCTTGAGAATGTTTTAGCCGCTCTGGGGTCTTGAGTAAAAGCTTGTGAAAGTGCATGAAGATATGTTGAATGTGCTGCCGTGTTATTCTGAGTATGTGTGAGTTATTTGTATTTTTTTTTACTGTAGCACTTGGAAGTATGGGTCTTCAAAAAATTAAAGGTATCTGTCTTTTTAAAAGAAATGAAATAATGTTAGATACTCTGTCTGGCCTTGATCGGTGCCATAAAGTACAAAGGGAATGGATTGAAGTGTTCTGGCTTCTTAATCACTTATGCGTAGCTCTTGACATAACTAACAGACAGTTACTTTGACAAATAGGATTTTAAATGCACTGGTAGAGATCTGTTTTAGGTTTCCATTGCATTTTGAGAAATGATGATGGTTATTTGATACACACAATAATCATGAACGGAGGTGCTTGGTATATAACTATCAGTCAATTGAATTGCCACATGAATAAGCCTGTTTGGACACAGATTGTAAAACATAAATTCTTCAACAGATTTACATTTAAAGATGCAGTTGTCGAGGTCCAAGAGACTAAAGGAAAGAAGCATTTGTGATTTACCAGATCAAAAGCCTAGATTATTAAAATTAAAATTACCGTTGTTAAATTATTTCATATTATTAAAATTAAATGAATTGTGTAATGGCCAAATGTGGGCATCCTAACGGATACTGACGTCTGAGCTGTTGTTCAGATGTCAGGGAAGGGTCAGAGCACCAAAGAGATAACATGTGCCTCTCTGAGACACTGACGGCGTAGTGTTGTCTGTTCGTAGCCATTATAATACGAGTTGGCAAACGTGTCCTTTTCAATACTGAGAAGAAACACGTATTCCTTCCTTGACCAATGAATTTCTCTGTGTACAGACCAGCACTCTGTAGTCATTAAATTGTAGGCCTACTTTGATTATTGCACGGATTCTCACCTCCTTTAATGGGTTGTTTTATGCATCAACCTGAATCCATTACAGATTGGCAACGAGGGATGAGGATGGATACCACCTGAACATTTCCATCACAATTGGCCGAACCAATGAATTATCGGTAAAGAGTTGAATCCATTTGGAGTCCGATCTGATTCAGCTTCTTGCTTGGGTTCAGATGCTTAGTTTACTGTATGTTGTTGTCGGGTGGATTTTTGCTCTCAGCCTTGGATCATCGAGACGGGTGGATTTTTGCTCTCAGCCTTGGATCATCGGGACTGCTCTAGTAAAGACTCTAGGAAGCTCCCACACTGAATGGCGCCCAGACCTGTAGCTGACTGTCGTGCGCGCTCCCCAAAAAAATAAATACATTTCTCCTCGGGGCTCTGCCTTACTCTGTCAGGAACAGGAAAGGGTTCCATCCTGCTTTGTCTTCATCTCTGGCAAAGACAGCCTGCGGATGTGCCCCCTTACTTTTCCCGATATTCTCGTTTCTTCCCTCTGCCCTTTGCCGCTCCACTCGTCTGCTCTGCCACTGCTCAGCACGAGATGGGCCTTGATAAGAGCTCGCAGCTGAGAGGAAAGGTATTCGTTACCAGAGGGGGCAAAACAAATCTCTTCGAGGCATCTCGATTGTTTTGGTAGAGAGAAAACCGGACACTCACTCAGTAATGTCACACAATGTTCTGGCCACACAGACAAAAAGGATCTGAGTGGGTTGTGTCTTGGCTAAAATGCAATCCACATGGTGCAGGGGGATCTGGTGTTGAACAGTTTGAGTCTTTACTTAGGTTTTGGTCTGGACTGTCAGAAACATGACGTAAGACTAAGAATCAACAAGGGACTGCCATTTTTTCTCTGGCGTTTCATCTGTGTTTCAACCAATGCACTGTTTAACTCTATTTATATTGTCTTCCTTGGAAAAAAACAGTTTGGCATGAAATATTAATTTTGCCTCTAGCATTGCCCATACAATAGAAAAGGCCTGTGAGGTCCTGCTGTGTGGATGTGGCTGTATGTGTGTGCATGTTTGTGCTGTGTGTATTAAGGTTTTGTTTTGCTCTGGTCACGCTATGAGTGGGTTGTTATGCACCGTGTCTCATTGTGGTTGTGTGAATTTAAGACCCGCTCCGTCACCAACATCCATGAGCTTTTCCTAAGGGAAAATTCTCTCTCTCTGTGCCATCACTTTCCCCTCAAACAATCCACAGAACCAAAGCACACAGCGCAAGCCTTCGATTACTGAACGTTTTCGAAAAAGATCAGAGGCCAAATTTTGAGTCTGATATGATGGTCCCACTCAGCTGGTTCAAAGTGGAGTCTCGACAACGGGTCTCAGAGATTTGAGAGGGGACAAACAATATAATAAGTTAATAACACACAGTAAGAATAGCTGGTTACACAAAGGAATGGCTTTTGAAACATTTTGTATACTTTTCTTTTGTGTTTTTTATTTGTAATTTTTTTGGCAGATAGAGTAGTAAAGGCTTTTTCTAGACTGCGTAGAAGTCCAGATTTGTGTGTGATCTTGTATATGGTATTGCACAGCTTTCTGAAGGGCGCTCTAGGGGTGTTCCAGTGTAGGCCTATGTATATATTTATATATAGCTCAGGGTTCTGGATTGGAATGTAGGGGTCACAACAGAAGACATCCAACCTAACATCAAGGCCTACTTTGCTTCTTTCTCTGTCCTCTGTCCTCTCTCTCTCTCTCTCTCTCTCTCTCTCTCTCTCTCTCTCTCTCTCTCTCTCTCTCTCTCTCTCTCTCTCTCTCTCTCTCTCTCTCTCTCTCTCTCTCTCTCTCTCACTCTCACACACACACACACACACACACACACACACATCCACACACACACCCCTGTGGCCCGTTGAGAGAAACTAAGTCAGCCATACTAATACATTTCTATTTAGCCCACAGTAAGGGACAACACTTTCTAAATTACTATTTAAAAAAAAAAAGAAATCTCTTGATTTATTTCTTGTACGTGGAAGCTTATTGATTACTGACAAAGAATGTTTGTTTAAAAGCAGCTAATCATTTTTTATTTATGGTCCATTACATCGAGTTGCTAGATTCTTGATCAGCATTCTGCAGACTTTATAGGTAACTGGCGACAACAGCAGGAACGTGTAACTTGGGAAGATACCCATAAGGGAAGACATTTTTCCAGCTCTGATAAAAGGAGGTAATGGTGAAGTGCAGGCTAGATTGACGAGAGACAGTGTGGAGTGCTCCATCAGATATAAAGTATAAAGAGGGTTGAAGGGAATAGTTACAATTATAACTATATAACTACATCTGTTTGCAATCTGCTCAGAATCAATCTACACGTCGAAACTGAATTCACTGTGCCTGTAGAAAATAGGGATAAGAATACGCAGCTAATTTGGCGCTATTGAATTCGATAAAGTGTCCTGCACCAAACAGGGAGAGAGAGCAGGGGCAGCATAATGACTCTATTCATGGACGTGAAGAAATATTGTCATTCTTAATGGTAAAGGTAAGCAAAATAAGAAGCTGTGTGTCACAAAGGTCAGCTTTCCCTCATACTTTGAAAACCCTAACCCTCATACTTTGAGTGCCAATCCCAGTGAGTTGATAATCAAATGACATATTGTCACAGTCTTTTTCCAGAGTTTTAACCAACCAATATTTATTAAAGGGCCCACTGTTCATATCCCATTAACAGACCAGACCAGAGGGAACTGTTATTTTGTGTCTGCGATGTTGACTAGATACAGTATATTCAAAAAGCTCTTTTATCCTTTTTGAGGAAGTCCTCAAACAAGCCATCTTTATTTTATGCTTCCTTCCTATTTTACTTTATATTAATATTTGATATTAATATTCTACCGAAAATGTCTATTTGAATATAATTTAAACTGAATTTGACTGTGGGTTCTTCCTGCTAGAGGGAAATGGTCCAGTGATTATGTGTAGAGGGGTATATTTTGTGACTTATGGGTTTTCCTACTGAGCAAACATCCAGTCTTTTGAATTGCCCTTATCTACTTTTGCCTGTCCTTTTCCCGTTTTCCCTCTAAAACGGTTGACTTTTATAAAAGCTTTAGACAAACCCCCCTGAAATTCACAAGTGCACATGGCATTTTGCAGAATTGTACAACATAGGCCACAGCCCATGGGTTGTAGAGCAGTTTGTATTTCAATGAAACACACTTCATGTATTTTTAATACCTGTCGTTCTCCTCCCCCAGGTTGTCCTTTCTGCCAAACCGTGGTTATGGTGACAACGGACGCAGGATACTTGCCAACGAACTGGAATCTCAGGAATCAATCGGAGTCCTATGATGAGGTCACACAAACCATGTGCAATACTGCATTCCGCAGTGGTATTGTTTCACTTGGACCTTGTGGGAAGATCTCGTCTTACCTAGACATTTTCACAGGACCTAGTCTATCATCTAACTGTACTTGGCCCTTCTATGACAACAATATCTTCCATCAACGTTCTGTGATGACATTGCTTTCCTCTGGAATTATATTGATTATGACTTTGGAGAACTACAAGACACTTTGAGTTTGCAAAAAAAATGTGTACAGACATACAGGCCCGGTTCTTTAATTTAAACTGTCGATTTTTGGATTCATGTTTGCTCAAAGCACTTTCTCTCAGGCATTTGAAAAAGCATTTTCTATGATTACTACAAATCAGAGAAGTTGGAAATGATGTGAAACTATCAAGACGTGCACATACAGAGCACGATGGAAATACCAATGCCCCTGTGAAGACCTGCAGAGCTAAAACTCTAGTATGACTTGATGTTTGCTGGTTGTATTTTCTTCTTAAATAGGAAAGCACATGACACTGCTTGTGATTGTACCAGTGGGTGCCAAAACACATTCCAGCCTCTTGGTTTGATATCCATTCAGTCAGTTAATCAAATAGATGACCTGAGAATGAGGCAGAATATCTGTCTCTCCCTATTCAAACCAAGAACACACGTCTGCTTCAGTGAAAACTTGCGTCAAACATATTTTGGTCAGCATGCTGTGCCGATAGTTGCTTTAATAATTGGATTTGATTTGTCTGCTGGTTTTACTTAACCAGTTTTTTGAATACATATATAGTAACTTATCACACACCTGCTGCGGGTTAGACCCGTTAAGGCTAGAAACACCACAAAGGACCCATTAGCAGTTTCACACAGAATCAGTTGCACAATTCAAATACATTGTAAACAAAGTCACTGACTAGCTTTTGTTTGCATCCTCACATTAGCTGCATTCTGTCATGGCCATTAAACTGTTCCATACATTTTCTTTATCAATTATGTTTACTATATTGTTGTATCAAAGATAAAATTACCGTCTGGAGGAAATGTAACATTTATTCATTGTATTCTATTTATTTCACTGCACATAAAAATCACGCTTCAAAATTTCGGAGCAATTTGTTACTTGTTACTATGTGACATTTTATAGTCAACAATTATGTGTTCAATATATCGGTTGTTATAATAATAAATGTACCTTTTGAGAATGTATTATTATAAAACATGTTACAACATTTCTCTTGAACATGTTGCAATGCAGAAGAATCGTCAGGTGCAAATGTTTGAATCAGTTCCTTAAAACTCTTAAGCTGTGAATGTGTTTGTTAATCATAAAGTAACCTTGGATTTGTAAATCACCCATGTTTTTAGAACCTATTACATCGATGGAGGTATCAAACCAGAAACACACTGCAGCCTGCTGTGTGGCCTTGGGAGAATTCTAACAAGCCATTGCTTTTGTTAGAGAGAAGGGGGGGGGGGCAATTATACATGAAGCTTTCGTTTGGTCAGTCAGCCCATTCAGTAATGGCAATGACGATAATACCTGATCTGCGGGGGCAACGAGTGCCGGCCCAAGGTCGATAAGCACTAGCTGATCTGGGGACTGCGGAGGTGGAGGAATTCTTTGTCCTCCCTGATCCCTTGTTGAATTGGAGGAGTGGTTTGTTGCACGAATGCATTGGCGACCACTGTTGTATATACTGTATCTCTAGCCCTGATCCTTTCAGACCTGGGCTCATGTTTGGCTCAGTTTTAACAATATCTCATAGATTATGAACTCATCAAAAAATATATATAAATGATAACATGCAAACAACATCAAACGAAGACCCAATGTATAATACACTACAATCAAGTGTTTAATATTGGTCACTTGTCTTGAGGTCAGGAACAGACATCTCATACTAGCTTGTATTGTAGATGTAATATACACAAAAGAATAAAGAGCCAAAGAACACATTTAATTGAAAACATTTATTGGCACACGGAAGAAACCAAGGATAGAGTATATGTAACAATTACAAAAGCAGTAGCTTTTTGAAATGCATATTTACAAAAGAATAATAAAATAAAATGGGTAAAGCCAATTAAACCCACAAATAAAAGGGGCTTCAGTATGTGTCATATAGTAGAACATAACCAGATATTGAAAGGTCGGCGTTTTTTTTTGCACTATAGTACTCGATACTGCCAGCCCAACAGAAACAATGCTCTTGTGACCAAAACATCGATGTGCAACGCAGTTGACACGAGCATTGTATCAGACGGAACAGTAATTTTGAAAGTAACAAGCAAACACTGGCAATGCTAAGGCTGGCAAGTGCTGAAATGCTTTCTGGCAGCGCGCGCACATGCACACGCAAGCCAACACACACACACGCACACACGCACACACGCACACGCAAAATCTGTCTTAAAAAGAGACAGAAGGCCAGGCTCATTAAGGTCTTTCCCTCTACTCCGGTGAAACCTTGAAATGAATAAAAAGGAACATCATTCCTGGGAACAGATGAAAGGGTAGATAAAGAGAGGCAGACGAGACGTACAGACAGATGAAGAGCAATTAAAAAAAAAAGAAAAAGAAAAAAAAAGAAGTAGAACAGGACACTTCATGGCAGAGTGCGGGAACTCTTGGCTGCACGGCCAGGGCTGCCTTTTTCTTCCGCCCGTTTATCAAAAGTGGTCTTTGACAGTGGAGTTGAGGACCACGTTACTAGCCTTACTGGACAGGTCGCTCTGCAGAGAGAACAGGAACAAAAGGGTGAGGGGGGAGAACAGCGGGGTGGTAGAAACCCACCCTGGACCGCTGAGATCAACCACCTCATCGCATCCACTTGACTGACTTTTAGCTTTGGTTAACAGCAAACAGTTGGAGAAAATCTCTCTCTCTCATCTCATCTCATCTTCTACCGCTTATCCTGTATTACAGGGTCGCGGGGGGGCTGGAGCCTATCCCAGCCAACACAGGGCGTAAGGCAGGGTACACCCTGGACAGGACGCCAGTCTATCACATGGAGAAAATCTAAAAGGCCCAATCCCTCTGCTGTAGTCTCATGGTTGGTCAATGCCCCAGTGACGTGAAGCAGCTCTGTGGTGACCTCACGGGACTAGAAGGACTCCATAGGAGTCGGGCTGAACCTTCAGGCCATATGGGCTTTGAGAAGGCTTCTTGAACTCGTAGTAGTTCCATGGCTTAGGCCGTTGTGTTACGCTATGTCAGGAGCCGCGGTACTTACGGAGAAATCGGAGTAGCTGATTGACACGGCGGGAGGTTTCATCTCGCCGTTGAACTCTTGGAGGGGAGTCCTCAGGCTGTTACTGCTGCTGCTTCTCTTATACGGTTTGGACTGCGCACACGCGCGCGCGCGCGCGCGCGCACACACACACACACACACACACACACACACACACAATTTTCAAAGGTTTCGTCAATACCAAGAGGAATTAGACGTGCCTCTCATTAGACATATTGGTAGCAACTCCGTTTGGTACAGTAACATCGCAGTCTCTCAATATTAAACAACGCCGCCACCTGCTGGTAAGGTTAAGTCTGAAGGAGCAGCAAGTGTTTGTTTTAATAGTGTCTTGGGAGTGAAGGCGTGTGAGTGGGTGGGTTACCGCGGTAGTGGACACAGGCTGTTTGGTACTGGGGGAACTGATGAAGGTGTTGAAAGCCGAGGGCTTACTGCTGCTGCCACTGGTGGTACGATGGACCGCTGACTGGCTGGGAGTCTAAGCAGACACACACAGACAAAGATTTGGTTTATTGTTGTCTTTCTGTCTACCTCTGTGGAAACTATTGTTACTAATCGGGTGTTGCTCTCCGTCTGAGCGTGCTTGTCTTTTATTATCTGATCACATGCTGCTGTGAACGTCTTTGGGTCTGAGGAAAGCGCTATATAAATCAAATGAATTATTATTATTATTAAGAGTTGGGCAAAAAGCACCTGTGATAGACAGACAGACACACACACACACACACACACCTTCCTGATCTTGTTGGGGGTGGGTCCATTTACACCACCGTGAGCTCGCTTAGTTGGGGTCTTGAACAAGGTGGTCTCCGCCTTTTTGGTCGCCTGCAAAACAAAAGAAAACGTTGGCCTCACAAAGGCAAGAGCAATGGCAACGTTGGAAGGAATGCAGGACGAGGTGAAGGCGAGACGTTTCTATGAAGTTCGTTTCCTCACCCTCTCGTTCTTCTCCTTGCCCCTCTGCTGTTTGTGCTCTTCCCATTGGTTTGCTATGAGGGTCATGACCTTCTGACCCCTGACGAGGAAGTCTCCGCCGTGGTCCGACTCCCAGAGCTCAACCCCAGAACGCAGCTCTTCCTCCAGCTGGACACAGGTCAGAGGGAAAGGTTCAAGGGTCACCAAACAGGAAAGAAGGGAAAAAATACACAACTGATGTCTAGGATAGGACATTATTTGTAAGTTAAATATTTTTTTCTCTCTAATATACACCAGCTGAAAAGCTACCCAGGGCTGGCACACACCTAAGGAGGACGTGAACTGGACAGTGGACACTCAAACACTAGTGGATATTCCCTGAAGGGATGAGCCATTCTCCTGACGGCGAGATCCTCCCGATTTAGCCTGCGGACCTCGAATGGCTGTGCCTTGGTTTGGAGAACGGAGGCAGGGTATCGGTGCAGCTGGTTTGCCGGCGAGCAGCACGGCGGCTAATCAAACGGCCACAGCGCTAACTGGCCTTCCCTTCGTGCCTTCCCCCTGTGCCTTCCCCCTGTGCCTTCCCCCTGTGCGACTCAGGCCAGAGGAGTGGCCCATCAGGTTCTATTGTTCCCCTGATTGGAAGCAGCCCCCCTCACGCACTCCCCTTTTCATCAGCCACACCACAACAAGCTCTCGCCTCCCTGGCCTCGCTGCCACCCGCCTTCCTCCTCCTCCTCCTCCTCCTCCTCCTCCTCCTGGCGCTCTTGCGAGGCCGTCGCTGAGTGAATCAACTTTAATCAGTTCACATTAAATCCCCCCCCGAGAACCGAAAACCCAAACAAACACTTGACGCCTCAAAGGAAACAGTGCCTTGTACGAATGTCAAATCTGACAGGACCCTGCAGACAACATAGGACAGTTCTGCCTACACATAACGCCCCTGTATTATTTATGCAAAACAATGCAGCGTTTCCCTGTGGGCCGCCACAGTCTGATTGGTTCTGCCACAGTTTCATAATCAACCGGAAATATTTTTGACACTTCTCATAATGACGTAAAAGATCGCTAACGTTGTGTTTTGCGCCGTTTGTTCCGCGAGCGTCTCTCACGATTGTTTACAAAGCACAAAGTCTTTTAATTTTGCTCTCAAAGTGCACCAGATTGATGCATTTCACTTTTAAAAGTTAAACATTTTCTTGAAGGGGAGCATGCCCCCGGACCCTAGAGGTGGTCCACC
Source organism: Aplochiton taeniatus (assembly GCA_017639675.1). Taxonomy (NCBI): domain Eukaryota; kingdom Metazoa; phylum Chordata; class Actinopteri; order Galaxiiformes; family Galaxiidae; genus Aplochiton; species Aplochiton taeniatus. Next base: position 7,350,083 of record CM030172.1, read on the forward strand.
CACCGCTGTTTCACAAAGTCCTGTGGGAAACACTCAAATGAATATGATTCCCAGCTTACATGCGGCAAATGGTAAACATTGCCCTTTTCACAGACGACAAAGACATCCTTAAATGCTAGACGTCTAACGCTAAAAACAAAACGCGACATTGCTGACTGACTAAGTGGCTGGCTGGGAGACTGACAGACTGGGTGACTGGCCAGCAGCCAGGTAAAGAGGCAGACAGTAAAGAGGCAGACAGTAAAGCATCCTGACCTTAGGCAGTGTCTTCTGAACCTTATTCCTCTCCTTGGTCTCTTTGAGGAGGGCTCCCCCTCTGTTGGAGAAACGGTTGGGATCCGACGCCCTCCTCTGCGGAGACAGACACGGATGAAGAAGAGAGAAAGCCGGGGGCAAATAATGGGGGGGGGGGGGGGGAAGAGAGAGAGAGAGAGAGAGAGAGAGAGAGAGAGAGAGAGAGAGAGAGAGAGAGAGAGAGAGAGAGAGAGAGAGAGAGAGAGAGAGAGAGAGAGAGAGAGAGAGAGAGAGAGAGAGAGAGAGAGAGAGAGAGAGAGAGAGAGAGAGAGAGAGAGAGAGAGAGAGAGAGAGAGAGAGAGAGAGAGAGAGAGAATACTGATAGAACCTGAGCACGAAGATGTGCTGGTTGTCCAATATGACCTTCAAACCACACATTAATCATCTTATGTATTGTAGGGTCGAGGGATTCTTCAAAGAATAATGCTTACAGATACAGACACACGTGATAAGATACACCTTACTAGACAAAAGCTTGAAACCAAAGCCATACCTCAAAGTCGAGATAGAGGGCCCAGATCTTCTCCCAGCGGAGCAGTGTGTCTAGCAGGGGTTTGGCCTGCTGATAGTAGGCCTGGACCTTCAGCAGCTCAGCGTCGTGAGCAGACAACAGCTCCTCACTGAAATTAGCTGTGGAGGACGGCCGGGGGGCTTAGTGTACAGGAGAGATCTTTGACTCTCAGTGTATCAAATGCATTAGTATTGAGACTGAGGATGTGTGTGTGTGCATGTAAAATCCAAGATAAATCTGCATTTTCAAAACGCAGAACCTACATTTTCTAAATGTGCAAGCTCAACATGATTTTACCTCTGATAAGTCGGTTTGTTTATCTTTCCTTCACTAGGAACACGTTCGTCTTTCCTCGAGTTGGAATGTAAAAAATCGAAAGGCGACGGTGTGAGAGCACCGCTTACTCACCGTCCCAGAAGTGAGTGTTAAAGCTCTGCCTCTGCTCGCCGCTGAAGGTGCACAGGTCCCACAGTGTCAGCAGCTCCTGCCTGACTTTGGTAATCACCTCCTCCAGTCGGCCCTTCTGCTGCTCCACCAGACGCTCTACCTCCTCCCGCCACTAGAGGGAGCCAGAGACCCACAGTCAGCCTCGAGGCGCCGCAGGGCACCGGACACCACCGCTGCCTGGGCACTGTGTCTCTGAGGGGTGTGAAGTACTACTGCAGCTAGAGCGTTTTGAGGTGCTGACCTGTGCGATTTGGTCGTTGAGTGTCCCGTGGACAGACTGCTGGAAGGCACGCCTCTCCTCCTCGGGATACTGCAGACGACTCCACAGGCAGAACGCTCTCTCTCTTAACTCGCCGAGCGTTTTGACCAGAGAATCGTGCTTTAACTCCAACTGAACACAACCATAACACAGCGATAGTGAGCAGGGGGTGGTGGGAAGCATGACCCCCCCCCAAAAAAAAGAGAGAGAGAGAGAGAGAGAGAGAGAGAGACTGTTCGCGCAAAAGAGGGAAAGCGAGAATGAAAGACAGAACCATGAAGTACGTTTCTTAAGGTATCGAGTACGGGTGTATCTTGAGGGTCCTGACCTGGCAGAGAAGCTGTTTGAGGATCTTGATGTTCTCGTGGGTGAGCAGGAAGACGTCGGGGTCACTGCAGACGGACTCTCTCTCCAGGCTGGTCTCCGGTTCGTGGCCCATCTCGCTCATCAGCTTACTGATGCCTTGGCGCAGGCCTGAGAACACGGCCACCCGTCGAGACTACGCACAGACAGGCAGGCAGGCAGGCAGGCAGGCAGGCAGGCAGGCAAGCAGACGTAACAGTACGAGTCATTTCACCAAAAACAACAGAAATTAAACAGCAAAACACTAGCCCCTCAATCACGAAACAATGAGAGTCCGAGAGAACGTATATGCAAGGGTGCACGCGTGCTGCATCATTACAGCCACCCCCCCTCACCTTCTCTTCAGTCAACGTGTGGATGTGCTCCTTAAGCTCCGCGAGCTGGGCCCGGGAGGGCAGGCTGCCCGTCGGGATGTAGTACGGCGTGGAGCACAGCTCCACACACAGCTCCTTGTCCTCCTGCTGAAGGGACGTCTGCTCGCTCAGCCTGTCGGCCTTCTCGCGGCTCAGGGCCTCCACGCTCAGCCGCAGGTTCTTCTCGGCCTGCAGCACAGTCAGGCCCTCCTCCAACTGAGCGGGGGCGAGCAGATTGTTCGCAGCATGCCAGAGAAAGAGACAAAAGTGAACGAGGACGTTGACCGCAAAGGTATCCACTATCCACGAGGAAGTCAATGACTGAAAAGGCCTCAAACAGCTGGACCAAATATTCCAAACATCAATATATTCATCTGTCCATTCCTCAACACATCAATTGCCAGGTTCTGACCTTGTATGGATCAACAGACATCTCTATAGACAGGCTTTCAAGCTGCTTCTGGTAGCTGACAATGTTGGCCCTTATCCGAGCTTTCAAAGTCTCCTCCTCTGTTATCATGTCTTTCAGCAGGACCTGGCAAAAAGGTAAGCGGGACAACAATGTTACCACACTGGGAGTGATAAAGAGGCAGGGAAAAAAAAGGTATTTGAATTGAAGATCTCCCCAGAACACCAACGTCGACCATAGCTCACCTCAATGTGTTGCTTGACCATCTCCATCCTCTCGACCCTCTGCTCTTCCATGATCCCGATGCTGTCCCATATGTCCACCAGCCGGGCCATGGCGTGATTAATCCCCGATACCAGAGAGAACGCCAGGACTTCGCTATGAAAAAGTATGGGCAGACAGAGTCAAAACACACGGCCTACGTTGACGTTATCCCCCCATAGTACTTTCAGCAAATTAAACAAACGCAAGCAGACCACGCAGGCTGATGATGACCCCGAAACTAAGAGGTCACTTAAACCGTGTTTAACAAACGTAGATAGCTAAGCAGCTAGAAAAGAAAGACAAAGTCTAAGCCTGCCTTATAAAGTAGCTACATTTTGCAAGCTTAAAGGGGCGTTCAAAACCATAATGATTAACTCAAGCAAGCAGGCTAACTAACTGCCGCGTTAGCTTAACTTTCTACCGCTGCCGTTAACAATAACATTGTATCCGCAAAAATGTAACGCTACAAAAGTTAGCAAGCCAGCTAGCTATTCAGCTTAATGTTACCTCCTCCGCGTTGACATGTTGTAAAATAAAATGTGAGGCAGTTAAAGTTTATCTACCTATTAATCAATTACTATACTATAAAAGCCAAGGGAGATATCTAGATGACTAGCTTTGAGAGCTGTCAACAAACTGCTTGCACCAAACCCCTGTTTCCTGATGCGCTAAAATTCAAAATGGCTTGTTAATTTACAAGCGGCAATATGATTGGACAGCCGTTCACCAATGACAAAGCTTTTCCCTCTAGTCACAGCATCTCGTGGAAGGGTCATTGGACAATAAAAAATGTAAATTCTCTGAAGATGCGTGTTTTTTTCAGGACTCCAGAGTAATGAAATGGTAACGTATTTCATTCGATAACTTTACTTTGATGTGTACTACACAGGATACCACACTGAAGTAATACCTGAACTAACATCATTTGACAATATTGATATAGTCTGTAAAAATATGTTAGTTCAGGTATTACCTCAGTTTGGAATCGTTAAAATCGTTACGTAATGCCAAGAATAGCAGCACTAGAGATGTTTGGTTGGCCCTTGGCAGTGAATTACAGCTTTAGTAAATTAAACTAGCGTACTACATTGTTAGCCTTTGACTGTTCATTTATGATGTAGGGATGTACTAAAATAATAATAATAAAAAAAGTAAATACACACACACGGAGTTAATATTAAAGTATTCAGGAACTCATGATTAACTGCCAAAAATGTCAATCATCCATTAGTTTATTACTTTGAATGATCTATCACATAATCATACAAATCTAATCAATATACAATTCAATATACAATACAAATAATAAAAAGTTGGTAGAAGTTGTACAGTGTCTTAAATTAAAGACATTTATTCTCTGAAAATCTGTAAGATTTGAATCACTACACACTACAAAGATGAAAATATTTTTAGTCTGTCACAGTCCGTGCAGTTAAATTTTCTAACAGACCTATAACCAAATGATAATATAGAAAATTGGTTTCAATGTTCCAACTTGTAAGATTTCATTCCCAAGTCATGGCACAATAGTGTCTTCATACCTAAAGCATCTATCTACTCCTGGTAGTAAAAAGTAATAATACAATAGTCTCTCAAACGAGTCCTAGAACACTTTCATTATATTTTAGTTTAATATGGCAGATATGTCCTGGCTATGCCTGAATCCTGTACATGCAGGCTCAGGGGCCCTTGTGCGCAAAGTGCTGATTCAAAGAATACACTGTTCGTGGTTAGCAATAAGTAATCCCTCCCCCCAAACACACACACATCTATGATACAGGCTTAAAGTCCCTCATGTCAAATCCAGTTACACAAAAAAGATTACTTTTTCAGCTCCTCAAATCTAAACGGCTGAATCGGCTGGCAGTGCTGGTGGCGCAACCTGGCTGTTGGCGTAGAGAACTGCAGCATGGATCGTGTAGAACAGCATACTGTCCATGTCCTTGTCGCCCTTACCAAAGAACAGCCCTTTCCTCAGCGTGTCAATAACGTTGGTGTTACAACTGGCTAGCAGCAGGTTCACTCCCACTTCGCTGTAGTCCTTCACCAGTCCCTTGAAGGTGCCCATGCCGGTAGAGTCCATGAAAGGCATGGCCGAACAGTCAAGGATGATTGTGTGAAATTTGTTTTCCCCGACCACCAGACTTGTAGAAACATCTCCATTGCTGTTGTTGTTCTCTCCAGCTGATTTGGGCAATTTGGAAGCCAACTCTCTGGCCTTTTTCTCTGCTTTCCTCCTTCTTGTGCTCTCCAGGAAGGGCTCCAGTCCCACAGCCTTGTAAAGGGCCTTGAGGAAGGAGTCCTTGTTTGCGTAGTACAGAGGCGCCTGGAAGCGGAAGATCTGGACCCCTTCCGGCGCTGTGAGGTTCTGGTACTCTTTAATGTCCTCGTAAAAGTCCGTGTCTGCTACCCGACCCAGTAGGGCCACCTTTGGCCTCTGGGTCTGAACAATGACGCACAGCATGGAGAAGACGACGCCCACGACCAGGCCGAGCTCCACGCTGATGAGAGCCGTGGCGCCCATGGCGACCAGCCACACCACCGCGTCGGCCCGGCTGGCACGCCACTTCGACGGGACGTCCAGGATTTTCCGCAGCGCCCCCCGCAGGCTGACAATGATAATGCAGGCCAAGACGCATTTCTGAAGCGCGTAAAAGAAGGGGGCGAAGAAGAGCAGGACGAGGAGGACGACTACAGCGCTGACCAGACTGGACACCTGGGCGGACAGAAAGAAAGACAAGAAAGAAAAGAGTGTGTTATTCTTATCCAGATCTCAATCCTCAAATCAGTGTATGTGATGAAATGCTGCGTACAGCTGCGAGAATGAATAACACAACGTGTAAAAAAAAAAATGCCTTGGTACCTGTGTCTGACAGCCGGTGGAGTCCTTCACCATAGTCTTAGCCAGGGCAGCACTGGTGGTGAAACAGTGGAAGAAAGAAGGGATGATGTTGCAGCACCCGATGGCCAGCATCTCCTGGTTGGGACGCACGGTGTAGCCGTTCTTCTTGGCGAACATCTCCGACAGGGACACCGTGAAGGCGAAGCTGATGACGGCCAGCGGCACGGCGTCCAGCGCCACCCTCGGCATCAGACCGAAACTGGGCACCGTGGGCGAGATGAACCCGGTGGGGATGTGGCCGGAAACGCTGGAGCCGTAGAGGCCGTGCAGGTCCCCGAAATGGCTGGCCAGGGTGGCCCCCAGCACCACCACCAGCTCGGTCGGGATGGGGATCTTCAGGCGGTCCTTGAAGCGCTCCTGCAGCTCTTTCCCGGCGACCAGGACAAAGATGCAGATGGCGCTGGTCACGAGGTCACACAGGTTGGTGTGGTGGATGTTGGACAAGATCCGGACCCAGGTGACCACCACGGTACCGTAACCTTGGTGACGGGCGATCTTGAGGCCCAGCAGGTACTTGGCCTGGACGGTCAGGATGGTGAAGGAGGCTCCCGTGGCGAAACCGTCCAGCATGGGGGCCGAGAGGTAGACGGAGACGAAGCCCAGCCGGAACACGGCCATCAGAACCTGGAGGAGAGAGAAGGAGGAGAGGAAAAGGAAAGAGGGAGAAAAGGAAGAAGGTGGAGAAGGGAGACATGGTAAGAGCATTTGTAACTAGTAATCAAACATCTAGTTATGGAAATAATCTTTAGTCATAGAAAATATGTGGCCCATATTATTAGTCATCCACCTACCTGATAGATGCCCGCTAGAAAGGTGGTGGCGGCTGCCACACTAATGGCGTAACACTCTTTGCCACACTCCATGCCCATCACCTCCACGCCAGCTGCCGTCAGGTTAGTGTCCCCTGGTCCTGTGTCGTTCCACATGCCAGGAGCCATGGTAACCGTGCTGCCATCGCTCATGTCAAAGCCAGCCAGGTATACCTCTCGGTCTACAACCTGAATGAATAAGTAGATAAATGCACTTATGTACACTTTGTCACAATATATATATATATATATATATATATATATATATATATATATATATATTTAATCACATTTACATACACATATATGTTTATGTCTTTGTGTAGTAGTCTTTGAATAAGGGTTGTCTGCCGTGAGTGTACACTATTATGAAAAATGTTTATAAAATACACAATATTGTTTTTAGCATTTCATAGCATGCAATTGCCGGTTGTTGTAATGATAGCACATCAGTAAATACAGTATGATCATAACATGATGAACTCATGTATTGTACATAATCATAATGTTCTGAAATGTCTAAAGGAACACTCAGTGTTTTATTTGTCATTATTCCCGGGGGTTTACACAAAATAAGTCATTGGTGACATTAAACGTTATTCTTCTATGAATTCAATTTTTTACCTGTCCAACCATGAGGCTCATGAGACTGAATATCCCAACAGAGACATGTCTCGAAGTTCCCATAAAGAAGTAAATGATATTAGCAAAGAAGGACGTATACAGCCCATAGATGGGATCCACTCCGGCCAGCAGGCAGTAGGCTATGGCCTGAGGGACCAGGATGATACCCACTATCAGTCCAGACATCAGGTCGCCCCATACATACTCCCGGAGCTTGTACTTAGGCAGCCAGTGCACCACAGGGAAGAACCCGGTGAGGGTGGCCTTGACCCTGGGTACGGAGCAGGTCAACCCTTGCTTCACCCGGGTCCTCAGGACAGAGAGAGGTGGTCTGCGCTGGCGAGCACAGCGCTCCAGCAGAGGAGGAGGGGGTAGGATTTCGGTGACCCCGTCGTGGTTCTCCATGGCTTTGGGAGCGTGTGACTGTCGTTTGGGGTTGAGGCCGGGACCTGGGTTGAGTTGTTAGCTGTACTCCTGTCAGAAACCAAAAAAAAATAAACAAACGGAACAGTAAACACTCTGTTGGATGTGAATCTACAGCTCGTTGGTCATTAGATAGGTGTCGTTCTCTTTCCAAATGAAACAATCATCGAAGCATATTCTGGGACATGTAATCGGAAAATAACACTGCGAGATGCCAGTTTTAAACCATTGACCTAGAAGGTTCTGGAATTTTGCCATGTTAACCATTTGTGTACGTTTCTGGGAGTCTTCTCACCCACAACCTTTGTCTGTGTGACATGTTATTTGATAGGTGATACATCTGCAGCCAAATGGAGGACCTGTGTGTGCTCAGCTGTACGCACCCCTTGCTTCCCATGTTTTCATTGGGATACACCAGGAAAGCATAAGGTGACCAGCGAAGGCACAGTGAAGTTTCAAGGAGGCGCTTTCACAAGATGTTGTCTTAATGCTTGACTAATGAGAATTGACCACTCTTTCCTATCGATATAAACTTTAAGCTGTACTATTGCAAGTTGGAAGTTGCCATTGGGCAGCTCACCACTCCGCATGCGCGTTTAAATAAACCATTACTTTAACTTAGGAAATTGTCTTTTTTGTTCAAAGTACTTCTTCACCTCGTATAAGGTAATTTCCAACACAGACACTATTTCCCAACATGTCCCTACTGTCCAAGTAATAAAGTTTAGTTGCTACAACAACGCTAAACGTTTCATATTATTATGTTTCCATGTTCCAAGACATGCTTCTTGATAACATAAATACCATGGATTTTGTTTTCAAGACTGGAGCAGCACAAGAAGCCAACCTTTTGAGGACTTTTTTTGGTCAATCACAATCTCGATGGAACATATTGCAGATAGTTTGCCGTATGAAGCGAATCATTACTGAAAGTGCAAAAATATATTGAGACCACAGCTAACTGATCAACTACACATTCACCAAGGATTCACAATAGATTATATCGTTTTTTTAAATACACAACCTCAACTGCACACTCACAGTATAACATTTAACTAACAATTGTATAGCATGTTGACAAGCGGAATACAGAGCAAATACAAAGGTGTTGTGAGAAACTCATTTCTCCTTTAAAAGAAATACAGCCGTAATCTAAAAAAAAGTTTATGGATTACCCACACATCTATACAAATAAAAAATACAGTTTCAACACTAAATTAAATAGTTTTAAATGTCAATATAATAATGTGGGATCATAGTAATAAATCATAATAAAACATAGTATTATGCATTTCCTATATATATATTTTTTTTATGTTATTAAATTGCCTTTAGAATTGCCCTCCCTTCCTCTCTTATGTTTACCTGACATGAATCTTTATAAGTGGACATAATTTGTTTATCACATCTACATCTACATCCATATGCGTAGCTAACCCAGAGTCACTGGTAATACTGATCCGATTTCAGCTGCCAAGGTCCAGCTGAAGACAGCCATTGTTGTTGGAGCTGTAAGTGTGCCCTATGATGTTTTATCATATCCCTCATCATAAACCCATTACACTGGCATGAGGGTCTCTTGATGTACGCTTCCTGTGTGGCGGTTTCCGTCCATGAAACAGTGGAAAGGGCACAGGTGGCAGGGTTCTCATCCAACACTTATTTCAAGTTTAAAAGGGGAATTAGCGAGCGCTATAGTGTAGTATAGTAAAAGCAAGGGGGAGGGGGGGGGGGGGGTTGTAGTCAGTATACAGAACCTACTCTATGTGTGTATCAAAGCACAAGACCAATAACACAGTTTCCTGCTAACTAGTTTACCACAAATAATGTAGGTTGTCGAACCTCAGTCAAATATTTTCATACTAGGTCAAAAGCCTCTCTTGTAGTCTGCCATACCAAAACAATTCCCTGCACAGGAGTTCCACATATTAAATAGTAGATGTGTACTCACCCACAAAGTCACATAAACCAAGCATCCGAATTTTTCTTTTATTGTCTGTCTCTCACTTGTTGCATTTATCTGGTTCTCAATCACTATTCACTCTGTTTATCTCACAGTTGTGGAATCAAAACAAGACTGATAGAGAGAGATAGAGAGAGAGAGAGAGAGACAGTACTGTCCTGTCTTTTTTATATGACACAGGATAAAAGTGCAGCCCTTTGGCCCAAACCTAAACCCTTTCCTATTGGTTAAACAGCGAGAAATGGGCAGGTCTAACGGTCATCTGCAAGGTTAACATGTGTGTCAGTGAGTGAATGAATGTGTAAGAGAGGGAATGAGTAAGTGAGTGATCAAGAGAGAGAGAGCAAGTGTTTGTGATTCCTTTCGGGTAATCTAGTATGTATATGAGGGCAATAGGGTAAGCCAAGTAAATATTTTACTGAATGAAGTAAGTTATCCTGCCTGTACTGTTACTATTTAAGCCTAAACCTGGCATCCTGTTTCAAAAATAACCATGAGGCGAGATTACATATTCCACGATGTAAAACTTTCTCATATTCTACATCCTATTGGCAGAGGGACTAATTGGCCTACAGCATATCTTTTTGAGGATCAAAGTTATTTTAAGCGCTAGTAATAAGGCCCTTTTAAACAGTAAATGTCGATGCATCCTTTAAATTATTTGGTTGCCAAAAATATATTAAAAAGTTGGTTTATAAGTTGGGGTTAGTAGGGGTAAAGGGGAAGCCCACCTTTTGTCAGATGTACAGGTCACAAACAACTCTCTTTTCCCAGGAACATTCAGTTAGGCCAACCACTGCCTAAATAGGCAGTGTTTGCTGTGACGTACTCAGTAAATTAACCTCATATCCACCATAGCTTTGCTAAGCACATTTCTGGAGTGTTCAATCTGAATATTGGGCTGTACACAGCACTAAGGCGGCATTCATTTGCTAGATACATTTGTGAATTAGCGTTGTGCAAATTGGGATGGTAAAAAGGCGTGTTCTTTTATTTACCTCAGGGCTGCCTTTGATGCAGTCTAATATTAGTTTGAACTGATAATTATAAAAAGTAGACAGACATTTAAATTGTTAGCATATTTGTTTGATATACCATTTATTTAAAGATAATTTTGTAAACCACCAATCTTTCGTTGAAATACTGTAGACTTTATTGGTATATTTTTGGTAGGAGTAGGACACTCGGATTCTTTGAAACTAATATTTTAACTTTAAAGCTCAAGAAAATAATACATTCTCTATCATCTGAAACAGCACTCTAAAATGTTTTTTTATAGAAGTTTTAATAAATGTCAGTTAGATAGCTTGTTCTTTTTGTTTGTTCTGTTGTGTGTTTGGTTCTTCTTGTAATGTGTGTAAATGTTTGTTAAGTAACAACTAAAACGACAAGTTGACCTCTGATTCTACCTTGCCATGCAAACAGATTCATCATGGCTATCTGATTTAAAACGGTGCCTATATAACTAACTGAGAAAAAAAACTGTACGTTTTACAAACTGATTACATGTTTAGGCAGGTGATTCTTTTCCTTATCATATGCATACTTTTCCAAGGCCTCTGTACAAACGGTCGTTGTGCTTGTAGGGGCACAGTGGAAGGATACTTATTTAACCTATTTTGTGAAAGTATTTTTACCTGCACATCTTAAACACATACAGCATAGTTTCATACTCAGGTAAACACATCATGAAGCCATACAAAACATCTTACCCCTCTGAAGACCTGAAAGACTGGATTGAATCATGCCTTTGAATTTATTTCAGTATAGAGCTGTGGCAAGTCTCTTTCTAGATCCTTCTATTATCGTTTCCCATTGCATTTACGTATGAGGATACACCGATCCTAATTGGAACACAACCCTCCATCTAGACTTCTAACAGCAGCACTTTAGTTCTACACCTGAAGATATATCTAAAGAAATGCAACATCAGTTTGTTAAGACAGAGACGGTTTTGAAACACACCCTCAACACACGCAGTCACCCCGTCCCGTTCACACAAGCTAGAATGCAAATACACAGAATGCATTCATTCAACGTAAAAGAAACCGAACACGTTATGCTGACCTAAAAGAACCGTACTGTCACCAGACCCAGATCTGGGACAATTATCAGACTCCGGCTGGCATGTGACACCGACCATATTATGAAGGCTTAATGTGGGTTCAAATTGCATGAAATTCCATATCTCACAATTTGCCAAAGAGTAATTGGACAAGGTCTTGGGACCTTTTGTCCAAGCACTAAGGATGTTTTGTATAATTCTGACATCAAAAGAATACATGAAAAGATGCATTCAAATGCACATTTGAATTGCTCTTAGGTGGGCTACTTGGAAAGGGATGCAGTTGTTTGACCACCAGATTGATGGACTCCTTTGTGCTCTGTAGTTCAAGGCATCAACTGTTAATCACTTTGCATGAAAGCCTGCAATGCAATGCAATGCCTGCAATGAACAACAGTCTTTTGTTGTTGAGGTGAAGTTGAAGCAACATGACAGATTCACTTCTTGAATTATTCCATCAGTAGACCCTGCAGCATATCGCACAGGTTTGAGTTCACTCCTAAAAATGTTCTATTGCTTTTATTGGTCCTAATCCCCCAGAATAATTACTGGTATAACCATAACTAATAACCGTAACCACTCATAAGGTGTTCTATGTGTGAGAGTCTAACATACTAGTGCATATAGTCTATCTGAGACCCCCATTCATATTTTCCCCAGGGGCCCTGTTTGACTGGGGCAGTATGCTGTAGTGAATGGCATCATTGTAGGTGTTTTATGAAGACGTGGCAGCTCGAGCACTGCTCTCCACAGCAACACACTGTGGGTCTCTCTGTCATACATAAGGTGACAGAGTTCCCGTCACTTTAATAAAACAACACACAAAACAGGCATGGGAGGTGTTGCTTTGTGTGCATGGAGTCGTTCAATCCAAAATCTCACACCCTTCACAACTGTGCATATCCTCCCATAACAAGGATGTGCCGTCTTTACTGAATTTGTCGAATCAAAAAAAAGAGTAGTCGCCCAATCAGTTGAAATCCACTAGCCTCTTTTATTTAGTCTGCTGAAGTATGAATGGAGATAGGTTTGTATATCATGGATGAAAGGAGGAAAGAGCAGGACGTAGCAGACTCACCGGGCAAGAAGGAACGTGTTTTGCTGTGAGGCAGTATCAGCCATGCCTCAGTCCATAAAACAACCACAATTACCTCCGTCATTGTGCATCCATCGTCTAGCTTGGCTGTCTAGTGGCTTAAAAAAGGGCTCTGTATCCTTTCCTGCTTCCTGCTGCAAAGCATGACGGGAGCACCAATCTCGTTCAAGCCCCCGGCAGCCCACCAATCAGCAGACAAAAGAGGTAGAGTAGGGAGGGGGAGGGGGGAGGAGGAGGGGGAGGGGGACGGGGAGGAGGAAGGGGAGCGGGTGGGGGGTGAGAAGAAGGAGGGGTTGGAAGGCTTCTCTGGGTGGCTGTTCACTTTCCTTCATGTGAAATGGCCAAAAAGGAAGTCTACTGCGTAGGTTAAAGTGGCCTGAAAATGCTTATGTCATAGTTTGTACTAGACATAAAGAAGTTACAGAACCAGTTCTGTGGAATTCTGTCTAAGGTAGGGTTAGGGTTAGGGTAAAAGTTTTTTGGGTTGTAGATTCATCTTTTATTCATCTTTAAAAGCAAAACAGTAATTTTAGAACGGTGACTTTTAAATACATAATAAAGTATCTCCAGCAATGTTTAGAATGTCTAAGGAAAGCTATACAACCACAAATAGGACATGTTTTGTCGTGTACTGTAGACAACATTGATCCTAATTGCAGGCAGACAGGCTTAGAGGCTGTACTCCCTAACGTCCCTAACAAATCAAAATTATCCTTTTTTTTTAAACAAAAAACTCCCCTTATGGAAAAACTTCAAACTTTCTACCATGCTTTTCCTTGAGGTTTATTTACTCTTCAGTGACCCTTCCCCTTTGTCCATCCCTTTCCTTTTTCCATTTGCCTCCAGGTGTGACAGCAATGCACGCAGCATGTGTTTTGCACTCTCCACAAGAGCCTTGTACCCTCAAAATGCTGTGTACCCTCTGCCATATGTTTTGAAATAGCACCCCTTGTCAGCCTGCACACGATTAACAATGTTTGTATTTCCATCTTTCAACATGAATATATCTCCTTCTCAACTTTTTCAGCATTGGAAATCATCACATATCACAAGATTCTCCAAGATAAACATAACCACTGTTTTTATTCATTCGTAGCCTTTTACAAGCACTCATTTAGTGGTCTCTGTGTTAGCACATAGACAATGTGTGAGACCACTGTTGATATATTAACATCCCAAGGGGCCCTGCCGGCACGTACCTGTACCCTGCTCTGTACCCTGCCTGCACCTACCTGTACCGTGCTCTGTACCCTGCCTGCACCTACCTGTACCCTGCTCTGTACCCTGCCTGCACCTACCTGTACCGTGCTCTGTACCCTGCCTGCACCTACCTGTACCCTGCTCTGTACCCTGCCTGCACCTACCTGTACCCTGCTCTGTACCGTGGCTGCACCTACCTGTACCCTGCTTTGTACCCTTCAATTCTCATAACACCCTAAACAGCCGTGTACAAGAAAAACGTCTTTATTGAGTAAGTTAAGTTAAAAAGAGCAACATCCCAACCCCTTTAAATGGTCTAGTAGGCCACCAATCGACCGACAGGGGAGTGAGAGGTGGAGTAGGGACGTGGGGGATACAACATAGGCCTGGCTTGGGTTAACTAAGTTTGTCCAATAAGTAGTAGAGTCGCAGAACTGGTTATTTGAAGCGCTCCTTCAGGATAGTGTTTAGAACACACCTGTTTTTCTTTGAGAGCAGAGCATGTTTGCAATTGAAACTCGGAACCACGTCCGTAAAAGAACATTTCCGATTACTTTTGTTGTGTGTAATCTCTTAGGAGATTTATACCATCAAATAATGTTTATAACATAACAGATCTGCTATCTGTTGTTTCGTTCACCGTAGACATAGTTGCTCTTCATTGCTGACTGAACTCCCACAAAATAATCCATAAATATATATTTTCATGAAAACAAACTATCTTTATATTTGTAATCGATTTGCAATGTATTTTACAAGTTTATTTATTTACTCTTCTCCACTCTTCCCATTTTGTCCCATCACCCATTGGTCCCCACCAGCCTTTCTCCTTTTTCCTCTTCCTCCCGGTGGGAAAGCAATGCACCCAGCGTGTGCCTTGTACTGTCCACAAGAGCCTTTCACCTTTTCACCCTTTTGCCGATTTACTTGGTGCTGTATGTTTTGAAACATAACATGGTATGTTCCATAAATGGCATTCCTGTGGTTAGTCACATTAATATGCGTCATCAAATGAACTTGTTCCTTATCAGCCGTCAGTGATTTAAGTGTAGGTGTCAGGTGCTGCTGTTTGAGTTTTCAGGCACAGGGACAATGATGTGCACAGGGACAATTCCATCATAAGATCATGACTTTTTAGCTCGTGTCACACACTGTAAATGTCTTCTGAAAAGGGTGTGGGGATATTCATCCCATGTCAAAAGGTGCATCTGTGACTGCCATAAGTTATGAAATGGATTGAAATTTCCTCTGTGTTTAGCTTTGTTTACCACTAAGGTCATGTAAGATGTGATTAAATAGACTGATGTAACCCTGAAGTAATACAAATGGACTGGGAAATGGACTATATTTAATGATATCAAACAGTACAAAAACACACTGAACATACATAATTTATGTAAAACATAAAAGAACATGCCACTATGTTAAAGGTTTTCGCATTCACAAATTGGTTATCACAAGATGTACTATGATATGATACCCATTACCAATATTGTAATGAATTCAGTCTTTTAAAGAGCACCCATTAAGTGTTGTGTAGAAGTTTAAATAATAGTTAGGTAACATACAGTATGTGTAAGACTATTTACAATGGCTTTATTGTAAACGTTGTTATGAAGATGTGGCAGCTAGAGTTACACACTCGTTAATACATTAATTGACATTTCACTGTAATTGTAAAAAAATACTTAAACGTGTGTGTGTGTGTGTGTGTGTGTGTGTGTATGTGGGTCTACGAATATCATGGATTAGGCGAGGTCAGAATAGGAAATAACAGACTCAGCGGGTAAGGGGAAATGTGTTTTGCTTAGAGGCAGAATGAACCATGCCTCCATCAATAACACATCCACACTCACCACCATCATCCTGCATCCAATGGTAGGCTCAGCGGTCTAGTGGCTTAAAAAGGGCTCCTGCTGCAAAGCACTATGGGATCTCTTTGAAGTCCCTAGCAGCCCACCAATCAACAGACAGAATATGCAAAAAAGAGGAATGGGAAAGAGGAGAAGGAGGGGTTTAAAGGCTGTCGGGGGATAAGGTTACCATGGTAGCTGACATATTCACCAGTGCATGAGAGATTTGTGAAAGAAAGGGAGTCATCAACTATCTTTAGCACACGGACTGAGTCAGCACATCAGACACACAGAATAGACAGCACACAGGACACAGGGACACTCGCCAGCACACAAAGATCTTTATGTGGGAACACTTCAGCTGGTGTTCATACGTTTATCTCCCCAAGTTGTAAATCAGATAAATGTGACTCCAGTAGCCATTTGTCTTTTTAATGACTCCCTCAACAGCACAAAGATTTGGTACTATAACAGGGCACTTTCACTCATTGAGAGTATTTTGTTTCAGTACATTCACTGATGTGAAATATTGAATACAAAGAAAGAACGTATGCCGTCATGATTATATTTATTGTGCATTTGCAAACACTGTAAAAACAGAGAAGTCCAATAATAGATATATAACATTACAAAAATGTATACAAAAATGTAATCATGCAAAGAAAAAGAAAAACGACACAAACATATAACACACGCAAGCCCGCCTGCACGCACACACACACACAGTTCAAAGAGATAAACAGTTTGAAAACAATGATACGTAGACCAAGGTACAAAGCAGAATGTGGACAAGTCTTACTATTTAGAAAAGAAAAAGAGAACAGTAGGCATCATTCTTACTTTGTTCCAATGCTGTCTGCATTTAAGAAGAACAATACAAAATGTTACATAGTAGCAATAAAATACTTGACATGGAATATAAAAACGAATGTAAATAAACACTGACGCAGAATGAAACAATGTAAAACATTCCAAAAAGATGTTAACACGCTAGATATTCATTACATTGCCGCTGTTAATACAGCGTAGAACAACCCTAACGGGAAAAACACCTGTACAGGCACGAGTGATTTTGGACAAACAAAGCCACGTTGGTACATTGTTGCACAAGTTGATAAGGCGTTATCCTGGCAATACAACTGTTTTTGATCCTTAGCCAATGTTGGATGCTAGGGTTTCGTATTTTTAAGTCTACATGACGAAAATCTGTCATAAGGGTATTACACTGAATAAAATAAGTTAATTATGATTAAATGCAGGACTGTAAGCGAACTGTTGACTAATAATTCAGTAATGAATTATTACCCATATTAGTGGACTGCCATTGTCCGAGAGTCTTAACACACCATTGCATATTCTTTCTGCTAAAATATCCTATTCCTCAGCTCATTACAGACATATGAACACACAAAAATGTTTACTATTCTATCATTTACATCTAAAAGTACAATGTTGTTAATGTTCTGTTAAGTTGAGTTGGCTATAGTTATAACATTAAACAAAACATATGTATTTGGATGCACTTACTACATGACCGTTGAGTGTAATATTAAAAACACATTCCAAATTCATGCATTGCAAAAACAAAATTGTATCTTAATTACTTACAAATATGTGTTCACTCAAGGTGAAAACAAATAATATCACAGATACAGTTGGCGTAGATTCATGGTGCACAACTCTATTCTTATTGCTAGCTTTAGACTCTACCTGGCAAAAAAAATGAAAGATGAAATAAGGAGGTATCGTTAGATTAGGAGTTTACATTCTTACATTGGTTTGCCCAGGTAGAAATAAAGTCCACTTGTTAAGGTAAAGCCACCAGGACTCCAGTAACACTGGAATTATGACTTTGAGGTCCCTACCCAAAGACCCATAGACAAAACTCACAAAACAAAGTTCAACATTAAGCAGTTCTTGTTAACCCACAAGAGAAATGAAGTACTTAAAACATAAAAGTTCTGAAGGGTTTTGTGTTAATCTCAAAGAATAAGTAATGGTTACAGCTTAAATAAGAAAACAGGGACTGTTTACATCTTTGACAGGGATGTGTCATATTAATGAGATTCTTTATTTCCTTTTTACATTATTTTATTTAAATGGTTAGTACAGAGCACATATTTGTAGTATGTGGAAATCTGCCACATTTTGAACACTGCACCAGACTAGTGCCTGTAGTGATGTAGATTACAAACTGTAAATCTCAATAGCTTACTGTACCCTTACAACCGCAGAAACATAGATTTGAGTGGTTGACCATACACATATAACTGAACACCTGAAACGTCATTGAAGTGTTTATACAAAAATAACCCCCCCAAAAAATAAAAACGTATTAAAGAATGATCCCCCTTACGAAGCATACTTGTATATTATTGGTATGTGCACCAGCCTGGATATTGAAATGGTTTGAGATTGTGTATCGATTTGAATCGTTTAAATTGTTAAAATGGCTTATGTTGCGGAATTTCTATGTCCCCGCGCTCCAATGAGATCGAAATAGTTAAATACTTTGAGAAATAACGTTTTACCATCACACTTAACACCAATCTAAATCTTTAACATTTTAATGCATTTTTCAAAATCGAATATTACTCATTACTCCCTCATGTAATAAAAATACAAAGTGATAAATAAGTGATCATTATAGGAAACCTTTTCCCCTCAGAGTCTAAGATAATCAAGATACATGTTTGTGTTTGTAAGTTAAGTTCTGAATTGTTTATAAATTTGGTGTCGACACGATTTATCCTCCAAACATAGACATTAAACAAAATAAATAAGACATAAGCAATGCCTTCTCGCTAAAAGAGCAGTTACTGATTGGCACATTGATTGTGCACGTAAAGTAACTGATACTTACATTTCCAAGAACCAAATTGTATTAATATGAGAACGCGTGATGGATAATCTATTTAATTAGAGATTATTTAGAATTTGTCTTTACATTTAAAGGTTTTAGAATTTACCAGATGATTCTTTCTGGACTTTGAAAATGTTATCACTTATACACGCCTAAGTCAGAACACCTGACTAGAAGCCCTGGTGGACAAAAGCCTTTTCACTGTTTCACCTTAAAAAGATTTCTCATTTAAAACCCTTCCAATTTATTTACAAAAACGTTCCGTTTTTGTCTTACATACTTTCTTCCTTCCTTAATTTGCGGTACTGAGATAATGCCCCCCCCCCCCCCCCCCCCCCCCCCCGACCCCTCCTTTCAAAGTGTTCAGGGAAGATATAAAGAGCTGACGAACAAAAATTGTCTCCATGGGAGAGAAGGCTGTCAGAGAAATAAACAAGTCGCAGTGTCCAGTAAGTCTTCCTTCACAATACACCAGGTGCCAAGTGGGATCCCTATTCACTCCTCCAGGGCTCAATGGCTCCCCATTGTCACCCAGGTTAGTATTTTCTATGGTGGACCCTACAGGAGACAGGGGGGGGGGGGGGGAGTATAGGGGGTAGACTATGAGCCATCCTGCAGCTCTTTGGCCTTGGTCAAAATGAGATGGACATCTGAGATAGGGTAATCCTGAAACGTAAATGATACATCAGAAAAACACGCTTTCTTTAACTTACTAATGCTGCATCCAAGAACATTCAAATGTTTTGCCTTACAAGAGATGCTGAATCTGTGAATTTAATCACACTAAAATGATGTGTCAACACTGAAGGATTATTAGTGGTATACTTTGGCACTATTAATTATAAATTAAGTATTTTGGCCACCAATTACCTGTAGCAATCTCATGTTGACTGTGAAGTCTCCAGCCAATAGCTGATCGCGGATCAGTCTGCAACAACGATAGAAACAAATGATGTGGTTAAAATTTCGACTGCAACCAAAAAAGTGCTTAACACAAAAAAGAGTGAACTTTCAACTTCCAAAGTAAACATACATTCAACACAATCAGCAAATATCTTTCTGACCCCCCCCCCCCCCTCTTTTTTCCATTTCTCACTCTCTCTTTCTCTATCTCTCTCTCTTACTGTCTCCCTGTCTCTCTCGCTCTCGTAACTCCAACGTTCCGAGGACGGAACTCACATGAGCATGGCGCAGCACACCAGGATCAGGAAGTGGAAGCGGTCCTGGTCGGAGAACAGCGTGTCCCAGATGCGGATGACATCGGGAAGGAGAAATTCCTGGGAAAGCAGCAGGGTCAGCCAGCGGAAGGTGAAGTACTGCGGTTTAATGTTCTGCTCTTGCTGTTGGGGAGGGAAAAAGGAAAGACACACTGAGATGCTCATTGAACGAATCTGTGTGCTAGGCTTTGGAAATGTTTGATAAAAAACAAAACAATCTTTAATTACATCAATACAACAAATTTTAAGGGTTATTGATAGATATTTATTACTGCATTATTGTTTTTATTTTTATCACCCAATAAATAATTAACATAAAATCAGCATTTTTCCATTTCTGTTTAAAAAAGGAGGAACATAATTAAGAGCTACAGGACTTCATAGCCGGTAAAGGAAAAACTAAATGTTTTCGTTTGTTTGCCTAAACTTTAGAGCTAAGCTCAGAGTGTTAGCGTGCGCCCATCACAGTGCTGCCCACCAGTTTGAGGTAAAGCTCCATATCTTTGTCTTTGAGCATGGAGTAGACACTCTCCATCTTGAAGGTGATGCCACATTGGGAATCGTCCAGGCTCTTGATGAACATGTCTCTGTTCTCTGACATCAGGTTGGTGAAGCAGAAGAAAGTATCTGCCTCAGCATGCTCTGAAAAAAGAAGGGAGGGAGGGCAAAGAAAAAGTTAGCACAGACGCTAAACAATGAAGCTCCCCTACCGTCCATCCATCCGTCCATCCATGTGGCTGGTGTAGGCCGACAATGATGACCTATGACCCAGGAGACAACCTGGCACGCCACTAATCGAGAGTTCCCATTCCGGTTTTCAGATCAAAAAAAGAAGATCAGAAACCCGGATGCGCAATTTTAGAAACAGCCTGAACGTCCTCAAATCCGCAGCCCCAGTGGGTTTCAAATCCTCCAGTACCTTGCCATGGGTTGTTAGGGTCCGTGGCAAAAGTGTAGTAGATGGGCCCGACAATCTCATTCATGCCCTGCACATAGGCGATCCCGGGGTTGAGCTTGGCGTAGATGAAGAGGATGCGCTCCACCACCTCCCAGTGAGCCTCCGTACCATTGGGGAGCACCTCGTATTCGTTCGAAGGGTACAAGTTAAAAGCTTTTCCAGGGGAGCCAACCTAGAAAGGGAGAAGGGTCCAGACAAAAAGAAGGTGAACCGTAACCCCGCACAGAACACCGCCGCATTTAAACAGTCCCAGTGACGACACAAAGACTTGCACACACTCTAATTCTCCCATAGGGGGGGGGGGGGGGGGGTTAGTCGTAACACTAAGGGTAGTAATGCATCCAACTCAGGCCACGCTCACTGCACGCTCAACCCCAAGGGGACTCACCGCCTCATGGGGCCTCCCCAGAGCACCGCTTGTCAAGAGGGGTTACAATAAAGTCAGCACAACGAGAAAGTAGTCCGAAACGCGTCACACACTAACTTTAGGTTTGCCCGTGTATTTTACATTAGCAGGGCGATTATCCCAAGTGGATCCCCCCTAATGCAATTGCCAAATTTAGTTTTGCCAGTTTAAAAAGCAGCACCGTCAAAGTGCAGGTTTTGCACGCTCACATTAGTGACTCCGCTGCGGTTCCGATCAACGGTCTGGGCTTTGAGAGTGGTCTGTTCTACGCGTCGCCTCAGAGTCTCATAGTCGTTTTGGGGGTCCAGGATGAGCTGACAGGGGTAGTCTGTAGGCCGCTGAAAGAAGGCCATATCTGGGTACAACCGCCTAGGAGCAACAACACAGAAACAGGGGAATTGACATTGTCGATCAGCTGATACCAGCTGCATACTTTAAGCCATTGTCTCCACAAGACCGCTGCTTCCATGGTGAACTATGTAATTAAGGCTAGCTGTGGAAAGAGACATACTTGGTAAACAATCTACAATTGCCAAATTGGCAATAAAAAAAAGTCTAAATACGCTAATAACCTATAAAGGCCACAATTGTTAAAATATGAAGGTATGCAAGTCGAAAACATGATCATTTTAATAAAATTAGCTTTGTCTAAATAATCTTTCACACACAGCTATATATGTGGAAACTCACTTCAAGTAGAGGCAACATGCAAAAATGTACATAACTTTGTAATGCTTGTGGCAGATACAAAGCCAAATAAACGCATTCCAAGGAGACACAGGAAGTCACGTTTTGACCTGATGGCCTCCAGACCAAGACGTATAAAAGATCCCTACCGCACATCTTTATCGATCTGCAGGAGAACCTCGTTGTCTTTGAAGTAGTTGTTCCACCTGCTGTCAGGGTTTGGATTGAGTGGCTGAAAGCAGGGTAGAGTAACATAATGGTGAAGGTGTTGAAGACGACAGCAGGAAAGGAGAGCTGCACGACACAAATGTGACTCGTGTTTAGGCTGTCCATTTATGTGTCTGATAAAAAGTAACGCAGTGAGAGGTCGGACTGCGTCAACCATTGACTACTGCATCCAAACTGACCCACTTACTGCTTGAAGTCGGAGAGAATCTCTGTCGGAAACCCCCAACATGAAAGTCAATGGTCCAATAATCAGCAACAAAACCATTACACCATGGGTGTCACAACAACAGACGTGTTAAACTCTTATATGTCAAGCCCTCTAGACCCTCAAATCCATAACTGCAGATTAGCGACTCACATGATCTTCCATAGTGACATCTTCTCTGGAAAGGCCTAGGTTGGCTTTGGCAATGCCAGGCTGAATGATCATCTCTTTAAGGAATTGCGAGTACACCTCCCTGGAGTTGAGAAAAGGATGGAGTGGAGATTAGTAGAAGTAGAGAGCAGGTTAACTTCATTGTTGCATTATTCTTAAAAAATAAAAACATTATAGATATTTGTTAAAACAATGATAAACAGAGCTGCATTATTTACACTCCAAAACCAACAAACATAACTTCAATGAGCACATTATAAATCACACAGGCTTCATTTGGGTGGAAACTCTTTTTTTACCTTTGCTTTTTTAGACAAGAGTCCCATATCGTCTGATCAAGTGGCAAATAGTTCAGAAGGATCTGAAAAACAAGTTGTAGATATCATCTATATGGGCTATGTTGCACATTAGTCAGGCTCTAAATACTATAGTTGGGTGAGTCTTGTGGTAGGTACATTCTTTTAGCTTTCAAAAGATTATGGACATGATAAATTGACAAGACTACAGATTTCAGGTGTCTATAATACATACTTTCCAGCAAAGAGCACGGATACCTCCTTCAAAAGGAATTCCTGCAATTTCATGGACAGATAGTTACGATTAAAACACATCCAGGAACACTCTGAAAGTTGAGAGCTACAACTACATTTAATTTAAATACAGTTCCTTACTTTATCACGTTACAAAAATGAAATGTATGTACACACACAGATTCTGGAGAGGAATAGCAAGTATAAGTCTATGGGAGCTCATAAAGTAAATAGGCCTGGCCCAGACAATAATTTATCTATCCAAAATGCTGGCCAGACAGTTGTATAATTTATACCCAAATAACAAAGGTAGTAGGTTTCATCAGGTAGTCCAAATAAAAAGGTTTGGCAACCTGAGGAAAAAAAGCCTATACAACTAGTTGCTTACTGAGCAGAAAGTGACAGAGCAAAGTGCAAGACTAAATGTAATATTACATTAACTGAGAACTACAGCTTTTACGAGATTTGACAGCCCTAGTTTTCCCTGTAAGATCTTATTGCGACAGTTCATATAATTTGCACTTTTTTTTATAAACCACAACAGCAGTTGTGGCATGCTCTACATTACAGCACGAGTCATTTGTGCAGGAAAACTCTAGTTCACGTTTTATATTGGAAATTCTAAAACAATGACTATAGCTTTTATACATAAGGAGATAAACTCTGTACAATCTCAGCTAGGGCCACAACTTTATGTTAACCAATAATGCTATTGCTCAACAGGCTTGAGATTTAAACTATTGACTTGTTGAATGAGCGCTGTTTAAAAAGATAATTATTACATAAAAACTTTATCTAACCAGATCTATTAGATTACATATCTTGCAACAGTTATTTTATCATTTAACTTGTTGTGCCTATGGTCTCATTTTTCTTATTTGAAATGTTTTACCGGCCTTGCTAAAACATGTTATATGGTTAAGACTTTTGATTACCACTGAAGCAAAGTTCCCTTAGGACCTTCAAGTTGATCTTTTCTTCACTCAAGGCTGCTTTAAATTCCTGGATCCTGCAAACAGAGAGCCAACCACTTGAGTCATCAGAATAACCAACAACCAATTCTTGTGAACACCAAATTCTTTGTTATAAACCAAATTCTAGTCATCCAATGTGCACATCATTTTCACAGAATCGCAACCAAACACGCCCTTATTGCTGTCCCTGCATTGTACCCTGTACCTTGCACAGGACAGATTAATCCTAATTTGTGATCCTTCTGGGAAATCAAACCATTTCTTGCAAAGGGTTGAAAGCAAACAAGTCCATATGCCAAGTGATGCTTAACAGAACGTCAATACAAAACTATGATTATTTAATTTGTCTCACTACAGTAGGAAGATGCTTTGTTTGAATAGCTAGCCGCTTGTGATATATAATCAATGTTGTTTGTTCTACTTGAGACGCTGCATTGCATTATTCCAAATGCCATGTAGCCTACATCAAATTACTCTACACAGGATTTCTTTATAGACACATCATAATGGCATTCTTACATGATGGACACTTGGCTAGAAAAGAACTTTGATCACTTTAGCACAGGAAAAGTCCATTGCTGGACTTTTAACAGTTAAAGCTTAACTGACTTGTTTTTATAGCACTCACTCTGTCATTCCTGGAACAAGTTAGGAAGCATTTAAAAGTTGTAAAATATAGCTAACCAACGGAATTTGGTACTGCACATACCCCAATCATTTCTAATCAAATGGAAAATAAATAACTTGGGCATTATAACATCTAAATGTCAAATAAGCAAATACATTTTTGATACATTTTTCAATGAACTGTGAGAATGCAGGGAGACATGCCAACTGAAACAGATCGCCAAATTCTAAAATCGGTAATAGAGTGGAAGGGTTGTTCACTGGCATAATTTGATCACTGGATAATCCGGGCCCAAGACAAGTTCCATACTAACTGAATTTAAGGAACTAAGGTCTGCACTGTCCGGCTTGCCTTGTGATTTACGTCGAATTCTTACTCAATCATGTGACATAAAGATATTGCCAAATGTATATTGCCATGCGAAAACAGTGGTAAAACAGTTATTCAAATAATACATACTAAACAGTTTCTTGGCAAAATTGCAAAGTTGTAATGACGTTATGCCATGGTGCACTTCACTTCTAACTTGAATTGACACAACAATGCTAATGCAATACAGCTAACGCGTTAGCCACAGACAAAATGTCTGGATAGTTTCTAAAAAAGGTATTCTGCTAGTTTAAAAACTGTAAGCACTGTGCACCAAGCCAGATGACACAAGTTAGATATAATGTAAAGATGTTTTGTTCAATGAAGACCCAGCAAACCTAACGTTAATATAGTGTTCTGCAATTCAGTAGTCTGCAGCCAGGCGGCGGCTAAACGCGTTAGCTTGCTTCCTAGCTTGCCATCTCCCACCTAAAAAGTTACCAGCCTGTTATGTTCATTGTCATTTATACTAATCAATAAATGTGACATTTTATAGTAAGAAAACGTTAAAGTACGCCAATGTCAGTACTTAAATACTCGTCTCACCGGTTTCGGTACAAGCTCGACATGGTGATGTTGGAGCAAAGATGAGCTCCTTCGACAGAAAATGCGTGTGCTACAATAAAAATAGTCCGATGTAAATTCATTATCAGAAGTTTTTCTATTTGATCAAGGTGCCGACTCTCTCACTGAGTGATATTTGTGTGTCCAGTACGGCTTCATCTTTCCAGAATCCTATTAATAATTGAAGCACATGAAAATAACTATCAAAATAATGGTAAAAACTCTTCAGGGTCTTTGTAACAGCAGGCTTAATTCTCTTTGGGCTGGACAGCCAATACCCAAATCTTGTGATTCAAATGATCTTCTCCCCTTTTGCATGTTGGGACCATAACATGCATACGGTTGGGACTATGTCCAGTCTGGTTTAAAAGTGTTTTTAGAGCTTTCTTGAAGTATTTTATAGTAAAATTATACAAAACAGAGGAAACTACTGCTAAAAGTATTTAAGCTTGTTAAGATATCTGGTGGTAGTTACTGTTACTATCGTGAGAGGTCGAAGTCCACAACAAAACGCAATGAAAGAATTTTTTTATGAGCCTTTTAGAGAAAACAATGGTTATGCCTATTTATTCAGGACAAAGGCTTATACTGAAAACAGATTTCAGAAATCTCAACCAAAGTTAGGATTTGTTGGTGATTTTCATCGGTGCAGACACAGTATTTTGATTTACACTGAATGACATTTGATATTCGTTGATAATAAAGTGTTTTAACGATAGCAAAGTAACAGCCCAATTTGTGGTTGCACTATAGGTGAACCGGATGTGTAGACTGTTTGTTGACATCAGACGAAAACGAAAACCAGAGGCGACCGTTTATAGCAAAATATATATAAATAAATTACATCAAGCAAAACATCTAACCGTGGTGAAGGCTAAGGTATAACAATGGGTGATAAACTATTCATTCAAGAAATGTTGACAAATCTTGCACTGTGCATTGTACAGCATTGTTCGCTCGTAGTAGTAGCCAGACAGCTAGCTAGCCTAACTTTAAATCACTGGTTAACCTGGCTAACATAACATCAGCTAACGCTACATTAGCCAACTCACTAAATCCGGACTTTGGCCTAGATGGTTCATAATTAGACAAACTTTTGTTTATCTGTCAATGTCCTAGCTGTCATAGCTACATTGAGAAAACTGAGAAGCTAGTAGCCGACATAGTTTTGAAAAACTTGTCTTAGCTTCACCGCCAAATAAGCTAACGGTAGATTTCAATGAGTAAGTTAGCTAAGGTTACTATTATGTAGCATGACAACCTGTCCGTCGTACGTTTTAGCTGTAGCTAGCGAGCGATGTGAGCAACATTGGTCGTAAAGCATAGTTGAAGTTCCAGGTGTTAAGATACACATTTAACATTGATCTGTACGTTAGCATTGTTCTGTTCCAGTAATAGTTGTAATAGTAATAGTGGAAAGATAAACATGAAACTCTCTCAGTAAGATTGTGTTAATTTAGTCAACGAAAGAATAGGCAAAATATGAAAACACAGTCTTTCAGTAGCCATATCACTTTCAACCTTTTGAAATTTTAAAATATGTTGGTGTTAGTTTCACAAGGCAGCATATCACTGGTATAGAGTTGGAAAGCTATGGCGGGTTTATTTCTTTGCTAAACTACTGAAGAGGTCAGAGTGCCTCTCACAGATCAAATATTTAAAAGTCCAACACGTTGGCATTCATTTTTGTCTTACAATGACGTGAATTCAAAATAGAATCAGTTTATTAGTGATATCATAGTAACAACATCAGTTATTTCAGCAACAATTTCGGTTTATTATATTTTATTTATAAACTTTCTTTTGGGGCTTTAAGCAAGGTTGACTTTAGAAATGTTAGAACCAAGTGACTAATAATCTGACAAAGTCATTTTACATACACTTCCATACGCAGCTTCCTGGGCTGAGGAGGTACTGATTTTCCTGGCCCAGAGAGCCCCTTCCGAATCCTGATGACCCGCCTTTGAATCCAGTGTCCATCGCCTAAGGCCACCTGCTCTGCCCTGTTTTTGCCCAGAGCCAAACAAGGTCAAGCTAATCATGGCGTCCAAAGCAGGGGACAACCCTGACAGCCTCATGGCTCTGTCTACAGCCTTTTGCCTGAGGAACCTCCGAAGGACCATGTGCTACCAAGGCGACAGCAACAAGCTCTGTTTGCGCTCCGATGTCTTCTTGCCAAGCGAGATCTGTGACAAGCTGGTCAACACGTATGTTTTGAAATGAACAGCAATTTTGTTCCTCATACTAAACTTATTTCTAAACCTTCTTAGGATGCAGTTATTTGGCATTATACCAGAATCAGGAGTCGGACAAATAAATGGAAGTATTATTTAGTAATGCTAATAATTGTATTATTATTAGGATTTTGTCTACTGACTGTTTAATATATTGTTTTCTATAAGTTACTGTATTATGTTTGACATATCTGTGCCACTTTTGTCAAGTTTTTTTTATTGTTATTTAGGGAAATATTGAAGAAGAGTTCAAAACTCAATTTACATTTCCCCTTGTTACAGTACTAATGTAAAAGGAAAATGTGTTCAGGACACTGGTTGACATTGCTTACATAGCTTTTACACAGAACTACAAGTATATCATTTCAAATTCTTAGTCAGGATTAATGCTGTTCATGTAAGCAAACCTTAACAGTGTTTTAGATAGCGTTGTGACAACGTAGAGCGTTTTTTTTTTTTTTTTTCAAGGTATATGGAGCTGGTCCACACAGACAGTAACTTTGAACCGCAGGATGGCTTCTTCCAGCTGTTCTCTGACCCTCAGAGCACTAGACTGACCAGGGTACAGCTAAGGGAAGACTTCATACAGGACAAGGATCTGGAAGCCATTGGGAAACAGGTATCCTTTCCTGTTCAACTAGACGTAAAATTGAAGCAGTCGTCTTAGAATTTTTTTTTTTTTTTTCATTCAAATGTTGTTGTTTTTTTGTATCGTAGGCAACAAAAGTTAGAGCACTATACTTTTTTTTTTACCAGGATCTGATCGAGCTCCACCTCACTTACTGCAACAGACTGACGGCGCGTAGCCTAAAAACACTCACCTGCTTCCGGCAGACCTTGGTATCGCTCTGCCTCTTTGGTTGCAACCGCATCTTCTACAAAAGAGGTCCCCCACTTGCCCGCCCCGAGGATGACGAGGAAGACGAGGAAGAGAGCCCCGCCTCAAGGCAGGCGTTGGATAAAAGCTTCAGCTTCCAGGGCTTCAACCGCCTCAGGCTGCTCAACTTGGGGGGGCTTCCAGGTGAAATGGACGCAGAGGCCCTGCTTAAGCCCTTGCAATCCCTCACGGCACTAGACCTGTCGGGGGTGCAACTGTCCAAAACGGCGTTCCTGACCCAGTGGAAAGAGAGGCTGGCTTCTCTTGTGCTCTACAACGTGGACCTCTCAGAGGAGCTGGTCAGTATTGTGGTGGAACTGGGGAACCTCAGGTAAGCTTGACACAGTCATAAAGTATACAATGAAAACCTAAAACACATTCACTTATTTATATACAGAGCATTATAATTTAAAGGTACTATTACAAATTTGTAATTTATATCTGCATACCGTTTTCTAAAATTGTAGTAAAAAAACATAAAAAGAAAATTCTGGATTGAGGGCTTTTGTACACAGGATGATCAGTGATCTCATGCATTGCGTCCCCTAGGCATCTGGACATCTCCAGGGAGAGCCGGCGGGCGGCAAAGTTCAAGATGACTCGGAAGATCCTCACAGCCATCGTGCAGAGTCTGGTCAACTTGGTGTCGCTGGACATCTCGGGCCACATCATGCTCGACAACTGCACTGTCTCTCAATTAGAGGAGAGCCATACACACACACAGGGCCGTCAGCCAAGGTGAGAAACCAGCTCATTGAAACAGAGAACACATCATTGAAATTACTCTTTTCTGCACAAATTAGTGTAATGGAAGAATTCAACTTTTATTGAGTATTTGTTATGTGTCTGTTGGCAATAGTTTAGACAGAGAAACAAAGTTAGAAAAATATTTTGATGAAATGAATGCAAACCATAAAGTATATACAGTTGTGCCAATATGTATTGAACCCTCTGCAATTTTTCTTTATTTTCCCATATTTACCATACTTAATTGTTGCAGATCTTCTAACAAACTTTATACTAAGACAAATTCAACATTAATTATTAGTAAATATAGTTATTTAATTATTACTTCATTTATTCAAAATATGGGAAAATAAAGAAAAACAGCAGGGGGCAAATACATATTCATGGTACGCTATGGCTATACAGCATTTTTTCAGGAAGTATTCGACATGCGCTTTCTCTGGAGCTCGCCTGCTTTCTTTTCTAGCTGTTTGTGAATGATGCATTATGCAATTATTTAAAAAGTGTATTATATTTTTCAGCACGGAGCCCTCCAAGAGTAGTATCTATCCTTTCCAAGAGCTTAAAAGGCCCCTACAGTTTCTGGGACTCTATGATACCACCCTTTGTAATGTGACACACATCCCGGCATATAAGGTAACATTTTGCTTTGACATCTACACATTGACATGCCACTAGTGCCTGACTCACTGAGAGAAATGAACAACATTTTTTAAAGCAGGCCGAGTTATTGGCTGTCAGACCGGTTATGAAATCTTACGCCTGAATCTGGATGTGATGCTCTTCCAGGTAACCGGCTCCAAGAACGAAGACCAGGTGCTCAACGCCATCGAGGCTTACACAGAGTTTCGTCCCGAGCTGGCCCACCGAGCCATCAACCAGCTGTTCGACATCGCCAGGATACAACACTGCAGCCAGCTTCTGCGAGCTCTGCAGGTGGGACACCCAAACGACCTAAAGGCCTTGCACTGACAAAGAGAAATCTATGCTTAGTGGTTCCCCCCCACCCCCCACCCCCCCTCGGAAATTTGAACGGCTGTCGTAAACAACAAGTGTTTGCGTTTGTTAAGGGTTGTGCCCGTCCTCTAACTTTCCTAATCTCCCCCTCTAGCTTGTCATCGCGGCTCTTAAATGCCACAAGTACGACAAGAGCATCCAGGTGACCGGCAGCGCTGCTCTCTTCTACCTGACCAACACGGAGTACCGCAGCGACCAGAGTGTGCGCCTGCGGCGGGAAGTCATCGAGGTGGTGCTCAACGGAATGGAGCAGTACCAGGAGGTCACGGTAGGGTCAAGATGCCAACCCATGCTCATCCAGTCCCCCAGTGTACAAAGCTGGATTCTCGATGAAAGGGATGTTCTGAAACTTTTTTATATTTGTATCCGGACCAATAGGATTTGTGTAGATGCAACTTTGAATGCTGTGAGCCCAGCTTGCCACAAATGGGTAAAGCGAGCTTGATATTGACTTTCTAGCATGGTGTTGCACCGAAAGGGCCGTCACATCCAAATACAAGCACAGGCAAAAGCATTCGTAGCCAGTCGACACATGACAAATAATCTAACGGACTTATACTTCCAAAGCACAATGTGTGCCTTAGTGACTTAAATTGACGTGAGGTAGTCGGGGGGGGAAAAATAGTTCCTTATCTTCTGCTATTTCCTCTTCTTCCGTGCCAACCCCTCCCAATTTCAACTCCTACCCTACACTGGCGTACCACGCGTCGCAGGTCCAGAGAAACTGCTGTCTGACACTGTGCAACTTCAGCATCCCCGAGGAGCTAGAGTTCCAGTATAGCCGAGTCAACATGCTGCTTCTGAAGATCCTGGAGCCTGCCAGGCAGGATGAGTCCATCCAGCGCATCGCTGTGCACCTCTGCAACGCGTTGGTCTGCCAAGTGGACAACCATCACAAGGAGGCTGTGGGCAAAATGGGCTTTGTCAAGGTAGGCCGCACAATATTTTTGTCCCGGGATGGAATTTTTATTTAGTCTTGATTTCCGTTTCCATTGTGTACTGTATGCACAACTAATTTATTTCATTTTTGAAATGTCAAAAAATGTTACATGTTGCAAGCAGAACAAGTGTTTTGGAGTATAACACGAATAGGATAAATTGTACTCACCGGCCTCCCTGTCTTTCTTTATCAGACGATGCTGAATCTGATCCAGAAAAAGTTGCAGGACCGAATGGTAAGCCTCAGCCTCATTGACACGCAGCACAAATACCCCGTCCTGTTCTCATCCCTCAAGAACTGTGTCGTTCCCTGCATATTTTTCCTTTAGTGTGACCAGGTCATGGAGTTTTCCTGGAGTGCCCTGTGGAACATCACTGACGAGACGCCTGACAACTGTCAGATGTTCCTCAATTGCCGTGGCATGAGCCTTTTCCTGGAATGTCTGCAGGTTAGGACACACTGACATAAGGGCTGCCGCCGCAACACGTTCCTTAAATGTCCACCATTCCAGCTGTGTCTAACCATGTAATAAAGTCAAAAGCCTAACCTAATGAACTCAGCCGTGGAATGTTCTAAAAACATTCAATGACCTGCGGTTTGCGGCATTTTTCACTGCCTCCTTTTGATTTCGTTATTTATTTTTTTTAAAGGAATTCCCGGACAAGCAAGAGCTCCACCGCAACATGCTGGGGCTGCTGGGAAACGTGGCAGAGGTGAAGGCACTGAGGCCGCAACTCCTCACCCCACAGTTCATCAATGTCTTCAGGTAAGATGGCGTCACAGGATCACCACTTTTCTTTAAAAAATCAAAAAAATCAAAAGATTTCAATGGTCAAAGAGAGCATTATTTAGTATG
The DNA here is from genome assembly GCA_017639675.1 of Aplochiton taeniatus. Taxonomy (NCBI): domain Eukaryota; kingdom Metazoa; phylum Chordata; class Actinopteri; order Galaxiiformes; family Galaxiidae; genus Aplochiton; species Aplochiton taeniatus. The sequence continues at coordinate 7,382,389 of CM030172.1, forward strand.
TGGGTAATGTATCGAAAATTATAATTTGTTAAGCAACTACTTAAAAAAAAAAAAAAAAAGGTTCTACCAATAGCATTTTACCAGTTGGATCACTAAGCTCACTGTCCTGGCTTTGTGTTGCAGTAACCTTCTCGACAGCAAAGCCGATGGGATCGAGGTCTCCTACAACGCATGCGGGGTTCTTTCCCACATCATGTTTGACGGACCAGATGCGTGGAACATGGAGGATCCGCTGAGAGACACCATCATGGACAAGATGTTTGAGGCCATGCAGAGCTGGGACATCACCTCACGCCGCAACATCAACTACAGGTGAGGAACGCCCGCACACCTTGGGACTCTTCTTCTTCTTCTTCTTCTGAGGAGATTCCGATACTGTCATCGCGCACCCTGAAGCCATAACCACTTGATACCACTTTACGTGGATTAGAGTCCCTCTTCGTTGTCGTTGTGCTAGACTATTTGAATGAAACCTACTTTACTTCCTCAGGTCAGGTTTTCTATTTGAATGAAACCTACTTTACTTCCTCAGGTCATTTGAGCCTATTCTCCGGCTGCTACCCCAGGGCATTTCTCCAGTCAGTCAACATTGGGCTACGTGGGCGCTCTACAACCTCGTATCTGTATACCGTGAGTATCTGACGTACCAACCGAAAACGTAAAGAGCATGACTCATTTAAACGTTTAAAGCAGCGTTTGAATCAAAAGAATACAATGAAAGTACTTGTTTGCACTGTTACGTTACGTTTCATTCGTGTTCTTGTTGAAAATGTCGTTTTCTTGGTTTGAATGTTACAAGGCTAAATCTTTAGTCTGTATTGATGGTGCTTTCCCGTAAATGTTTCCACTTCTGCCTTTCGTTCCTCAGCGAGCAAATATTGCCCCTTGCTCATTAAGGAGGGAGGGATCTGCCTCTTGGAGAAGGTTCTAGAATTGGAGACCTCACCGGAACAAACCAAGACCATGGCAAGGTACTATCAAATATCTACCCCTGGGGTAAAGATACACTACACAATATATACTGCTGTAATGTTGAACTTCGATTTGACAGAATCTAAAAGGTTTTGTAGTGCAGTCTAGAACTTGGCCAGACTTGAACAGAGCAAAATGGTCTCACACATCGTAGTATGTTGATTAATTTAAAAGAACAACGTCTTCTTTTTCTTTTCACAGGAAAGTAATGGAGCAATGTGAGAATTTCAAAGAGGATCCCATGGAAGTTAATCAAGGACAAGAGGCAAACCACGGACAAAGAGGTTGATGCAACAGAGGTCAACGTTGCACTTTGAACTCAAAGCAAGCCGTCATCATATCCTCTTTACCATTCTTAACGCAAGGAGCAGTTTTGGGGCATCGATTTACTGTAGAGCAGAACAACTGTGCTTTTGGCCTCTTGTAGGGGCTATCTGGGCAGAACCCTGTTATGCGACGCTATAGGGAGTTAACATATGGTGCATGGAGTTGGTGTGAGTGTGGGTCTGAATTGTTTTTGTTGCACATATTATGCGTTATTTGTACAATGGATTTATGTTCTTTTCTTGTTCTTTGTAAATCTGTCCATAGGGATCTGAGTGTGTGTGTGTGTGTGTGTGTGTGTGTGTTTGCGTGCGTGTATGCTCATTCATGAGCTTTGTGAAAGTTAAATACAAAGAACAAAACACTGGGGAGATACCTGCCTCTCACCAAAAGGAAACAAAAAGATGCTTTAATGCCTGTTTTTTTTCAAGCGTGTCTAGGAAGATCATCTAAGCTTAGTTTCCACCAGCACCATCTGTGAGAGTAGTCACTCCCTCGTGCTCTTCTTCAGAATCTTTGACCTGCTTGTGTGTACATTTGAGATGGTTTTGAGCTACGCTATCAGCCATGGCATCACAAGCACTAAGCTGTGGACAGTTGTAACGGCACCGTGAAGTTAGGATCGTCTGTGGAGTCCAGCTGGGATGCTGCACTGGAGAAGAGGCATTGATGATCACCTCGCCAAGGAAGAAGTCTTTCCAGATTCTGTGGCACAGGGACGGACTTTTGCGTTCTTTATGTACATATTTTACGTTTTGTTTCATCTTCCTCCTGTATGTTTTTATGACATAATTATAAACACTCCAATTATTTCTCTGTATATTTACAGTATGTTCCTGATTCTGCACTCAATTTAGCCAGTTAACACCAAGGACTATGATTTTGAAACCTGTACCTAGAAGACTCATTATACAAGTTTTTCACATTACTGAAAAAACTAGCTCAATTGAATCCATACTGAAATGTTTTAATGTCGAAGGCATATGCTGTTAATACAATAAGTAATAAGAATTGCAAATATTCACTAACAAAAGCGGATGTGCAACTCCGACGGACTTAATCAGCACATCTTTTTTCTAATTAGATAATGTGTCATCGCCATTCAGGGACAACAAACTTGTCTATAGCCCCCAAAACATTGTATTTTGAAAGATTAGGGGAGTTGTCATCCTTAGAGATTCAGAAAGCTTGATACTGAATAACCTGCAAATGTTAAAGCTCACTATTTAAGCCGATTAATTGAATTTAGCAATTGGACTAATTATCAGGAGTTGCCTTTTAATTGTATCTACATGTGGGGAATCTGTTATATAATAGCATGGTTTTTCACTCACTTTTCATATTTACATTGTTTGGGGTCATTGTCTGCACTGTAAAATCTGTCATTACCAAACCCATTACGTATTTTTTTGTTTTGTTTGTTTTTTTTGTTTTGCATAACTGGAACTGGTACAACTATTTTCTTCAACCAGTATTTCCAAATGGAAGAACAAGAAAAAAAAAGTGTTTGCATCATAAAGTACTGTTCTGTAGCTTAGTTGAAGTACCACCATAGAGCTTATAATAGTTATGTTATAAACTGATATGAGGTGTTGGAGCTGCTAATCACACTGGGAAAAATCCTTATATGTACCTTATAATTAAAAGGGTCTGACTGTGGTTAATTAGGTGTAAATAAGGCTCATGACGAACAGCCTACATCTGCGTACATCACTTTAAAATGCAGGTTGTAAATCTCATGCCTCCTGGCTGTAATATTTAATAATTGACCAATAAAGTTGGAGTGTTTATATAAGCACTTAGTGTCATTTTCAGTTTTGTACAGGCACACCCAAACCGCCCATTGCTGTAATTGAAGATGATGGATAACATAACTAAAGGTGCAGAATGTGCGTTTAATTTTCTTGCAAAAAAAACATTTAGGATTTTTTTTTACGTGTATTACCTACCACCTGGCATATATCCATGAATCAAGTGCTCTGAGAGCAGATGCGCTCTATATGAGGAGCAATGCCCCCCAAAAACCTTTGGAAGCCCTTTAAAAACGAACCAATCAGGACAGTTGTTGCAAGGAGGCGTGGCTACCTACTGTCAATGCGTTGGCTTTTTTTTGGCAGTTGTGTTCCCGTTTTTCCTCTCTACATACTGCACATTTAATTCCACGCAGTACATTTAGTGAATGAATCATATAAAATGATGAACTTCAGAATAACAGACTTCTACATAATCCGACTTTTTTGTTTAGGCTACTAAGTGCCTTCAACCAAGTACTGAGTGAAAATGTATGCTACCTGTAAACCCCTGCACATAGCCATAGCGCTATTTAAAGCTGTGGACTAAAATAAATCCTCTAAAACTCAAGGACATAATACTGTAGGCCTATGTGAAGCAGGACAGTATGACTGGGCCTCTCATTACAACGATTTGAGGCGAGACCCAGTTTGTGATATAACAACATAACCACGTGCACCTTTTCAGTTCCAAGTTGCATTATGGGAGATTTTACGTAACGCCAACATGGCAGCTAACTGCCTGAGTGTTTTAAGGCAGGCCGGGAGGCAGATTTTTAAAGTTTCAAGCGGCGCAACATCTATTAAATATTGTTTGTTTCCGCATGTTTTAGGCAGATGCGTAAGCAAGGCACATGGCACGGGTAGTTCCTCGTTCCGAAAGAAATTCCTCTCCAGTCACTTGCAACACAGCCGTAACCGTGTTGCGATGGGGTGCGCTTTTTTGGTTGGAGGTGGTATCGGATGTTACCATATTATAAAATTATCTACTCGAATTATGTTAGCGGAAGAGACATTGGCTGCTCACGTAAGGAAGGCTTCTATTTTTTATTTAATGTATGGCATTTTTTTCATATTTCTTGCCTGTCAACCGGTTTACGTCGTCTGTTATCTTCAGGATGCAAAGATGTCTTTTAAAATAAGTTCACCTGAATTATTTATTCATATAGGTCATAATGCCCACCAGTTCATTTCAATTTATTTCAACTTTTTTTCTTCTTCTTCTCCAACATCATGCAAATTGCTCTTGTCACAGACAGTGGATACGGGTCATCGGTTCACCTTATACCAGTACAAGACCTGTCCACACTGCAGCAAGGTCCGGTCCTTTCTTGACTACTATGGCCTGTCGTACAAGACAGTAGAAGTAAATCCAGTTATGCGAACAGAAATAAAGTGGTCCGAGTATCAAGAAGTTCCTATCTTAATGGTGGAGGGAAAGGAATCCGTGGTGAGAGCGTTACATCCGATTATATAGGCTGTCTTTTATGCTCGGATCTGCATTGCTGATCTATATTCAATTGGTTTTATACCTGTTTTACGTGCGGATACACTAATTTACTTACTGTTATTAGCAACTCAACGAGTCTTCCGTGATCATCAGTGCAATGAAGACATGCATGATCGACAAGTAAGTTGATAATAGTTTTGTTACTGCCCTGGAGGGTATCTTTATTACTAAATGCTTTGATATAATTTTTATTGTATTTGAATACTTTTGTGTCTATTGTATTGCAGAGAGAGGTCACTTTCAGAGGTTGTTGAATATTTTCCAAGACTTCCATCAACCAATTCAATGGGACAAGAAGTTATGGAATACACCAATAAATACTGGGTGATGCTCAATGAGATTGAGATAACATTGGTTTACCCATCCAAAAATGCCAGGAAGTAAGATAAGTTTACTGCTACTCTTCACAGAGTTTAATTGATGAATTCATGACCTTTTACTATGTGTATTCCTATCATTTTAACTATACGTCCCAAATTATTGTTAAATGCTAATTATTTTAAAAACTGTTAGGCTAGGCAAGAATTTGGGAATTCCTATGGAATTCATTTCAATAAGCGTTGTACTTCTGCTTTGGGTCCCAGGGAAGAAGTAAAGTGGCGCCAGTGGGCAGATGACTGGCTTTTGAACCTCATAAAGCCTAACATATACAGATCCCCAGCTGAGGCATTGGCCTCTTACAGGCACATGGTTAAGCAAGGCAACTTTGGTCCTGCTGATAACTTCTTGACTACCTTCTTTGGAGCCTTTTATATGTTCTGTGTCTCCAAATTCCTCAAAGTCTGGTGGGTATTTTGCTCATAATTTGGTTAAGTCCCTCCACATGTCCTGCATCATGTCTGATTATTTATTTATTTTACTGGTTATTTGTTGTTTTTTTGTTTGTTTGTTTAATTTGTATTCTATGTGGTGCTAGATTGATCAACGATAGCCTATTTTAGATCTTTTACCTATTTGGCTACTTGGCAATAAGTTTTAATTCTTTTAAAATCTTAATTGTAATCTATTTTTTGGTTCCCCTTCAAAATTGTAGGTATAGGCTGCAGGATGATGTAAGGGAAGATCTTTATATTGCTGTCAATGAATGGATAACAGCTGTTGGGAAGAAGAGGAAATTCATGGGTGGAGACAATCCCAACCTCGCTGACCTGGTACATTTTTTTCATATTTTTTTCTGAACTAACTTACTTACTATAAGATAGTTATCAGTTTCCCACGTGGCCCTCCAAACAATATGCTCCTAATAGTTGGTTGTACCCAGTTACTGTAAGAGGATTTATTGCGCAACACAATGCACAGTATTAGCCCAATTGTTTTGGTTGAAACTTTTCTGTAATTCCACCACACTTACTAATACAGAACTATATCTCTCATTTCCCTAACCAAACAGGCAGTGTATGGTGTCCTTAAAGCAACAGAGGGTCTGGAAGCCTTTGAAGATGTCATGGACAACACCAAGGTCAAGAAATGGTATCAGGCCACTGAGAAAGAAGTCAAGAGGCACGGTGGTCTGTGCTTATGAGAACCCTGTCACCAGCAATGATGTCCTCTTTGTTGCTGGTGTTATAAGAATGTGTCACTTTCTAATGTGTGTTACTGTTCAAAGCCTTATTTTCAGTGGATGCGTCCAAATGTAGCCTTGTTGAGTTGCAGACCATGTGATTAAGGAGTGAGCAAGTCACTTCCTCAGGGGTCTGAATACTTGCCATCTTTTTTTTTTTGTTTGTTTTTGTTTTTTTGAGGGTGTCTTCTTAGCCTGTGCATTGGACGATTATGTTGATGCTTAGGGCACAACCAGTTGGCACTGATGCATTTCATCTACAAAAAGACTGAATTCTGTAGTGCAAAAAAGTGTTTTCTCCCACCCCAGCTTGTTTTGGTGACAACAGAGATACATGTCCACCAGAGACACTTAAACATGTGATTCTTGCATACTTGTGCAATGTGCTTGGATTCGGGATTAGTCAAGCAGACAGATGAGATTGCACAAGTACAGTATATTTAAACCATGAATCTTTCAATTGGAATGTCAACCGGCGTAAGACACCAATACATTATCTGATGGGCCGGAAATATTAAGACACCTTAAAGACAGAGCCACAGATAGAGTTGTGGGAATTCAGAAGGCTTTTGTCATGTCTTGTGTCTAAAGAATACAGTTCTGTTAACTTTACTTGAAATGTACACCAATATAAATATTCTGTTGTGACAACTCCTATTCCAATGTTATTTTTATTTTTTGGGGAAAGACTGCACTATACATTCCACTTGACAATGTTTGCATACAACGTTGTTTGTAGAAAGCTGTCTGAAATTTCTCCAATGCTACATTACCCTTTTGAGAAAAACTTTACCAGTAAACAAAGACACAAGATTAAATTTGAATCGAGGCGAGCAGTCACTTTTGCATTAGAATCTTCCTTGAATAAAACCGTAATCAGATGTATGTACTTTATCATTATCAGAATCTTTTATTTGACATGTACCAGTTTTGTTTTGGATTTACTGTCTACCATTTAGGACAGAATGCAACTTTTTCATACAGTCAGATCATGCTCAAATCAAAGTCAAGTGATACATTTAAGTTTTTAAGGGGAATTTCTTGAAGAATATCCACTGTAATTATGTAAGATGTCTCCCATCCCCTAATAAACAGCATAATTCTATAAAATGTAAATCGTATTGTAATCATTTACCGAAAGTAGCTCAGCCTATCAGCTCTTTCAATGCACCTATCTCCAGTGAAACTGTCTCGATAAGAATGTAAAAATAGTGTATTTTGTTAAAAAAAAGTCACTAGATGTCACTCTTGTAACTTTGGATTGTAGGATGTAAACCAACACTGTTCTTTGTACATATTCTATATACATATATTGAGATATTACAAAAATTGTTTTAATTAAACAGACATTAAACATGGAAGGCACAGGTATTTTCATCAGGGTTACGACAGCTAAGGCAACTGAGAATGTAGTAAGACGTTATGCTTGCTGAACAACTTGATAGACTGGAATGTACGCTGGCCAAGGTAAAGGCGTGAAATGGAACATGATGCAATGTAAAAAAATGCACGTTCCGCATTCATTTTTTTTAGAGATGATTAGCAAAACTTACAACTGCAATAATCCAAATGTATATGAATACAATTGAATAAAAAAAAAAAGCTTATTGTCACGATCAGCTGTTCTCTATTTCGCCAGTAGGGGTATGCGCATCGTCTTTATAACCTGATAGATATTTAATTGGTTCATTGATAAGCGTTTAAACGTATCTACGTCTTTGTTAAGTTTTTGTCGGGCTTTGTGCTGTAAATAACTGGTTTTTGATTTTGGGACAGGCATTGCAAGTAAATTACAATTGCTTAATCTTACGCATTTATAAACTCACGTCATGATGGACTCACCCAGACTCGCCTTTTTCGTCAGTCACCTGACAGCCCTCTGACTGTAATCATACGAGTTTCCCTAGCAGCAAATACGGCACTTGCTAGCGAGCTCCAGCTGGAGCAGCTAACACAGTTCTCTTCTACACCAGTAAACAGCGACAGAGGCAATCATGGCCCTCTTGGAACTTGCCATGCAAGGACTCTCTATATTCGGATTTATTTTGTTTTGTGTGCTCTGGCTTATGCATTTCATGTCAATCATTTATGTGTAAGTATATGCATTTTTATCGTTCCGACGTTTGCGTTATATCTAGCTAACCTGATTCAGTTGTATGGTTCATTGACTGTGGGGGATGTTTTCATTTTGGCCAGCTAGCTAACCGGTTTAGGGTGTTTTTGTAGCCTGCTATGAACGTTTTTCTTTTTTTCTTTTTTTCTTTCTTGCTTAGGTCAGCAGTTTACCTAACAGTACATTCAAGTAAATAAGGTTAGCTAGCTGGCAAACGTTAGCTATTTTGTGCTAGAGTTAATAATTATTATCTAGAAGACTAACGTTACCCTTAGCGTTTGTTTGCTAGCTAGACTTGATGCTGGTTCAATCCGCCCATTCGAAACCAATTTGTATTTTGATTGAAACAATATTTACTCGTAAGCAATGTCAGCCATAGTTGCCTAATTAATACATTTTAAACGCTTTAACTGCAAGCTAACAGGCTAAGGGGAGGGTGGGAAAGGGACTCTGCTGACACTTACTGTCTTTGGACTGTGTACAGTTTAGCAGCATGGGCTACACGTTGAGATCTATTTAAGTGTAGTTACTTGATGAGAGTAAAAGGAACACAAATGGTCTTTCTTTCTCCCTTAATTTTTATTTGTTTCTGTTCGTTTGAATGTGCCACTGTGCAGCCGCCTCTATCTCAACAAGAAGGTCAGCGAGACGAAGCAGCCTTATTGCAAGCTGTCAGGAGTTTCTTTGCTTAAACCATTGAAAGGAGTTGACCCCAATCTCATTAACAACCTTGAGACCTTCTTCGAACTGGACTACCCCAAGGTACACACTCGATCATTCACTTTTTTCTCTAGCTTTCTGTATTTTATCTTTGCTGTCTTTTTCTCAGTCTGACTGAGTTATTTTGTATCCTGAAATTAGTTCTTATTAGCTAACTGATTGAATGATTATGTTAAGGGTCATTATTTGCTACCTTACCAGACTACGCTAACTTCTAAGCATTTTAGGCCTACCTGTACCCCCTTCCATGCAGGTGCACTCAGCTATCCAACATCATTTGTATACCCAATGTTCGTGAAAGAAATAAGACAATAGAATGTGTGTGTGTGTGTGTGTGTGTGTGTGTGTGTATATATGTGTGTGTATGTGTGTATATATATATATATATATATATATATATATATATATATATATATATATATATAATATATATGTGTATGTATGTATGAAATTAATACTTAGAATCAATATTATGGTGATATTTAACGTGTAATTTGTCACACACACACACACACACACACACACACACACACACACACTCATAGTTCAACAAATGTTTTCTTTTCAACACACCAGAACTTTTTTTTGTGCCTCTCAGATTTGGAGATCCTTAATCTGAACATATACCCGTAACATTTAATTGCAGTAGGACAGAAATTATGTTGTTTGTGATGTGAGTGTTATAAAGGATTACCTACTTTATTATCAGTCAGAGTTTGTAGTTTCGTCTAGAGTGACAGCAGCAGGTAAAACAAGCTTCTCCACGGCAGGGAACGGCTCTTTGGCCTAGCTACCATTAATCAAACTGCGTATGATTCCTCTTCCATGCTGTGGGTACAATATTAGCATCTGTTATTTTGGATTCTTTGGTCATAAATCCTACAAACTTTTTTTTTTTTTTTTAAATCGAAACTAATTGTCAGGACTGTGGTGATATTGTAAATGGACTGGTTTCCACATCTTTCATATCACCACATCATCGAGGTACCACTCAACACTCAACATCAGAGGCGATAGCAGTTGTTTTGTTTCGTTTTACTGACCTATGAGTTTCTGTTAGCTATCTGATGGACCTGCTTAATCTATGGTATTTATTCTCTGCCTTACTTGACTACGGTAACTTGAAAGCATTTTAGGCCTCTACCTGAACCCCCTTACATGCAGGTGCACCTAGCTATCTATCATTTATGTACTAAATGTTTGTGAATTAATTATGACATTAGAATGAATAAAATACCAAATAATTTAGGTGAAGCATTGCTTTTGGATCTGGCACTTGTCGCTTTTGTGAAAAGAGAATATTTTTTAATGAGGTAGCAATGTAAATGTACTAAGTTTAATGGTTTTATTGGAGAACAACACATCATAATGGACATATTGCTTCGAAGTCTGCTTGGTAGTCATGTATAATGAAGCAGTCAGGGACATCCTGTTAATTTAAGTAATGTTATTTCATGTTCCCAGTTTACTTGTTCTTTTCCCGTTTTGCATCTAGTTGGGATGACGGGTCTGTTGGTTTCTGCCATGGGCCCAAACATTTAGCTTCAGCCAGATAATTGTTTAATTACATTAGCCAAAGACTGCTGTCTTGCTGTCTCCATTCCTCCCATATCACCTCTAGCGCAATTGTACTTTAAATGGATAGACATGGATTTGATCTAAAAGAATTCTAAAAGAAGACATAAATTGCTACATTAATTTTGTAAGGTTATCCACCCCAATATTGTTTACAATATGTGTCTACAGTATGATGCTGGGCTATGAGGACCCTGTGAGGTGTGTGAGGTCCAACTGTTTGTCTCTGTTTGTAGTATGAGGTCCTGCTGTGTGTTCAGGACCACGATGACCCGGCAATCGACGTCTGTAAGAAACTGCTGGGGAAGTATCCCAACGTTGACGCCCGGCTATTCATTGGTAAGACTCTCTGCTCCTGCTCCAGCATTTACTCTGACCTTTTATCTGGCCATGGCTATTCAAATTATTATGGGATGGGCTGCTAGTTGACTTTGAAGCTTGTTGTTGGTTATTCTAAATGTAATCACCACAAAGCGTCAACTGAATCTATAGAAAGGTGAAAGGCATTGGCTAGTTTCACTGTGTCAACTACCCTTCGGCCAGACCAGAGATTTGACTTGATATAGTAGAAATAGGTCATTCAGATAATCTAATGTACGGTTTATAATCACGGACATTTTGACTATTGAGAGTTGTTTTTTTTCTCTGTTATTTGTCTTTTCATCTAATCGGGTTGCTGGTTTTAAACTATTTGACTTGTAAAACGATTTCAGAATGCCCGTCCCTAATTTGTATGCTCATTTGACCTGATCATTTTCAACTCTTGAGTGTGACCTCTAAAGTCAGGTTGGCAGGACGTATCTTGAGGGGAGCGGTGGCTGACCTAGCTGTGTGTGTTGGTCTTCCTTTACCAGGAGGGAAGAAGGTCGGCATCAACCCCAAGATCAACAACCTGATGCCAGGCTACGAAGGAGCCAAATACGACCTGGTGTGGATCTGCGACAGTGGCATACGAGGTGAACCACTATCCGCCATCAGACACCCTCACTAGGGCTTCAACTTTAACCCTGTCCTGATACCCCAGGAAGTGGATATACAGGTCAAACAGGAAGTAGTCTGGTTGTGTTCCTCCTCACATGTCTTCATGCTCCAACCACATTGAAGACACTAGCTGACATGCCAGGTTAAGCTGTGTTTGTATATACTATTGGGAGGAATCTCCCTGTGACTGTGTAAACTTTGGGTCATGGGGCGAGGTTGTGTGTTTTTACCCCTCTGACCATCTAAATTGTGTTGGCAGTGAAACCTGACACCCTGACAGACATGGCTAATCAGTTGACCGAGAAGGTGGGTCTTGTCCATGGCCTCCCCTATGTTGCGGACCGACAAGGCTTTGCCGCTACGCTCGAACAGGTAAGGCTGAAACCAACATAATCTGTTCTGATGTCGTGCCAGCTGTAGGCCCAGGTGTGGCTGAGTAAAGATTACTCCATTCTGTTCCATTCCAACAAAGACCATGGTATTATGAATTAGCCCTGCAACTGGTTTCTTTATGATTAGGAGCAGGGAAGATTGGGAGTGTTAAGCTTGCAGTGGAAAATCAACCTGATAACAACAGACAAAGAGCAGATGAGGCTGGCTTTGCAGTAAATATTGTGGTTCAGAGTCCTGTTGTAACTTGCGACTGCGGTTTAATGACTTAATAATTGAAGACGTGCTCTTTGGCAGTGGGCCAAAACAAAAAGCATACCCTATGGTTAATGTAATCATTTTTTCAAAGCTGTTGGCAGGCCTAGAAATTCCATGTCCATTTATGAAGTGTGTGTTTTTATTTTCTTCAGGTGTACTTTGGGACATCCCATCCCCGTTCCTACATCTCGGCCAATGTGACAGGCATCAAGTGTGTGACAGGGATGTCCTGTCTGATGAGGAAGGACGTCCTGGATCAGGCCGGGGGACTGGTGGCCTTCGCTCAATACATTGCTGAGGACTACTTCATGGCCAAAGCCATTGCAGACCGGTACAAAATCGCAAAACAGTGTTCTGATTTGAAATCAGCCATAAAAGCCTAGCAGAGTATTAGGGGTACTAAAATGTATTGTGGGTATTTTGCCTTAAAAGTTGAATCCACCAACTCGATCAAGGGGCGTGTTACATATGGGGACATTGCTGTGGTATACAAATTCCAAATGTTTTGGATCATTTGGAATTTATCAAGGATTTTTTATTATTTATTATTTTTTTAAGGATTTTTTATTATTTATATGTCCTTAACCAGGGGACTCCCATTGAGATACACATATCTTTTACAAGGGTGCCCTGGCCAAATTGTATTTGTATTATTAATATATTCAAGGACTATGTAACAATGCATTTCTTTTTCAGAGGATGGAAATTTGCCATGGCAACGCAAGTGGCAATGCAGAACTCTGGCTCGTACTCCATCACTCAGTTCCAGTCCCGCATGATCAGGTAATTAACCCTTGACCCCTATCTTATCATCTGAGAGTGACAGGCTCATTGCGGCTCTGTTCTACAGTCCCTGTCAAAAGTCTTGTCACTTATCCATTTTGTAGAAACAACAGCTTATAACCTGACTTTTAATAAATCCATTGGTTTTAGAAATGTCTCATATGAAAGCTAAAACCCTCCCAAATTATGTTTAATATACTAAAATAAATTGGCTTCACTTAAGAAAGATTGATCATTTAATGAACACGGAGAGGTCAGATTTTGGCAAGACAAAAGTTTTGTCACCTACAGAGAGTAATGTGAAAATTGAACAAATAATTTACTTCAAATACAAAAATATGTTGCATAACATCAGTGAATTAAGTAGTGGTGCTGTGAGATCCATATTTAATATCTTGTATGACTTCCATGAGCTTGAAGGACTGCATCCATGCGGTTCGACAATGATTCATACAATTTATTGATGAAGTCATCAGGAATATCAAAGAAAGCAGTCGTACATGCCTCCCAGAGTTCATCAAGATTCTTTGGTTTCGTCTTCCATGCTTCCTCTTTCATTCTACCCCAGACATGCTCAATGATGTTCATGTCTGGTGACTGGGCTGGCCAGTCCTGGAGCACCTTGATCTTCTTCGCCTTGAGGAACTTGTGATGTAGAGATGGAAGTATGCGATGGAGCACCATCCTGCTGCAAAATTTGACCCCTTTTATGGTTGGGAACGTAAGAGGTAGCTAATACTTCTTGATATTTGAGGCTATTGATATTGCCTTCCACCCTGCAAATCTCTCGCACACCCCCATACTGGATGTAACCCCAGACCATGATTCTTCCGCCACCAAACTGAACTGTTTTCTGGGTGAATCTCGGATCCATGCGGGCTCCAGTAGGTCTCCTGCAATATTTGCGGCGGCTGTGATGTAATTCAACCGAAGATTCATCTGAGAAATCCACCTTCTGCCACTTTTCCAGCGTCCATCCTTTTAGCAGGCTGTGGGCCTTGGCAAATGCCACACCTTTTTTTAATTGCCTTTTGTTTAGTGCTGGTTTCTGGGCACTGATTTGACCATGGAGGCCATTTCGAGACAGAATTCTACAAACTGTTCTGGTTGACACGGGGACTTGAGGTGACCAGGCCTGGTGGAGCTCTGCTGCAGTGGAAAAGGGGTTGGCCTCAACAAACAGTCCTCCTGGAGAGTTGTCTTGCGGGGTCTGCCGGACCTGGGCTTGTCAAAAACAGCTCCAGTCTCTTCAAATCTTTTTCTTATTCTTTGTACTTGACGCTGAGACACATTGAAGGTGTCAGCCACCACAGCTGTGGATCTGGTCTTCAGCCTCTTGATAATCAACGCTTTGGTCTTAGGGTGAATCTTAGGCATGTTGTCAGAGGTCAAGTTGCAGTTGATGTGAAGGTCTGGTGTGCTGGGGTTCTTTTTATACACACCCACTAATTGATTGATCAATTCTTGATCACAGGTGAGGCTGTAATCTAGGATTGGGTGCATCATATGAGAAGGCGACAAGACTTTTGTCTTTGCAAAAACTGACTCAGTGGGCTTTACCAAGCTGTGAACATTAGAATGCTTTTCAGCAGTTTCGTTTGACACCAAAACATTATCTCTAAAGCTGTTGGGATTGAAATTAGCCATTTCTTGTAAAAGAAATTGATTAGACATATATTTGAGGGGCACTTAAGGTCAACTTGTACCCAAGCGACAAGACTTTTGTCAGGGACTGTATGTCCGATCTATTGTGATTCTACAAACAGTGACATTTCGGGAAAGAAAGAATGGTCAGAAGCAATGTTGCCAGTGTTTGGTGTTAGCTATGACTTGTTACCGTCACCAACCTTGGCAGAACCAGCTAGGCGTGTTGACTTCCCAAAATGCAGCATGTCCTCTCAGTTCACGTGAGTCTCTCCTGTGTGTCAGGTGGGCTAAGCTGCGTATCAACATGCTACCAGGAACCATCTGTGAGCCCATTTCCGAGTGCTTTGTGGCCAGTCTGATCATCGGCTGGGCTGCCCACCATGTCTTCAAGTGGGACATCATGGTGTTCTTTATGTGCCACTGTCTGGCCTGGTTCATTTCAGACTATGTCCAGCTACGAGGAGTTCAGGTAAATACACATACCCAACACACACCGTGGTCTTATCAATATGATTTACCTTCATTGCCAAGAGCAATAAACAAGCTTGTACTGGATTGGTCTAGTTCATAACTGCCTAGACTAACGTGTGTGTGTGTGTGTGTGTGTCCTCACGTGCCTGCAGGGAGGCCCCCTATCCTTCTCCAAGCTGGACTATGCAGTGGCGTGGTTTATCAGGGAAT
The DNA here is from genome assembly GCA_017639675.1 of Aplochiton taeniatus. Taxonomy (NCBI): domain Eukaryota; kingdom Metazoa; phylum Chordata; class Actinopteri; order Galaxiiformes; family Galaxiidae; genus Aplochiton; species Aplochiton taeniatus. Next base: position 7,397,694 of record CM030172.1, read on the forward strand.
CAATGAGCATTCAGATCTTCCTGTCAGCACTGTGGGACCCTACTATAAGCTGGAGGACCGGTCGCTATCGGTTACGCTGTGGAGGTACAGCTGAAGAGATCCTGGACGTATAGCGCTCTAGGTTACCGTGGAGACTAAAGCACTCCCAAAGCATTGAGACTACCACAAAGACTATTGGGTCAGAATGGATAAGAAAAAAATCTTTACTTTTTAGAGAAAGAAAACTTTTTTTTTTTAACGCGTCTGTTAATATGTACTTTTGTTTATTTATGTTACTGGTGCTCTTGTATGAAGAAAAAACATAAAGAAAAAAAAATGAAAAAGTGTTTCTTAAAAGACAGACAAAATTGTGTTACCTCTGTCTGCAAACAGGCAGTCAGGAGAAGAGGAATAGTGAGTTCATGCAGTAAAGGTTAGACTGGTCTGCTGGGGATGTGGAGAAGCTGTGCCTAGTAGATGGACCCTCCGAGTTACGAAGGATATCTTTGTGTTCTGTTGGTTCCGTTCCCTATTCACACTCGTCAACGTGAAGCGACTGGACTAATAACAATCGCTTTTTGCCTTTTTACATTTTTTATTTTCTTATAGATACAAATTATCTTCCTTTATAGCTCCCATTGGGGGGTTTCCTAAACTCCTTGTTGCAGAAGTTGGTTAATTATTTATTGGTGGCAAGTGAAAGGGAGTTTATAAGATGGCTGTGGATGCTTCTAATAGTTCCTGTTACAGGCATCCTTAGTCAAAGCTACCTTTTCAGATGTTGTTGTTTTTATTTGCTCTATAATAGCCTAGTGTCCAAACAGTTTTCAAGCCGTGAACATTTCACAATTTTGCATTTAATTGTCACTTCCTCTTTAACAAAGTTAACACTGTAGTGTTTTGGACTAGTTTAATGTGAAGAGGGTAATATTAGTGAAAGAAACATTGTGAAGATGGTAATATTGGTGAAAGATGTTATAGTTACTTAATTTTATAGCAGACGAAAAAAAATCTGTTACATAACAGCCCCTAATTACTCTATAAAAATCTCTTCCAATAGTTTTCAGAGGGAAGAGGAAAGACTGCATGTGGATATGTAAACCTGTCTTGACTTCAAACATTTCGCATTTTTTTATAGATTAACTGTAAATTAGTTATTATTTCACCGTAATTTTGCATACATAACAAGTACCTGTGTGTATGCCGCTTTCCCCCCAAGTATAATGCACTGTACAGTTATTATGTGTGCGTGCGTGCGTGCGTCTGTGTATGTAAATTTTTGCACATTAGATATCGAGAGTAAAGTGCCCACTTGACTAATGGCCTTTGTAAACGTAGCATTAGTCATACAATTGCTTTGATTTGTAGAAAGAAATGTTATATATTTTGTCTCTAGGCGAGAAGAAAAATCCTTTATCGCTAAACCAACATTAGTCCAACTCGTAGACGTAAAAAAAAGATATATAAAAGGTCCCCACAGGCCAAGATAATGTTTTGATTGTTATGGAAGTTTGAAAAGACATGGTCATGTTTTTTTTTTTATCATAGAATCATAGAATATCATAGATCAGATTTTACAAACTGGTCCTCTTTTTAAAAAGCTATGTTTACCATATGTTGTCTTATCTCTCTCTAATGTTGTCGGGGGTTACGTGATATTTGGATCCTAAATATTCTCAGTCGCCTTCTTACCGTCTCTATTACGCTTGGTCATTAAATTAAATTAATTTAACATTTGAACCAGAGTAGAAACCCGGCTTATAATTGTAATATACAAATTGATAGTTGCTCCCTGTAATGGCTGCCTGCTGGCTGGTGTGGGGTCTTGTTTTGTTTGTTTATCTTGGTACTTGAGTTGCTCTTAGGGTCCAGAAGTCTCTGTAACACATGCAAGCTGTCCATGTACCACAGTATATTATCCCTGTCTCTTGTTGAATCTATGGAGGTTTAGGTCAGCTTTACTCACAGGGTTACACGACAACACCTGTCAGCTAGAAATTTGATTATTGCATATGATGTGAATTGATATAGTATGCAAGATTTTGTATGTGTATTATTGTCTATTTATGAAGTTTGGTTGATACCGTTAATACCACTGCTGTACATAAATCCTAAAACATTCTGGATGAACCTCTTGTTCCCTGAATGCATAAGCAGTATTTAATATATTAGCAGTGGGAAATATGGCTGGACAAACTCTTTGTCAAATAACATTTTGTTTTTATATGAATGGTCTTCTATATACTTATTACATACTCTGAAGTAGAACACGTCAACAACAGCTGGATACCCTGTTATCACAACAGAAACAATAAAGCTTTGTCAAACCAACACTTGTGCTTAGATTTATACAGGGCAGAAGATAGACAGAGATAGAGAGGATATTATCAAAACATGAGACAGGAATGAATGAAAGGGAGTTGTAGCAGCGATGAAACAGGGATTCCTGTGTGAGTACACTTTTGGTGTGGGGCTTGGCTTAGTGGAAAGTATACGGGAGCGTGTATAGGCCTACATATATTATTATTCTAAATAGAATGAACGTACAATGTCCGGCAGTTACCATGATACTCAAATAATAAAGGCAAAATATTTCTGAATCTGGCTAACGTTAAGCAACGTAAACATTAAGTTATAAACTTTCATCCGCTCGCTGTGAATGAAATATTAAGCATCACGCAGGTGCCGCTTTGACGTTGTACATTTACGCCGCAGCACTTGCGCCAGTGCAAATTAGCGCAAAACCGGGACCTTTAAGTGTAGGCCTATACCGGACATTCATGCAAACGCATACGAATGCGCTTACGCACGTTTCATCAGGATGGGGACAAATATTTCACCGCTTATTGGCCCACCTAGTGACTGCACCTTTGAACACCACGGATAGCGCTTCAGTTAAGGAAAAAGATGTTTTGTAGCAAAGAAAATCCACAAAAACAGTGGCTTAGCTGCAGTCTAGCTAGCCTAACAAACATTACATATTTAAATGGTAAAACAGCACATATTCAAAGCGCATTTATGCAAAATTGGATCATATAAAAGGAAAAAAGTTTGGAGACTGAATTTGTATTCATATTCTCCCCCCGCAAAATATAGGCCTTTGGTGCGGTGAAAATGATTTTACTGTGGCAATACGCCACGGCCAAACGTTACCAGCGGAAACACTGGATGGAGGCATATGAGAGATAGCGAAATAAGGGTTGCTGCTAATTAACATGAAGAGAAATATATTAATCCAACTATCAGAACAGTCTGCTGGGTAATTTTTTTGCTATAAGACTTCAAATTCAAATGAACAAATTCACCTAGCAGTTGAAAAAATAAACTACCATGGCTATACCATGGTCATATTTGAGCATTTAACGTATTTGAATGTTTTTATCAAACACATTGTTCTAGACAATTAGGCTACATGTAGACATTCATTGGAGTGGGCTGAGGGCCAGTAGGCTTTTGTTGTGCTCTGGGTAAAGAAAAGATCCAATTCCAGATGAGATACAGAATTTGGACAGCAAAATCAGCCAGCGATGTAGGCCAACTGTTATACTAAGCACTGGTTCCTGGACTGTTGGATACTTGCAGCCTTGTAATGGAGGGGAGTCATGGTTCCTTGAGCTGGGTCATTGAGGTCTAGTCATGGGATAAAAGTGGCTGCTGCATGTGACTAAGGCAGATATTCAAGGAATTCAAAGCTTTAAGCAGCTTGAACATTTCTTTACATTTGACCCCCTAGAGTTAATTCAGGGAGAGGGTGAAAGTGGGATTAGGGTTCAAGTTAGAGGCAGTTGGTTAAGTCAGTAAGGTTAGAACTATGCAGTAGTTAGGGAAAGTTTACTATAGGGACAAGATCACGAGGGGTTTAGGATTTGAGCGGGAGATTCCAGGTTATTAGGCCAGGAGAAAGGGAAGCAGCAGAGCTTGGATGCAGCAGGCAGTAGTATTTTACGACAGGAGATTTAGTGTTAGTTGGTTTAGTCAGTTAGGGGTAAGAAGAGCTGACACGGAAGCAGTTAGGAGGTCATTACATTTATTACAGGCATGCTACAATTAAAGTTACTTAGGAAAAATGTTAGAGATTCTGGTGTATCAATTAAGCGATAACCATGGTAATAATATTGATAATTATAGTTATAAATAATTCAAAACATTAAATAAAACGTTTCTATGAAACACTGAAACGTCACTCAACCATGCACCGCAAATAATTAGAAAATATGTTTCTTTAATCAACCCGGTTCCCACTATGCCACACACTGCTTTACAAATCATAGCTGGTACTCGTATAATATCAAAATACACAAGACAGTTTTTTCTGAGTCAACCTTTTTTAAATACAAAAGCCAAATCTGTTTTGGATCTGACTATGTTGTAATGACAGCATTTGGTTGATTTGGAGGTGGAAAAATCGGAGGAATCCTAAGAGCTTTAAAACTACAAGGTCCATGAGAACAACTGGACATTACAGCAGGTCAGCCCTCCGTTTGAAAACCTCTTGTCATCATGGGTGAAGCTTTGTAAAGCATGCTAAAGGGAGGGTCAAATTTGGAAACTTAACATTCAAAATGTGCTGTACTAAAGCACCAACGCTGTGTACGGTCAATTTAATCCTAGTTCCTTTGGTTTCAGTTCATGTGTTGGTGTCGTTGTTGCTCAGGTTGTGGATGCCGGGGTAAAGCTAAGGGTAGGTGGTTGTCCACGGTGACTACATTTAACATCCCATCATTCTGAACATCACACAGGAGGAAACCGTGACAATGTATGATCAATGAAAGGCACATAAACTTTGGTCCTGTGTTGTTGGTGACTGTTTGTTCAGTATAAAATCTTCAACAAAACGTCAGTTAATAGTCTCAGAACTACAGAAGGCCAGAGCTCAGTTCAGAAGGCAGCCGGGCCACAACATGGCTAAACTATGTTGCCTGAGTTATGAACAGTTCTGTCAGGGCAGCCCATGGAAATACAGAGGTGCTGTGTGCGTGCGTGCGTGCGTGTGTGCGTGTGTGTGTGCATATGTTTGCTTGTGTGCGTAATGCAGTTCAATGGCCCATGTTTAGAGTTTAGGGTCTGGCTTCTTTCCCGTTTAAAAAAATCTAAGGAACGATGGTAAGGGAATCAATCAGGAAGGAATGGTTCATCTAAGTTCATGATCCTGAAATCCGTTCGGTTAAGTTCACTTACAAACATACACGGTTTACAATGTGAACCATCCCTTCCGCTATAGAATAGATTTAAAGTAGATTACAAATAGATACTTGTTGAATAGGTGTGGGGGACTGTTGGACAATTTCTGAGGCAACAAAGATGGGCGAGATCCTCTAGAACAGGTAGCAAAATCCCTGCTGTAGTCACAGGTACCTTTTCTGTTGGTCACAAAGTTCGGCATACTTTCCCACCTACATTGCCTCAAAAATGTGCCAGCATATGGCCACAGGAAAATACAGGCAACTTTGCATTCACAGGCATTAAAGTCACAAACCAGTAAGCACCCCAAGTAATGCTACAGTAATGTCAGAACTCAGCTAGGCAATATGGATATAGCTACTTGTGCATCAGGTAATATGCAAAGTACAGCCAATAATAATAATAATAAAAAAAAAACGACATCGCTGTTGCTCACGTGCCTATACTCTATTACGCCTTCTAACAACTGTAGTACTTCAAGCACTTCTGGATTGTGAGATTAACTGTGTGTCAATCCCCTTTCACGCCAGCAGGAGGGGCTGTAGACTGACAGCAGAGGGACAATCACAACCAGTTTCTCAACCTCTTAACAGAATAAAACACACGGAAAACATCACTACAGATCCAAACCAGGCCGAAACCCATCTGAATAGTATGAGCTACAGTAAATAAGGAGAAAAAAACAAAACAATCCAAAAACACACAGATGAAACATCTCTCACAGCTTCACTCTACGACAGTTAAAATGGAGGCATCCTTGAACCTGTAGAATGGACTGAGAGCCTCTCCAAACACACAAAGGCATGGACAGACACACACACACACACACACACACACACACACACAAATCAGACACACAGCCAACAAATCACATACTCCATCTCACACAAACACAACAAACAGAGCATACACACAACAGATGGAGAGATCTTCAATACACCCATGTTCTTCTGGAGCTGACCGTAAATTTTTCCAAGTGCATTTAAAGCACCAGGCATTAACTTACATTTCAAAACACCATAATATATATCCCCCACAAAAGCACAGCTAAACTTATCCACAAGAAAATTAATAAACCAAAATCAACCCCTCTCACCATAGTAACAAGATAAAAGGCTAAAAGCTATTGATTATGAACACATAATAAGGCACATAATAAGAAATTAAGTCAATCCATGGTAAATATGATTCTTCTTTCTGTGATTTCTGGTATGATTATAGTGGTACAAAAACCCAGTGAGGTTTCACATTGGTTTTCTTCTCATAAAAAACAACTAATTACCAAAATAAGTAACTTTTTTTTCTCAAAAAATCTTGACAATCCTTAAGCTATAGACCTGAATTATTCTGCTTTAGTTAAGACTGTAAACTTCGAAACAATAATTTCCATTTCTTTTGAGAAGGGTTTGCTTAAGGTTAACAGTGACACCATCAGTTACCTTGCATGTACACAAAACAAACAAACAAACAAACATTTTGCTGTTGTTGCTGTTGTTGTTGATGAAGATAATGATGACTCCCTGGTGAATCAGAGGGTCAAGCCATTGATACAGAAGGCGCCAATCCCCCAGAATGCAATGCTACTCAGTGGGTCATTGACCCTCACAGGAATGTAAAGGCTCCGCTGCAGCTTGGTAACCGTGGCAGCAGAACTGCGTCTCAGTGTTACTGTCAGGTGCTCATCCCCCAGACGGAATGCTCCAGCAACAGCCCAGCAAGGAGGACATACGCTGGGGCTGCAAGGCAACGGTTATGGCCTGTCTGGAACTGAGGAGTGTAGGAGAAAATGACAATGGGCCCATCTAGAAAAAGAATGGGGAGTGTAGGGGCCAAGAGCTGCAACTTCGACAGTCCCTCTGGGCGTTGATGCTATGAACCAGACAGCACAACCTAAGGGGTAAGTATCAGGCATTGGAGGCCAAAATCCCCCCCAGTATACTGGGCACTGCTCACAGGCAAAGACACTACTCCCAAAGTCTGGCCCGGAACCCTGGAGACGAGCCGTCAATCTCACCCCTTCATATCAGGTGGGTCCGCCTCCACGTCCTCTTCCACAGGTTAGGACTTGAGGACGAGGCTGCTCACTGGGAGAAGTCCCTCCGCTGGGTCCCACTGGCTCTGAAGAACGCTCTGCTCGTTCAGTTAGGTCGGCTGGTGGAGGCGGGTGTCAGGGGTTACCTGAGCCGGTCTAGATCTGTTATGGGCTACTGCAACCCGCATCACAGCAGGGAGTCAAAGAGACATTGGTCCTTCTCGAAAAAATACTGTGATTCTGTTGGTCCTCCTGTGACATGCTGGGATGCCATTGGTCCTTTCAAAGTCACTTTCGGATGCTACTAAAACAGGGGTCTTTGCTTTTGTCCACATCCAATCTCTACCTGAAGGCCCGCAGTTGTTGTCAACTAGTTCATGGGTCAACACACAAACTAGTCAAAGAGTAAATAGGTCAACACATAAACTGGTCAGCAGTCTGCCACCTACAGTGGGGTTATTGGTTGGGCCAGGTTGGGTGTCAAAGGGTGATAAGAGATTGAGAGCGGCGGTGACTGGAATTTAAGGTCGGAATTAAAGCCCATCCATATCTAGAACCAAAACTCACTTAAATATATAACTGGTAGAAAAACAAGCAGGCTGCGTAGGCCAATGCCTTCGGTAAAGGTCCATTAAAAAGTGGGAGCCCCGTCCATAAATAAGATAAAGAGCTTATGGGTCAGCCCTGGCACCTGGCAACCTATGTGCTGGTCAGTAATCAGGGACCTGACGGTATTCGAAAAGGATACAATTTTACCTATTGTGAATAATTTAGATTACATATATAACTTCCAGTCAAAAGTCCTAGATATGGATGGGCATTTTTCCAGTGATGGCTTAGGGTCAGATTTTAGTGGTCAGTTAGCAGACTTGGAGACTCGGAGGTGACGGTGATCTCCCAGGTCGGTGGGTTGGGTCAGGGGAGGGTCAAAGGTCAGATGGTAGACTTGGAAAAGGAGACGCGGAGATGATGGTTGTCTCCCAGGTCGTGGTTGTGCAGGTCAATCAGCGCCTGGATGGCTTCCTCCACCGAGCCCAGCTGGATCAGAGCCATCTTCCTGTCTTTCCTTAAACACACACACACACACACACACACACACACACACACACACACACACACACACACAATGGTTACGGCTTATTAAGCCATTCATATTTTATAAGATATATTTTAGTCTGAACATAATGCTGAAAATGCACACAAGCATTTAATAAAAGCTACATACATCATACTAACATTATACTTAGATCCAATCGATTATTCATTTATTTCTACGTCTTAACTCTACTAGCAGAAACATAAAATAACAACAAAGAGCAGACTGGGACAGGGATTAGAGGGTTAGGGTGAGAGTTAGGGTCTGATGGATGACCACACTCACTGGAAGAACTTGAAGGCCTTGACTGTGTATCCAGTCCCAGCAAATAAGTCCTTCAGGATATCGTCTGTAATTGAAGGCCTGTGGACCAGGATGACGGGGGGGGGGGGGGGGGGGGGAGGAGGAGGGGAGAGGTTGGATGGTTTTTGTAGTCATCTAAAAGCGTAGTAGAATGCTTATAGAGGAAATTAATGCATTGCGTGGTTCCGCTGTATTAGATCGGCTGTTTCATTTACGGTATGTTGGAGAGATGCAGGGTGGCGGAGGGGGGGAAGATGTTCTGGAAGTTCTTGGAGCCGGGCTTCTTGAAGCGGTGCAGGGGGGAGTTGGAGAAGTCCTTGGTGAGGCCCTGGTCCTCCTGGCCCTCGCGGGGCAGCTGGACCGTCTGGTGTTTGGACACGGTCACCCGGATCACCTTGCCGTGAAGACGCTGGCCGTTCAGGTGGCTCATGGCTGGGATGGAGGACGTGCAGCCGCGGGTTAATGACAGGACCAGAAGTCGTTTAAACGCGGTGTCGACCGTCTTTCAACAAACACATTTGTTTGGGGATTTCTAAGTTAACACCTGGAATACAGGTTGTGTGTGTGATGATTTGAGGACCATGCAGGTGTTACTAGTAGAGAAACGACAGACTGTGTTTATATTGGGTGTAAGCTGAGCAGGAAAAATAAATGTCGTTGGTGCCAAAACCGACATGGGTTGTTAATGTTAGGCTTTCAAAAGTATCCTTTACACTCATGTTGCCTTTCAAATGCAAAATGTCTTGAGTGAAGTAAAAGTCCTCACCCAGTTGAGCTTGGGTGGCATCAGCCATCTGGATTAACGCATTCTCCTTCTTGTTGAACAGAATCTTTACGCGGTGCACATCCCCATACACACCTATGGAGAACAAGAGAGAGAGAGAGACTGCTCAGTAAAGGATCCGATTGGATAAAGGCGGGAAGGCGTGTAAACATGCGTGTTTTTGTGTGAGTGTCTTCTTACCAAACAGGATGAAAAGGCCATGAGGAGAAATGATCTACAGGAGGAAAGAGAATTACCATAACGGTAAATACAAGAAAAGAAAATAAAGGAATACAATCAAACCCACTGCTACCTTGGTGCCAGAGTATGTGTGGTCTGTCTGTCTGTCTGTCTGTCTGTCTGTCTGTCTGTCTGTCTGTCTGTCTGTCTGTCTGTCTGTCTGTCTGTCTGTCTGTCTGTCTGTCTGTCTGTCTGTCTGTCTGTCTGTGTCTGTCCATACCTCAGGGTTCAGGTTGGAGACCAGCAGCACTGCGTGTATGGTCTGGGGCATCATGCTGTGGATGGCCATGCGCCCCACTGAGCCAGGCAGAGTCAGGGGGCCCAGAGCACCAGGCATCCCCTGCATGGACAGACCTACAGGTGGGAGACAGGGTCAAAGATGAGGGTCATGGGGTCAGAGTTGACACCGGATATGGGGCCTCTGCACAGAGGTGCTTGATTTATGGCTGCGGGGGTACAAAACTCCAACTTCTCTGAAGGGCGTTCACGCTTCTCTCGACAAAGTGTCGGTGTGACGATATGAATGAGGACCGCAAGAGACGTATTTGGTGTCGGAGGACAGGGTGCTGCGCTGTGCGGTCAATTCGAAAAGTCACCAGAAGCTACCATGTTTGTCATCTAACATGATGGGTTGGCTGTAAACAAACTGGACACAGTCTATAATTGCCATAGAGACGTGTGTTCAGTTACCTTAGAGATGATTTATGAGTGCAAGAAGTAAAAACAACCGAAAATTAGATTTTCCATAAAACCTGTTGGTCATCCTACTCTTTTTCGACAGAGGCATAAAAAATACATTTCCTGAAAGTTGTTTTGACAGTTTTTTTGGGGCGGTTTCTCAGCATTGGCCTTGCAAAACTAAATTCAAAACTAAATTATGTCATGAAAAAACGGTGTCAGAGAAAAGGGTGAATTTGCTGTTTTGCCATTCCAGCCAGCTGAAGGCCACTTAGCCTAGTGACTAACTGTCCAAAACTGTTTTCTGTGATGAATACAAAAATAATTGCTATTTATAGAACAGCCCAACTGGGCTGACATGATACAATGTTAAACTCTTGAGTTTAAAAATGTAAGTAAAAAAAAAAAGTGGGATTACATTTGTTGAGTTAATAGAATATCTTGCAATAGACGCTGACTGAATATTCTGTAATTCTAATAATTGAATATCTTGGCAAATGCAAGCCTGTCATGCTGTGAAACAGTATGACATTACGGAAAGTAGAGTTTTTTTAGGGAGTCTTCACAAAACGCCAATTTTTCTAAGATGAATGATTTTCAATGGTGGTTCAAATCTGCATCAGTACACTTCAAACGGTGGGGCTGTTGGGTCACTCTAGAGATGTGCCACGTGAAGAACAGAGGCTCTAGTCATACGGACCTGCCTGAGGGAAGCCCATGGCTGGGGCAAATCCAGCTGCTCCTGCATACGGTGAAGAGATGATGCCCGGGGCGCCTGAAAACCCTAAAATGCGCACACACACACACACACACAGGTAAACATACACATGCAAACACAGATAAAGCACATTGTATCAACATGATGATACCACCCCTATTATCTACAAGGGCAAACCAGTTGGACGAACTGATTGGATGTGTTTGTGTTAGAACCAGCCCCATAAATCTGCATCACTGTCTGCAAAAAAAACTCCTGAGGATGCTGATAAGCGCTGTGGCAATGAAGATATAGACACACACACACACACACACACGCTATTCACAGCTTTTACCACTAAAGTCTGATAAAAAAGGGGGTGCGGACACTGATGTGGCAGTTCAGTCCCGATAGGATTCAGCTTGCAGGACAGTGAGCCCACATTCACGTCATCGACAGACGTCACCCACCAACCCACCCACCCACCCACACCCACACCCACACACACACACACACACACACACACACACACACACACACACACACACACACACACACACACACACACACACAGTTACCGAAAGCCATGCCGGGGTCCATGCTGGGCTGCGTGTCTCCAGACGGCAGATCCAGACGCGTGAAGTCGCGGCTCTTGTCGTTGTTGTACTTGACGTTCAGACTGGTGAGCTTGGAGAACTCCACCCGCAGAGTGCAGCAGGCGTTGTAGATGTTCTGCCCATCCAGAGTCTGACGACACGCACACCAAAAAATATTTGTATTTGTTAAAAATACATCGCCATAAATTCCGGCCGCAAAGCGGTGAGGGAAGAGTCGGGGGTCAAAGGTGGAACCTAGACAAACAAGGAGCGTCTTGTGGTCGGCTCAGACCATGAGAACCGAGGGGCAGGGTTGCCGTGACGACCGGCTGTCATTCTGTCTCGCCGCAGAGGAGATAAATGGGCGTAATGGTCAACCATCAACTGTTCTGTACTGTGTGTGTGTGTGTGTGTGTGTGTGTGTGTGTGTGTGTGTGAGTGTGTGTGTGCTCTGTGTGAAATCTATGTCACTGAAGACAGAAGAGCTTTTCTGATATAGCTAAGGTCGGAGCCTGTCATAACCACATCATTTGATAAGATACCCAATAAATAATATGTTTCCTCCATGAGGATACTGTCTGCTTTCTGCGTCGCCACAAAGAACTCCCTGTAAAGACGTGAAAAACCCCTTGGCAGATTAATTGTGGACAACAAGCCATGGAAAGACAACAACCATAGCATCTATGAGTGAATGAAGAGCATGTCCATTTGTGCACTGCTGACCATTTTAGCGTGGTGGGCATTCAGAGGGTCTGAATACTGCAGCAGAGCCTGGAACTGATTGTTCTTGGTGAAGGTGATGATCTTCAGCACCGTCCCAAATTTGGAGAAGATCTGCAAGGAGAGAGAGAGAGAGAGAGAGAGAGAGATTCATAACAATTTCAGATTAACCTTCTTTTGGGAAAACCCTCAAACTCAGACTAGTACATATTCGTGCACACATCGGTAGCTTTGCTCGGAGAAGGAAAAAAGAGAAGGAAGATGAGAAGGCAGGGGAGGGAAGAGAGAGAGAAAAAGAGAAGGGAATAGGAGTGAAAGAGGGGAGGGAAGGAAAGAAGGCTGACTTGGGAAAGCGTTTGGGCGGTTGCTGTGTTACCTGGTGCAGCACCTCCAGTGAGACAGGGTAGAATAGGTTCTCTACGATGATGCGGAGGACGGGGCTCTGGCCGGGCATAAACCCCCCCTCCCCGCCTGAGGCCGTGCCGCCCAGCCCCATGTTCCCAGAATGCACTGCGTTGACCGCCTGCAGTGCTGCCTGTGCTCGCTGGAAGGCCGGAAACACACACACACACACACACACACACACACACACACACACACACAAAGCCAGTTTAACACAACATGACACAACAAAGGCTGAAACTTTTACGAGGAACGATTGCAGATACCGGTTTGGATACCATTTCAGGCAGGGAGATGAGAGAACATTAAGAGGACAGAGGAAGGGAAATGGACACAGAGGGAAAGTAAAACCAATAATCACCCCCTGATTGGGCAGGTTATCGGTCTTCAGCTCTCGGTGGTTGGAGTACTGGATGTAGATTGGCTGGTTACGGACGTGGGGCGTGGCAGTAGTGTAGTAGTTCACCATGGTGATAGCGGCCTCCTCGGACGCCATCTCTAGAAATGCCTGTACAAAAAATAAATAAAAATAAAAAGGAACTTAGTTACACAGTTTAGTTAAACCGTTAAAAAGCCAAATTTAAAATCCCCGTGGAACTAACCGGGAGAGTGAGGACGTTGTGGCGATTAAGTAGTCGTGTGGGTGGCGGTGTAGAATTACCTGGTTTTTGGCTTTGAGCATCAACAGGTTGCTGACCTTTCCAAAGGGCAGTCCTAGGGAGATGACCTCGGCCTCTGACACCTCCAGGGGAACTTTACGCAGATGCAGCACGCGGGAGGGGCCGCAGGGGGGGCGCTCGCCTTTAAACTGTCTGCTGTCGTTGCCATTAGCTACGGGACAAAGACGAGGGTATTCCAGTTACGTCAACAAAGCTACAGTAGAAACTATCTGGCGTGCATAATACTAGCTACACGTTTTTTATGCTGGAGTCTTTTTGAGTTTGAGTTTTTGTTGTCGTTTTCTTCTGACCTGCTTATGAAGTTAGAGGAAGTGTTGCTACGTTCGCCAGTAGGTATGGACACACATCGTACAGTACCGCAGATATACCGTAATATAAACTTTTAACTAGCCAATCAGTCCTTGTCTATGACAACATGCCAGATTAGGAACACTGGAGTGATGAGTTTTGCTTATTTGTTCATACTAAGATGATTTAGGCAAGAACCCCTGATAAGACGGCTCACCCAGAGACGCCCGCTCACATGAGGTCAACATGTGAAGGTCGTTTTAATCAGAAAGTCACAACACCGTGGAACAGTGTGGTCCGTCTCTGGGGAAAACACAAATCTAACCTTCCTATCCAAATCCAAGTCTGTCTTACTTTACAAAAGCATTGCTACTACCCCTAAGACCCTGCTTAGAGCTGCTTCTTTTTTTTTATAAAGAAGCAGAGATATAAATAAAAATAAATAAAAAAATGTTGATGCAAAAACAAATGTCAAATGAATGTCCAAACCATAAAATATGACTTATTAGCTTACACTTGAATGCCAGCAACTACAATATGGTATTAGTATCACCCCCAGAATTTTCGAATGGGTTTGCTCCAAAACATACCTGTTGAAGGGTTAGAATTGCTCATGGTAGTGCGGCCACAAAGGAAGAAAGAAGAGAGAGGCTTCTGAGGTTCCTGTTGAAACACAAGAAGAGAGAGGAGACAAAATTACACATGGCTGATTAATCACCTGGGGGATAATACTCTCCCGGCCTGTCTGGAACTGCCACAGTCAGAGGGGTAATGTAGCGCTAACTTCACCACCTGTCAAACACCCGGATTCTCACTCGTGGTAAAGGTTTGAACCTCATCACTGTACATGTTGACTAACCTAGGTAGGGGGATTGAAGGTTAGGGGTTATGTTGCGTTACACTGCCCTTCTCCCCTCGACCGGTCGCCAGGCAGCAGTTGCCTAGCTATCAGCTCTTTCAGATGATATTCAAATGCCTCCTGCAAAAGCACATGAATATGCAAAACAGATCCAATCTCACTCTCCACCCTTTACAACACCGGCCTCAATGATATCTCTGGCATTTAGAACTGTTCGAAGACACACAGGCGAAACCAACACGCACGCACACGCACGCGCACGCGCGCACACACACACACACACACACACACACACACACACACACACACACACACACACACACACACACACACACACACACACACACACCTCTGCTGCGAGTCTGAAGCTTGTGATCATGTGGGGTACCTAATGCCACGTTGGCGCACACTCACCAGCAAACCCTCCTTTCAATCCTCTAATTTATCCGTCCATCCCACCCTTTATTTACCTTCCACACCGTTCAACCACCCCTTCTTCCATGCGCATATCCATCCTCATCTCAGTGACAAAGAAAGAGTGGTAGATTGTAATCATTCTGTATAACTACAGCGCTGGGGTGGTGCAGTCAATCTGCACCAATAAAAGGTGAGGCACCAACTGAATTTAAAACACAGACCTAACTCGAAGGAACTACGCCGTGTAGCTTTTCAGAAACAATAGCCTCGCACATAAACATTATTCAAATACCAAATATTTAAAGTGCAAAAGCTACTGTCTGTCTCTGGAAAAGTAAAAGTGTAACAAAGGTATAATAAAACATACATTAAACAGCCCATAATGAGGGCCGGGTAGGAAACACATAGAATGAGCAGGTGTTGACACATCAACCAGCTGACTGGAGGATAAAGTGCTCTCCCTCTCTCCCTCCTATTCTGCCTGGAACTGATCAAACTGGTTCAACAACTCGGTCTCACTTCTGCATTGCATAACCAGCATGTTTCTTTGCCCTTTCTCTGTCTGTCTGTCTGTCTGTCTGTCTGTCTGTCTGTCTGTCTCTCTCTCTCTCTCTCTCTCTCTCTCTCTCTCTCTCTCTCTCTCTCTCTCTCTCTCTCTCTCTCTCTCTCTCTCTCTCTCTCTCTCTCTCTCTCTCTCTCTCTCTCTCTCTCTCTCTCTCTCTCTCTCTCTCTCTCTCTCTCTCTCTCTCTCTCTCTCTCTCTCTCTCTCTCTCTCTCTCTCTCTCTCTCTCTCTCTCTCTCGCTCTCTCTCGCTCTCTCTCTCTCGCTCTCTCTCGCTCTCTCTCGCTCTCAGTAGAACAGTAACACAGCCCAATAAACGAACTAAGCCTTTGTTCTAGCAGTACATTAACCACGGTATTTCAACTGTGCGCTGCTGTACCTGTAGTGGAGAGGCATGGCCTTCTAGACGGCAGTCGGCATGCTGGGAGCTGTCTGAGCAGGGCAGGACGAGAGACAGGTGAGGGGGAAAGGGAGCGGAATGAAAGAGGGGGGAAAACAGAGGGATTCAGGAGAGAGCGGTGAGGGAGACAGAGACGAGAGTTTGAGGCAAGCGCAACAGAGCGGTAGACGGACAGAGAGAGGGAGAGAGAGAGAGTGAGAATGAGCGAGAAGGAAGAGAGACAACACCGAGTGGGAGGAGAGATAAAGCAGAAGGGTGTGTTTGTGTGTGCTACGGATATTTCAGGGAGTGAGTTGAGCGTGTCAGATGTGTGTGTGTGTGTGTGTGTGTCCACGCCTGTGTGTGCGTGAGCGTGTGTACAAAATACCGTCTGTTTGAGGTGGATTGTCGGAGAGTCGAAATTGATGTCCAAACAAATCAGCTACGGACAAACGAGCCCTGACTGGAGTGAGATAGGGGGGTGGGAAAGCAGCGGAGCCTCAAAGCAGGGAGGTGACCAGGCGTGGGGGGGCGGAAGGCCTTGGACCAAAGGCAGCGTCTAGGTACTGGGCCAGAGTTGGGAGCTGAGGATAAGGGGGAGGCCTAACGGCTCCGGAAAAGAACACTAAAATGGTCGTGGACATTTCTGCTACCCACAACCTATAGATACCGCACCATCAGGCGACGCAATTGAATGAGTAACCCCGACAAGAGCCGCTCCGCTACACACGTTTAGCTCAGTAGTGCTGCACTCACTAGAGGCCACGCAAGCTACGTAGCTAGCGGCTGGTGCTTCTAGTTGGTTTGACGGTGGTGGTTCCCAACCTTCTCCTCTGCCACTGGGAGACTGGTTGCTGGCAGGTCAATTGTCTGATCCATCTATTATTGAAGCTTCAGGCCCGAGCTGTAAGAAGACTCCACGGCACAAACAATGGCTGCTGCACACTCCAATTAACCAGTGGATACACTCCTCTACAGTGTGTATGCGTGTCTATGTGTACATCAACCGTTCATTAGTATCCTATAGGGACCTATGTGCAGCATCCTAACATATCAAAGACAAGGACGGGAGGGGAGATCAGGATCTGAGGAAAAGAGAGAGAGAGAGAGAGAGTAGTCAAGGGAAGGGAAGGGAAAGATGAGCTGCCGACTGATCCCGTCTGATCCCAGTCTTAACTGGCCTGCTTTGTTCTCCCAGTGACTAGAGGAAACCCAACACCAAGCTCGCAGCTAGAAGCCAAGATGGCAGGCACTGATCGGGTTAATAACCACAGCCAAGACCATACGCTGCCATAGTGTCAAACACACACACACACACACACACACACACACACACACACACACACACACACACACACACCTTGGGGAAGATGCAACAAGTGCCAAGACAGGTATACACCTGTGTGTTGTGTGTGTGTGTGTGTGTGTGTGTTCATAAATGCATGAGAGACAGCACATCCCCTGCACAGTCAGCCACTGCTCTTTCTACAAGCCTCTGAGGGCCACATAGCTGGCATTCTTCTGAGGAGGGAGAGGGCATGGGGGAGAGGGGGAAGAGAGTGGGAATTGTTGAGGGTGAGGGAAAGGGGGGTAGAAAGACGGGGTACAGTATCATTACAATTCAGCCTATCAGCGCATGGCACTGTAGCAACACTGCCATGACAACGGCCCTGGCGAAGGGGACAGTCAAAATACTGTCTACAACTGAGGAGGGGAGGCAAAGGGGACCAAAGAGGAGAATGGCACACTGAAGGCTTGTAAAATAGGACAGTGTAGACAATATAATATAGGAGAGCAAAGAGAATTAGATGGGCAGACATAGGGAAGAGAAAATCTTGAATAAAAAAATAAAAAATAAAAAAACGTATTGGCTGTGATTGATTGGCATGACAAGAAACTTCTTCTGATTGGTTGACATGGCACATAAACAACCACGTGACCAGGACATTCTTAGCCGAGCGGAAGTGGTCATGGGAGAGAAGTTGGCGCCATGGCAACCAGCGAGAGACATGTAGGCACCATGGCAACAACAGCACCCTGAAAGTGAGAGCACGAAGTGTCGACAAAACTCTCAATAGTAGATAGAAACACGGCGACAAGGGACAGGAAAGGAGAGAAAGGTAGAAAAGAAAGAGAAAGAAGTGGTTGTGTTGTGCCGGGTAACTACACGTCTCTCTCCAATCAAGCCCCAGGCAGGAAGGCAGCAGATGACTCACTCACATCAACCACATTCCTCTTCTTTCTCTCTCACTCACACACACACACACACACACACACACACACACACACACACACACACACACACACACACACACACACACACACACACACACACACACACACACACACACACCTCCTGCCCAACCCCCTCAAACTAGGCAGTTACATGCAGGAAAGCAGGAAACAGTCAGTGTAGTTTCCTGTTTGAAAAAGCAGAAACAAAGCTGTGCCATGCTAGTCGTCAACACCAACAGCAATAACCCCAAGCCAGGTCAGATAAAACACACTAAGACGATCCATTGAGCCAATTGGATAGGCTAGGCTACAGGGTCTTTGTATGGGCATGAAGACTGTATTCCTGCTCCATCAACACAGTCCATTTTTCCAACAGGTTTCCGAGTTCCAATAGTCCCTGGTCTTTCTAGTTGCTCATGAGACAGTCACTGTGGCCTACCGTTGTGCCAATAAGCAGGCTGGACAAACAGGAACAGTATACAGACCACTTTTAAAATACTAGGCTAATAGGTAGGGTGAGAACGTTGGGCACTATTGTTAAAATCAGACAACTTCCAACAGTTAGGAGTTCATTTATCTACGTGTACCTAGATAGAACACACATAAAAAAACTGTGCCTGTGTCTACATCTATCACACGGTTATACCAATACAACAGTTGACGTGCAACACATACTTATTTTAAACAATAGTATTGAATAGGTAGCCCACCACTAAATATTTTTGACTAAACTGAAAGTTATTCACTGAGTGTGTTGCAAAACACACAGTAGACTTTCATCACATATCAAACTAAACATAAATCAGGCTAGCAATAAAATAAAAGAACTCGGTTTTGTGAAAGGGATTAAAGGAAGCCAACTAGAGCTGGATCAAACTTTGAGCAGACTATTAGGCGGCGTGTTCACAGGCAGAACGCCTTTTGTTAGATGAGGCAGCGCGTGTTACCTCTGTTGATGCTCAATTGTGGTCTCAACATTTTCTTTGGCTATAGGCCTAGGCTTCAACATCGTGATGGGCACAAGACAATAAGCATATTCGATAAGCTTGCAATAGAAAAAAAAAAACATTTTGCATATCAGTTTGTCAAGGGGCTATAAATGAGTAGACTTTTAACAAATGTAGCTTAATTTGACATTATCAGTGACCTAAAAGGGTTCAGAGATAAAGCGGTCAAACAACCTCGGGAAATGGTGGGGGGAACGTTTTTTTATTAAATCAAACAAGTCCCACGCCCACATGAACATTCTTTTCCACTAGATATGAACAATCATGCTTGCATAGTCGAAGCTATCTTGAAATCGCACATATTTTACTGGGTTCCTACACACCTAGCTCATGTTTTCTACATGTGGACATTAAAATCTTTGGGCCCGTTTGTTGCTACCCCTGGCCTGGGCTTGTTTTCGCGAACAAGACAGACAGAAACGCCCCTCACACAGCCTATCTGAAAATGGCAGCCGATCTTTATGTCTTAATTTGTTCCTCTGAACATGATCAAGATTATGGGGGTCGGAAGCCAATACGTTTGATCAATATTTGCTATAGATTAATACATTTCGGCCAACATTGTTCTAAAGCAAATGGCCATAGCCTACAGGTTATGTACTATTTTTTATCACTTCCTTTTACTAACTTAAGCTAGGCTAAACAGCGAGCAGATTCTGACTAGGCTATTTGTTAGCATATTTATAAAAATGTACCACTAGTCTAATTATAAATTCTGCCAAGATGTAGTTAGACCTCGGAAATTCAAATCATATGGATTTAATAGGCTGGAGATTGCGCGCCCCCTCCCCTTGCGCTCTATTGCCACTATATTTTCTCGCGTGCGCGAATTACTGTAACACAGTCGTTCTCAGGTGCGATTCTGTTACCAATGGCGCTTGCAAAGTTTAGGCTTATTATCTGTTATTGAAAGTAAATTTACCTACCCATCCATTGCAGAGAGAAGAGAGAGAAGAGAAAGCAGAGTGGGAGCGCTGAGAGGAGGAGGAAGAGATTTGGGTGTTGTTACTAGCACTCGCCCCTCCAACACAGAATGTTTCGCTCGCGTACGCATAATGGTACGGTTCCTGCTCCTGACGTGAACACAAACACAGGCACACAAAATGGCCACCTCACTCGGGCAGCAGCAGACACACCTTTGTCACTCCATTCACCCGTACTTAGGTCTCTGGTACTTGTGCTTTAGTTGTCTCGTCTGTCATTGTTGAACCCACCTCGGGACGTTGAGCGAGCAGGGACTTTCAAACGGACTACACGATAAGCTCCCACTATGAGCTTGTGTTAATTAGCCAAGTGAATGGATCACTCAAATCTACTGAGGAGCAACAAGCCACTTTAATCAATAGCATGGAGGGCACGAGGACTACTTCCTATTACCACTAAACGACAGTGTGACACTTGACCACAACTGTTATATTCAATAACATTTCTTTGAATAAATTAATACAAATGATATCATCGACTCCGCTTGTAACATTTGTTGCCTTTTCACCCATGTTATTCACACCTACTCATCCAACTTAGGTCTACATTCTTTTTAATATATTTGCCCATAGATCTTATAGCTCTTATGACTTTGTTCTGCCTTGCACGTGACAACTTCCCCTTTTATTATCTAAACATTAACTAAATGCTATAAATATGGAAGGTATGGGGGAATTGAGTCTCGTATCCTTATAAGTACCAAGCTCTGCAATGTCACTTCATCCAAGTAGGCTACTACTGGCACCCCTTAACCTCACCAACATATCAAATCTGGTCTGCGGATGTTTCCTTTTTCCTACTTCAATTCTCATCAAATCAGTTTGTATTGCAGATTGCAGGTCTCCGCTGGGTTTTTACGGGCACCATGTGAGCATAAAAGTAAGATTTATATGAACCAATATTTATGTGTACCACTGGAAAACCAACCAGGGCTGCATCATATGAATGTCTTTGTTAGGTGCAGTGAATCCAGCTTTTACATTGTTATTTATCCTGTTTTTTAATTGAAACAGGTGGTGCTATAGTCTATCATGCGCCTTTTCTCAATTACACTTAGACACATAGTGACAGTGCAGTTTATTTGCCATGATGTCAGTGCAGCTTGTTGAAACTAGTTACACAAGCCATACTAGACAGACAAGTTTCTCTATATACTCTGAATGGGGTATAGGTGTCAGGATGATACCTACTCGACTCCCTTTGGTATGAATGGGGAATTACAACACTGACATCCACTGGTCTAATCTGGTAAAAAAAAAAAATCTATCTATTCTAGAATTGGAGATCCTATAAATAAATAGTTTTTCACCAACACAGTTTAATAACTTTTGGCAATATATGAAGAAAAAAAACTACAAAATCTTACATCCAACATTTTAATCCCTAGTTATGACTCATTACTTCCCCGTTATCTTCCTCCTTCCTTCCTTCCTTCCTTCAGTAATTCATATTGGGCCCTAAATAGAGGGCCTTCCACCGAATCAAACATTTATTTTGTCTAACATTGTAGGCCAATGCATAGAATCAGGGCTCCATTCAAATTGAGAAAAATTGTATCTCCTTGCAAATTTTCTTTGAACTCCACGATAACGTGCAGAATGTTTTCATCACTGTAATGACATATCTTGTTGGCATAAATCTTTGGTTCCGTTGTGAAAATTGCGGAAGTGAATACAGTGTAGGCCATCTCGGATTTTACCTTGAAGAAATCTTTTACTAGGGGAAAGGCCATTCCCCCTGTCATTCATGCTCTGAAACATTGCACCAGTTTGAAGCTGCAAGGCAGAAGGCAGTATCACTAGCGTTAGTCATAAGTTTTTGATAAGCCTTACTGAGGATCAAGGAACAGCCCACTAGCAAGTTAACTTTAATTAATAATCGGAGTGAGTTATTAGCGTGCTGAAAGAGAATCACACGGCGGTAGAATGCTTCAGAATACAGGGTAAGGTATAAACGTATGGCCTGTCAGCTAGCTTGTTAGCTTCAATAACATTGCGATGCTAGTGTTGTTGTCAAAATTATTTGAAAGTCATGAAATGTTGTGTGACAAAGCATGCAACTCTGCATGTGTCATGCAATTAGCTGTTACTTAAGTTTGGCTTACACTTAACGTTGGTAAGCTAAGTTTGAGGATGACGTGAAATAACAATGTAACGTTACCTCAGTCGAAGTTAACGTTACTGACACTTAGAAATACCTCAAATGTCTGAAAACAGTGTTATGAGATAGACAGATCAGGTTATTTATATGTTGTGGGTCTTGCGATTTCCAAGGCTACCTAGCTGGCTAAATCTTTACAGACGACCTTTCCCCTAGAACCTTGTCGTGGCGTGGTGTGTGTGTTGCAAGCAAGTGCTATATAGCTTTACTTTGAAAGTTAAAGTAGGAGTCATTTACAATACACATCACGATGAAAATTAAGACTGGGCTAGATCATTTGGGCCTACTCAAGACAATAGCTCAAGTCCTATGCTTTAGGTTTCAGTAATAATCTGGGTGAAAGAGTGAGGAGATCTGAGGACATTAGGGGGTCGTCCAGAATTGAATCCAGGAAGCTATTAAATGTAGGGAGATAGATAGATAGACAGACAGACAGACAGACAGACAGACAGACAGACAGACAGACACAGATCGATAGATAGATATATCTATATGCTCAATATGCACAGTACTGTGCAAAAGTTTTAGGCAGATGTGGAAAAAATGCTGGGAAAAATTTGAAAGCAAAGAGTGGTCACAGAAAATATTGATTTGATTTAGATTGTTCATTTGTTTATTCACTTTGCATTTGAGTTAATAGATAGAAACAAACTATTAACACTTCGATTTTTTTTAAGCATTCGTACTTTACACACCTGCCGAAAAGTTTTGCACAGTACTGAATCTACTTTGTGTATAATATGATTTTGTGTGCGTCTTTGTTGCAGAAAGCTTGCAGGATGCACCCTGTTCATAACAGGGGCAAGCCGAGGAATTGGCAAAGCCATCGCTCTGAAAGCAGCTAGGGACGGTGCAAATGTGGTCATTGCTGCTAAGACAGCAGCCGCCCATCCCAAGCTCCCAGGGACAATCTACACAGCTGCAGAAGAGAGTGAGTAGCAGTGCACAATCAACCACACATTGCTGAGGGTACAACTTAAGACTGGTGCATGACACCTCACCACCTGTGTGTGTGTGTGTGTGTGTGTGTGTGTGTGTGTGTGTGTGTGTGTGTGTGTGTGTGTGTGTGTGTGTGTGTGTGTGTGTGTGTGTGTGTGTGTGTTGGTGCGCCATCTAGTCGAGGCTGTCGGTGGGAAGGCCTTGCCGTGTATTGTCGACGTCAGAGACGAGAAGCAGATTGGAGACGCAGTAGAGCTGGCTGTACAAAAGTTTGGAGGTACCTAAATGTGCACGTGCAACAGAAAGATACAGACCTAAATAGATTCCTCCTCTCACTTATGTGAACTGACCTTGAGTGTGTGTGTGTGTGTGTGTGTGTGTGTGTGTGTGTGTGTGTGTGTGTGTGTGTGTGTGTGTGTGTGTGTGTGTGTGTTTGTGTTTGTGTTCAGGCATAGACATCTTGGTGAACAACGCGAGTGCCATCAACCTAACGGGAACACTTGAGACGCCCATGAAGAAGGTGGACCTGATGTTGGGCGTCAACCTACGAGGAACCTACCTCACGTATGTCTCAGTGATTTATAATGTCTGAGAAAGTTGCCTTACCATACTGTATGTTTAAAACTTTACGTGGCAAAAAGCCTCTAAAATTTGACCTCAAGTCTTAATCTGACCTTTCACCATTGAGGTTATGTTGCCGTTGGACATGAAGAGATTCTCTTGTGGTTTTACTACAGTGATTACTGTGACCTCTGGCATTTTATCTTGACCTATCTTTACCTTGAACCAGAATAGACAAATAATGTTTACATGAACAGAAATGTGTGTGTTTCTGAGCAGGTCAAAGCTGTGTATACCTCACCTTTTGAAGAGCAAGAACCCTCACATCCTGAATCTCAGCCCCCCTCTCAACCTCAACCCTATGTGGTTCAAAAACCACACAGGTAATACAATGGTTTCTTGCATGCAGGTATATGGAAAAAGTAATATAAGAAAGGATAGGATTTTTTCATAACAGTGTCTGGTGTTGGGATAAGAGTTTGCGTATCAAAAGCAACATACCAAATTCGGAAAAGACAAAAAAAATTAAAACCTAATGAGCATTCATCCACCTTTTAAAAATTGTTATTTCCTTAGCTTACACCATGGCTAAATACGGGATGTCCATGTGTGTTCTTGGAATGGCCGAGGAGTTCAGAGGTCAGATTGCCGTCAACGCCCTTTGGCCCAAGACTGGTGAGTCCCACGGTGAACCCGATACATCTACAGCAGCCAGGGTTTAGCTAGGATTGACCATCCTGTGTATCTCACCAGCCATCCAGACTGCAGCCATGGACATGCTTGGGGGGTCAGGGGTCGGAAATCAGTGCCGGAAGGTGGACATCATGTCTGACGCAGCCTATTCGATCTTCTGCAAACCCAGCAGCTACACAGGGAACTTTGTCATTGACGAGGACCTGCTAAAGACCGAAGGCATCAAAGACTTTGACATGTACGCTGTGACACCAGGTATGATCAAAAATGCCTATTAAATGTATTACTTTACCTGCGATCTGTGAATGATGTGGTTGGCTGAACGTTTTATTCTTACTTGTGGTTGGCCCACAGGACATCCTCTGCTGCCAGACTTCTTCCTAGACCTGGAACCAGAGGATCTGGTGAAACACATGGAAGGGCACGGTTAGTGACACACACACACACACACACACACACACACTCACACACACACACAAACACAAACACACAAACAAACAATTCAATCGGTCCCCATAACCACAACGTTGTATGTTTGGTGTGTTTGAATAGAACACCTGTTTGCCTATTCCAGCCTCAAAACAGAATACTATAAGAAGCGAAATCCATTAGTCCAATTGTATGCCCTCTCAAGCTGTGTGTGTGTGTGTGTGTGTGTGTGTGTGTGTGTGTGTGTGTGTGTGTGTAGGTGCCACCCCTGCTTTTAAGAGCGGTAAGACGAGCAGTGAGGCAGCGCCGCCGCCTGCCGCTGGCGGACCAATAGAAGCCACCTTTAACACCATCAAAGGAATCCTAAACCCAGATGTTGTCAAAACCACACAGGGAGTGTACAAGTTTGACTTGTCTGGTAAGACACACACACACACACACACACACACACACACACACACACACACACTCACTCAAAGTCAAACCCACATATTTCCCTTTAAAGAATTGTTCTGCTGCCTTACTGTAAAATAGTTGGAAACCTCTGCTCTTTTTTGACATCCTCATCTGACGAGTGAACGCTGTGTGTCTATGTGTGCAGGGGAGCATCCGGGAGTGTGGTACATTGATCTGAAGAATGCGTCTGGTAGCGCGGGCCCGGGCGAGC
Organism: Aplochiton taeniatus; assembly: GCA_017639675.1. NCBI lineage: Eukaryota > Metazoa > Chordata > Actinopteri > Galaxiiformes > Galaxiidae > Aplochiton > Aplochiton taeniatus. The sequence continues at coordinate 7,423,240 of CM030172.1, forward strand.
CGCCAGTCAAAGCTGATGTAGTGATGAGCATGGACTCCAGCGACTTCAGCAAGATGTTTGCTGGTATGACCTCTTACTCTTCTTTTTTTTCTTCTTTTTTTTCTTTTTTTTTTTTTTCTCACTGTCCTCCTCATTCTGCTATTTTGAAAAGATGGTTACTCTGGGTAATGTTTGAACTTGGCTACTTATGGAATGTTCTTTTTTATTTATTTTTTAATTTACAGGTAAACTGAAGCCAACTATGGCATTCATGTCAGGGAAGCTGCGCATTAAGGGAGACATGACCATGGCCATCAAGATGGAGAAGATGATGTCCTTGATGCAAAAGTCCAAGCTGTGACCTTTCACATCGCGCACCCCTCAACGTATCTGGACCCGAATCCATCCATCCATCAGCGAATAGATGCAAAACATTGCTAATAGCCTTATGATCACTGGTGGTATTTATCGATCCCCTCAGATCAGACGTTCTGGTCTATTGTCAGTTTGGCCTTTCAGATCGCAACAAAGGAGTTGGACCAGGGGGACTTTGTCATTGTTTCTGGACTGGCATTATACCAACTCGAGAGGGTACTTAAGCCCTTTGCGGTTAGGTATTGATGACAGAGCTTTAAGGTCTACTTTGTTGAATTGATCAGCTAACCCACATGAACAGTTGATAATCTGAATGTGTGTAATAAGATGCCACCTTTTCTAATATTCTGTTTCTAATAAAGAAGTGAATCTGTTATGTATTTGTGATTGTTTCAACCAAAGGCTGTATAATAGTTTCAATGACAAATCCCTTATATAACTTGTTTCTGCTCCTTAGACTGTCCTATATTGTTAATAAATATTAGAAATTACTATCTTAAACAACGATTTAAGAAATCAACAGATAAGGGTATTGAGGGAATAACAATACAGTATATGTAAATAATGTATAGCATATATGTGCTCTCTCTCTCTCACTAGAGAGAGAGCATATACATATATATATATATATATATATATATGTATATATATATATATATATTATAATGACATTTGGAGGGAAATCCGAATGCGTGACGTCATTGAATGCGTGAAACGTCTAATGTGTTTCCGGTGAACGTAACATCTTTCTCTTACCTATGGATACACCCTATGGTATTTTCAGAGAGGTCTGTTGTTATTCTACAGCTATTGCCAATTAGTAAAGCTGTCAGTTGCTGATGGTCCCAATTGAAGAATAGCGGGTTATGCCAGCCCTAGACTGGCTGTAATTAACCACGTTGGGTTGCGTTTTTGAGACGTTTAGGTAAATATATTAGCTTTGCCCATATGGGCTATCATCAGACTGCTTTTGTTCTGCTAGCTTAGCAGCTAGTCGTACTGATAGCCAAGCAAGCCTTTAGCAATGTTTTGTTATATGCTAGCATATTCCATATTAACGCTAGCTATTTTTAAAACCATGCATTTCGAATAGTCACACAGTTAGATAGTTAGCTTAGCACCAGTGCTAAGGTATTATAAGTTGTTAATTTGCTATCAGCAGTGGTAGTTAAACAAAAATGTATACATTTGTACTAGCTAGCACAACTGTGACTATGACTGTGTGCGAGGGGGTCTATGTTGAAAGTAAAATATGGTCCGAAAAGTGCAGATCTGGTCAGTGGTATGATAATGAAAATCTTCTGTTTTTTCGTCTAGGAGCGTGAATGTGTAAGTATGTCAGACCACCCAGTCCAGACCACAGTAGACAGTTTGTGTAAACTAGTCCGTTGGGCCCACAGCCACGGAACCATCTGCAACCTAATCCCTAACCTTCAGCACCATGGCAACCTCCTGACTGACGGCCCCCATGGCAACCTTAGTGCTGCGTGGGGCTGTAGCGCCGGCCATGCCTACCGCTGGCCGTTTGGCTATTATGACAGCCGGAACAACAGCAACTCTGCCCATCAGAGCTGTCAAAGGCCAGACAGGTTTGTGGGTCGCCCAGCCAATAAGGTAGCGTCTGCCAGGTCTTATGACCAGTCCTTCAGTGACCCGTCGGAGGGGGAGGAGTTAAGTAGCCACCTGTTTGACATCGCCGGCTGTGATTCGTCAGCCACCGACGAGGACGGAGACTATGAGCCTCACCCACCCAAGAGGAGAGGTGCACATGGGTCGGGGTCAGGGGTGGCAAAGAAGATCAAGAAGGAAACAGCAGAGGGTGTCTACAAACAAGAGACCGGGGATGACTACTACACTATTGCTAACTCTCATGTGACTTACACAAACTGCGGTGGGGATGGCGCGGTGCCAGCGTTAGACTCAATTGCAGGGTCTCAAACTTCCCAGTCACCGCTCATAACCCGCCTCCCCGAACCCCTAGAAACAGACTCCTCTCACAAACCCACCTCATTGAGTTGTGAGATTTTGATCGATCCTGAACTAGAGGAGGCGGGGGGCAGCTCCACCAAGGGGACCACAGACCAGGCCCTAGGATGCAGCTTCATACTAGGGACCACAGAGCAGGCCCCACGACGCAGCTGCACCACAGGGACTATTGAGCAGACCCTGAAAGGCAGCTCCATCACAGGGACCACAGAGAAGACTGCAGGTGTGTTATTAGCTTCAATTTTATTGTTCAGAGAGCAGCCCTCAGTCTCCTTAAAATAGCAACATCAAACACTATGAATGATAACGTCATGATGTTAAAGTCATCACACCACCATTATAAAATGCTATATACTAAGCAGTGTTTGTCAAACAAACGTGTTGACTTTCACGTCTGCCTGTGTGTGTTTGTGTGTAGGGCAGGGGGAGATGGAGCATCTCAGGGCGTTGCTGCATGCAGAAAGAAGTCGAAGTGAGCAGATGACCGAGACCATCTCCAGCCTCAAACAAGACAAAGAGCTTCTGCAACATGAGCTCACCAAGAAGGCAGAACTCATCTGTGACTTCCTGCAGGACCAGCTACGGCCTGGTGCGCACACACACACACACACACACACACACACACACATCTTAACTTTCTTTGTGAACATATTAGATGATTCATTTACATGAGCATTCTGTAACCTAAGCGAAAAACTTGTCTGCTTATATGAAGTAAATATATTTCAAATCCAAGACAAGTGCCGTAACCATGTTTCCTTTGTATAGAAAAGAGAGGCCCACATCCCTCCAATCAGATGGCCCCAGGGAGTTCTCACACGGCCTACCCTGAGGATGCAATAGCATTTGATGCGCCCGTACTGTTTGACTCGTTTGAAGAGGTGGAAATTCATCCCGTGGAAAGGCACAGAGACCTTAAGACCAAGAGAAACCGAGACGGGGAGAACACTCGTGTAAGGAGTAAGTATACAAAACAAACGCAGAACTTGTTTTATTGTTCGATGACACACAAACAGGTGCATGCCATCACTGTTTAGTTAAACGCCACAGAGTACACTCAGATACACACACTGCCACGAATTCACTGTAATGTGTGTGTGTGTGTGTGTGTGTGTGTGTGTGTGTGTGTGTGTGTGTGTGTGTGTGTGTGTGTGTGTGTGTGTGTGTGTGTGTGTGTGTGAGTGTGTTCTGAAGTGAAAAACGTGGTGGGCGTGATCGCCCGGTACATGGCCGCGCTTCAGGAGTTCCGTCGCAGCGTGTCCATGAAGGTGGCGTTTGACCGCGTGGGCGTGGACAGGAACACCATCTCTCGGACGGCCGCCATCGCTGAGTTGAGTCTGGCAGCCCCCGAGGTGTTCCACAGCCTGGCGCCCTGGGACGAGAAGGAGGAGACGCTAGCACACTACGCTCACCGCTGCCGACAGGCCATGGACGACAACATCAGGGCCAAGATCAAAAGCATGAAGGCCAAAGGGGACCTGCTGCCCATTGTTTCCAAAGGAGACCTGCTGCCCATTGTTTCCAAAGGAGACCTGCTCCCCATTGTCTCCAAATAACCGCTCCCACGAGCACACACATCAAAAGATCTGCATACAGAAACACGCAGCTGAGCAAATAGTTATTTTTTTTTTTACTGGACATATGAATTCATATTGTTTTGAACTCTTGAAAACCTGAAACCAACCCTGTGTCAGTCATTAACTGTTACATAGCCCCTAATGCACCAGGCCCTTTGAGTCTTTTTTTCTATTGAGTTTTAATGGAGAAACATTGGTAGGACAGAGCTATCCAGAAAGAATCTGTTTACAATAAATGTGGATAGGTGCATTTAAGATATGTATCTAACAAACCGAAACTGTTTGGAGTCTTATTTTACTAGCTAAGCCCAATGGACTTAAGAGTCAAGTTCCCTTTTGTATACATAAAATCAAGGAAAAACACTTGAATAGGGTCCAAGACCAACTGACATCATGAAGGGCCACTAACCTCTTGTCAGGTCTGTACCCATGGAAACCCGCTAGTTTCAATGTTCTGTTGACAATGAGGGTAAAGTGTATATGACTATATGTATAGTCTTCCATATTGAACCGTATAATCATTTAACAAAGGACCTACATAATGCGCGTACATAACAATCACATGTAATCGTGATTACAATGTTTTTGTATTTACATCAAGTTCTTTGCCATTGCATTGTTACTTGGTACGGGGTTACACTATGTGATAGTGATGAAAATGGTGCTAGTATGTCAGTTATAATCTACAGAGCCTGTTATACATGTACATGGTCATCTGAACTCTTTGGTTTGCTGTAAGCCATGATTATCAGGTTTAGTGTGTACCTCAAATTGCAAAGAACATCAAAATGTGGCTAAATCAACAGCAAAAAAAGCTACATATACCCACAAATAATATTTGGTGTGCATGTTAATTATACTGGTTCCTGTCTGTATGGTGTTCAACAATAAAGCACCTGTAAAACACCTCTCGACTGTTTGGTTCAAATATGATATGAATAGAGAAGTGGGTATCCATCTATATAGTGTGCATGTAGCAAATAAACTGGGTTATTTGTTGGCCCTTCAGACATGTGAGCCAAAGTCCTCTCGTGCTTACTCAGCTGATAAAGAGTCAAATGTGCTTGAAGGCAGATCTTCTGATGATTGTGTTTACAATACAAAGTCTTTCAGTCTAACTTTGAGAGCTAAAATTCTCTTGGTTAAAACAATCCACTTATCAAAGCAGACAAACAGTTTAGTTAATTGTTTATTTGAAAGCAGTTCAATACAAAGTTTTTACAAAATCCACAAATTGGTTAACTTACATCCAAGATCATACTTCAGTGTGACTGTGTAAGTTGTGTGTGTGTGTGTGTGAGAGTTGGTGTTTGTCCTGAGTCCATCTCCATTTCCAGTGTGTGTGTGTGTGTGTTATCCTAGGGATCAGGGTCAGGGCGAGGGCCAATCGGAGGGTCTAGTCGGGGCAGGACAGGAAGGATGAGGTTCCCGAAAGAGGAATCCTGGGTGATGAAGAACCCGGAAGAATGGGCATGTGCATGCTGCATCAAAGGCACATATACATAAAGACACGCACACAAGCACACACACACACACACACTCACACACACACACACACACACACACACACAGAAAAACATTTATGTAAACGTATTGTAACACTATAGCCACTGAATAAACATGGGGAGAATAAATGTGGTGACAAAAGGTGACTCCTAAACTCACAGGCTGTGACAGAGCCAGTTCAGCAGTTGTGTAGGTTGTTACTATAACAATGGTAACCAATGAGGAAAGGCATATTCATAGCAACGTACCTGTAGGGCAGCCTTTTGTTGGGCTGCGATGTGCTGCTGTTCTGCCTGGTCCCTATACTCTTTCATCACTGGCCTGGAGAGAGGGATGCTGAATGCGAAATACGGAGAACAATAAATATGGTTAGTTGTTCTAAATATATATATTTTTTTGTATGTGGTTGCAATAGCCTACCGAAAACTATTACTTAAATTTGATATGAAAGGTATGGATCAATGACAGGTGTCAAAACCAAGTTGGAGGTGATGGATCGATGACATCTATGTGGGCGAGATGAACTGAACAGACCTGGCTCCAGGGTTCATGGTTTGGTTTTGGATCAGCCTCCTCTTCTCCTTATCCAGTTCTGCTAAGATGGCCACACGATTCTTGTTCTGAAAACCTGACAGGACAACACTAGCTCACTTCAAAACTTGGTGAATCTGTATGTTACATGTTCGCAGTCATTGGCTTCTGCTTCACTTTGGTGTGTATACATAATATGAATTCTCTATTTAATTAACATCAGGGGAGTCTATATAAAACAAAAGAGCACTCAAATTAAAAACCAAACAACATCCAGAATAATTAAACTAAAATGTGCACTGTTTGTCGTAAAGTATTTCGACACGTTGGTACTTAAAAAGAAAGGGAGGGCTAGTGTTCACTAATTAAACAAAGCTTGCTTAACTCACCCTGGCCCGGGGTATTGGTGGCCATATCGTGATGGACCACACTATTGATAATTCCAAAGAGATTATGGAAGGAAGGAACAATGGATGGATAGCTTGCTTTCTTTTATGATGGAGATACAAACCGAAACAAATGTGTTGCGATTAAGTGCAGACCAATCTCGCAGTAAATTGTAAGCAGACTTAAACTGGTTAGATTGTAATCAGTACGTTTGGCAAAGTGTTTACACCATTGCACCATTAGTTTACACCTCGGTGTTTCACCGGTCATGTGATTAGTTTCCTACTTCCGGTACAATTGTTTTACTTCCGGAGCTGCGCCGTTGTAGTCAGCTGACAGACATGTCCAGCGGGTGTAGCATCTGACAAGGCGCTTGAAAAAAAAAGAAGTTACCCACAGATCTAGTCCTGGAGACGCAAATTCTATTCCGACAAACCGAGCTTGGTTTCCCGTTACCTGCAGGATGAGTGTTGGCACTCCTAGAGCCCTGGCTTCCTCGGGGCAGAAGCCCATCACTGAGATGAGCCACCCACTGTCCAACGAAGACGCGCTATCCCCCGGCCCAGATGTCAGCCACATTCCCGACAGCGGCCAGGACAACAAGGTACGTAATCAATTGGTGGTTACTTTTAGTTGCTTGTCATTTCCATAGTGCCTGCGTGATAATGAGACCATTTCTAACAGTCATTGCATTAAATAGCTAGAATGTGATAGTTAACTAGATAACTGCAGTATTGAACTGGTCTCATCTTTACCAGGCACGGGAATGGTCAACCAACAGTAGGCGCCAGCAGGAAGGTTTAGAAAGGTTACTATTATGTTATTTCCATTACCAGGTTCCTTCCAGTAGGCCTACCCACCCACATAATAACCCACATTTAACATAAACAGGTGAAGAAACACAATTAATGTGTCATATTTGTGTATTTTAACCTAATAAACGTGTATTTGTTTAATTGTAAAAATATATTTATAAAAAAATTATAGAGCGGTCAACACGAAGGTCGACAGGGACAGGGACAGACAGACAGAGACAGAGAGAGAGAGAGAGAGAGAGAGAGAGGCATTTGCAGATAATGCAAGCTTAATGACTAGCATATAACTAGAACAGATCTTTTGTTGGAGAAAAAAACAACAACAACAACATTCCGTATCCTCAATGCCTCTTTGTAATGTTCCAGCGACAACAGCCTTATTATGCCCCCCTCTCTCCTTTCAGGAAGTAGGCCTGACCAATGGGACGCCAGTGGAGACGTCTAGCCCCGCTTCTTCCTCTTCGCTTCTGAACCGGCTGCAACTTGACGATGAACCAGATGCTGACACACATGACTTTTACACTACTACGGAAACACGTGACCTTTTTGTTACAGTCGACGACCCTAAGAAACACGTGTCTGCCATGGAGACCTACATCACATACAGAGTTTCCACCAAGGTCTGCTACTGGCGACTGCCATGGTCACTGTCTCATTTTCATTTTCTATTGGCTGCTCTTCTAAATGCTCTCTTTAGGTCCTCAGACCACAGCTCAGTGTTAACTCTTAGATGCTAATTAAAAGAAGCATTCAACATTAAAGTGTTAGAAAATTCAGTGTGTTTGTGTTTGTGTGTGTGTGTGTAGACAACCCGGGTGGAGTTTGACCTTCCAGAATACTGTCTGCGGCGACGCTACCAGGACTTTGATTGGCTGAGGACCAAACTGGAGGAGAGCCAACCCACACATCTGATCCCAGTAGGTCACTAGGTCCCCCAGAGACCTTGGTCCTCCATGTGGATCCGCCATGTCATGGTCATGTGACGAAATGACCAAGAGCTGCAGCTATTCATTTTACTTAGAAAGGAAACCTTTCTGGGGGTGGAAAGGGTACACATATCCCTTCAATTTTTTCCCCTGTTCCCCTCTTCCCTATCCTCTTTCCAGCCACTGCCAGAAAAGTTTGTAATGAAGGGAGTGGTTGATCGCTTCTCCGAGGAGTTTGTGGATACAAGACGGAAAGCTCTGGACAAGTTCCTCAAACGAGTGGCTGACCATCCTGTCCTCTCGTTTAACACACACCTCAATGCCTTTCTCTCCGCCAAGGTAACACCCTCGACTAATCTACAGATATATATTTTTGTTTTATAAAATAAAAAGGACTCAGGGAGGTAATTCTTTATCAGAATAATTGTCTGTTAGACTTAGCTAAGATGGCACTCTGCACAGATATAATTGGCACACACATGACCACATACTCTGCTTTTCTACTTCAACAACCTCTTCAGGGCAGAAAAGTATAACTCTCTTTTCTGTGTGTGTGTGTGTGTGTGTGTGTGTGTGTGTGTGTGTGTGTGTGTGTGTGTGTGTGTGTGCGTGATTGCAGGACCTGAACAAGCGCCAGGGCCTAGCTTTGCTATGTAAGGTTGGTGAGTCGGTGAAGCAGGTCGCCGGAGGCTACAAGCTGCGAGCGCGGCCGGCTGACTTTTCAGCCATGGCAGATTACCTGGATACCTTTAGCACCAAACTGGGAACCATCGACAGGATTGCTCAGAGGATTATCAAAGAACAGACAGGTAATAGACACACACACACACACACACACACACACACATACACACACACACACACAGCCACCAGTTTAACACAGACATACAGACCAGTTTGTCACAGACAGACAGACAGACAGACAGACAGACAGACAGACAGACAGACAGACAGACAGACAGACCATTTTAACACAGACAGACCAGTTTAACACAGACAGTCCAGTTTAACACAGACAGACAGACCAGTTTATCACACAGACAGACCAGTTTATCGCACAGACAGACCAGTTTAACACAGACAGACAAACCAGTTACAGACAGGCAGACCAGTTTAACACAGACAGACAGACCAGTTACAGACAAACAGACCAGTTACAGACAGACAGACAGACAGTATGAGAAAGAGGCAATTACGGAATGAACAAGGACTATTTCTCGAATAAACCATCACTGAGGTGACTATTAACAAAAGCCTGAGTGAGAAACATAGACTATCGATTTGTAACCCGAACCCCGTTGACCTTTGAACCAGAGTACCTAACGGAGTTGCGTGAGTACGGCCCTCTGTACTCCAGCTGGGCTGCGTCGGAGGAAGAGCTTCAGCGCCCTCTAGAGGCCGTGGCCGGCTGCGTGGCCAACTGCAGCGGAAACCTGGAGGACCTGAGTGAAAACACGAGTCAAGACGTGCTGCCTGTCCTCAGGGAGTACGTCCTCTACATCGAGTCCATGAAGGTTAGGTTTATTCTTGTAGTTCACAGCATGGATACCCGCAGCGTCAGTAAATATATTAGCTGGTATAAGAGTTCAACTTGAAGAACAAGTGTGCTCTTTTTAGTTTTTAGGCACAGTGTGAGTTTGTCAAAGACTGGAATTTCATGTCCGAAACCTTCGGAAATGATTACTGAATATTCTGCCGTTCATAGTTTTGTGTTCTTTGGTGTATGTGTTATAGGACCTACGATGTGATTTATTTAGTTCTTTGTGTGTATCTGCTCCAGAACGTTCTGAGGAAGCGCGACCAGAGCCAGGCGGAGTACGAGGGCCGACTGGAGGCAGCGGTCCTACGCAGACAGGAAGACAAAACCCCGGTAACCCTCCAATCCAACTAGATGCTGATGGACGCCGTGTGTCATAGCTAGGCCCGTGTGGTTTGGTCTGGCAGGCTCCAGCAGTTGTAGTTTTTTTTGTGTGTCATCTAGTCTGCTGTAGTTTTAGTTTGAGTATTGTGTGTGTGTGTGTGTGTGTGTGTGTGTGTGTGTGTGTGTGTGTGTGTGTGTGTGTGTGTGTGTGTGTGTGTGTGTGTGTGTGTCCGTCCTGTAGATTCCAGTAGAGGTAGAGCGTTGCCAAGACCGGGTCGAGTGTTTCAACGCTGACCTGAAGGCCGACTGGGAGCGTTGGCAGAGCAACAAGAGGCAAGACTTCAGACAGCTGCTGACTGGCATGGCTGACAAAAACATCAACTACTACGAGAAGGTAAGGGAACCAAGCCAATAGTCTACACGGTATCACGCAACACTCAATGGTCTATGCATTACATTACAAAGTGTCACGGTAGGTCAAACACTGTTTTATTCGCTAATACCTGAAATGAAATCTCACTGAGCTTTGGAAATGAGCACACACACACACACACACACGCATATCTTTGTTGACCCATTCCATCACTCTCTCTCCTCTAGTGCCTAGCTGCCTGGGAGTCTGTTATTCCGCTGCTTCAAGACAAACAGCAGAACGAGAAAACGGACACAAACTGAGTCTCAATGTACACGTGCCCTTGCACAATCACACACACAAACACCTGCACACGCGCACACACACACTTGGAGGAGCTGCCAAGGAAACGGACCATGGAGCTTCAGACTGAGGTACTGAACATGGCCCACCCTCCTCCTTTTTGACTGGACAGAAGGATTGTCTGTTTATAAGCCCCGGTCCCTCCTTCTCAAAGCAGCCAATCGTGAGCTAGCCGTTGGTCTACAGCAGGAAGGAGCTGGACATGGCTGCCAACTACTTTGTACAGCGCTCTCTGTTCAACTTTTGTATTTTATAATCTTACTTAACGGTTCTAAAAAAAAAAAGCAAAAAAAAAAAGCTCATCTTTAGACTCTACAAGTACTGACTCTGAGCGGTCAATTTACTGACACTGCCATAGGCAAATCAATGAGGGGGTTGGGGGGAGGGGGGCGGGCTTTAGGCTGCTACAATGATGACGTTGTCATACGTTGTCTGAGGAGAGTGGCAAATGGTAGCACACGCATTCTCGCAGCGAAGAGCTGGCGGCGTGCAATGGGAGAAGGTCCATTTTCCCAGCGGGACGCATTGGACATCTGCACTATTTCCTGAGAGAAGATGGGCCAACTGATGATGAAGGGATCTAAACACTCTGGCTATCTGACACTGTTTGAATTGGCCGGCTTTACTAGAAGTAGGACTACGATGCTAGAAAGGAACCTTTAGGAAAGGTTTTCCTGCCAAATGTTTCCAGTTTTTAGGCTGCAAAAGGCTGTCGATGACAAAGCATTCCATACTAAACCAACCAATAATCTAGCATTAACTTTGCGTGACAAACGGCTTAAGATGAGTTGGTTACAAAACCCCACTTACCGTAATATATGTTTGACTCGCCATCAGGACTCATGAAGGATCTTATTGAAGAGAGTTGTGTCGGTAGAGAGATATTTCCAGAACTTCAATAGTAATAATCTCTTTGACACAGAGTTTAAGATGAAGGGGAAGTTATGTCAAAACTGTTTCTCTTGTGTTTTAGAAATACCCCCTCTTTGGAGAAATGTCTAATTTTTCTGTTTTTCATTCGAATAGATTAAAGAGGCAGTGTCTGCCTGCTGCTAAACTCACCTTCTTAATTTCATTGTAATGAACCGTGTTTTCACATGCATTCAGTCAATGTGCTAGAGGCCTCTGATCTTGACACACTGTCCAGTCACAGCAGATCTCATACCTGGTCTTGGGTTGCGTTATTTAATGAAGGATCAAGTCAAACTTGCTTCTCACCAGAAGGTTGTGCTCACCCTTTACAGATTTCTGGAGGTGCATGGCATTCAAAATGTCGGACAGGTTCCTCTGAAGTACATATTTGGCTAAGACTGTGTCCGTTCTTTGGTGTAAATTAAGGCTTGAGCCAAAACAGCGAAAGAGCACGATCACGGAGACGCACAACTAGCTCTCCAATGGCAATATAAATATATAGATATATAGATATATATATCAGTGTATAACCGAATCTATTTTTCTATCAAGATGGGAGACCTGGTTGAATGGGAGGGTGTCTCACTAAGCTATTTGTGTCATACCCATTCTGGGTGTCTGTATGTGTGGGTGAAGCAGAGTGAATATCCATTTTGGTTGAACATTTATTATTATTTTTTTTTTAATAAATCACGATGGCAAAATGGATGGGATTTTTTTTCCCATCATTCCAAATATTTGCAAGCCAAAATGTTTCCCCTTCCCTCTTTCTGTCTGCCTGTCTGCCTGTCTGCCTGTCTGCCTGTCTGCCTGACAGACGAACACCCTGTGTGTCCACCTGTCTGTGTGCCCTCTCAGTGTAAATGCCCCATCCTGATGTATATGTGGATGTTGAAAACAACATCAAGTTGTAATAATAAGCCTGTATATTATGGATGTCGTTTTGATGCAATTATGTTTACCTCAAAGGATGATTTTAGATATTGGACCAATAAAAAACAAAAAATAACGAATGTATTCAGTTAGTTGTTCATTTGTGCTCTCTGGGATTTATATACGATCTGGAATCAGCAGATTGGCCTCATTGTTATATCGCTCCATTAATCTAGGTAGATGAATCTGCTATGGTTTTTATAGGTGTATTACCATACTGTTTATAGGTGATGTCAAGTATAAAGCGTGTGCCTGTATGTCTCTTGAGGTCTCCTGGGTTCTGAAGTGAAAACTTGCAGTGTCCATGTGGATCAGTGGATGGCTGAGGATGATCCTAATTGAGCTTTGGCCATTTCCTATGTTGAGATAACGCAATAACTGATCTGTAAAAACAACGTCATGGAGAATACAAGATGAACCGTTGCTGTCTGTGCTCTCATTAACCAAAAAAACAAAACAGAAAAACTCTCGCTGGACTACCTGATAAAGGTTGGATGCCGTGGCAACAGCCAATTAGAGAGCAGGTAGCACTGGAAGGCACACAACAGTGAAAACGTGAATCATTCATTGAGAAAGGTGATAAAATAAAATAGAGCCAGACAGAGATGGTACAATGGTCCACTAACCCCCCCCCCCCACCCTCCTCCTGTGATTGCACTCTGCCTGGACCTTCGCCTTGAAATGTCTCTCCCTAACACTGCTAACTTTCCCATCCTACATTTTGACCTCATACATCAAGAAGAATCTATTTCAGGGACAGTGATTTGCATTAAAAATATATATATAATATATATTCTACACGTAGATACAGCAGTCATGTATTTGTCAGTCCGATCCTTCAAACAGCATGCCAGTCATATTTAAACACTAATAGGCAACCAGGTATATTGTTCAAACAAAGCAAATGTAACAGGAGGCTCAAAATACAATGCCCCACCCCTGGCCTTATAGGTAATACAAATTCATTTTCTCCAGGGGACAACATTATATTTGCTTTCCCCCCTTTGCTTTTTAAGTCCTGACGAAAATGTAGAGTTCAACTCTCAACTTTCGTCAGTGCAGTGGAAGCCACGTTCAAACGTCAAGGGGGACATTGTCTCCAGCCCGTGGGGATCTATGATGTCATCCCTGGGTCGATTTCTTCCTTTGCTGTCCTACGGGATCCTCTGGTAGTCCTGCCTCTGAGCCACCCTGCAGCCGACAACACTGGGAAACAACATTAGAGATGGGGAGATGTGTGAGGGTATTAAAAATAGAGGAACAGAAAGATGCAGTTCAGTGTGTGTGTGTGTGTGTGTGGATAAAGAATCTGTTAAGTGTGTGCATGGATATGTGTGTGTCAGTGTATGATAACTTATCTTAGTGTGTGTCGGTGTGTGTGTGTGTGTGTGTACCTGATTGGTACGGTGGCCAGGACAGTGATGATGCTGGACAGAGTAAACACAAAGCCAGGGAAGGTGTCCAGGGTGCTCTGGTAGATACGGGTGTAGACGGGAGTATAAGCCAGACTGGCCAGCTTGAAGGACAGCTGGAGGGAGATGAGCGTCATGCCTGGACATATATATATATATATATATATATATATATATATATATATAGAGAGAGAGAGAGAGAGAGAGAGAGAGAGAGAGAGAGAGAGACCAAAGGGGGAGGGGCAACAGGAAGAGAGAGGAAAGCGGTTACAGTACATACATGCTTCAACTGGCACAACTGGCACAACCTTTTTTGCATGTCACATAGCTACGGCAAGCTTTTATTGTGCCGCTTGAATAAATAACTTGCTACAAGGGTGTGTGTGTGTGTGTGTGTGTGTGTGTGTGTGTGTCTTTACTAGTGTAAATTGTATATTGTGTGTCTGTGTGTGGTAACCTGCCTCACTCAAGACAAAAACACTTTTTGTACATTTATTGTCTGTAATATTTTTAAATCTATTCTATACCTTTTCAAAGTGTAAAAGTGAGAGACTACTTCCTGAGAGTACATTGTGTATATTACAACATTGTTTGCGCTCAGTGGACCAGCCTAGCAACTACACACACAAGTCATTGGTTCTGCATACAGTGTGTCTGTTTGTGTGTGTGTGTGTGTGGGGGGGGGGGGGGGGTTACCTGTGGAGGATTTTCCGACCTGCTGGGACAGTAGGGAGCGAATGGTTGGCATGGGGATAAGGGAAAACAACGCCAGGGAGCGAGCTGAGAAGACACACGCATTAGTAAGAAAATATCAATACACTTGAGTTTTCAATATTATCACGTTTTGTGATAGTGTATGGTTTCTAAAAGCACAATCTAAAAACATTAATCTTATTTTAAACTTTTTTTTCCGTAACTGATACAGGCAAATATTATTTCATTGCTCATATTGCAAGAAAAGGAGTGCTATGAATATCCCACTGTTCTGATTGAAAGTACACTTTTTTGCATATGTTGATGTGTTCTTTACACTATGACAGATTTTCTACCCCTGTATCGCAATCTGTATCATAGCGCCACATTCTTGCCGACACACAGCCCTAACACACACACACACACACACACACACACACACACACACACACACACACACACACACACACACACACACACACACACACACACACACACACACACACACACACACACACACACACACTGTCAGTTTTAACTTTAAAAGCAAAATTTAAAAACACCTATGCAAGCATTGGGAGACAATAATTATGAAATACCCGGCATTTAAGCGACTAGTTTCAGGCCTCTTTGTTTGGTCAATAGAAACAAAAGGACTGAGCACAATCTCATCTCATGAATGTTCACGTAGCATAAAGCATATTCTATCAAACACAGACAAGTGATAACGTTCATGGTAAATCCAGTACACTTTCTTACATCCAGATACACTAGAATGCAATAATATTGACATAATATCTAATACGAAAATGCCCTACAAATTTAAACTTAAGATGTTGGGTAAAAAAATGTGCTTATTTTTGTATTTTTTGCTTGACTGAGAAAGCAAGAACAGAAAGTGTTAGTTTACACTACAATGAACTGTGATTAAAAGTGTGATTCCTGAAGAGCAACGTCTTTGTGTGTGTGGGTGTGTGTGTGTGTGTGTGTGTGTGTGTGTGTGTGTGTGTGTGTGTCTGTGTGAGTATAGGGTGGGTGGTGGGTGTGGGGGCTGGTGGAAGGCTGAAGTTAGAGTCGAGTTCCAGTGACCAGGGCGGTGACCCCCCAGTTGGAGCGGGCTTGATCATGTTCTCGACACTGTTTATTCAGATAACCCATTCTTTCCACATACAGATATGTAATCAAACACTAGTTAATAAAAGACTACTTCTCATTCTCAGTTCCCATTTCAGACTGAGAAACTTGTCCGACTGTGCACGCCACAGGTCATCGATTTAACGAACGTTTACGTTTATAGAAAGCATCTATTTACATAGGAAGCCAACTTGTGTGTATGTGTGCGTTTCCGAGTTCACACGCGCACAACCATTTTTTATTCTCAGCTCACAAATCTTTACAAACTGGATAACCAGCCCGAGTGGAACACTATTAAACCCCACCAACACCTTAATTACGTCACCCTCCCTACTAAACACACCATTAGGGACAAAGTGTTTAGAGGGTCATTGGTTGAAAGGTTAAAGGTCAGAGATTAGGGTTCAGGTCTCACCCAAGTAGAACATGTAGGTCTCCGTGACAAAGGCCATGAAGTAGATCCCGGCGGTGAACGAAAGCATGCCGATGATGATGAGGGTGACGTCGCTGACGCAGCGTGACATCACCATCACGCCCAGGAAGCTGGTGAGGAAGATCAGGAAGCCGGCCGCGTTCCCGTAACCGACCTGTAGAAAGGTCAAAGGTCAGGGTTTCGAGAGGGAGACTTGGACCGCATCTCTTTTTAGCCTGCACTTTTTAAAAGTCGTCTTCTTTAAGTGTGCATCTTATTACAAGATTTGGGAGCGCCTGTGGAGCTTGTTTGACAAGCATTTTCTTGAAACACACCCATAGCTTGGGTATTATGCCAGAGCAAAGAAAGATGTGGAGATAGTAATATGAAAATGATTGTGTGTGTGTCTGTGTGTGTGTGTGTGTGTGTGTCTGTGTGTGTGTATGTGTGTAAGTTACGTGTGTTTTCACCTGAGTAGCGTTCCAGTTGAGCGGTTCCTTCATCTGGAAGGAGACCAGGATCTCCATCGCTCCGCCGACAGCAACGTCATACAGGATTCCCCCAGCAAACAGCAGCGCCAGGTTGACAACGTTACAATGTGAAGCCTGGCTGTCCTCGATAAGCGGAGCGCTGCTCTCATCCCTATCTGGCTGTTTTACAGACACCTAGCAAACAAACACACAGACACACACAATCGATTCAAGGACTGGGTGGGAATTTATAGTCCCCAAAAGTCAAATGAAATCATTGGATAAACACATGCAGATACTTGTTTATTTAACTATAGAGTAAGTCAGTTATAACTTATGAAGTTGTAACTTGGGCAGCGTGGAGGAGCTGATGTCACAGCAGACACACTCACACACACACACACACACACACACACACACACACACACACTGACCTGTAGCAGGAATACGGACAACAGAAGACAGACTATGTCCATTTCATTGGTCATACATATGCACCTGCGTAAACAGTACACACACACACGCACACACACACACACACACACACACACACACACACACACAGACACACAGACCCAAACTGACCTTCAGCACGAACACGGAGTAGAGCAGACAGAGGACGTAGAGCAGGGTGCTGATGGCGACCATAATCACTCCCTGGCCCAGCGTTTGGCTGTAGAGGTTGAACAGATGCCCCGACGCCAGGCTGCCCACCAGGCCTGCTATCCCGTACAGCAGCTCGACCCTCATCATCACCTTGGAGCGCTCCGCCTCGCCGGAGCCCAGCGACACCAGCGCCATGAGCCCGGCCCAGTAGGAGCAGAACGACCCGGCCAGGCCGTGCAGCGCGGCCGCGCCCCACATGGCCTCCAGAGGCCAGCCGGCCAGAACCACCAGCAGCAGGGTCAGCCTGGACAGCACGTAGCCCACCATGGGCGTCACGATGGGGGCCTTCCTCCAGCCGCGGTCCCCCAGCCGCGCCAGAGCCAGCGCGGGCAGGATGGGCGCCAGCTTGGCCACCATGTAGTAGGTCATGTAGAAGTCCGTCATGGCCGTCTGCCGGCTGTGCACCGTGGAGGTGGCGTTGGCGTTGCCGCCGTCCGTGGCGTTGGCACAGCGCTCCTTGACCACCATCTGCAGTGCCGTGTCGAACAGGGCGCTGCCCAGCTGAGCACACATTACCAGCGGCTCGATGCTCCGAAACCACCATGCCCATTTCATGGCAGCACAGTCACCGACTGGCGCCTCGGAAGACCAGGGTTAGGCGTCGGGTGAGCCTTTACCCAAAATAGATGGCTTTGAAAACTTCAGTCAAGTAGTCAAAGATACAATAAACCACCCGCAGCCATCCTGATAAGCAGACAACTTGTACCGTGTGAGCGAACGGACAATGAAGGTCAGCGTTGTTGTTGCAACTGCTATTGAAACACATCGGTGGCCAGAAAGGACACGTACAACAAGTATGATTCACAAATGACCTTGTCTTTGGTTTGCAATGTAATAGAGAAGGAAGAAAGCATACTCACAGAGAGGTTGTGACCGTCTATGACTCAGATCTCATTGCTGAGTGTGTTAGCCTTTCACTCTCTCTGTCTCTCTCCCGTGTCCCTTTTCTATCTGGTCATAAATATATGTCAACCAAAGGCTCTCCCTCACTGGCCCTCCCAGTTCCTCTTTTCCACGTCACGCTGGTGACAAACCTGTTGTGTTGGGTGTGTGTGTGTGAGAGTGTGCGTGCTGACGTCCCTGCAGGATGTGAAGCGAAGGGGACATACCAAGGGGAACAATCACAAGAATGTGGACTGGTGGGTTTGTATGGTATCATGGCAGGTAGAGTGTGGCAACAGGAACCAGCAGCCAGACTGATAATAGAACTATGCAACTATTTTCTTTGTCTGGTTTTATGCTTCTGGTTCGTGCTTTGTATTAGCTACTCTATTGTACGTTTCCATGATCTATCTTTTGAGCCTGAGGTGTCTGTGGGACAGCCCCTGCACAGGTAGGCATAGGTTGAATGAAAATAATAAGGTTACCATTTGGCCTAGGATTAAATTGATGTTAGTGATTATGTGGTATGTTGTAACGGAGCTGCCCATATCACAGTCTGCGAGTTTAAACCCAAACTAAATGTACTTTACCCCGGCCTCTCCCCATTGAATATAGTGTTATGTATGTAACTGTATGCCCTTAAGACATAGCATGTGATGTGTGCCAGTAAGATTGACTGATAAACTTACAGCTAAACAGTATGAATGTAAACCACGTAGAAAAGCGAAACGTGTATTATGCTTCTTTAAAGTAAGACACATGACTATTGTAAATTATATAAATATATTGACCCAAAAGACAAAAGCAATGTAGAAAAGATGTCGAGCTATTGAATACATTGCACATACAGTCATACACCCTAAACTAATTTAGGAGGAACAAAGTTCATATGGATCGTTGTTAGACATCGGTCACTTAGGGATGTATAACTTGCGAGCGTGCTTTAGCAGTGTCAAGTAAACACATGCCTATTAGCATAAAGCTACATCTAGATGAAAATGACAACATTAATGTTAAAACCGCTGTAATACACTATTAAAGTGACCATTTCCCCATTCATAGACTTGTTGGCCTTGGTGTCTCACCGTCAACTTCCTTTTCAAGTAAACCCTTGATTTCTGAGTATCAGCGTAGGCCTTGGCATGTGAGGCACACAACCAACCAGAACAGTGAAAGAACTGAAACCTGAAAGAACCAGACCAAAACAACACAGGACCAGGTTTTGATTTTAATGAGAAAATATTCATATAGGAGTGAATAACTAGGAGGCTTGTGGTAATTAGGTACGCTATAAAATAACAGAGCAGAATATGGACATATAATAAGTGGTTAACATACAACCAGAGTATGACGGGATCATTATTAATAAGCCTTCATTTGTTGTTACACCCAGAGTAAGGAGGGGTAGGTGTTGCAAAATAAGCATTGCTGTGACAACGATAAATATATAATCTCCACCATAAATTCAAATAACAGAAGTATAATAAATCACACAATAATATTGTCTCTGTGTGTGGATGTTGGTTAACATGTCAAAAGCACAGAATATAAGTTTGGATAATATCATATCGGCTAACAACAAACTCATAATATATAGCTGTATATGTATAAAGCAGAGAGGCAACACTGTAATCCTCTCGAGTGATGATTGTAATCATCATTGCTTGGCAGATTTAATACTGTGTGCATGTATATGTCTGTGTGTGTTTGTGTGTGTTAAATTACCGGTGGACTCATCTGTAACTAGTCCAAAACATCATGCAACATTGAAACACTTTGCCATAATACCTTGACACACACACACACACACACACACGTACACAACCAGATCCTAACACATGTACAATAAGCATGACCCACCTGGAGCACACATAGCTACACTGTCATGTGACTGGTGTTCAGGCTAGATACATTTTTGCTACATGGCATTGTAGCCTCTGTGAAGCCAGGCTGTGCTCTCTTCTCTGCTCAAACAGTATTAATTTCATAGATGCAGTGACAGTGCCAAGTAGGCCCGTCTTTCAGTAACTTACTTGTCGTCTCCTCAACTCTTAACGGACAACTACCTGTCTGTGTGCCAACCGGTCTGTGTGTCATCCTGTCTGTGTGCCAACCTGTCTGTGTGTCATCCTGTCTGTGTGCCAACCTGTCCGTGTGCCAACCTGTCTGTGTGTCCGTCTGTACTCTGTACGTGTCTCTCTCTCTCTCTTCCTAACTCTCCCCGTTAGTCAGTGGGGTTAGACCGTGTTTCTACTGGGGTTAAGCAGCCCCAGACTAAACCTTGTAAACGACTTACTCCTCTGAACAAGTGTCCTTCCAATACTTTAAATATATATTAAAACGCGTATCAAAAAACAAAGACCCTTAGAAAACTAGAGGAACTATCTTCAAAGCTCACAGCCGTGTCTTGTTTCAGATCAAGTTTGTGGTTTTAATTCGATGCCCACGCATTTTTTTTTTTTACACAGAAGGTCTAGCTGGCAATTTAAAAGATAGGATAGTATTTCATGCAAAGTATCAATCTTACCAAGATAGAATTAGATTACACAATGCTTCAAAAGCTGTAGTATTTGACCTACTGTAAAGCCAAAGATGCTATACATTTTGGTAGAAAAAAACAGCAACATCACCAAACGTCCATGATGCCAGCACACCCATTCCTCAACTAGCAACGTCAAGTTCCCGCAGCTTCTTCGACGGGACTGTCAGAAACCCATTTCTGCTGATGCCTATGTCTCCAGCTCAGCCCTCACTCAATAACAGTAAGTCAAACAAGCCCTGTCAGTGGGCACATTAGGTCAAATCAATTATCTGACAAATATACAAAGCCTTCGGAACCATTCGCTCTCTAATAGCTACACACTCGGTACAAATAGTGTGCTCTTTACGATCGATAATCATCACTTTATTCTTTACGTTGGGTAGAAAGTGTCGACCTCCGACAGCACGATGCTTGGCCCTGTGTGAGACAGCGACTAGTCGGTTCGTTACGTAGAATTCCATTCTGTCTGAGGGCTACGCGCCCTATCAGAGCTCCCTGCCTGTAGCATTCTAAATAGATCAACAGTCAGTTCATCAATCCACCAATCAACCAAAAGCAATTCGTCAGGTGATAAAGGTAACAGCACAGTCCACTCTGAGCTCTGTGACTTTCAGGTCCGTCCTCACAATCCCCGGCAATCCTCGCCCGTCGTCTTCCTCCCCACTTCCTCCCCAAACAACGCAGGTGGTCACACCAGTAATATCTCACCGAACGGTTCAAAATGGAGCGTTGAGCTCCGCTTCGTGTGGAAACATAAATAGGGACATTTTTTTATTGAAACGTAAGCGTTTACAGAGCAGAGAGAGATCCTACGAGAAGGGAGCAAAGACAGAGCAGAGCAAGTGGCATTTGAAACGGAACACTATATTGGAAGCGGCTCCCTGGGAAATCCTACTTTTGGGGAGTCGGGCCACGTGGGGGACAGGTCCAAGCAGTGTAGTAGAAGGATTCAACCTGTTGGGAGGCAAGGCTTTGCCTCTCCTCTCCGTGCTCTCTTCCTCCTCCTCTCCTCATCCTCCTTTTCCAGGTTTCTAAAATCGTTCTGTTCGCCTCTCCTCCTGAATTGTCTACTCCTCTTCCTCCTCCTCCTCCTCTTCTTCTTCTTCTTCTTCTTCTTCATTCTCCAGTCCATCCTCGTTGGCATAGATACCGGCCTCCCACTTCAGAGCCATGTTGCTTTTCCTCCTGGTGACGCGAGTGGCTTCGAGCACCTGTCAATCACACCAAAACAGCCGATTACTTTTTGTCTACTTCCCTTGCTCCAACTACCTTTGCTAAATGGCATAGCCACGACATGACCACACAAACACACACGGCACACTGTGGAATGAATAGCATGCACTCTTCCTCAGATACTTTAGGAGCGCTTGTTTGAGTAGGGTTGAAGAATTTTACCAAATCATCAAAGGTTTAAATTTAGGGAGCAAATAAACCAAATTCCCGCTGAAGTATGTGATGTGAAATCAGATGCTATTTCTCCCCATACTGCTTCATGCACCTACACCATAGTGATCTCCATGTTTCACATTCCTCCCTTGGCCCATTTCCATCCCTTCAGCCTAACCCAGCCCAGCCCAGCCCAGCCAGTACCCTTCCTCCCTCTTCCTCACTCCCCCAACATGCAGATTCCAGGGCTACACTCAGGGTGAGATGCTCAACTACTCCACATTAGCAGGTGGTTTGACACACACACACACACACACACACACACACACACACACACACACACACACACACACACACTAGGGAAGGACAGCACAGGTATCCATGGCGACCAGTAAGGGGGTGGTAATAAACATGACGATGATAACCGTACAGGATTGTTCTCAGGGACCATGAGTGAAGCAAGGGTCAGGGTCGGGGTTCAGAGTGGAAGGGTCACAGACCATGCCATGCACGTAGCAGTTGGTGGACAGGTACCTCTGTGGTCACCTTGTTAGCCAGCAGCAAACGGGCATACTGACCCGCGGGAGAGAGGCGACAGTACACCGTCAAACATAGTGAAGGAACAACAGCATCAACAACAACATTGTCAACAACATTTGTTTAAATGCTGCTCTGATGTCAAAGGGCGTTCTTGGAATGGTCCCACATCCGAAACCAAAAGCTCTAGTTGAAGTCCTGCTGGCCATTTTAATAAAATCCTAGTTGATTGTTTTGCTTTCACAGACCCAGTACAATTTTATGATTTATTTTACAGATCCCGCATCTGTTATTCCCTTCATTTACAAATATAATGTTTTTAAATGTAGCTATAAATTTGATTGCGGTCCCTTTTACCAAGTAGATCTGAATTTTGCCAACCAACCGGCAATAGAACAAGAAGGGCCTTGAAACATGAAACAGCAGTTTGACTGTACGTGAAGCGGTCTGATAGGTGGCAAAACAGGCTGGCTAGACCACTGGAAAAACCCCAAGCAAGGGCATCTTACTGCTTTTAGTTTCACTTCCTACCAGGACAGGGAAGTCCCTTCAGCCTAGGGTGAGCTGACAGGAAGTAGCCATGCTGGCAGTGGGTGGGAGACAATGGTTAATGGGTCCTTCTGTCACAAGTCTTGGGGGGTTACTGTCATACAGTAGTGGCCTGAATGGATGTTCACATATGTGATGCAACAGTGCTATCCAACAATGTCCAAATTTGGCAGCCAACTTACCTGGGTATGATTCTAAACCGCTTCTAATGAGAGTCAATGGGGGAAAAAAGGCAGGTTGTTCTATCTCTTTGAGTCCACCTACAGGCGGTTACCCATTCACCATATTTACTGGCCAGCTGGCTTCAAGTTTGGGACAACGGGTAAGAGCCTTGGACTGAAGCAGACATAGAGGCACACAGTTTTTAATTTCTGATGTCGAGTAGAGTTTGACTAGGTGAAAGAGGGTAACAGTGCAAACAAAGAGCTTGGACACTAAATGGACACTTTAACCAAGAGAGTAATATTGTCTTCGCTGCATCCTGGTGGTCCTGTTGTAAACTGCAACCTCTCCCCTTATTTCTCCGCCATCCCGTTCTTTTCATACATCCCATTTCACTATCTATCTGATATATAAAGACAGACAAACAGACAAGCAGACAGACAGACAGACAGACAGACAGACAGACAGACAGACAGACAGACAGACAGACAGACAGACAGACAGACAGACAGACAGACAGACAGACAGACAGACAGACCAGAAGGATACATAGATAGATACACAGAGTGACATGTGGTCAAATCAATAGGCATGGCTGAATAGACTGAACTCCAAAACCAGACAGGCAGGTACTCACACTGTTGTCCTCCAGCTTGTCCCTCCTCTTCACCTTGTGGGTTTCGTAGTCCTCCATCAGTGTCTGCATGTAGTTCTTGGGCTTTCCTCCCGAGTCCTCGCTGCCGGCGTCCGACAGGGCGCCCTCCGATGGTGAGGGCGAGACGGGGGGCACAGGGCGGACCTTCTCAATTTTCCCTGGGTTTATAGTAGGGTAACATAAAAGGTGACTGATAGGTCAGATACCGGAGTTGTCAAGTTTGTAAAAAAGCAAAGCCATTTACGTTAACTCGCCTTGTATATTGTGCTACTTGATAGTAATAGTGTTTATTATTTGGTTTGTATTTTGACATGCTTCACATTATTATTTGATACTGAATCCTTATTTGAATGTTGTTGTACCTTTCTATAAAAATTGCTGAACAAATCAATCCAATTGAGTACTGTTGTGGTTGTTGCTATCGCTGTTCTTACCTGGTGCGGTCCGGGAGGTGAGGGTCAGTTTGGTGGGCAGGCTGTTGCTCTTCATCTTGTCGCCGGGGGAGATGGTTGCTCGCGGAGCTCTGTTGCTGGGGGCGTGGCTATTGCTGCCGGCCGCGTTGCCGGGGCCGGGTGCGGAGCGGTTGCCGTGGCGCGATAGCGGTAGTGCCAGACGCTCCTTTTTCAGGTCTTCTTCTCTCTGCTGCGCCGCGCGGATCTCCGCCTCGATCATGGACAGGGTCTGCTGCTTGCGGGAGCGCAGCCGGAAGGGCCCGCTGCTCGGCTCGCTCTCCGGGGCCCGGCTCACGGCCGCCGTGCTGCGCAGCTCCGCCGCCTCCGAGTACTTGCTGAAGTAGCTGAACTCGGGCCTCTCCGGGCTGGGTGGGGAGGGGGGCCGGCACGCGGGGGCAGGCCGGGGCACTGGGGCCGGAGCTGGGGTCGGGGTCGGGGTCGGGGCCGGGGCTGCTGCTAGGGCCCTGGCGTAAGAGGACTGGACCCTGATCCTCGGGCCTCCGTCTCTGGGTCTCTGAGGAGGGGAGACGGGCTGAGGGGCGGCCGGAGACGGGGCGTGGAGCTGGGCCTGGGTCTGGGGAGGGGAGGCCGGATGCTGGAGTGGGCTGGACGACTGCTGCTGCTGTGACGACGACGACGACGACGACAAGGAGGAAGAGCACGAGGACCTGTCGGGAGTTCCAGCTCGATCCTGGCCCTGTCTGCTTGGCTGTGGGGAGGGGAGGGCCGGGCCTGGGCCTGGGCCCAGGCTCCAGGGCTGGGGAGGAGACAGGCTGCTCTGGGTGGACGGCGTGCCGGCGTGCGTCTCGGCCTGCCAGCGCTCGCCGTTCTGGGCCGCCAGGGCGTGCTGGATGGCGTCGTGGACCAGGACGCCGGCGTGGAACTCCAGCTCCTCCTCCGTGAGTCCCGCGCCCGCACCCGAGGAGGGCCGGGGC